>JARQOD010000002.1:212398544-212529492 GCA_033576555.1 Oophaga sylvatica
AGAGGAAGGGTGGGAAATAGGTAGGAAGAGTGAACTGCGACCAGTGAATGGCCAGAGCATCGCGTCAACGCGAAGGGTCGCGGGACCTGGAGACGAACCGTGGAACCTTTCCTGTTGAGCCGAGACGCAATGAGGTCCACGTCAAGAGTGATCCCCCCCTCGAAGACAAATCGATGGAAGAACGTCCGATGCAGGGACCATTCTCCTGCGCGTGAACCCTTGCAGCTGAGGAAGTCGGAGGCCAGTTGTCCATGCCGGGATATGCACAGCGGATAAATGCCGAACCGTCCGCCTCCGCCCAATGAAAGGGAATCCTGGACACCTCGGCCATTGCCAGAACTTCTGGTCCCTCCTTGGCATTGTCCGTCAGAATTCTGACACGGCAGGCCCCTGAGTAAGCTGTTTCCCAGAGACGAGGGAGATTCCTTTCCGACCAATATGCCCTGAGCCCGTCAGTGGCGAAAAACTGTCCCCCCAGCCCAGAAGGCTTGCGTCCATCGTTATAACCTGCCAGTGGACTGGCAGGAAGGATGACAGCCACCAGTTGAGAGACTGCTTGACTCAGAGTGAGACGAAGCGGACGATCCAACGACCGGACAGACCTGTCCCACTGAGACAGGATAGCTCGCTGAAGAGGTATCAAGTGGAACTGTGCAAAAGGGATTGCCTCTGAGGCTGCAACCATTCTGCCCAGCACCTTCATTGCTGATCGGAAGGAAGGAAGCAGAGGGCCCTGCAGAGACTGAACTCCCTGCTGGAGGATTGCTCTTTTCTCCTTGGGGAGAAAAGCCGTTGCCTGTCGGGTATCGAACAGCATGCCCAGGAAGACCAGGTGCTGGGATGGAACAAGGCAGGACTTCTTCCTGTTGACGATCCACCCGAACTGGGTCAGGGTGTCGAGAATGATGGACAGGCTTTCTTAGGCCTGGGGGAGGGATGGGGCCTTGATGAGGATGTCGTCGAGGTATTGAATGAGAACCAGGCCCCTGATTCTCAAGATGGCCATCAATGCCGCCATGATCTTGGTGAAGACCCTGGGAGCGGTCGCAAGGCCGAACGGCAGGGCGACAAACTGAAAATGGTTCTGCTGAACTGCAAATCGCAAGAACCTCGGATGAGCTGGGCAAATCGGAACGTGGAGGTAGGCGTTTTGGATGTCTATAGAGCACAGAAATTCCTGTGTCTCCATGGAAGAGATTACTGAACGAAGAGACTCCATCCTGAAGTGACGCAGGCGAACCTTCCTGTTCAGCAACTTGAGATCCAGAATGGGACAAATCGCGCCGTCCTTCTTTGGCACAACAAACCGGTTTGAATAGAAACCGGTGGAACGGGGACGATAATCCCAGAACTGAGAAGGGAGTCGATGGATGCAAAGAAACCCTGGATCAAAGTAGGATCCCTTGGGGGGCGGGATTCGAAGAACCGATCTCGTGGACGGGAAGTGAACTCTATTTTGTATCCTGAGGATACAACCTCCCTGACCCAAGCGTCTTCCACCAAGTCGAGCCAAACGTCCCTGAACAGCAGGAGACGACCACCGAACTTGGGAGGAACGCTGGGCCCTGGATCCGAGTCATGCCGAGGAAGACCTGCCAGGTCTTGACCTGGCGATTTACCGTGGGAGTTATGGGAACGCCAGGAAGGAGTGGGCCTGAAGGAAGCCACCTTCTTGACCAGGCGATTCTGCGGCCTGCGCTGACCGGAGGAATCCTACGTCGGGAAACGGCAAAAGGGCAAAAAGGAGCGAAACTGTCGCCTTTGAATGGGTCGGCGAGGCTTGGACTGAGGGAGGAGGGAACTCGTGCCTCCCGTTGCCTCTTTAATGATCTGATCCAACCTAGAGCCGAACAGACGGTCTCCCTGGAAGGGGAGGCCCGTGAGCGACTTCTTTGACGAAAGGTCTGCTTGCCATGCTTTGAGCCAAATGTTCCTCTGGATGGTAACAGTATTGCTGGATGCCTGAGCAGCGCAGGACACGGCATCCAGGGACGCCGATACTAAATATTGCCCAGCATGGGAAATTTGGTCTGCAAGCTCAGCAAGCTCTCTCTGAGGGGCTCCAGCCATGATGCCCTTGCGGAGTTGTTTGGCCCATCTGGCTATGGCCTTTGAGACCCAAGTAGAGGCAAAGGCCGGGCATAAAGTAGAAGCGGCCGCTTCAAAAGCTGATTTTGCCAGTGATTCTATAATTCTATCGTTGGCATCCTTGAGGGAAGCTGCATTAGAAAGTGGGAGGACCATATTGGTGGACAGTCTGGAGACCGGTGGGTCCACTGTAGGGAAAATCGTCCAGTTAGTGGTAAGATACGGGGGAAGGGATATAGGATGCCGAGGCGCTTCCCTCTTTGAAAGCCCTGGTTGGATTCTCCCTCTTGAGTATCTCCATGAACTCAGTATGTGAGGCAAAGACCTTGGAAGGTGGTTTGGACCATCTGAATGAAACTGCCTGATCTGCGGATTCCGTAGTGGTATCTTTGATGCCTAAGGTCTGATTGACTGCAACAATCAGGCTCTGCACCATATTCATCATGCTGGAGGCCTGTTCTGAATCCAGGTACGACTCCTCTTCCGAAAGCGCGTCCGAAGACGCCTCGCCTGACTCCTGTGAGGAGGGCGCTAGAAAGGGATCACGCCGAGAAAGGTCGTCTGGTGATGCGGAGCGGGAAGAGGACCTAGAACGGTGCTCCAGTCTAGGTCTCTTACGGCCTGGGTTGGAAGGACCGGCCTGAGAGCCTTGTGACCCACTGGCGGGAGTTGAAAGGAGCAATCTGTCTAATTTGGAGACTAGGGTCTGTGACACCCTGGTGAGGTCTGCCACAGATTGTGACAGAGAAGAAGCCCACTCAGGGTAGGGATCTCAGAATCGCCCGGGGCAGAAGAGGGTTCCTGGGTGGGTACCTTTGGGTCACTGCAGGCCTGGCAGAGGGGAGATGACTGACCTGAAGGGAGTCTGCCATTACAAGAAGAGCATACAAAGTGTCTGAACAGAGTGGAGGAGGAAGAGGAAGGTGGGGGGCAAGCAGGCTCTCCCTTGTGCTTAGGCATGGTGAGCAGTCCCACTAACTGATGCCAGAAGGTTGGGGGACAGAAAAGAGGCAGAGGAGAGTGTCAGCTCTGCAGGGCAGAGCTACTCTGTTCTTGTATGCTGCTCTTCAGGTGTGAATGATAGCAGAGGCTCTAAGAGTCATCCTGCTCACAAGGCGGAGATGGCGTCTAGGTGTGGACTCGGCTGGAGAAAGGACGTGCGCTGCAGCTGCGAGGAATCCTGCAAAACGCCGGGCTCAGAGGAGCAATATAGCGGCGGCTCCAGTCCAACATAAGCTGAGTGGTGGGTGGAGCCTAAGGCCGCACTAGGAGGATGGGAGAAAAGCCCATCCGGAAGCTAGAAGGGGGCGGAGCCGGCGCTATAACTAGGCCAGAAATGAAGCCGGGGCCTCGATTAGAGCCTGCGGCCGCCGGTGGCGAGGGGGTGGTGCAGAGGCCACCGAACCGCATTAAACAAGGTGCCCCCACAAGCATGTATCGGATTAAAAGGAGCCCCCACAAGAAGCGTATAGTGGCGCGACCGGGCACCTGAAGTTGCAGGTGACCTGTGGAAGACGGCTTCTGATCCGCAGGGAGAGAAAGATGAGCCCGGAATGAAGGAGAGAAAGCGGAGTGGACTCTCATATAATTGCTATTTCCCCCATACTCTCGTTTTTTTTTTTTTTTTTTTCTTTCCTTCTCTTGTCTTTTCTTCTATCTTCTCTGCTATCTAGGAGGAAAGAGGAACAAGACCTCTGACTGTAGTCGGGCGTCTAGGATCCAGATGTAGGACATCCATGTCTCCTCATCCGACAGGCTCTGGTGGGCGAGTAGGTGGGAGACAGAGGCAGGCCCGGGTCCTCTGCCATTTTCACCTGAACACATGTCCGTGTTAGGGATTATTGGGGTCCTGCCAAAGTAACAGACATATGAGGATATGGGGTGGCAGTACACGCCGTACTCAGTCTCTGGGTGGGAGTACAGTAGTGACTGTTCACACTGTATCCCTCCGGAAAATCTGAAAAGGAACGACGCATATATGGGTCTCAATAGAGACCCATGTCCACCTCCTACTGACACTAAGCTAAAACTGATTAGCTTGGTGCCAGTCGGTGGGGTGTATACTGCAGAGGAGGAGCCAACCTTTTTTATATGCATTGTGTCAGCCTCCTAGTGGCAGCAGCATACACCCCATGGATCCTGTGTCCCCCAATGAAGCGATCGAGAAAGACAAAATTATGTCCGTAAAGCAAATGCTGGATCTTAATTTTTTTCTCTTGTATGCTTTTTACTAAGGGTTATTAAGCCTTATTCAAGGTGGAATAAATGCCCCTAATTTAAGGCTGTGACATACACTAGAGCTGCATTCATCTTAGCAACAGGAGCCCTCCTCTTAAAAAAGACATTTGGAAGACTTTGCTGAATAGCCAATAATATGCATGCATTTTGTTCTAGAAGGCCATAGTGCATTGTTTACTTGAGCTATATTTTACTATTTTTTCCAGCCAGCAACATAACCATACGAATCTTAAAATTCATATTTAGTATTTAGGGGTAAATAATCCCAGATTTTGGGAAATTATTTCACCTGTCTTATTCCAAACAGATCTGCACAAGATTGTGCTGGTTTTACTTTTGCTAAAACAATGGTGTAAGGACTTATTTTTTTAGGACGGAGACACTCTAAATGGTAACCGTAAATACCAGTTATTTACATTGATAAAAATAGCCCATGGTCATAATACTTAAACCAAAAGCACTGACGTTCCAAAATAATATATTATTCTTATAAAATGTGCAACAAGCAGTATAAAATGCACTTTCAAAAAAAGCATATTAAAAAAACAATGACTATTAAATGAATACAGACAACAAAATTCACTGATGCACAAAATTTAATATTAGAAAATGGTGTATAAAAAAGGTAAGAATGGGTCAAAGCTGGGTTTTTTCTTTGTTATTTCTTTTTACTCCTGAGAACTGTCGGTTTTCTCCTATTGCACTTAAACACAGGCTTGGCTGCTACCATCACTACCTGGTCTTCATCGTCACTTGAACTGCTAGTTTCCAGTTTTTCAGTTTTTACACTCGAGTCATCTTTGCTAGGTTTGCTTGGACTTGCTTCCTTGCAAGTGTCTGTGCAACTCTTGAGCTTTTGTGTATCCCTGTCCAAGTCCTCGCTAAGTGATTTTTCATCCTTAGAAGACAATGGTTTGGTCCCAAACCCCAAAAAGCCGCCATCCACATTCTCGGCAGCAGGACTATCCAATTTTGGCTCATTTTTCTTCTGCCCTTTCTGTGGGGTTCTAGTCCGCTTTGCATTTTTCACATCCCTGTGTGCATACTCATTCTCCATCAGCATTGTGGCTTCTTCTACTTCTAGAACGTCGCTGTCTTTTTCCTTTCTTTTCATACACGTCACTGCTCTACGCAGTCGCTGACTTTTCACACCTTGAGCCTCATGTTTCTCCATCCGAAAAAATGAATCAATCCGGAGCTGGGTCTGTAAATAAAGAAGTCAAAAGGATAGTTACAGAATTAGAACAAAATCACTGATTAGACCAATTCAAAAAGTGTGTATCGTATTCTAAACAGATTCACAGAATATACACTATTAAAAAACAGTCCTTTAGTAAACAAGTTGATTCTAGCCAATATAGGCTTTAATTATTAATAAAGACTAATATCTCACATTATTTCTGTGAAGAACATACATTGGTGCGATTAAAAAGATAAAGGAAATTACCCTATTAAACATACTAGTCTGGTTCCTATCTGGCCCCGGAGGTTGGCACCCTAATAAAGCGCAAATGGCTCCCCCACTCAATGTCAGCTCACCCTGGCTTTCCCTACTAGGCCCTAAATGACAAATCCGCTACAATTGTATTTCTACTACAAAGAAACGTGACATACCATAGATAAATGTATAAATGTTGTATCAAAATAACTGCTCTAACATATGCCCTGCAGACAATTCCTCCAATCAGTACTCACAAATGCCAGTGTTAACACGCCCTCATATAGACCATCAGGCCTATAAATGTAGCAGTAATATAGGTCTTATGACAAAGTATGTAATAATCTGATAATTTTAGGCTAACAAAACCAACATGTCAGACAATTGTTCCCATCAAGCCATGTAACATCAGATTAAGAAGTGCTACTGTGACTACCGTAAATAGTCAAATATCTTAGTTGATGAAATAAATGTATAGATCATATTGAACCTAAAAGAGGTTTATAAAACAATAAAATATGAATGTACAAAATATGATGAAACTGTTTCAGAGAAGGACATACAGTACAGACCAAAAGTTTGGACACACCTTCTCATTTAAAGATTTTTCTGTATTTTCATGACTATGACAATTGCACATTCACACTGAAGGCATCAAAACTATGAATTAACACATGTGGAATTATACATTACACTTTACAAAAAAGCGTGAAACAACTGAAAATATGTCTTATATTCTAGGTTCTTCAAAGTAGCCACCTTTTGCTTTGATGACTGCTTTGCACACTCTTGGCATTCTCTTGATGAGCTTCAAGAGGTAGTCACCGAGAATGGTTTTCACTTCACGGGTGCGCCATGTCAGGTTTAATAAGTGGGATTTCTTGCCTTAGAAATGGAGTTGGGACCATCAGTTGTGTTGTGCAGAAGTCAGGTGGATACACAGCTGATAGAATTTGTATTATGGCAAGAAAAAAAGCAGTCTATTCAGTAGGACTAAGTAAAGAAAAATGAGTGGCCATCATTACTAAAAGAAATGAAGGTCAGTCAGTCCGAAAAATTGGGAAAACTTTGAAAGTGTCCCCAAGTGCAGTTGCAAAAACCATCAGGCGCTACAAAGAAACTGGCTCACATGAGGACCGCCCCAGGAAAGGAAGACCAAGAGTCACCTCTGCTTCTGAGGATAAGTTTATCCGAGTCACCAGCCTCTGAAATCGCAGGTTTACAGCAGCTCAGATTAGAGACCAGGTCAATGCCACACAGAGTTCTAGCAGCAGATACATCTCTACAATAACTGTTAAGAGGAGACTTTGTGCAGCAGGCCTTCATGGTAAAATAGCTGCTAGGAAATCACTGCTAAGGACAGGCAACAAGCAGAAGAGACTTGTTTGGGCTAAAGAACACAAGGAATGAACATTAGACCAGTGGAAATCTATGCTTTGGTCTGATGAGTCCAAATTTGAGATCTTTGGTTCCAACCACCGTGTCTTTGTGTGACGCAGAAAAGGTGAACGGATGGACTCTACATGCCTGGTTCCCACCGTGAAGCATGGAGGAGGAGGTGTGATGGTGTGGGGGTGCTTTGCTGGTGACACTGTTGGGGATTTATTCAAAATTGAAGGCATACTGAACCAGCATGGCTACCACAGCATCTTGCAGCGGGAAGCTAATCCATCCGGTTTGCATTTAGTTGGACCATCATTTATTTTTCAACAGGACAATGACCCCAAACACACCTCCAGGCTGTGTAAGAGCTATTTGACCAAGAACAAGAGTGATGCGGTGCTACGCCAGATGACCTGGCCTCCACAGTCACCAGACCTGAACCCAATCGAGATGGTTTGGGGTGAGCTGGACCGCAGAGTGAAGGCAAAAGGGCCAACAAGTGATAAACAACTCTGGGAACTCCTTCAAAATTGTTGGAAGACCATTTCTGGTGACTAAATCTTGAAGCTCATCAAGAGAATGCCAAGAGTGTGCAAAGCAGTCATCAAAGCAAAAGGTGGCTACTTTGAAGAACCTAGAATATAAGACATTTTCAGTTGTTTCACACTTTTCGTATATAATTCCACATGTGTTATTTCATAGTTTTGATGCCTTCAGTGTGAATGTACAATTTTCATAGTCCTGAAAATACAGAAAAATCTTTAACCCCTTACTGCCATCGGACGTACTATCCCGTCCATGGTACCTGGGCCCGTATGACCATGGACGGGATAGTACGTCTCGTGCGATCGGACGCGCTCCCGGGGGGAGCGCAGCCGATCGCGCCCGGGTGTCAGCTGATTATCACAGCTGACACCCATGACTGTGTGTCAGGAGCGGTCACGGACCGCTCCCGGCACATTAACCCCTTGCACACCGCGATCAAACATGATCGCGGTGTACTGGGGGCACGGGAGGATCGCGCAGGGTGGGGGCTCCCTGCGCGCCCCCCTGAGACCCTCAGAGCAGCGCGATGTGATCGCGCTGTTCTGAGGGCTTCCTCCCTCCCAGGACCCGGATCCAAGATGGCGCCGGGGTCGAGGTGGCTACCTCAGTGCCTGCCGAGAGCAGGCACTGAGAAGCCTGCTGCACTGCCTGAGCGATCGCTGGTGTGACAGAGTGCTGTGCACACTGTCACACGAGCGATCTGATAAAATACTGTGATGTCCCACCCTGGGACAAAGTAAAAAAGTTAAAAAAATAAAAATAAACAGGTTTTAAAAAAAAATCCAAAATAAATAATAATAAAAAAATATATATTCCCCAATAAATTCACTTCTTCCTGTAAATAAAAAAAACAAAGCAATAAAAGTACACATATTTGGTATCGCCGCGTCCGTAACGACCCCCCCTATAAAATTGTCCCACTAGTTAACCCCTTTAGTGAACCCCTTAAAAA
Source organism: Oophaga sylvatica (assembly GCA_033576555.1). Classification (NCBI taxonomy): domain Eukaryota; kingdom Metazoa; phylum Chordata; class Amphibia; order Anura; family Dendrobatidae; genus Oophaga; species Oophaga sylvatica. The sequence goes on from JARQOD010000002.1 coordinate 212,407,190, forward strand.
AAAAAAAAAAAACGAAGTAAAAAATCAATGCTTTATCATCATACCGCCGAACAAAAAGTGGAATAACACGCGATCAAAAAGACCGATATAAAAAAACATGGTACTGCTGAAAACGTCATCTTGTCCCGCAAAAAACGAGCCGTCATACAGCATCATCAGCGAAAAAATAAAAAAGTTATAGCTCGCAGAATAAAGCGATGCAAAAATTATTTTTTATATAAAATTGTTTTTATTCTATAAAAGCGCCAAAACATGAAAAAATGATATAAATGAGGTATCGCCATAATCGTACTGACCCGAAGAATAAAACTGCTTTATCAATTTTACCACACGCGGAACGGTATAAACGCCTCCCCCAAAAGAAATTCATGAATTGCTGATTTTTGTTCATTCTAACCTCCCAAAAATCGAAATAAAAAGCGATCAAAAAACGTCACGTGCTCAAAAATGGTACCAATAAAAACGTCAACTCGTCCCGCAAAAAATAAGACCTCACATGACTCTGTGGGCCAAAATATGCAAAAATTATAGCTCTCAAAATGTGATGATGCAAAAACTATTTTTGCAATAAAAAGCGTCTTTTAGCGTGACAGCTGCCAATCATAAAAACCCGCTATAAATAGTAAATCAAACCCCCCTTTATCACCCCCTTAGTAAGGGAAAAATAATAAAATTAAAAAAAAGTATTTATTTCCATTTTCCATTAGGGTTGGGTTGCGGCTAAAGTTAGGGTTAGGGTTGGCGGCTAAAGTTAGGGTTAGGGTTAAGGGTCGCTGTGGAAAGTTAGGAGGTTGGTGTTAGGTGGTTAGGTTTAGGTTGGTTAGTTAGGTTGGGACTAGGGTTAGGGGTGTGTTGGGGTTAGGGTTGGAGTTAGAATTGGGGGGGGTTCCGCTGTTTAGGCACATCAGGGGCTCTCCAAATGTGACATGGCGTCTGATCTCAATTCCAGCCAATTCTGCGTTGAAAAGTCAAACGTGCTCCTTCACTTCCAGCTCTGCCATGCGTCCAAACAGTAGTTTATCCCCACATATGGGGTATCAGCGTACTCTGGACCCAAGAGTTATTGTGCAATTTGTCCTATTTCTCTGCTACCCTTGGGAAAATAAAAACTGGGGGCGAAAAATACATTTTTGTACAAAAAAAAATATTTTTTTTTTTTACGGCTGTACATTATAAACTTCTGTGAAGCACTTGGGGCTTCTTAGCGCTCACACAAATCTAGATAAGTTCCTTGTGGGGTCTATTTTCCAAAATGGGGTCACTTGTTGGGGATTTCCACTGTTTAGGCCATCAGGGGCTCTCCAAATGCGACATGACGCCCCCAGACAATTCCATCAAAGTCTGCAATCCAAAACGTCACTACTTCCCTTCCGAGCCCCAACGTGTACCCATACAGTAGTGTTTCTCCCACATATGGATATCAGCGTACTCAGGACAAATTGGACAACAACTTTTGGGTTCCAATTTCTTCTGTTACCCTTGTGAAAATAAAATATTGGGGACGAAAAAATCATTTTTGTAAAAAAAAAAAAAAAAAAAAGATTTTTTATTTTACGGCTGTACGTTATAAACTTTAGTGAAACACCTGGGGGTTAAAAGTTTTCACCACACATCTAGATAAGTTCCTTGAGGGGTCTAGTTTCCAAAATGGCGTCATTTATGGGGGTTTCCACCGTTTAGGCAGATCAGGAGCTCTCCAAACACGACATGGCGTCCAGCCAATTCTGCGTTGAAAAAGTCAGACGGCGCTCCTTCCCTTCCAAACTCTGCCATGCACCCAAACAGTGGTTTACCCCCACATATGGGGTATCAGCGCACTCAGGACAAATTGCACAATAACTTTTGGAGTCCTGTTACCCTTGGAAAAATAAAAATTGGGGTGAAAAGATCATTTTTGTGGAAAAAATATGATTTTTAAATTTTACGGCTCTACGTTATAAACTTGTGTGAAGCACTTGGGGGTTCAAATTGCTCACCAAAGATCTAGAAAAGTTCCTTAGGGGGTCTAGTTTCCAAAATGGGGTCATTTGTGGGGGGTTTCCACTGTTTAGGCATATCAGGGGCTCTCCAAATGCAACATGGCATCCAATCTCAATTCCAGCCAATTTTGGTTGGAAAAAGTCAAATGGTGCTCCTTCCATTCTGAGCTCTGCCGTGCGCCCAAACAGTGGTTCCCACCCACATATGGGGTATCGCGTATGGACCCTGGGAAAGTGCGGGCAGTTCTTGAGTGGGATCTGCCAGAGAATCTTAAGGCTCTACAACGTTTCCTGGGGTTTGCTAATTATTACCGGAAATTTATTCGTAATTTCTCGTCCATGGTTAAACCTCTCACAGACATGACAAAAAAGGGGACGGATTTTTCTAGGTGGTCTGACAAGGCTTGTCAAGCATTCTCCTCCTTGAAAAAATGTTTTGCCTCGGCACCCATACTCATTCAACCTGATGCGTCACAGCCGTTCATTGTAGAGGTAGACGCTTCCGAGGTAGGGGTGGGAGCAGTATTGTCACAAGGTTCGTCCCCTGGTAAGTGGCATCCGTGCGCCTTTTTCTCTAAAAAATTGTCGTCCGCTGAGAGGAATTACGATGTCGGCAATAGGGAACTCTTGGCCATTAAGTTTAGCTTTTGAGGAGTGGCGCCATTTTTTGGAGGGGGCAGTCCATCTGGTCACCGTCATCACCGATCACAAGAACCTGCTATATCTGGAGTCCGCAAAACGTCTGAATCCCAGACAAGCTAGGTGTCGTTGTTTTTTACCAGGTTTAATTTTGTCGTCACATATCGTCCTGGGTCAAAAAATGTAAAGGTGGATGCCTTATCTCGTAGTTTCCCTGGGGCCGGGAATACGGATGACCCGGTTCCTATCCTTCAGGAGGGGGTGGTGGTGTCGGCAGTATGCTCTGAGCTTGAGGAGGAGGTATTGGAGGCTCAGGGGGGCTCCCCTGTTGGACCTCCAGGGAGACTGTTTGTTCCAGATCAGTTGCGACAAAAGGTGATCGAGGCACACCATAACTCAGCTTTGGCAGGACACCCAGGGAGTAAAGCAACTGTGGATCTCCTCTCGCGTCGGTTTTGGTGGCCTAACTTACATAGGGAGGTGGTAACTTTTGTCGCGTCCTGTGGGGTTTGTGCGCGCTCTAAGACCCCACATACCCGTCGTCTGGGGCCCTCTTACCTTTGAAGATCCCGGAGCGTCCTTGGACTCATCTGTCTATGGACTTTATTACGGACCTCCCACCGTCATTCTCGTTGTAGTGGACAGGTTCAGCAAGATGGCACATTTTATCGCTCTTCCTGCTCTTCCTAATGCTAAAACTCTTGCGCTTGTGTTCATTGGGGAGATTGTGAGGCTTCACAGGGTACCCTCCGATGTGGTGTCTGATCGGGGGTCTCAGTTTGTGTCCAAATTCTGGAAGGCATTTTGTACACGGCGGGGGATGCATTTATCGTTTTCATCGGCTTTTCATTCTCAGACCAATGGTCAGACGGAACGTCTGAACCAGAGCTTGGAGACATATCTCCGGTGTTTTGTGTCAGAGAACCAGGAGGACTGGGCTTCTTTCTTACCTCTGGCAGAGTTTGCTCTTAATAATAGGCGGAGCGAGTCCACTGGTAAGTCCCCGTTTTTTGGGGCATATGGTTTTCACCCCAGTTTTGTACTTTCAGTAGGGGGGGCTCTTCGGGGGTTCCTGAGGGGAACGATTTTCGTCATCACTCGCTTCAGTATGGAGAGGGGTGCTGAATAATCTGAATACTATGGGGAACCGATACAAACGTATGGCTGATAGGAGGAGAGTGTCTGGTCCGGACCTAAGTGTGAACGATCGGGTATGGTTGTCTACCAAGAATATAAAACTTAAGGTTCCCTCCTGGAAACTGGGTCCCAGGTTCATCGGGCCGTACAGGATCAGTTCTATAATTAATCCGGTGGATTCCGTCTTGACCTCCCCCTACGTTTAAAATTCACAACGTGTTCCACAGATCGTTGCTTAAGAGGCATGTGGCGCCGGTGATACCGTCACCTTTACCTCCTCCTCCAGTGGTGGTCAATGGTAACTTGGAGTTTCAGGTATCGAAAGTCATCGATTCACGCTTTAATCGCCGGTCGCTTCAGTACCTGGTTCATTGGAAGGGGTATGGTCCTGAGGAGAGGATGTGGGTTCCTGCGTCGGATATTAACGCAGACCGATTAATTCGGGCCTTCCACACGACTCACCCGGATAAACCTGGCCCTGAGGGTCCGGAGGCCCCTCGTAGAAGGGGGGATACTGTCATGGGTGTGTCGCCACGAAGATCGTCACGATTACACAGCCTGACTTCTCGCAGCTGAGTTTTTGGTGCTTTGTGTTTTTCGGCAGTGAGGGAGTTAATTCTCTCTCTCTGTGCTAGATGAGGCCCAGCCTCGCCCAGCTGCAGTCAATGCTGCAGTAGTGGGACTCCTTCAAATACCTGCCGGTCTGTTAGGGAAGTTGTCGGTGAAAGCATTCCTTGCAGACAAACAGAGCGGCTCGTGGTATTTTGGAGTTTGGAGTCAAGTGTACTTGGTGTGGTTTTTTCCCTTCCTCGCTTTATCATTTATCTCCTTACCCGTTGGTGTTCCCTCTGTTGTTGTGGTGTGAGTTTTTGTATGCAAGATGGTTTTTGGTTTTCCCTTGTACTGTCTCGTTCGTCTAATACTGTGTGTTGGCTTATATTATCCTGTCCCCTGTTGTTGTGATCGGGTCCTTCTCAGGACTAGATTACTGAGGTTCAGGGATCCTCAGGAGGTAGGGGTTACGCTGGCGGCCTGGACCTCTGTACCTTTAACAGTACCTCCAGGTAGAGGGATTAGTCAGGGCCCCAGCTTAGGGTCAGCTTAGGCCCCTGACCTCCTGTACGCAGAGACAGCGTGACAATATCACAGTGATCAAAATAAATGTATTGAATCTGGGGGCCGGTGGGCGCACTGTGCATGCGCCCGCCATTTTGCAAGATGGTGGCACCCATGAAGAATCCCGGACGGACGCTGGGACGGACCCAGGGACATCGGAGGACCGGGAGAGGTGGGGGGGGGAATCAGAAGGTGAGGGGGAGATCGGAAGGTGGGGGGAGCGGAAGGCAAGGAGGAGGGGAGCAGATAGTGACGGGAGAGGTGAGGGGAGCAGATAGCCGTGTATGTGTGGGGGGGGGGTCGGATCTCGGTCTCCAGCCATGGCAGATGCTATTGCAGCATCGGCCATGGCTGGATTGTAATATTTTAATTTCATTGGTGAAATATTACAAATCGCCCTGATTGGCTGCTAAAGGTGAAACAGCCAATCAGAGCGATCGTAGCCACGTGAGGGTTAAGCCAACCAACCCCGTGGTGAAGCACAAAGGGTCTTGTGCCTGCGGGTCGGGTGACTTTTCAGTGACCCCGGTCACCCGACCCACAGGAACGCGATTCTTTCATGACACAGCATATGCGTCACAGGTCGGATTGGCACCGACTTTCATGACGCATACGCTGTGTCAAAGGTCGGGAAGGGGTTAATAGTATAATGCACCATACTTGTCTGTAAATATTAAAAATAATTTGTTTTGTCATATGGCTTCAAAGATTAGACTACACAAGTGTATATTGCTTGTACATAAAAAAAAACTTAATGGAACTTTAAAAAAAGTGAACTGGTCATAAGATTCATGCTGTGTAAACGACTGGCAGCATTATAGAAGCACTCCAATCTATACATTTTAAATTAAATCTGTGTATATGGGAATGTAGTGTTGTGTAAATGTATTAATATACTCAAATACCGCTGCTTTCTCCAGTGTCTTGCAGTTTTATGACCGACCCGCTGAAGAATCTGTTCAGCATGCTGCAAGTATTCACAAGTCTGCCATCACACGGAGTGACTGCAGACTTTCACGTTAAACCTGGACAATCCATTTAAAGACATGCCCTCAGAAAATCTTGTGATCTAGTTTTGACTTGGTGATAGGTCCTCTTTGAAGAATTCCCTTAAAGAGGTTGTCCACTACTTTAGCATTGACTACCTATCCTTAGGATAGTTCATGAACGTCGGATCCGTCAGGGTCCAACACCTGGCACCCCCGCCGATCAGATACTCTCGATGTCTTCTGATAGTACCCTGCTGCGGCCATTACACATCTACCTCCTATTTAAGCTTATAGTTCGCAGCCACTATCAGAAGACTGCCAGCTCCACAAGTGAGAAGTTCCGGCCGGTGGCCACTGCTGACATTGAAAACAGCTGATCGGCGGGGGTGCAGCGTGAAGAACTAAGACTGATCAGACACTGATGACCTATCCTCTAACAAGGAATGTTACAAAGTAGTATGTATAATTTGATCTCCATTTTGCAGAAGCATTGAGCACCTTGAAACCGTAAGACAATACATTTCAGGGGTCTCAAACGCGGCTGAGTATATGGGCCGTACGTGGAAAAAATGTGAATTTGAAGGGCCACATTCTTTCCAGGATGAGATTATATTTTTAGTGATACCATATTGTTTTTTTTATACATCTTTTCCACATTTTTTTACTTTTTTTTATTTTATCCTTTAAGTAGCATTCATCTTATGGGTTAAGGTAGTTTTATTGCTTAGGTAATTACAGAGGCGGCGTTAATAAACATGCACTTTGTTTACTTTAGTTTATACATAAAACAGCATTTTGAGGGTCCAAAATTTTTTTTACTTTCTTTTGGCATTTTTTATTTCCTTTTTGTGTCCCACAATTGGCCACATACTATTTTGTCTTACAATTAGCGCCATATAGTAATTCTGACCAACATCTTATAGTAATATCCCCATCTTGTAGTAAAGTCCTCATCCTGGTCAGCATCTTGTAGTAATGTCACCATCATTGTACTCATCTTCTAGTAATGTCACCACACTGGTCCCTATCTTGTAGTACGGTTTTCATCCTGGTGAGCAGGCTGTAGTATTGTCCTCATCTTATAGCAATGTGCCCATCCCATCCTGTAGTAATGTCCCCAATGCCAAGCTTCACATATACATAAAAAAAAAAAAAAAAATCCTTCTCCTTTGTCCTGCACTCCCTTGGCTAGCTACGTCCTCTTCTACACAGCCGGGGAAGCACAAGGCAGTGACATCACAAAATGCCAGCGTCGGCCTGCCGACCTCAGCTGCCAGCCTGTGATTGGCCAGCGGCTGGTATTGCGGTGCAGAGAGCTTGTCTCTGCACCACGATAAATTTAAATTGAATGTGTATCAAAGAATACACATTCAACTGTATAAAAAAAAAAAATGCTGGCCTCGGCGATTCCGGGACGGAACCACATCAACACGGGAGTTCTGGTGCCTGCAGGCCACATGAAGCAGCCTCAGGGGCTGCATGCAGTCTGTTGTCCCTCTGTTTGAGACCCCTGCATTAGATTATTATACCCATTGACACAGAAAAAGCGATATAAAACTACACTCCCTGACAGAAGTTATGTCGCTTATCCATGTTATGTAAATAAAAGCTTATAACCGGACGTTAAATTTATCCATTGGTTGTATAAATTATTCTTTTGAAAGCTGAAACCCTCCGAAATGTGGTTTAGGTTAAGAAAATAAATTGGCATCAATGCAGAAATATTGATCATTTAATGGACACAGAATGGTCAGAATTTGGCAAGACAAAAGTTTTGTCGCCTGGTCATATAATGCACCCAATCCTAGTTTACATCCTCACCTGTGCTCAGTAAATGATCGGTTAATTAGTGGGTGTGTATAAAAAGAAACCCAGCACCCCACTGAACTGCAACTTGAGCTCTGACAACATGCCAAAAATCCACCCTGCGACCAAAGCCTAGATTATCAGGAGGCTGAAGACCAGATCCACTGCAGAGGTGGCTGGCACCTTTAATGTGTCTCAGCGTCAAGTACAAAGAATTAAAAAAAGATTTGAAGAGACTGGAGATGTGTTTGACAAGCCCAGGTTCGGCAGACCCCGCAAGACAACTGCTCAGGAGGAACGTTTGTTAGTTAGAAAATCCAAAGCAAGCCCCTCTACCACTGCAGCAGAGCTCCAACAGGCCTGGTCACCTCAAGTCCCTGTGTCAACTAGAACAGTTTGTAGGATTCTGTCCCGAAATGGCCTCCATGGTCGAATCAGTGCCCAGAAGCTAGCACTAAATAAAAGACAGATAAAAAACTGTGTGGCATTTGCAAAGTCCCACAGCCTGCTAAAAAGATGGACGCTGGAAAAGTGGCAGAAGGTGGATTTCTCTGATGAATCTTCAGTAGAATTACACCACAGCCACCGCAAATACTGCAGGAGACCTACTGGAGCCCGTATGGATCCAAAATTCACCCAGAAAAAATTTAAATTTGGTGGTGGAAAGATCATGGTCTGGGGTTACATTCAGTATGGGGGTGTGCGAAACATTTGCAAGGTGGAAGGCAATATCAATAGCCTAAAATATCAAGAAGTATTAGCTACCTCTTATATTCCAAATCATAAAAAGTGGTCAAATTCTGCAGCAGGATGGTGCTCCATCTCATACATCCATCTCTACAACAAAGTTCCTCCAGGCAAAAAAGATCAAGGTGCTCAAGGACTGGCCAGCCCAGTCACCAGACATGAACATCATTGAGCATGTTTGGGGTAGGATGAAAGAGGAAGCTTGGAAGACAAAACCAAAGAATCTAGATGAACTCTGGGAGGCATGTAAGACTGCATTCTTTGCTATTCCTGATGACTTCATTAATAAATTGTATGAATCACTGCTGAACTGCAAGGATGCAGTCCTTCAAGCTCATGGAAGTCACACAAAATATTAAGTATGACTCTAATAGAACCACAACTTCATTCACCAATGTTATGCAACATATATTTGTATTTTAAGTTAATTATTTGTTTGAACATCACATTACTTTCTGTGGGCGACAAAACTTTTGTCTTGCCAAAATCTGACCATTCTGTGTCCATTAAATGATCAATATTTCTGCATTGATGGCAATTTATTTTCTTAACCTAAATCACATTTCGGAGGGTTTCAGCTTTCAATAGAATAATTTATACAACCAATGGATTAATTTAACGTCAGGTTATAAGCTTTTATTTACATAACATGGATAAGCGACATAACTTCTGTACTTCTGTCAGGGAGTGTAAATAACTAAAAATTATAGTTAAAAATACTACCAGACAACCAAATCCATATTTAAATATTATATATCTGTATATCACACATACATACTACAGAACTTACTTGAAGTTTATCAGAGATTCTAGACCATGCCCAGAAAATTCATTCAGTATCTCCATGGCAGAAACATGGCCAATTGAGGGTATTCCTTCCGTATAATCACTCCCCATTAAGTATGCTAAATTAATAAGTTTGGAGCGATCCAAACCTGCGGAAAGAAAATTAGAAGTAAAATAAATATTTTTACTTTTTTTTTAGTAGTATATAACACTGTACCAATAACACTTGCTATTTCCTGGTCCAGATAGAAAGGGGCAATGAAAGTGATTATCATCAGTCACATTACAGGGGTGATAAAAAAAAAAATAAAATAATAAAATGATGATACTAATGAGTGATGTAAACTGCATACAGAGTACAAAAGCATAGATAAGGACACTATACTCAGAATGGGTTTATTTAATGATTGGCAAGAGATACGGGTCATAAAAGCCTTGGCTCAAGAAGATGACAGACAAAAAAAAAAAAAAAACCACACAAACCCCAAAGCATTTTTATGTTGATTCTATATATAATCTCTAATACTTGCTTTAAAAAAAAAAAAAAAAAGGTCAAGGCTAAACCTATAGATACACAATAAAAGTTGGAAGTACAACTATGATAAATTTGTAGTCAGAGAATGCTGATCCTAAAGGTTTTTATTTACAAGAAATTCATCATGCGTAACAAATTATGCAGAAAATTCATTTTAAAAGATGTTCGGCAAGAATTACAAATATGTGTTCAGCAAGCAGAAAAAGCACATAACGCAATATGAGCACGTATAAGACAAAACTAAAAAAAAAAGTAGAAAAACTCACCCAAAAATGTAGGTGTAATATATATCAGCACTGTTCTTTGTGTTGCACAGCATTTTCATGGTCTCTACAAAGGGATGTCGCTAACATAATAATGCAGAGCAGCTTAAAGACACATACCCCCAGAGAATCCTGAGAGATACACCCCCTTAATAGTGTGGAGCAAACGTGCTCGGATGCTAACCGAGTGTCTTCGGCGAGCTCAAAAAATACATTTCAGTCCCCGTGGCTGCATGTCTCAGGGCTGCTTGACAGCTGTAACACATGCAGGGATTGCTCTTATACTACAAAGATCAAGGCCTTAGCAGTGAAATGCATGTTCTAATATATAGCGGACACGGCCTGCACACTGAATCTTCTGATCGTTCACTCACACATGCCCAGACAAGAAGCAGAGCTGGGATTCTGACAATGTCCTGATGGTGTCTCCAGGTCCTTTCCTGAGAAGCTTGAATTGGGCACTAGCGACATTGTGGGGGACCCAATCGCCGATGAAACACATCATAAATGCACAAAGCCCAGCAAATACATAAGTCAGTGGTTGCAAAGTGGTTCAAGAAACATTGTGTGATACAAAACTAAAAAACCATGGCGGTCTCATCCGTAACAATCATTTTTTGTCAATTTTAACAGATGAATGTCCATTATGGTTGAAATCACCATTTCCTCACCTTTGTGTTAAAAACGTCACCTTCCTGACCAAGCCAAATTGTTCAATTCTGACCAGTGTCAATTTATGAGGTAATAACTCGAACGCTTCAACAGATTCCACCAATTTTGAGATAGTTTTCTTCTGACATATTGGACTTCATAATCGTAGTAAAATTTGCCCGATACGACTTGCATTTATTTGTGAAAATATCGGAAGTTTGGTAAACATTTGGAAAACTTTGCAATTTTCAAACTGAACTGATTTAAAGGCATAAAAATTAGGTCACACAATCGATATTGACATTTCCCACGCCTACTTTACATCAGCAACCTTTTTTAAAACGGTTTTGCTTTTGCTAGGTAAGTTACAAGGGTTAAAAAGTTGACCAGAGAGTTCTCATTTTTCTAACAAAATTTACAAACCATTTTTTTTTGGGACTACATCACATTTGAAGTGACTGAGTGACCTATATATGATAGAAAATACTTTAAAATGACACCATCCTAAAAACTGCACAGCTCAGGTTGTTCAAAACCAAATTCAAGTAGTTTATTAACCCTTCAGATGTTTCACAGGCATTAATGGAATGTGGAAGAAAAAAGTGAACAATTAACTTTTTCACAAAAATTTTACTTTACTTTTCACAAAGGTAACCGGAAAAAAATGGACCAATTTGTTACGCAATTTCTCCTGGGTACGCCAATACCCCATATGTGGGGGAGAACTACTATTTTGGCGCGCAGCAGGGATCGGAAGCTAAGGCGCACCATTTGACTTTTTGAATGCAAAATTAACTTTAAACGTGACATGGCTTCCGCTAATGATTAGAGAGCCCCTGATGTGCCTAAAGAGTGGAAACCCCTCACAAGCGACGCCGTTTTGCAAACTAGATCCCTCAGGTTAATTATCTAGATGTGGGGTGAGCACCTTGAACCCCAGGGCACTTCACAGATGTGTCCTCTGTGTATTTGAATTTGACATCAGTGGCTTAAAAGGGTTATTCTGATCATGATAAAAGTTTACAATTGGAATGCGGTTGTAAAAAAACAAACAACTTTGCAATTTTACTTTTGATTAAAAACACTCTCCATTCCCATTTACAGGACTCTATTTGTAAGTCTGAACTAGAGCAAACAATAATTAATTACAAAACGGACCATGAGGCAGATCCCACATCCCCTTCCATAAAATGGGAAACCGTGAAGGCTGTCCTGAGAGGCATACTCATTTCCCATGGGGCACGTCTCAAAAAAGCTAGAGCGGCTGAGATACTCGAATTATCGAACCAAATTCAAAAATTAGAAAAGTGGCATAAACGCGATCTAGACACTGGTACACTTGCTCACTTATCCACATTGAAACAAAAGCTGTTAGCTATGATAGACCAAAAGTCCAGACATTTTAGGGAGCGCGCCAGGAATCGCTTTTATCAGTCTGGGAATAAGAGTGGGAGACTATTGGCAAAAACTATTAACCTGTGCACACCTCATACTTCCATTCCCTATGTTAAAAACAGGGAAGGAAGTACAAGGGACATTCTCTCCTACTTTGGAGATTATTATAAAGGGTTATATAATGTAGATGGCCATCACAAAGATATGCCTATCCAACAGCTATGTGATAACATAAAAACGTACTTACAACAGACCAAAATACCCACAATACCAGAGACTGAGCTGTTAGAGTTGGAAAGAAACTTTTCATTAGAGGAAGTCTCTGAGACTATTAATGAATTGAAGAAGGGGAAAAGCCCTGGCCCAGATGGGTATTCCGCGGGATCTATAAACAAACAATTTTCATCATTATTAAGTTCAATATTTTTAAATTTGTGCAATTTCATCTAATCAGGAGGCTCTTTTCCTTCTCAGTCATTGATCGCCCATATTGCAGTAATCCCCAAACCAGGTAAGGACTCCCTCTCCTCTGCATGTGGTAGTTATCGCCCAATTTCCCTGATAAACCTAGATATCAAAATCTATGCAAAAATGATAGCAAAAAGATTATGCCCCCTATTACCAGAGCTGATAAATCAAGACCAGGTGGGATTTGTGCCAAGACGGGAGGCCAGGGACTACACCATCTGAACCATCTCTTTGATTGATAGGGCGGTCAAGAGAGAGGAACCCATGTGCATTCTGTCAATTGACGCAGAAAAGGCTTTTGACAGGGTGCACTGGGATTTTATATTTCAAACGTTGGAAGGAATTGGCTTAAAAGAAACTATGCTCCGTAGGATTTCTGCCTTGTACTCATCTCCCAGTGCTCAAGTTAAAATTAATGGTGCACTTTCAAACAAATTTTTAATTCGGAACGGCACGAGGCAAGGTTGCCCTCTCTCACCCTTGCTTTATATACTCACTATGGAACATCTAGCAACTGCGATACAGAATACTCCCTCCATTAGAGGCATAAAAGCCCAATCAGAAGAGCACACACTGGCACTGTTTGCAGATGATGTCCTATTGTATGTCTCTTCCCCAACTATAAGTCTCCCAAATATTATCTCAGAATTATATAGATTTTGTCGTCTGAGCAATTTCAAAATTAATACCCACAAATCGGAGATTCTCAATATCTCATTTCAATCAAGTGAAGTGGAGAGGTTGGCAGCTTCATTTCCCTTTAAGTGGCGTGCAGATTCTCTTACCTATCTAGGAATAAAAATCACCACCAAAGTATCTAATCTTTATGAAGCGAACTTTAAGACAGCTTTACATAAAGCTGAGTTAGACTTAGAAAAATGGCATAAACTACCTTTATCTTGGTTTGGAAGAGTGAGCGCTATTAAAATGAATCTATTACCCCGTCTCCTATATTATTTCCAAACAATCCCCTTGTATTTACCTGCCTCCTTTTTCTCAAGTCTTAAAAAAGCGATTACTCGATTTATTTCTTCACAAAAACGAGCACGTATTTCATACTATTTTAAGTAGATCGAAGCAAGAAGGGGGAAGAGGTATGCTGTTGTGAATAGGCTGGAAATGAGTTCTGAGCAGAAGCTCCCTCTGGTGGTTACAAACGGTACTGGACTGTCCAGTGAAGATTGTGAGGATTGGGAATCAGGTGTTACTGACTGGTCTTATATAAGGGAGTCGCCTTCCCATCAGGGTTGCCGGTGATCAATTGTTCTGGTCTCAATCCTTGATTCCTGTTTCCTTGGTAGCCTGCTGTGTCGTGTCTGAATCTCCTGCTAACAGATAAGACATTTTCTTCTTTTTGTTTTTGTGCTTTATTTTTGCATTTTGTCCTGCACTTCTGTGGGGGCCTTCTGGGTCCCCTCTGGGGGCTTTTGCCTCTCAGTTCAGTTCAGCCACTGATGTTTGTACATTTGCTTTTTCCAGTTTTTTTCAGTGGCTGCTGTTTTGTTTTTGGTTACACCAGAGAACTAATTTAGGTGGTAGAGGTCGTGTGATCTCAGGTGTTTTTGAAATTAGTAGAGTTGGTGCTTTTCAGGGTTTTTTGGGATTGCAGTAAGTGCCCTTCCTATCCTTTTCTATTTAGTAAGTTTGGGCCCCAACGTTTGCTCATACTATTTTCTGTCTGTGTCAGTATTTCTTCTTGTCTGACCGCCATTACATGTTTGGGGGCTTTCTATGTTCTTTGGGGATCTGCTCCGGGGCAGATAGCTTTCCTCTTTCTATCTTTAGGTGTAGTTAGTTTCTCAGGCTGTGACGAGGTGTCTAGGACCAACGTAGGAACGCTCCACGGCTGCCTTAGTTGTGGTGGTTAGTCAGGGTACTGCAATCTCATAGTTTCCAACTGCTCTGGTGTATTTCCTTTTTTGCCTGCTCTCCTCAGTTACCAAATCATAACAGTATCACCGGCCTAAACTGAAAATTATATGGTACTCACTGAAGGGAAAAATATTGTGGAAAGAAAAAAAGTTGTCAGTTGTCAGAGATTTTCTTTTTTCCTGTTTGTTGCATTTTTTTTTTTCCCTCTGTATCTCTGGGTGCTGAGTAGGATTTTTTTTTTTCTCTCTCAATGGAGTTTGCACAGTTGTCTGGCCGTGTGGATCAGCTTGCCACTGAAGTTCGGAGTATTGCTACCTATCTTGCTGGGTTGCCTGTTGTGGAACCTAGGATTCCCATGCCAGATTTGTTTTTGGGGGATCGAGCTAAGTTTCTGAATTTCAAAAATAACTGTAAATTGTTTTTTGCCTTAAAATCTAAGTCCTCAGGGAACGCAGCGCAGCAGGTTCAAATTGTCATCCCTCTCCTGCGCGACGACCCTCAGGATTGGGCTTTTTCCCTGACACCTGGGGATCCTGTTTTGAGTGATGTTGATGCGTTTTTTCAGGCTTTGGGGTTATTGTACGATGAGCCTAATGTCACTGATCAAGCTGAAAAAACTTTGTTGGCATTAAGTCAGGGGCTTGAGGACGCTGAGTTCTACTGTCAGAGATTCCGTAGGTGGGCAGTCCTGACCAAATGGAATGACGACGCTTTGGCAGCTCTTTTTCGGAAGGGACTGTCAGATAATGTAAAGGATGTTATGGTGGGATTCCCTGTTCCCTCTGGTCTCAATGATTCTATGTCATTAGCGATTCAAATTGACAGACGTTTGCGTGAGTGGAAAGGTATGCGTGGAATAATGTTGCCTTGTGAACCTGCTTCTGAATCCATGCAGTGTGATAGAGTGGTTTCTGGGGCACAGCGTCATGAATTTCGAAAGCGCAATGGGTTATGTTTCTACTGTGGTGATGCCTCTCATGCTATTTCTGTCTGCCCTAAGCGGGGAAGACGTTTTGCTCGCTCAGTTGTCTTGGGTAGTGTTCAGACTAAGTTTTTATTAACTGTTACACTGATATGCTCTCTGTCCTCATTTTCTGCTCAGGCTTTTGTTGATTCTGGAGCAGTTTATTAACCTGATGGATTTTGATTTTGCTAAACGTTGTGGGTTTCCCTTGATACCCCTACGGAAGTCTATTCCCTACTGGGGATCGATTCTACCCCTTTGGCTGAGAATAAACCTCAGTTCTCTACTCAGGTGATAATGAGGGTAGAACCTGATCATCAGGAGAGTTGCAAATTTTTGGTTCTGTATAATTGCATGACATTATCGTACTGGGTTTCCCTTGGTTACAGTCTCATAATCCTGTTTTGGATTGTAAATCTGTGTCTGTTACCAGTTGGGGCTGCCAATGTGTTAATACCAACACTCCTGTTTTTTCTGCCTCCCCCCAGGTCTCAGGATGTTCCTGACTTTTTGATTGATTTTTCTGATGTGTTTAGCGAAAGTAAATCTGCATCCTTACCTCCCCATAGGAGCTATGACTGCGCTATTGAATTAGTGCCTGGTAGTAAATTCCCTAAAGGTCGCCTTTTTAACTTGTCTGTACCTGAACATGACGCTATGCGGTCTTATATCAAGGAGTCATTGGAGAAGGGTCATATCAGACCATCCTCTTCACCCTTAGGTGCCGGTTTTTTCTTTGTGGCCAAAAAGGATGGTTCATTAAGGCCGTGTATTGATTATCGTCTCTTGAACAATATTACTGTAAAATATCAATATCCGTTACCCTTGATCTCTGACCTGTTTTCCAGGGTGAAAAACGCTACTTGGTTTACCAAGCTTGACCTCAGGGGGGCATATAACCTTATTCGCATTAAGCACGGGGATGAATGAAAGACGGCATTTAATACCCCTGAAGGGCATTTTGAGTACTTGTGATGCCCTTTGGGCTCACTAATGCTCCTTCTGTCTTCCAGTCCTTCATGAATGACATTTTCAGGGATTTTGTGGATAAATTTCTGATTGTTTATTTGGATGATATCTTGATTTTTTCCAATGATTGGGACTCATGTAAAACATGTTCGGACTGTGTTCCAGATTTTGAGAGAGAATGCTCTGTATGTGAAGGGATCAAAGTGTCTTTTTGGCGTTCAGAGGATCTCATTTCTGGGATTCATTTTATCCCCATCTGTTATTGAAATGGACCCGGTCAAAGTTCAGGCTATCTGTGATTGGGTCCAACCTACTTCATTAAAGGCTCTTCAAAGATTCTTGGATTTTGCCAATTTTTATCGTAAATTTATTGGTAGATTTCTCGGTTATTGTTAAACCATTAACTGATTTGACCAAGAAGGGTTCTGATGTGGTGAATTGGCCTCCTGAGGCAGTCTCTGCATTTCAGGAACTTAAGCAGAGATTCACTTCTGCTCCTGTTCTACGGCAGCCTGATGTTTCTCTACCATTTCAGGTGGAGGTTGATGCCTCTGAAATTGGGGCAGGTGCCGTTTTGTCCCAAGAGATCCAGAGACCTCTAAAAGTAACCCTTGTGCCTTTTTCTCTCGAAAATTTTCTCCCACTGAACGTAATTATGACGTGGGTAATCGGGAGTTATTAGCCATGAAGTGGGCTTTTGAAGAGTGGAGACATTGGCTGGAGGGAGCCAAACATCAGTGGTGGTCCTTACGGACCATAAGAATTGGTTTATCTGGAGTCTGCCAAGCGACTTAATCCTAGACAGGCCAGGTGGGCCTTGTTTTTCACACGTTTTAATTTTGTGGTTTCATTTCTTCCTGGCACTAAAAATGTTAAGGCGGATGCCCTCTCGAGGAGTTTCCTGGCGGACTCTCCTGAGTTATCTGATCCTTCTGTTATTTTGAAAGAGGGTGTAGTTCTTTCCGCCATCTCGCCAATTTGAGACTGGCTCTGGAGGGGTGTCAGGAGGATAAGCCCGAGCGCTGCCCTGTTGGGAAATTGTTTGTCCCGGACCAGTGGAAAAAGAGTGTAATGTCTGAGATTCATTGTTCCACGTTGGCCGGTCATCCTGGAATTTTTGGTACCAGAGACTTGGTTAGTCGGTCCTTTTGGTGGTCTACCTTGTCTCGTGATGTCAGGGAGTTTGTGCAGTCCTGCGGGACTTGCGCTCGCTCCAAGCCTTGCTCTCGTTCTAGTGGTTTGTTGATGCCGTTACCTGTGCCCAAGAGACCATGGACCCATATCTCTATGGATTTCATTTCCGACCTCCCTGTTTCTCAGAGAATGACCGTCATCTGGGTGATTTGCGATAGGTTTTCCAAGATGATACATCTTGTGCCATTACCTAAGTTGCCTTCCTCCTCTGAATTGGTGCCTTTGTTCCTTCAGCACGTGGTTCGTTTACACGGCATTCCTGAGAACATTGTGTCTGACAGAGGAGTCCAGTTTGTTTCCAGATTTTGGAGGACCTTTTGTTCTAAAATTGGTGTTCAATTGTCTTTCTCCTCGGCGTTTCATCCTCAGACCAATGGTCAAACTGAGAGAACAAACCAGACATTGGAGACTTATCTAAGATGCTTTGTGTCTGCTGATCAGGATGACTGGGTCTCTTTTTTGCCTTTGGCTGAGTTTGCTCTTAATAATAGGGCTAGCTCTGCCACTTTGATGTCTCCAAATTTTCTGTAATTCTGGGTTTCACCCTCGATTTTCTTCAGGACAGACGGAGGCTTCTGTCTGTCCAGGTGTTGACTCTGTTGTGGAGCGTATGCAACAGATTTGGGACCAGGTAGTGGAGAGGTTGTCCCTCTCTCAGGAGAGGGCCCAGCGGTTTGCTAACCGGCATAGGACTGATGGTCCTCGGTTTAAAGTAGGGGACTTGGTCTGGTTGTCCTTAAGAAATATTCCTATGAGAGTGGCATCTCCTAAATTTAAGCCTAGGTTCATTGGACCTTATAAGATCATGGAGATTCTTAATCCTGTTTCTTTTCGTTTGCTTCTTCCAGGGACATTTAAGATCCATAACGTGTTCCACAAGTCCTTGTTGAAGAGGTTTGTTGAGCCAGTGGTTCCTACTACTGTGCCTCCTGACCCTGTTTTGGTTGAGGGCAATCTGGAGTATGTGGTTGAGAAAATATTGAATTCTCGTTTTTCTAGACGGAAACTCCAGTATTTGGTTAAATGGAGAGGTTATGGTCAGGAAGACAATTCTTGGGTGTTTGCTTCGGACATCCATGCTAGGAGACTCATCCGTGCGTATCATAAAACTCATCATGACCGACCTGGTTGCTCAAATGAGGGTTCCGTGACCCCTCCTCAAGGGGGGGGTACTGTTGTGAATAGGCTGGAAATGAGTTCTGAGCAGAAGCTCCCTCTGGTGGTTACAAACGGTACTGGACTGTCCAGTGAAGATTGTGAGGATTGGGAATCAGGTGTTACTGACTGGTCTTATATAAGGGAGTCGCCTTCCCATCAGGGTTGCCGGTGATCAATTGTTCTGGTCTCAATCCTTGATTCCTGTTTCCTTGGTAGCCTGCTGTGTCGTGTCTGAATCTCCTGCTAACAGATAAGACATTTTCTTCTTTTTGTTTTTGTGCTTTATTTTTGCATTTTGTCCTGCACTTCTGTGGGGGCCTTCTGGGTCCCCTCTGGGGCTTTTGCCTCTCAGTTCAGTTCAGCCACTGATGTTTGTCACATTTGCTTTTTCCAGTTTTTTTCAGTGGCTGCTGTTTTGTTTTTGGTTACACCAGAGAACTAATTTAGGTGGTAGAGGTCGTGTGATCTCAGGTGTTTTTGAAATTAGTAGAGTTGGTGCTTTTCAGGGTTTTTTGGGATTGCAGTAAGTGCCCTTCCTATCCTTTTCTATTTAGTAAGTTTGGGCCCCAACGTTTGCTCATACTATTTTCTGTCTGTGTCAGTATTTCTTCTTGTCTAACCGCCATTACATGTTTGGGGGCTTTCTATGTTCTTTGGGGATCTGCTCCGGGGCAGATAGCTTTCCTCTTTCTATCTTTAGGTGTAGTTAGTTTCTCAGGCTGTGACGAGGCGTCTAGGACCAACGTAGGAACGCTACACGGCTGCCTCTAGTTGTGGTGGTTAGTCAGGGTACTGCAATCTCATAGTTTCCAACTGCTCTGGTGTATTTCCTTTTTTGCCTGCTCTCCTCAGTTACCAAATCATAACAGTCTGCCAGATTTTGTTCTGTATAGCCAAGCAGCAATTGGTACATGTATTTTAGAGCTGTTTCATAATAAAAACAACAAAAAATGGGTTACATTAGAAAATGATCTTAAAGGGAATCTGTCAACCCAAAAATGCCATATCAAGTAAAGATATGGCTGAATAGTGCGTCCCATAACTAAGCTAACGGTGGGTATCATATCATGATACCCCGTTTTCATAGCAAAATACCTTTTTAAAGTTGGTGATTGTACGTGTCAATCACTGCAGTCAGGTCAGGAAGGCCCATAGTCCATGATTATGTTACAAGGACAGGAATGAGGTCTCTCCAGAACATTTTTCAGGACAAGAAGCCGCCAACAGGTGCATGGTTCTTTTATGAACAAATAAAAAGTTTAATTATTAAATTAGCCAAACAATCCAAATCATACAGAATATTATCTCCGTTTGAGACTCTTTGTTTATCAACAAACTCTTTAGATCACACTATCTCTTTATTATACAAAACCTTCCAAGAAGGACAGACCCCATTGCGAGATTTCCCAGCTTTTTTTCAAAATGGGAGATTGATTGGGTAGACCCTTATCAGTTGAAGAAAGAACAAAGATTCTCTTATGCACATTCAGGTCATCGCTCTGTTCGACATCACAGGAGAGGAGCTACAAAATCTTGTCGAGGTGGTTACAGATGCCCATCAGATTTAAACTTAATTTATCCAACAACACCGGATACGTGCTGGAGATGCTTAAAAGATAGAGGTTCATTTGTACACATTTGGTGGCACTGCCCACTCATACAGAAACTGTGGTTAGCATCCTTTGATCTCTTCAACAAACTGTCTATAACCAAAATTACACCCACAATGGAGGTGGCCCTGCTGTCCTTGTGTAACTCCTCGATTTCTAGATTTAAGAAAGGTCTTCTTAAACCCGTCACTCTAAGCGAGATCGCGGAAGCGTCACCAATTTTGTGACGCAACAGAGACCTAGCCAGCGATCTCGCTTAGTGTGACACGCAGCTACGACCAGCCCCCCTGCTGGGTATCGCTGATTGTCGTCGAATGTCCTGGACCATTTTTTCATCATTGGTCTCCCGCTGGCCAGCGCGCATCGCTGCGTGTGACAGCGGGAGACCAACGATCAGTGAGCTCCAGCGTGTACAAAAGAAGCTGGGAGCCGGTATCTAGGGTACATATCGGATAACTAAGTGTGGCGCAGCGCTTAGTTACACAATATGTACCTTAGGTACCAGCGTTCTCGCTGGTCCTGATCGCTGGTGAGTCTGCGCATGTGACAGCTCACCAGTGATCCCATCCACGTCGGATCGTTGAGTGGGATCGCTGGGACAATGAAGAGTGTGACGGAACCCTTAGGCATATTCTCACTGCAACCAGAAATGTGGTTACTAGATTTTGGAAACAGGAAAAGGTTCCCTCGCGCTCTGATTTGGTGATGGAACTCAACAACATATATAGAATGGAACAACTGATCGGACAACTGAATGGTACCACAGGAAAGGTATATAACACCTGGGCCCCTGGGTTATGTTTAGAGAATCATCGGAATTGGACTCTTGGTTGATAGACCCATAGATGATGGGTCACATGAGTTTACCTACTGGATGGAGCCACATCTCCTACCCCACTCCTTAAAATCCTCACCCCTCCCCCCCTTCCTTTTTCCTCTTCTTTCTACTCACTTTTCTTTCCCCCTTGCTTCTTATCTATCTTCTTTTCTTTTGTAGATCTAGAGATCTAAGTCACTAATGAGATCGCTACTGCGTCATAAATGGTGACGCAGGTGCGATCTCGTTAGCGATCTCGCTTAGTGTGGCATACCCTTTAGTCTAGGTACCTTCTTCTTTAAAATTTATAAACAAAGTAATACTGATGTTAATTGCCTACATGAGCAAACACCTCAGGTGCTCATTCAACATTTGTTTTATATGTATGACTTTCTGGGGAAAGTTATCATAGTTGCTATATAATTTTTTTGCATGTGATAGTAGAAGAGGTATGTTCTTTTCTCTTCCTGTTATTAATGATTGATGTGTCTAAATACCTCAATAAACTTGATTTACACAAACATACTCTATTCCAAGAACAGACCTCTACAGGAATCGGTGGCTAGTGTCTTAGGCTTGAAGAGCAGTGCTTACAAGGGATTTTGCCATTAAAGACTCTGTAGCTCGCTAATGTATGACTTTTTTTTCTAAATTAAAACCTCAGGTTAAATTGCAGCATTGGCATTTTGAGATAAATAAGTGGGTTTTGGATTGCAGTTTGGGCACTCTGTCTTTAGAAGGTTCACCACCACCACTGTTATAGGGAGTCTTCCACAGGACTTCCATCTGAATCACATACTTCAGAGATCTACACAGAAACCCTGATGTAAGCGCTCATTAAGGTAATGAATATGCACGGCTCTCCACTCCCATAGGTGTGGAGAGCTGTGCATATTCATTACCTTAATGACGGGGCCACGTGATCACTCGGCACAGGAAGAGCTGCCGGCGCTGGGACAAACGAGATGCTGCGGGGGAGCGTGGAAAGAGAGTAGGAATTTTTTTTTTAACCCCTTACTGCCATCCGACATACTATCCTGTCCATGGTACCTGGGCCCGTATGACCATGAACGGGATAGTACGTCCCAGCGATCGGACGCGCTCCCGGGGGAGCGCAGCCGATCGCGGCCGGGTGTCAGCTGATTATCACAGCTGACACCCGGCACTATGTCAGGAGCGGTCACGGACCGCTCCCGGCACATTAACCCCTGGCTCACCCGATCAAACATGATCGCGGTGTACTGGGGGCACAGGGGAGGATCGCGCAGGGTGGGGGCTCCCTGCGCGCTCCCTGAGACCCTCAGAGCAGCGCGATGTGTCGCGCTGTTCCGAGGGTCCGTCCTCCCTCCAGGTCCCCGGATCCAAGATGGTGCCGGGGTCCTGCAGGGAGGCGGCTTCCTCAGTGCCTGCAGCGATGCCAGAGCGATCGCTGGTGTGACAGAGTGCTGTGCACACTGTCACACCAGCGATCTGCTAAAATACAGTGATGTCCCACCCTGGGACAAAGTAAAAAAGTTAAAAAAATAAAAATAAAAATTGTTTAAAAAAAATCAAAAAAAAAAAAAAAATATTCCCCAATAAATTCATTTTTTCCTGTAAATAAAAAAACAAAAACAATAAAAGTACACATATTTGGTATTGCCGCGTCCGTAACGACCCCCCTATAAAACTGTCCCACTAGTTAACCCCTTTAGTGAACCTCTTAAAAAAAATAAAAAAAAACAAAGCAAAAAATCAATGCTTTATCATCATACCGCCGAACAAAAAGTGGAATAACACGCGATCAAAAAGACGGATATAAATAAACATGGTACCGCTGAAAACGTCATCTTGTCCTGCAAAAAACGAGCCGCCATACAGCATCATCAACGAAAAAATAAAAAAGTTATAGCTCGCAGAATAAAGCGATGCAAAAATAATAATTTTTTATATAAAATTGGTTTTATTCTATAAAAGCGCCAAAACATAAAAAAATGATATAAATGAGGTATCGCCATAATCGTACTGACCCAAAGAATAAAACTGCTTTATCAATTTTACCACACGCGGAACGGTATAAACGCCTCCCCCAAAAGAAATTCATGAATTGCTGATTTTTGTTCATTTTAACCTCCCAAAAATCAAAATAAAAAGCGATCAAAAAACGTCACGTGCTCAAAAATGGTACCAATAAAAACGTCACCTCGTCCCGCAAAAAGACGGATTTTGGTAAGAACTTACCTGTAAAATCCTTTTCAGCGAAGAAGGAAGGGAGACACACTAGTCATTACTAGTGGGTAGGCGGAGCCCACATAGGATAGAAACACCTCAGATTAAAAAAAGTGTTGACCGGCCCCTCCAGCTAGGGCTCCTCCTACTCCAGCTCTCCAGTCGTACACAAGCTAAGGAAGAGCAAATATCACCAGCGGAGCAACATAACCCCTTCGAAGGACTTCAGAGAGAAAAACAAGGAGACAGGTTATGCATATAACAGAAAAAAAACCACACAGTCCCAGGTACTACTCACTGAACCTGACCACTGCGATGAGTCTGGCAATGCTGGAACAGAGCCTTAGCGCGCCGACCTCAGCCCAGGTAATCGCTATCAGAGAAGGGTCACGCCGCATCTGAAAACACAACAACAAACTTCTGCCATGGGAGGGATGTGTGTCTCCCTTCCTTCTTCGCTGAAAAGGATTTTACAGGTAAGTTCTTACCAAAATCCGTCTTTCAGCAGCAGATGAAGGAAGGGAGACACACTAGTCATTACTAGTGGGACGTCCCAAAGCAGTCCAAAAATAAGGGTGGGAAAAAAACCAAAAAAGGCAGATCCCAACAACCTAGGTAAATGCGCGACTAGCGCTAAACACAAGTTAACGAGAACTTTAAACTACAGCCGCCTGCAGGACCCTTCGTCCTAAGGCCGCATCAGCGGAAGCACTAACGTCCACCTTATAAAATTTTGTAAACGTGTGGACGGAGCGCCAGGGTCGCCGCCCGGCAGAGCTGAGCTGCGAGGCCCCTTGATGAAAGGCCCACGATGAACCCACAGCCCTCGTGGAGTGAGCTCGAATCTTAACCGGGCAAGGTTCGCCCTTAAGTCGGTAAGCCTCTAAAATGGCCGACCGAATCCAACGAGCTATAGAGTCCTTGGAAGCTCGTTGACCACGCCGACGACCTGCTGGAATCACAAACAGAGAGTCCGACTTCCGAAAATTTTGAGTAATAGACAAATAGAACTTCAAAGCCCGCACCAAATCCAATGTGTGCAAGGCCCGTTCCTTCGCATTCCTCGGCTCCGGGCAGAGCGAGGGGAACACAATATCCTGGTTAACATGAAATTGTGACACCACCTTAGGTAGAAGGTCGCCCCGTGTGCGAAGCACTACGCGATCCGGGTGAAACTCCAGGAAAAGAGGCGAGCAAGAAAAAACCGCCAACTCAGAAACCCTTCTTAAAGAGGTGACCGCCACTAGGAAGGCAACCTTCCAAGAAAGCAAAGAAAGGTTAACAGAGTCCATAGGCTCAAAAGGCCCATGTTGAAGAGCCTCCAAAACAAGACTGAGCCTCCAAGGAGACACAGGCGCCTACCGCGGCGGAAACTGACGGATTACCCCGCGAAAAAAGGAACGTACGTCCCTACACGAGGCGATAGCCTTCCGAAACAGCAAGGACAGAGCAGAAATCTGACCCTTCAGAGTGCTAACTGCCAAACCCTTGTCCAGCCCGTACTGCAGAAAGGCCAACAAATTGGGAATGGAAAAAAATCCTCGGGTTCCTTGAAGAACCCGAACACCACGAACAGAAGACTTCCCAAGTCGTGTGATAAATTCTAGTAGTAGCCGTACCTCTGGCAGCTCGCAGAGTGGCAATGACCTCGGCTGAAAAGCCTTGACGGGTCAATATTTCGGTATCAAGAACCACGCCGTCAAACGCAGAAACTTCAGGTCCGGGTGACGAACGGGCCCTTGGGTAAGAGGGAGTGGAAGTGGAGGCGCTGCCAGGAGCGACACCAGCGTTGAGAACCACGTCCTCCTTGGCCAATCTGGGGCTATCAACATAGCCGGTACTCTCTCCAGTCTGATCCGACGCAACACCAGAGGAAGTAAGGATATCGGCGGGAACACACAGATTAGCTCGAATTGGACCCAAGGAGCCACCAGAGCATCCACCGCCACAGCCTTCGGGTCCTTGTACCTGGACATGAACGTCGGTAACTTGGCATTGAACCTGGATGCCATCAAATCCACTTGGGGAGTCCCCCAACGGGAGCACAGCAGTGCAAAAATCTCCAGATGAAGACTCCATTCTCCGGGATCCATCTTTTCGCGACTGAGGGAGTCCACTGTGATATTCTGAACTCCTGGAATGTGAATCGCAGAGATGGCTGGCACCCTGGCCTCGGCCCATACCAGGATCCGAGACACCACCATCATGAGCCTGAAGCTCCTCGTCCCACCTTGATGGTTGATATACGCGACCGCCGTCACGTTGTCTGTCTGCACTCGGACTGGTAGACCGCTTAAAAGGACCGTCCAGTGTTGGAGGCAAAGGAAAATTGCCCTCAATTCCAGGATGTTGATCGGCAGGACAGACTCTTCCGACGACCATACTCCCTGAATCCAGAGATCGTTCCAGACACCCCCCAGCCCGTCAGGCTGGCATCGGTGGTTATGATCGACCACCTCGGAGGGAGGAAGGACTTCCCCAGGGATAACACTTCCGGACGTAACCACCATCCTAGAGACTCTCGCACCCTGTGGGAGATGAGGACACTGCAATCCAGTGAAAACTGTGATCGATCCCAACGGTTCAAAATGAGCATTTGGAGAGCCCTGGAATGAAATTAGGCAAACGGAATTGCCTCCATCGACGCCACCATCAAACCCAGAAGGCGCATACACCTTCGAAGGGACATTGCTGTCGAAGACTTCATTACTGTAATGTCGAAGAAGACTCGCTTGCTTGTCTGGAGGCAGAGACACCACTGCTCGTACCGTGTCGAATGCATTCCCAAAAACAGGATTGACTGTGACGGTTCCAGAGACGACTTCTCCCAATTGACCAGCCACCCGAAGTCCTCCAGGAGCTGAAGGGATAGATTGCGAGCCGTCACCGCCTCCTCCTTTGAGGACGCCACAATCAAAAGGTCGTCCAGATAGGGAAGAATCGTAACCCCCTGTCTTCATAGAATCGCCATGAGAGGTGCCAGAATTTTCGTAAAAACTCTGGGTGCTGAGGCCAACCCGAATGGCAGGGCCACAAACTGGTAATGGTCCTGGCCTATGGCAAAACGAAGGAAGCGTTGGTGGGCCCTTCCGACGGGAACATGCAAATAAGCGTCCCGAATGTCGATTCGTTATGCGACAGGGCCGCCACAACGGAGCGAAGTGACTCCATGCGGAATTTCCGGGTATGGACATGCCAATTCAATCTTTTGAGATCCAGAATGGGGCGAAATTTGTACTCCTTTTTGGGGACCACAAAGAGGTTGGAATAAAAACCCTCTTCCCCGGTCCTCCGGCGGAACCGGTACCACCACACCCTTCTGCAGAAGGGAATCGACCTCCCGCAGTAGAGCGGCAAATAGCTCGGGCTCTGACGGAATGCGAGAGTGGCAAAAACTGTCTGGGAGTCGAGAAAGAAACTCTATGAAGTAGCCTGCCGACACAACCCGCGTCACCCAGGTGTCCGACACGCGGGAGGCCCAAGTCGGTTTGAATTGGAGCAGGTGACCTCCCACTCGAGAGCCCTCGAGTGAGACCCTGGCGTCAGTCCGCCTTAGCGGGCTTTTTGTCAGCTTCCCACTTGTGTTGGCGGAAGCTCTGTTTCCAGGGAGTGCGGGATTTCTGAGCGTTCTTTTTTCCCGAAAAAAGAGGGACGACCCGATCCCCAAGAGGGCTGACCGAACCGTCCCCTGGACCGAAAGGACTGCCGACTACTACCGGCACTATGCCTGCCAGGCACAGAAGTCACAGCTCTTCGCTGTGGTAAAGCCGTTTCTTTTGCCTTTGCCTTGGCAATCAGCTCCGTGAGGTCAGATCCAAATAGCTGACCACCCTTGTAAGCTAAGGATAGCAAACCTTGCTTGGAAACCGCGTCTCCGGTCCACTGTCCAAGCCACAGTGCTCTCCTGACTGTGATTGCCTAGGATTGCGCCCTGGACAGCAGTGACGCAGTATCCAAACCTGCATCACTGTCATATCGGGCTGCATCCTCCAACTTAAAAAGCCCATCTACCTCGGGTAGAGGGGGTCCATCTTGCCACGCTGTCCGTAGATGGTCTAACCAGCTTAGAGAAGCTTTACAAGCACACATGCTCTGAATCCATGACCCACGGCCTCGTAGATGGATTTCGCCGCCATCTCCGATTTTCTGTCCAGCGGATTCTGCAAACTCGCCTTCCCTTTTAACAGGAAGTAATGAGGACTTGCTAAGCTGGGATAAAGGGACATGCACTTCAGGAGAAGGAATCCAATTATCAATCAATTCCGTCGTACACGGAAACAGCTGAAAACACTTATCTGGACACACTGCGTTCCTTTAAGTCTACAGCACCTGGAATTCCCAGGCGGTCTCCCATCCAAGTACTAACCAGGCCCAACCCTGCTTAGCTTCCGAGATCAGATGAGATCGGGCGTGTTCAGGGTGGTAATGCTGATCACGACCTATGCGACTCCTGAAAACATCCGGGCCGACTTACTAGGACGTCTAGTTACCTCCTCCGGTAACTGTAACGCCTCCCTCATGGCTTTCAATAAAAGCCTCTGTACGACCCAAAAGAGAAGCAGAGAGTCCCTGCCGATCCTCCTTATCCGAATCGGACACCTCCCCATCTGAGCTTGAAAGGGAAACCCTCCATGCCCGAGATCTCCGAGTCGCTGCGCGGGAATGAAGGCACCGGCCTGTGTCGCTTCCTCTGAGAGGATCTAGCTGACACCCAATAACCTAGAAGGTCAGACAGGCCATCAATAGAACGAGCGAGGGCCTCCATTTTGACATCACTGAAACCTCTGACCGCTGCGCCTGACGCCGTCGAGGTCTGCGTGTCAGATACGCGAGACTGATCCTGTAGCGGATCTGGGAGACGGTCCGCACCTCCTGGACCCTGATCTGACATGTCCTCACACAGTATATGGCAGGTTAAACCTGTCAGTAACTAGGACAGTGTGGTTTCTTAAAGAAGAAACAAACGCTGAAGGGTTAAAGCTCTTAAAGAGAGCGCTACCCCAGCTGTCCCCAATAAAGGGTTAACCGCCAAAGAAAGGGTTAATGTCGCAGTCTCCCCACAACCCTTGTTTAATGAAAAGGGTGTGCGAGCCCCAGGTGCCTCTTATGAGGTAACAGCTGCAGGACAGTGCTCTCAAAGGTATGCTTCTTTTGCCTTTGTACACTAAACAAGAACGCTAAAATATTGCGCTGATTTGTACATCGCAATGACCGCCAAAGTCGCTAAGGGGATCGCTAACCACTTATGCGTCGTCAATGAGATCGCCCACTGTGGCAGCTACTAGCGACATTAAAACGATCACAAAAAAAGATCGCATTAGTATGCGTCGTTATAATAATCGTTAGCGGTAGCGTTCAGTGTCCTGCGCTGTGGGGGTGAGGGGGTTAAGCTTCTGCCCTGATAGGCAGAAGCAACTCACCCAGCTGGCCGCGGTGTAGCGTCTTCGATTGTCGGGAGGGGAGGAGAGCGAGGAAGGAAGCCTTCAGCTCCCTGATCCAGTAATGGCCGCCGCGCTGTGCTTCTGAGAGAGAAGCCGGAAGAAGACAGTAGTAAAGCGCGCGCTCAGAGCGCCGCGAAAATTCAAAAAAAGGGCGCGCGACTCCTCCGCTCTCCATGTCCTGCAGGCATCCACCTGCGGACAAAAGACACTAGTCACCAACATGTCACATGTAACAGCGACTGCCGCAGCAGTCGCTGAAGCACTCAAAACATTAAAATGTTGAGTACTCACCCAGCTGAGCGCCACAGGGACCCCCAGGGATTTGTGGCGCTGTGCCCATAGCTTCCCCCAAGACGGGGAACGTAGTGACCCCAGAAGCGCGGTTTGTGTCCCCGCCAGGGAAGCAACCCTCATCCCCCGGGGCCGGCAGGGTTCTGCAGGGACCTCCTTAAAGGGTAATACAGATCCGCCAAGGGAGAGGTGGGGTCCAGCAGCGCTGAGACCCCTGAGACCTCAAGACCACGGGGGTCCAAGTCTCTGTCCGATAAAAATAAAAAATCTTCTGAGGAGCTGCTTCAGCAGCGACTATCCTCTGTGACCTCAAATTTTAGACTGGAGAGCTGGAGTAGGAGGAGCCCTAGCTGGAGGGGCCGGTCAACACTTTTTTTTTAATCTGAGGTGTTTTCTTCCTATGTGGGCTCCGCCTACCCACTAGTAATGACTAGTGTGTCTCCCTTCCTTCATCTGCTGCTGAAAATAAGACCTCACATGACTCTGTGGGCCAAAATATGCAAAAATTATAGCTCTCAAAATGTGATGATGCAAAAACTATTTTTTGCAATAAAAAGCGTCTTTTAGCGTGACAGCTGCCAATCATAAAAACCCGCTATAAATAGTAAATCAAACCCCCCTTTATCACCCCCTTAGTTAGGGAAAAATAATAAAATTAAAAAAAGTATTTATTTCCATTTTCCTATTAGGGTTAGAGCTGCGGCTAAAGTTAGGTGGTAAAGGGATTATGGGTTGGGATTAGGGTTATGGGTGTGTTAGGGTTAGGTTTGTGGTTAGGGTTGGGACTAGGGTTAGGGGTGTGTTGGGGTTAGGGTTGGAGTTAGAATTGGGGGGTTTCTGCTGTTTAGGCACATCAGGGGCTCTCCAAATGTGACATGGCGTCTGATCTCAATTCCAGCCAATTCTGCATTGAAAAAGTCAAACGGTGCTCCTTCACTTCTGAGCTCTGCCATGCGCCCAAACAGTAGTTTACCCCCACATATGGGGTATCAGTGTACTCTGGACCCCAAGAGTTATTGTGTAATTTGTCCTATTTCTTCTGTTACCCTTGGGAAAATAAAAAACTGGGGGTAAAAATATCATTTTTTTTTAAAAAAAATGATTTTTTGTTTTTACGACTGTACGTTATAAACTTCTGTGAAGCACTTGGGGCTTCATAGCGTTCACCACACATCTAGATAAGTTCCTTGTGGGGTCTATTTTCCAAAATGGGGTCACTTGTGGGGGGTTTCCACTGTTTAGGCGCATCAGGGGCTCTCCAAATGCGACATGACGCCCCAGACCATTCCATCTAAGTCTGCAATCCAAAACGTCACTACTTCCCTTCCGAGCCCCACGTGTACCCATACAGTAGTTTTCTCCCACATATTGGGTATCAGCGTACTCAGGACAAATTGGACAACAACTTTTGGGGTCCAATTTCTCCTGTTACCCTTGTGAAAATAAAATATTGGGGGTGAAAAAATCATTTTTGTAAAAAAAAAAAAGGATTTTTTATTTTTACGGCTGTACGTTATAAACTTCTGTGAAGCACTTCGGGGTTCAAAGTGCTCACCACACATCTAGATAAGTTCCTTGTGGGGTCTATTTTCCAAAATGGTGTCACTTGTGGGGGGTTTCCACTGTTTAGGTGCACCAGGGGCTCTCCAAATGCGACATGACACCCCCAGACCATTCCATCAAAGTCTGCAATCCAAAACGTCACTACTTCCCTTCCGAGCCCCGACGTGTTCCCATACAGTAGTTTTCTCCCACATATTGGGTATCAGCGTACTCAGGACAAATTGGACAACAACTTTTGGGGTCCACTTTCTCCTGTTACCCTTGTGAAAATAAAATATTGGGGACGAAAAAATCATTTTTGTAAAAAAAAAAAAAAAAAGATTTTTATTTTACAGCTGTACGTTATAAACTTCTGTGAAGCACTTCGGGGTTCAACCACACACATCTAGATAAGTTCCTTGAGGGGTCTAGTTTCCAAAATGGTGTCATTTGTGGGGGGTTTCCACTGTTTAGGCAGATCAGGAGCTCTCCAAACACGACATGGTATCCAGCCAATTCTGTGTTGAAAAAGTCGAACGGCGCTCCTTCCCTTCCAAACTCTGCCATGCACCTAAACAGTGGTTTACCCCCACATATGGGGTATCAGCGTACTCAGGACAAATTGCACAATAACTTTTGGAGTCTTGTTACCCTTGGGAAAATAAAAATTGGGGTGAAAAGATCATCTTTGTGGAAAAAATATGATTTTTTAATTTTACGGCTCTACGTTATAAACTTGTGTGAAGCACTTTGGGGTTCAAATTGCTCACCAAAGATCTAGATAAGTTCCTTAAGGGGTCTAGTTTCCCAAATGGGTCACTTGTGGGGGGTTTCCACTGTTTAGGCACATCATGGGCTCTCCAAATGCAACATGGCGTCCAATCTCAATTCCAGCCAATTTTGTTTGGAAAAAGTCAAATGGTGCTCCTTCCATTCCGAGCTCTGCTGTGCGCCCAAACAGTGGTTCCCCCCCACATATAGGGTATCAGCGTAATCAGGACAAATTGGACATCAACTTTTGTGGTCCAATTTCTCCTGTTACTCTTGGGAAAATAAAAAAATTAGTGACTAAAAGATAATTTTTGGGGAAAAAAATAGGATTTTTTATTTTCATGCTCAGGCATTATAAACTTGCGTGAAGCACTTGGGGGTTCAAAGTGTCACCAAAGATCTAGATAAGCTCCTTAGGGTGTCTAGTTTCCAAAATGGGGTCACTTGTGGGGGGTTTCCACTGTTTAGGCACATTTGGGGCACTGCAAATGGAACATGACCCCCATCAACGTCTGCATTCCAAAACGTTACTACTTCCTTTCCAAGCCCTGTCGTACGCCCAAACAGTTTCCCCCCCCACATATGGGGTATCAGCGTACTCAGGACAAATTGGACAACAACTTTTGGGGTCCAATTTCCTTGGGAAAAATCAAAAATTTGGGACTAAAAAATCATTTTTGTGGAAAATTGTTTTTTTTTATTTTTCAGACCCAGGCATTATAAACTTTTGTGAAACACTTGGGGGTTCAATGTGCTCACAACAGATCTAGATAAGTTCCTTAGGGGGTCTAGTTTCCAAAATGGTGTCACTTGTGGGGGGTTTCCACTGTTTAAGCACATCAGGGGCTCTCCAAACACGACATGGCGTCCAATCTCAATTCCAGCCAATTTTAGTTTGAAAAAGTCAAACGGCGCTCCTTCCCTTACGAGCTCTGCCGTGTGCCCAAACAGTGGTTTTCCTCCACATATTGGCTATTGGCGTACTCAGGAGAAATTGCACAACAACTTTATCTGTCCATTTGCTTCTTTTACCCTTGTGAAAATAAAAAAAAAGTTTGTAATAGATCATTTTTGTGGCTAAAAAGTTAAATATTCATTTTTTCCTTCCACTTGCTTCAGCTCCTGTGAAGCACTTGAAGGGTTAATAAACTTCTTGAATGTGGTTTTGAGTACCTTGAGGGGTTAAGTTTTTAGAATGGTGTCACTTTTGGGTATTTTCTGCTATATAGACCCCTCAAATTGACTTCAAATATGAGGTGGTCCCTAAAAAAAATGGCTTTGTAAATTTTGTTGTAAAAATGAGAAAACGCTGGTCAACTTTTAACCTTATAATTTCCTAAGAAAAAAAAAAATTTGGTTCCAAAATTGTGCTGATGTAAAGTAGACATGTGGGAAATGTTATTTCTTAACTATTTTGTGTGACATATTTCTCTGTTTTAAGGGAATAAAAATTCAAAGTTTGAAAATTGCTAAATTTTCAAAATTTTCGCCATATTTGCGTTTTTTTCAAAAATAAATGCAAGTTATATGGAAGAAATTTTACCACTAACGTGAAGTACAATATGTCACGAGAAAACAATCTCAGAATCGCGAAGATCCGTTGAAGCGTTCCAGAGTTATAACCTCATAAAGAGACAGTGTCAGAATTGTAAAAATTGGCCCGGTCATTTACGTGCAAACCACCCTTGGGGGTTAAGGGGTTAATAAGAACCATTCATACAAGGATAGGGGATAAGGAGCCACGCATACCAGGATGGGACGGGGGAGCCACGTATACCAGGATGGGATGGGGGAGCCACGCATACCAGGACAGGGATGAGGGGACAATGCGTAACCGGCTTATACACGAGTCAATAAGCTTACCCAGGTTTCCGTGGCAAAATTAGGTGCCTCGCTTATACTCGGGTCGGCTTATACTCGAGTATATACGATATAATAGTCTCTCTAATCACTTTTTATTCCACGTTTGTTCAGAGTTTTATGATGAAAAACAGTTTTTTGTCTCGTTTTTAATTTTTTTACGGTGTTCACTAAAGGGGTTAACTAGAGGGACAATTTTATAGGTTAGGCCATTCTGGACATGGCAATGCCAAATGTGTACCTTTCTTTCACAGCCTGGATGTATTCATACGTCCAAGGTTGGTTAAGTACTTACCAAGGTGGACGTATGGATACAACCAAGGTCGTGAAAGGATTAAATAAAAAATAAATAAATAAAATGCAACTCATACTGAATCTTTTCCCAAAAAACTATAAAATCAATTTGCTCAGCTCCTCCTGCTCTTTTCCGACAGAAGACAGGAATGCCAAATGCCATTAATCAGGATTTACACCAGGAACAACAGCACTATTTTACACAACAGCTGTGGGCCTTAGCAAGATTTAACGTTGGATAAATGATATCCTTGGCCTATTTGCTAAGCTCCTTTCTAATCAACAGCAACAAAGGGCTTCAAGTTCCAAAGTGACAATGTTGTCAAATGAGAGCTAGCAGACATGTGAAATGTTGTCACCATAAACAATTTCTATTTCCATGTTCTGCAAATCCAAGATGTGAGTCCCACATCCATCATACATCTTTGGCATATACGGCATAAATATATTAGGCATCGAGCAGGTAAATGTCAGATGTTTGCCCTCTGACATAAAAAAGACTGACATTTTGGCTTTCACAAAAAGATTTTTACATTTTTTAGTCAGATGTCAAACTGAAGAACAATTATAAGCATTTCATAAGTTTTTAAACTTTTGACAATTATGTCAAGCTTATGGAAAGAATCACTACTTACAGTGTTGACCCAGCTTCTAGACCAAATCCTGCCTAATGACAACCCAGACTCCAAACCATCATATACACCCTTGGATATCTGCTGACAAATTAGATATTAGGACATTCAGGTGATCAATAAGTAGTCAATTAACATTGAATATCATTCACATTGGTTGTTAATGTAGCATTAACCATTTCCAACAAATGTACCTGTAAAAGATACAAATGATCAAGATATTGAACAAGACATTATGAAACAATCCTTTGAAAATAATCTATTGATCCATAAAAACTAACAGTTATGAGAAAAAAAAAAATTCTCCCAAAAGCACACAAGAATCCCCATCCCCACAGCATTACCCTGTATTTTCTATACATTCATTCAAGCCATCAGGCTTGAGCGTGGAAAGTTTGAAAATCCAGTAGGATTCTCTATGGATCAGCCTTTGTAGGCGGTTCTGCACATTTTCTGGTATCTGGTTAGTTTCAAATTGCTGGGATCCCTATTGTGTTCCATTGAAAAGTGCCTGGAGAGACTGTTGATGAACGCCCGTTCTGATGTTGTGTCCATTCATTCTATTATGAGCCGCCTACAATGTGTGACACCGGTACTGCAGCCCGCACCCACACTCCAGCAAATACATTTTGAAACTGGAATTACAGTGGACAAATTGTTTTATGGAGAGAAATTACCCTGTTGTAAAACAGAGGAAAAACCCTTTTCTTCATGGTTCATCATGCTGCAGAGACCATTTTTTCCACTGTACCGATATGGACCTAGTTTTCCGCCAATTGGCAGATAAGGAAGTAGGAGACGCATTATTACATTGATGGACTCTTATTCTGCTGGGGGCTAGAAAAAATTTTAGGTTCATATTCCTTTGAAAGACAATATTTGGATAAGCAGAAAATAACTTCTGATAATTCAGAATCATTTTTAAGAATTCCCCACAGTTTGATAGGATTTCTCTAATCGATTTGTGGGATTGGATGAACAGCTATCTAGAATTCAAGAGTAGTCATTATCCTAAATGGATTACAAATATTCCATATGGACAATACAGAAGAATATGAAAAAAATTGTACTGACAATATTGATTATCTGAAAGAATCTCGTATTCTAGAAAAAAAAAAAAAAAGGATTTTTACAGAAACATTATCCTAGGAGACTAATCAATGATGCATTCAAACGCAACTGCCTTAATGGCCCAGAATGAGTGTTTTAAAAAAGAAAAAAAAAAAAAAGTTACCACCAGAACAGGATCAGTAGAAACCAACATTAACAGTGTGCGAATAAAATTAAATAGCCTTCTAAACTCATTCAACCAATCCCACAAATCGATTAGAGAAATCCTATCCATACACTGGGGAATTCTTAAAAATGATTCTGTATTATCAGAAGTTATTCCTGCTTATTCATATATTATCTTTCAAAGGAATATGAACTTAAAATTTTTTCTAACCCCCATCAGAATAAGAGTCCATCAACGTAATGATTCGTCTTCTACTTCCTTATCTGCCAATTGGAGGAAAACTGTAGGTTCATATCGGTGCAGTGGAAAAAATTGTCTCTGGTATAGCATGATGAACCATGGAGAAAAGGGTATTTTATTGGTTACAACAGGAGAATCTTTCCCCATAAAACAATTTGTCCACTGTAATTCCAGCTTCATAATAAAATTTGCTGGAGTGTGGATTCTTTTCAAAGGATTAACTGTTTCATAATGTTTTGTTCAATATCTGGGTTTATATATCTGCATCTTACTTTCACAGGTACATTTGTTGGAAATGGTCAATGCTACATTGTAACAACGAATGTGTATGATATTCAATCTTGATTGATTACTTAATGATCACCTGAATGTCATAACATTAATTTGTCACAGACACCCAAGGGTGTATATAATGGTCTGGAGTCACTGTATATGGTAGTTATGTATTTTGCCTGATGAAGGAGCCGTTTCTGCTCCGCAACACGTAGCAATACATTTTCTTTAAAATAATTTTTGCCTCATGATTGGACACCGATGCCTCTTTGAGGAGCTATGCGCACCACCTGATAACCCAATTTTTTCTGCTAGACAGGATCTAGTAGGTGGACCAGCAGCTAACAAAGCTTCCACATCTTCCATAGTGGAGCAGCATTTTAATCATTTCAGTTCTCCTGCCTTGTTGATCCGCATAAGGAGCGCTTTCCTTCTCCTTCTTGACTGGTTTTGAATCGGTCGCATACCGAAATCCTCTTTAGGGTACATACTCACTGGTGATGAAAACGTCCGACGCTCGCATGTAAAATCCCAGCTCTGGCGCCGGCACTCGGGAGTGGAGCGAGCAGCTGCATAGAAATACATGCAGTCGCGCACTCCACTCCCGAGTGCCGGTGCCAGAGCTGGGATTTCACATGCGAGCATCGGACGTTTTCGTCGCCAGTGAGTATGTCCCCTTAGGCGTTGGTCCTGGCACTTGCTGGACTTTCTTGGATGCCCTGAAGCCTTCTTCAAAGTTCTTTTCAAAGTTTCATTTGATGTGAAGTTTGTGATGATCCAAAAAATTGTTGATTTAGGGGCAATCTAAAAGGCAATGTCCTTGCTTGTAAAGCCCATTTGATGCAAAGTAATGATGACTGCATGTGTTTCCTTGGAGGTAAGCATAACTAACAGAAAAGCCAGTCTGCTCTTAAACTCCATTCACTAGCGTGATATCAGCTGCCTTGTCTTCATTAAACACTTTCTCAAGTTAATAAGAAATTCACTGAAATTATGTAAGGAGATCATGGTATGGCATGGCTAGCTAGGAATGGCTTTGCATTAACTCTAGATTGTTATGAAGAGTGATCATATGAATTGCCCCTATAAAAACGAAAAGCACCACACTTTTTGAAAACTAAAACTTATTTCAGTCTCAAAAGTTTTGGCTACGACTGTAGCTATGCTTTATACTTAAGACGTTAATAAGAATGTCTAGACATTGCATGTTTTTAATGTACTCACCCAGCTGATTCTGAATATCAGAAAACTGGTAATATTCCACATATTTATTCTGAGAAAAGAAGTTCTTGTAGACATGCCGAGCCCCAAATAGCCAGATATCGCTATCATCTGTGATTGTGCCTGAGGTTTGGTCAGTCAAGTCCAGAATAGCACATTGAGCTTCTGCTTCCATAGGGGCAACAATATAAGGAATGCCAAACAGACGCAATAACTCCTACAGCATGAGAAGATACAATAGACAATTACTTTGTACATGTGCAATCATTCAGAAACAGCTTTTCCATCTCTATTAATATCAGTGCTTTCACTCTGAAAATGAGGGGTACGAATCTGTTCATCCCAACTTCCAGATGAGGATCGAAAAAAAATGCCGCCATTGCAAGATAATCTAGGCGAAAAATAAGTGGACTCTTTAGTTCCCAATATGAAATGTTTCAGTGCAAAATACTTAAATTAAAAACGCCCTGGTGACTTGGGCAGAATCATTTTGTATGTGTATGTGTGCAAATAAATGTACAAATGTGGTATCATGAACAAAAATATGAGGTCAATGCTGCTGTAGGGTAAAATGTAATGTAAAAATGTATGTAATGTAATGTGGGGTATAAATGTAAATTATATTATTTACATTAGCAATTATCTGAAAGACATTACAGATTACAAGGCCATTTTGACTTGTATTTGGCAGAATGACAGCTCAAGAGCAAAATATATGTAGGACTTATAATGTGCACATAGTCAATTTCTACAAGAATTTCTTAACAGTAAATTCTGAATGAAGCAAATTACAGGAAAAAGCTACTCTGTAATCCCATAAAATATGGTATTGTATAGCATCACATAAAGCACTAACCTGGCTTTCCAGGTACATCTGCCGGTCACCGATGCAGCAACACGTTCCTGCTGCTGTCTATGCGCCTGGAGCGAGGTTTGCTGGACAAATAAATTGTTCTCCAGTGACTCCAGCTCCTCCTGAAAGAAAGTAAAAGATTAATACATATTAGACCACAGCTTCTGGGAGTTGAAGATATAAATTCCATAACAGATAGACTTACGTATCCATATATTTTTAATCAGGTTTTCAAGAGTTTTACAAAACAGCAGAATACGTAGAAATACAACACCCCAATACAACAATCCCATCTAGTATATCCCCTGTAAGTCCAGTATCAATAGCATACAATTAGTGATGAGCAAGCGCTAAAATGTTTGAGTGCTTGTTACTTGATTCGAGGAGGTCGGACGTTTGTATGGGCTCGCTCCAAGTAACGAGCCAGGAGATCTGGGGAGTGCAGAGGGCATGTTCACACTCTCATTGCTTTCAATGGTGTAAAAAAAAAAAAAAAACATTTATTGGTAAATGTAATTTTAACTTTACTACCTTATCTGGGCATGTTGTGTGTGCAACATGGTCCAACACATCTTGAATAATTTATGAAGGAGGGACTCAAATGCAAAGCCTATGCGGACAATGCAAGAACTGACAAAAATGAGAAAGAAGAGGAACTTCAATATACCCTGTATTAGACGTAGAGAAGGACCTCATATACATTCTGTTAAAATTGTTAGGTACTGGGACTCCTAGACTCAGAATACCTATGAACTAAGTGCAAGGTCTGCCAAAAATTAGAAGCTGGGACTTCAATACACCCCGGAAGAAACCAGAATAAATTGTTAGAAAAAAAAAAAAATGAAGTGTGGGACTCCTAGACTAGTAAAGCCTATGCACGAACTGCAATGCCTTGCCAAATTGTAAAGGCAGGATTGCAATACACCCTGCAAGACACGTAGAGGATGGTCTCAGAATAAATATTAGAATTTTAAAAAGATTGCACAACGACAAAATTTGTCAATCAATTCATGGAAAGAAGCAATCATGTTGTGGACTGTGGAAAAGATTCATGTAACCAGAAGGAACACATTTCGTTGACAAACCAGCACTTCCTATCAGTTCAGGATTATCATTATTACAGTAAGTGCAGTTTACTTCCCTTTCCCTGGAAAATTATCCCTAAAAAATCAATGCGGGTAACAGCAGTATTAATAAGGAAAATAGATGTAGCCCTAAAAAGGACTTTTGGTTTTAGCTTGCACCAGCAAGGACTTTAAAGCAATAAACCCTGCCCATATGCCTTTAATGCTAAAATGTCCCTTCAACAGCTAGCCCTACACTAATAGTGCATAGGCTTTATGAGTAGGCTTCAAGTGCTGCCAAAAATTAGGGGGGACAGCAATACCCCCCTGGAAGACACATATAGGAGGTCCTCGGAAAACTTTTTTTCCCCGATTATGGAGTGGGACTCCTGGACTGGTAAAGCGTACCCACTATGAGCTGTGATATATCTAATAGTGGATCATACACACCTTGGAAGAATTAAGAGCAAGGGTCGGATCAGAACCCTGCACAAATGGCGGAGGAGGGCACAAAGTTAGAAAGCAAGAACCGTATACCGTTGTTTGGGTGTGAAGGGGTGCATGGGAATACACCAGAAAAAAAAGGAAAATTTTAGTTGACATTATGTTCCGATGCTGTCAACCGAAGGGGTTGAGTAGTCTGGGTCAATAGAGGCTTTGTTCATTTTGATCAGAGTCAGCCTGTCAGCATTTTCAGTTGACAGGGGGTGCACCTATAAGATATTATGCCCCTGGGAGGCACTAAAAACCGTCTCAGGTACTATGCTAGTGGCAAGGCAGGCCAGCACCTCTAAGGCATAGAGAGACAGTTCATGCCATGTGTTCAGCTTGGACACCCAATAGTTATACAGCACAGAGAAATCACAGAGGATGCTGGTTGGGTTGGCTAGGTACTCCATCACCATCTTCCAATACTTTTCCCTCCTTGGCAGAGTACCTTGCACCTCAGGGCCCGAGCGCTGGGAGGGTCTAACGAAACTGTCCCAGACCTTTGTTAGAGTTCTCCTGCTTCTGTTGGACCTCTGCTGCCAGCATTGCCAAATGGGAATTTTTTGACTAAATTGTTCAACTAGGGCCTTCTGGTATTGCACCAATTTTACTAGCCATCTTTGCCGCAGGAAAGAGAGATGGAACACTCTCCTTGTAGCATGGGTCAAGAAGGGTGAGCAACAAGTAATCAGTGTTGAAAAAATGGGCATAACGCAAGGGTCACGGTAAAGGCAGTAGTACATAAAGTTAGCCATGTGTGCCAGACTCCCAACAAGCAAGACTTCCCTGAGAACGACTGTGCTCCTCCTCTTCAGGCCATCCACACTGAATAGACAAGAAGCTGGTGTTGGTAGTACCCTATGTAGTGCAGGCAACCATCTCCTGTTCCTCCTCCTCATCACTCAATCTGCACTGAGAAGATGAGATAAGGCTGGGCAGTATCACCATGTACTTTATTCCTTCATCTCCATCTAGTCAATATTCAAAGCTTCCTCTTTCATTGTCAGCAGGGAGCATTTAAGTAGACACAGAAGGGGATGGTTACGTTGATTATGGGGTCATTGCTGCTCATCATCTTGGTTGATTCCTCAAAGTTTTGGAGAACAGCAGAGATCATCAGACACGAATGCTGACCAAAATACTTATGGGCATGTTGTAGCTGGCATTAATCTTCTGCCATCTGCAGCTCACAAAGACTTGCCAACATATGCAACGTTGCATTCTAGTTCATGGTCAGGTTGCAAACCGGTCGGTGAAGAAGCACTTGCAAGCACTGCCAGATCGGAGGCAGCTGTAGATGACTTGCGGAAATGGGCGCACATGAACAGGGTCCAACTCGGTCCTGGCCTCCACAAGGTTCATCAAGTGTGCATTCAGGGAAATGTAGCGTCCCTAGCCACAAGGAGCGAGCACCAAAGGACAGCCGCCACCATGAGGTTGCGAAAAGCCTCAGTGTCCACGAGTCTAAAAGGCAACATTTCCAGGGAAAGCAGTCTGGATATGTGTCAGTTTAGTGTTTGGCCCTGTGGGTAGGTGGCTGCATATTTCTTCTTGCGTTCCAAGGCCTGGGGTATGAACAGCTGAATGCTGGTCTAAGACAATGAAGTGGAAATGGTTGCGAATGTGCAACGACAGGTGGTGCAGGTCGGGAGGCATCTGCATCCATGTCCTCGACAGGGGACTGGCCAGCACATAGGAAGCAGCAGTGGTATCACCCGCAGACACTAATTGTGGACCCAGGCGTTCGGCCCACCTAGTCAGCAGCTTTGATGACATGTGCCCGAGCATGCTGGTGGTGGTTAGGCACATGTTTCACATGACAGTTTTCTTGTCTTCCGCACTTTGTGAAAAAGCGCCAGACTGAAAAACACCCAACACTTGGCTTAGGATCTCACAGCATGTGTGTGCCCTGGGAAACAGTTGCCCGCCTGCTCTCTGGCCGCTCCACTGCCTGCCGGTTACGGATTCCTCCCCTTCACGCTGCTGTGCTCACTCTGCAAGGCACCTTCCCAGGTTGGGTCAGTGACTTCATCGTCCAACACCTACTTCCACTTCTGCAGTCTGGTTCTCCATTTGACTTGTTGATTTAACGGATTCATCATCATTCATCTCTCGAGAATGTA
The DNA here is from genome assembly GCA_033576555.1 of Oophaga sylvatica. Taxonomy (NCBI): domain Eukaryota; kingdom Metazoa; phylum Chordata; class Amphibia; order Anura; family Dendrobatidae; genus Oophaga; species Oophaga sylvatica. The sequence continues at coordinate 212,448,824 of JARQOD010000002.1, forward strand.
ACTGCAGTTCCTCCACAGTCATCTTCTACTGACTATAGGAGCTCAAATATTTGGGCATTACTATACACAAGCTTTCTCATGTCCCTCTTGAAACATGCAGGGTGAGAGGCCAGAATCAATAGCCACGTAAAGAGCTACTTGGAGTGTCAGTGTGTGGGATCACTAGTCTCCTGGAGTTGCCATGGTGGGAGGAAGGAGGATCAGGGTGAGGAGAATGTGTTCCAGACTCTTTGCTAGTGAGACTGGACCGAGTGGAAGACAGGATATTGCTAGGAAACATTATTTGCTATCCAACCAACAACCTGTTCACACTGTTCTGGCTACAAGAGTGGTGTCCTGCGCCCCACTGCAAAGTTGGACAGGAAGCTAGGTCTTGTGGATGAGCGTGTTTGTTGGACTCCTGCCACAGGTACTGTTTCACCTGGCTCAAGAACTCAGTGTGTACCATAAGCAGCACGTCCACTGCATCTCCAGTATGCATACACGCCCGAAAACAAAAAACAGAGCACATGTTCACTCTGTTGGTATCATTAAAGTCTATGGCCCCGTCAGCACATAGACCCGAATCCTGTTTTGCGGGGTTGGGAAGCGGAATGAGGGTGTGGGGTTTCGGACATAATCCCTAATGGGACCAAGGAATGGGTGCCAAAACGCAGTGTGAAAGCACCAAGTTTTTTTGAAAATTAACTTATGATCGGAATCTTAAAATATAAACACAATGGATATCACAAGCAAATAAGACAGAGAAGCTAATGAACAAGATGTCAGTCAAGACTATTTATCGTCATACTTCACCTACAAAGACAAGATGAAAGCCATCAAAAACATTACCATACTTATGTCCTGCCATTCATTGGGTTCTGCTTCAGCACCTTCTGGCTCCTCATTTTGCTGCAGGGCAGCACTCTGGACATCCATCTGCTCATCTTCTCTGAAGGAGGTTTTTAGCTGTGTAGTAGAGGTGGACGCTTCCTCAACCAAATCATCAGCTTCTCTTTCTACTGTATCCTTCAGAGATTCAGTGGCTTGTACTAGCTGAGAATTACTGTCATTAAAATGACCTTCTACTTCAATGAAGCTACCTATGAGAAAGAAGAACATCTGACAGTTCAAATAAATGTATACATGTTAGAGGCAACTCCGAACTTTATGCTTTTCGGTAAAAAGGATTGTTCAATAAACATATATATATAATTATACACAGAATAGTGATAAATTGAAAAAAGTTTCTGATCACTGGAAAAATCGAACAATATTTTAAAAATATGAATATGAAAAAGTAATTAGAAAAACATGCATCATTTTCTTTATACTTCACATATACTTGCTAATTAGTGTTGGAAGAGCACACTTAAGTTTATGGGTGCAATGTAAAAAAATACGTAAAAGTTCACGAGCTATGAATACTTTTTCAAGGCACTGCATGCCATGCTGATAGACTCCTACCCAAAAAAGACTTATGTTGTTATAAAATCAAAGGTTACTGCAACAAAATATTGGGTTAACAGTGTGGAGCTTTGTTGGGTTCTTCCCACTTGCCCTGTAGCTGTGGCAAGTGGGGTTAATAAAGCGTTAATGTCACCTTGCTATTGTAAGGTGACATTAAGCCAGGCTTAGTAATAAGCCTATAGTAAATCCTAATGTAAATAAAGGGTTAAATAAACACACAATAAGAATAAAGTCTTTTACTGAATGAATACACTAGAGTTTTTAAATCTTTATTATACTGCCATTCCTTTATCAAAGCCTTTGATCTCCTGTAAAAAATCTAAATAAAAAGCAACAATATCCCATACCTGTCCGGCGTACAGTCAAGTCCCACGGCTTAAATCCATCTCGGGGGTTAATCAGTTTACAGCCGGGAGCGTTGCTAATGCAGCCACTCCGACTGTAAACTACTGGGGAATGAATGGGAAGCAGCGAGCAGAGACTCAGTGACGTCATCCCCCAGTCACTGAGCCTGTGCGTGTGTGTGTGTGTGTCTCTAGAAGCATGAGTTGGGCACTACAACGTAATATTGAATACAACATACTGGGCACTGCAAAGGCAATTTTCATTGAACAACATCCACTGCTGCTCGTTTCTGGAAAACACCCACGGACTCAAAACAGTCACTACACTTGTAAATAAATTCCCAAAGGGGTAGATTTCCAAAATGAGGTCACTTGAGGGGGCATTATGCTCTTCTAACGCTTAGAGGCTCTGTATATGGAGTCCATAAAGTATTTTAGTAAAATCTGCACTACAGGAGGCAAATAGCGCTCTGTCCCTCCTCTCCCTACTGTACAGACACATATGGTATATTTCTACATTCAGCAGAAATTGTGGTACAAATTTTCGTGTCATTTTTATCCATTTTCCAGTGTGAAAATGTAAAATCTGGGGCCAACATAATTTTGGTGGTAAGATTATTTTTTCTTCACTGCCCAATGGTATAAAATTCTGTGACATACCTGTGGTGTCAATATGATCACTGCACCCCTAGATGAATTCATTGAAAGGTATAGTTTGCAAAAAGGGTGACCTGACACGCTTAAACCAGTCCAGCAAAATCGGAACTCCGATATGGCGCTCCATCCCTTCTGAGCTGTGCACTGTGCCTGACAAGTATTTTTTGACCACATATGGAGTATCCGTGTAAATCGGGTAAATTTTCTCCTGCTATCCTTGTGAAAATTAAAAAGCTTGGGGCTGAAAACATTTTTTGTAAGAAAAATAATCTCATTTTTACAGATCAACATTCAAAAATTCTGGGAAGCATCTGTGGGCTGATGGTGCTCACAACACATCTAAATACATTCCTGAGGGGTATAGTTTACAAAATACGGTCACTTGTGGGGGGAGATGGTTCCACTATTTAGGCACATCAGGAGCTCTCCAGACACAACATGACACCTGCAGACCATTCCATCAAAGTCTGCATTCCAAAGTGTCACGCCTTACTTTCTGAGCCCCGACGTGTACCCAAACAGTAGCATGCCCCCAAATATGGGGTATCTGCGTAATCAGGAGAAATTGCGCAACAGTTTAAGGTTATTTTCTTCTCTTACCCTTGTGAAAAAAAAAAAACATTGTGGAAAAATGTGATTTTCTCTATCGCTTCATTGGGGGACACAGATAACCATGGGTGTATGCTGCTGCCACTAGGAGGCGCTGACACTATGCATATGCAAAAAATAAAGGTTGACTCCTCCTCTGCAGTATACACCCCACCGACTGCAAGAAGCAAATCAGTTTTAGCATAGTGTCAGTAGGAGGTGGACACGGGTCTCTCCGGAGACCCATATCTACCTAATGTGCATCGTTCCTTTTCAGGTACTTTCCGGAGGGATACAGTGTGAAAAGTCACTACTGTAGTCCCACGCAGAGACTGAGTACGGCGTGTACTGCCACCCCGTATCCTCATATGTCTACTTGGCAGGACCCCCATGATCCCTAACACCGACGTGTGTTTTAGGTGATCAAGATGAAGTAGCAGAGACCCAGGCCTGCCTCCGTCTCCCACCCACTCGCCCACCAGTGCCTGTCGGATGTCGAGACACGGACGTCCTTCAACTGGCTTCCGGACGTCTGACGCTTATCAGAGGTATGGTCTCCCTCTTTCCTCCACAGAAGAGGACAGAAGACCAGAATATTAGGACTAAGGGGGGAACTTTTCCCCTCCACCCCTATTTCCCCCCTTTTTTTTCTTCCCTTGGGACTCACCGGGGGTTTTCAGTGGCCCTTTTTTATGGGCCCCAGTCTCCCTTTCTTTGGGGCAACCTGGAGGCGCCTGGTCGCGCCGCTGCGCCTCCCTTGGGAGGGGGCGCCTGCTTGGCATTTCGTTATGGGGGATCTTTGGGGAGTGAGCGTGCGCCTCCATCTCCCCCCCCATTGGTGGCCACGCTTTTTTTTCTAATCGAGGCCCCGGCTTCACCTTGGGCCTATCTCCTTGCCGGCTCCACCCCCCCTTCCTCCTAGCTCCCGGGTGGGCTTTTTTCCCCACCCGGCCTTCTCCTGCTCTGCCCACCTCTCCATCATCGCACACAGGATGCAATGCACTGCCTCCAGCCCCTGCGGTGCCGCTGCCCTCCTTCCGGCGCCGTTACACGCTGCAGCATCCGCTCGGCGGTCGTAGTCCTCTGCGCCGCCCCCCTGCATTTTCGGCCAAAGGCCCTAATCGAGGCCCCGGCTTCATCCCGGGCCTACTTCCAGCGCTGGCTCCGCCCCCTTCCCAGGCTTCCGGGCGGTCCTTTTCTCCCGACCGTCTCCTCTACCATCGTCACTGTGGGCTGGAGCCGGCGCCATATTAACTGCAGCTCAGCGTTGGCACCTCCCCTTGCGACGCCAAAGGAGCGCGTATTAGCGTCTCCCTCAGCTAGTCGCCATCTCCGGCTCCAGGAGGCGGGGACATAGCCTCTGCTATCGTTTCCAGGGAGCTCCACACAGGACCGTGAGTAAGCTCTGCGCTGCAGAGCTGACACTCTTCTCTGTTTTCTTCTGTCCCCCAACCGTCTGGCATCTGTTTAGTGGGACTGCTCACCTCCCTTCACCACACTTCGCGATCGCACTAGCAATCACGACAACGACATGACCTGGTGCGATCGCTATGTGATCGCTAGTTAGCTTCCAAACACAAAGACCATGAGTACGGCGTGCACTGCCACCCCGTATCCTCATATGTCGGCTTTCTCGGCAGGACCCTAAGGGAATACCTAACACGGACGTGTGTTTAGGTGATCTCGAAAAGGAAGGAAGCCCTGGGCCTGCCTCTGTCTCCCACCCACTCGCCCACCAGAGCCTGTCGGTGGAGGAGACTTAGACGTCCTACTACGGATGCCGGACGTCCAGCTCGCCTGACATGTACTGTCTTGCTTTTTCCAGGAAAGAAGACAGAAGATAAGAAGAAAAGAAGACTTAAAAAAAAAAAAAAAAAAAAGAAGATAGAACAAAAGGAGTTCTCCCTTTTTAATATACAGAGGAAAGGGGGAAGTTAGCGGTCAGAGGCTCCTTCTCCGCACCTCAACTCACCCAGGGCATTACTGACAGCTCTTATAGGCCCGAACTTCTCCTTCTTGGGGCCACCTGGTAGCCCAGGCTCCTAGTCGCGCCACTGCACGTCCATAGTGGGGGCTCTATGTTGCGCTTTTCTGTGGGGGTCCTTGGCAAGGCATTGGGCGACCTCCGCGCTGCCCCCCCCCCCTCCATCGGCGGCCGCGATTCCAAATTTAGTCCCCGGCTTCAATTCGGGATCAGTTAGGGGGGAGGGCTTGCTCTCTTTCCTCTGCCAGGCCCGCAGTACTACACGGTACCCACTACCTGGAGTCCTTTTTTCTGCCACAGGCTAGTCTAAGACCCCTATCCCGGGACGGTCTCTCTCTTGGTCGCAGTCTGTTGCGGGCTTGTCACCAGGGTGGCAGACCCCAGCGTCCATAAATTACATTTTGCCTCTTCCAGCTCCCGCAGTCGCCAGTGGATCATAGGGTTCTTCACGGGGCCCTTCCATCTCAGGCCGCAAGAGGCCCAGACAGGAGCACCCAGCCGAGGCATCTTTGGACGCGCCTCTAGAACATGAGTCGGACCTGGATCCAGACAGGCCTCCAGCATTCAAACATGGTGAAGAGCCTGATTATTGCTGTCCATCAGACCCTAGGCATCTAAGATACCTCTTCGAAACTCGCAGATCAGGCGGTTTCGTTTAGACGGTCTAAAACTACCTTCCAGGGTCTTTTGCCCACAAGCTGAATTTGTGGAGACAATCAAGAGGGAAAGGGACAATTCGACCAGACGCTTTCAAACAGGGAAGTGCCTCGGCATCTTATACCCTCCTCCCCTGAGCTCACCGCTATCTGGACGCCTTCCCCGGCTGTGGTTCCACCATTTCCCAGACTGGCCACCAACACAGTCCCCTGCCTTCTAATACAGCTTCCCGCAAGCATTCCAACGAAAAGATTATAGGATCACTGGAAAAATCAGCCTTGGGAACGACGGCTTCTACATTTTGCCACGGCCTCTGCCTCTACTAAGGGCCATAGCCAGATAGGCCAAAACAACTTCGTGAGGGCATGCGGGAGCCCTGCCGAGTGAGCTTGCCGTCCTTGCAGACCAGATTCCTTATGCAGGGACATATTTGGCAATATGAAGACCATCTGTAGGAACATTTGGCTCAGAGCATGGCAAGCGGACCTTTCATCGAAGAGGTCGCTTACCTGTCTCCCCTTCCAGGGAGAACGCTGGTTTGGTTCCACGATTGGACTAGATCATTAAAGGAGGCACCTGGAGCCACCAGTTCTCTCCTTCCTCATTCCAAACCTCACAGGCCTCCTCTGAAGCAGCAGTTCCGCTCCTTTCGGCCTTTTTCACCGTATGACGGTGACAGAGGATCCCTCCGTCAGCGCATGCCACAGATCTGTCAGGTTAGGAAGAAGGCTTCCTTCAGGATCTCTCCCTGGCATCCTCATAGCTCCCACGGTAGCCCCACCAGGACCGGACCTGCCAGGCCCTCCTCGGCACAAGAATGCCTTACAGGTTTTTTATTCAGAACCTGTTGGTTGCGCCAAGGAAGGGCGGCATGGTTCGACTCACTCTGGATCTCTAGTTTTCTGATCTCAAGAGTCCTCCCGGATCCTTTTCAGGATGGAGTCATTCCACTCAGTCTTTGCTTCCATGGGGATGCAGAATCCTCTGCCAACTCATCAGAGGTTCTCGCAGTGCAGCGCACATTTCTGGCGGGTCAACTAGACGGCAGTTTTTTTCTCAGCCGCGAGCTTCTCGTTGCAGGAGACTGGTCCCTGTCTCGGGACGTCTTCCATCTGATCTGTCTTCTAGGGAGAACTCCGGACGTGGATCTCACGCCCTTCCCGGTTCCACGGTTCGTCTCTAGGTCCCGCGTCCCCTCACGGGGTCGCCGATACTATGGCCATTGCCTGGTCACACTTCGTGTTTTTCATTACCTTTCTTCCCAGGCCTTTGAAGTAGTTCAAAGCGGAAGAGGTGCTGGTCTCTTTGATCGCACCACATTGACCCAGTAGTTCTGGGTTCATCAATCTCCTGGCGGACACTCCTGGAAGCTACCAGATGGGCCATATCTTCCGCCTTCTTCCTTCCCAAAGTGGTATCCACTCTTTTTCACCTGATTGAGGACTTTGTCATCCCTTCCGTCTGCCCAGCTCCGACTCATTCTTCGGAGCATTCACTAAACAGGCTAGACCTGGTCAGGGCAGTGAGGATCTATCTCACTAAGACCGCTTCCCTTAGGAAGTCGGATCTCCTATTCGTCATCCAGATGATACACGCCTGCAAGGCTACGATTGCGAGCTGGATCAGGTCCGCAAGTTTGGAGGCTCGCTGGTTAAGAAGAGGCTCACTCTTCCCGGGCAGTGGGCGCCTCCTGGCCGGTACACATGGGGCATCCGCCCTATAACTCTGCAAAGCGGCAACCCGGTCTTCCATCCACAAGTTTGCCAAGTTGTTCCGGGTCCATACCTACGCTTCAGTGGACGCCAGCCTATGCAGAGGTATCTTGCAGGCGGCAGTGGTAAGTTCTTTGATCGCAATAGAGTTTTCTGCTGTTTCCCTCCCCATGGACTGCTTTGGGACATCCCATGGTTATCTGTGTCCCCCAATGAAGCGATAGAGAAAACAGGATTTTGGTTGCTTACCGTAAAATCTGTTTCTCGGAAGCCTTCATTGGGGGACACAGCACCCTCCCATGTTTTTTTCTACAACTCCTGTTTCTTCTTCGATGTGCTATTGTTACAGTTGAGTTGTCCGTTTGTTATTCTGTCATGTTCTCCTACTGCTTTCTCACTAACTGATTTGCTTCTTGCAGTCGGTGGGGTGTATACTGCAGAGGAGGAGCCAACCTTTATTTTTGCATGTGCATAGTGTCAGCGCCTCCTAGTGGCAGAAGCATACACCCATGGTTATCTGTGTCCCCCAATGAAGGCTTCCGATAAACAGATTTTATGGTAAGCAACCAAAATCCTGTTTTTTTTATTTTCACGGATTTACATTATAAACTCCTGGGGGTTCAAATATGCTCACCACACATCTAGAGACATTCCTTGACAGGTCTAGTTTACAAACTGCAGTCACTTGTGTGGCTCTCCAAACGCGACATGGCGTCTACTAATTATTCCAGCAGAATTTTGCATTCAAAAAGTCAAATGGAGCTCCTTCAATTCCAAGCCTTGAAATACGCCCAAACAGTAGTTTTCCCCCCACATATGGGGGAAATATGGGGTATTGGTGTGCGCAGAAGAAACTGCACAACAAATTTGGGGATTTATTTGCTCCTGTTACCCTTGCAAAAATTAAAAAAAAAACTTGGGGTCTAAAGTAAAGATTGTTGAATTTTCATTTTTTCCTTCCACATTCCATTAATTCCTTTGAAGCACCTGAAGGGTTTATAATCTTCCTGAATGTGGTTTTGAGCACCTCGAGGGTGCAGTTTTTAAAGTGGTGTCATTTTGGGATATGTGGTCCCTAACAAAAAAAAAAAAAAAAAAATGGTTTCGTAAAAAAGCGACAACTTTTACCCCTTCTAACTTCCTAACAAAAAAAAAAAAAAAAAAATATATGGTTTCAAAAATCTCAGAATAAGTGGGATCCATTGAAGTGTTACACAGTTATTACCAAATAAAGTAACACTGGACAGAATTGTAAAATTTGGTCTGGTCATGAAGGTAAAAACAGGCTCCGGGGTGAAGTGGTTAAAGAAAAAAAATAATAAAACCCGCAAAATTCCAAAATTTGCATCTTTTTCTTGCGACAACGCTTAAAAAAAATTGCAGCAAACAGCGATTAAAAGGTCATGTCTATCCCAAAACAGTAACAATAATAAAAAAAAAACTCTCACACAGCTCCATCTGCAGAAAAATGAAAATGTTAGGGGTCTTGGAAAATGGCGACAATCAAAAAAAAAAAAAAAAAAATATAACACCACTAAAATATTAAGATAAACCGGACCAGCTTCGTATCGCTGCAAATCGTACTGACCTGAACAATCATGATGCCTGGTCATTTGTCCCAGACAATGTACACCATAAAACTATTCCAAAAAAGTCAGAATTGCATCAGAATTTTTGCCATTTTACCACACTTGGAATATTTTCCTCCCATTCTCCAGTACACTATATGGTAAAATAAATGGCATAATTCAAAAGTACAAAAAACACAAGCCTTCATAAGTCTATGTGAACAGAAAAATATTTAAAAAAAAAAAAAAAAAAAAAGTATGGCCCTTGGAACAAGCGGAGGAACAAATGAAAATATAAAAATCGGTCATGTCGGGAAGAGGTTAAAAAGGTGTAAAAGAACAAAATGCTTTTTTTTAACACTTGATAAAAACCTGCCATTTTAATAGGGGTGTGTAGACTTTTTATATCCAAGGATGAAGTGGTGGTAAGGGGTGGACACGTAGGTAAAGAGTAGACAGAGCATGGTTAACCCTTTCCTCCCCAGGCCCTTATTGGATATTACCTGCTATGATGGAGAATTAGTTGTTTTTTTAGTAAAGCAGTAAACCCTTTTAACAAACTCTATATAACACTATCACAACATAAATCAAGTTGAACTAATAAATAGCGGCCACAGGAACGATACATAGCATGTCATATGAAAGGCACTTACTATTAGAGTCTGAATCCTTTTCTTTATCTCTGTCTGATTCTTCATCAAGTATAGGTATGCTTTCTGGAGTCAAGGGAGCATATCTTACATCAGGAACATCTGCCGAAGATGCTTCTTGACAACAAGCCTTCTCCTCGTCAGTGGCCTTCTGCTGTGGTGGCAGTAGGACTTCCTGCCCCTTGTCGTCAGACAATACAGGAAAATCTGGCACGCACCGTGATGAAGAAGCAAAAATATTGAATGGTAAAGTCTTGTTCCTGGGATCAAGCATAGGAATCTTCAATGAACTGTAAAAAGCAGGAGTAATACTACATGGAGTTGAATTACTGCTCTTAAGGGAAGGTTGTAGAGAGGTCGGTTCGTTACTATTGCTCGATGCCGGTGATTGGAAGAGAGTTCTCTTAGCCTCGTGCCAAATCGGTTTTTTGTCATCTACTTTGGTTACATTTTGTTTGTAACGTAGCCGATCCAAGTTTGTGATAGAAACCAAATTATGGATTATGGATTCATCACTGCCATCTGTAGACCTGAATAGCCCAGAGCTTGTCTGAGATCTTCCAGGGGGAGTTCTCTCTTCATTCTCAATAACAAAAGGTTCAACTTCCTCATCTGAGCTACTAACTACCACAACCTTGGCTTTAGGTTGCTCTTCCTTGACCTCATTTTTCTCAACATGCCTTTTCCTGCTCAAGCCCATTTCATCTTCAGCAATAACCTCCTGAATCGCTTTCAGGGTTCTGGGCGAGACACTGCCATCTACAGCCTCAACAGACTCAGATGAATTATCGGAGCTTTGTGTTATCCCACTGACATGGAGTTCCTCATCAGAGATGCTCTCCATCATCGCTTCTTGTATAGCAAGAAATGTTCTTGGGGATGGTGGTGCCTCATCTGGAACATTATCCTTTGCCTTCTTAGGTTTATGAGCAGAAGCTAGCTTCATATCAAGATAGGTTTTTGGTGCATCAGTAGAACTACAGGGCATTTCTTTCTCAGGCGTATTTTCTTTCTTATCTTCTGCTTTTGACCGAACTCCTAGAAAGAAAGAAAAAAAAAAAAAAAAGAAGTGGTAAAAATATTTCCATGCAATTAATGTAAAAAAAATAAGTACAATTACTAAGATTAAACGGTTTGTCCACTACAATATTTTATTGCACAAATTTGCCTATAGAACGCTCTATTTCTGCTGGTGCCCCCACCCACCGGTATTCCTTGCTTCCTCTTCCAGTGTGGAACCCCTGCAGCCACTCAGCAAATCTTGATTGGCTTAAAGGGAATCTGTAAGCAGGTTTTTGACATGTACGGTAATATGAGAGTAACATAATATATGACAGGAGACCCTGACTTCAGCGATGTGTTATTTACTGGACTGCTTAGTGCAGTTTTAATCCGTTTTCTATGTTGTCATTAACAGTGTTCAGAATGCAGAGCTGTGTGTAACCCTGCCCACAAGCCGACTGTGCAGTGTCAGCAAGCTGCTAATCGGTGGGGGCGGGGTTACGTAGATTAGTCTGCGCATGAGAAGTAGTCATGTAGTGTTAATCTCCTGCTGATAAAACACTCATTGTATGTAAACTACAACACAGCCCAGTAAGTGACACATACCTGCAACCAGGCTCTCAGTGACTACATTATGATGCTCACAGATTACATACTAAAAACCTGCAGACAGATTCTCTAAGCCAAGCCATTCTGTCAAAGCTGGAAAAACTGTTTATTATTAGCTTCTTCTCCTCCAGAATGTCAGCCTACTGACTGACTGCAGTGGGCACATGTCCCCCAGCAGAAAAGGAAATGAGAACACAGGCAGTGCCTCTGGGCAGAGGTGCGGAGGAGTGGTAGGAGTCAGATGGATGAGTAATATTTTTTTCATTCTAATTTTAAGATTAAAATATTCTGGTGTTCAATCCTTCTAGAGGGGTAGTCTCAAAGACAATAACTCATATTGATGCATATGGATGTCAAAGTTCTTCTGCTCAAAGACATAATGGAGAGTTTCTCTGTAAAAATTGCTCTCATTCTGGCAAACTTGAGCCATCCTTCTATTACAAAAGGCTCCCATTCATCTGAATGATCGCCATGCAATAATACATCATTTCTTCTGCAGCACCAAATGACTGACTGCCACCAGCTTTCCTCAGCCATATTTGCAAGTAGCAGCAGATGCATTTTCAAAGGTTTAATAGATTAATAAACGCATTCGACTTTCACAATCAAATGTAATGCATTAAAATAATCTTCAATTTGCAAAAGCAGTGCTAAAATTAATAATAGAATGTGATCATTTGAAAGTTGGAAGACAAACATAAGGTTTACAATATTAATGAGGTCTGTGCAGTAATGCAGAGAATTTCCCTTCCTACAGCCTGATGTGGTACAGCTGGCGCTGTTCATATCATGCACTTGCTGCCCTGTGTACTTATACCTTTAATTAGAATATAATGAGAAGTGTCCTCTGAGACCAGACGCCGCGTTTCAACCTCTTTCATAAATCCACCTTCTGTTTCAAACTGAGCGCGGACCTCCCCCGTGCATTGCTGGTTCATCTCTTTCCGCACATCATCGAGGCACTTGTTCAAGTTATTTTTTTTCAGCAATCCTTTCAGCTGATACTGTGAGAAATCACTGGAGTCCTGAAAAAGGCAGAAGAGCATCACCATGGCAGAAGAGAAGATTGCCGACAGACTGAGCAAAATATACTTTGAGACAAATCATTACGGATACTGAAAATGATCTTCATCTACTATATTACGGGTTTTTTCAACCAAACCAGAAATGTATCCAAACATGGCAACTAATCATTTACTTCTAGAGACCTAAATGGACTGGTCTCATTTTGTAAAATTGCAATGTGCTTGTACATTCCTCAAGAACCAAGGGATTTTATTGTTTACTGCTCATTGTCTTAGTTGCTGGCCACCTCTGCAGTCTATTCTGTTGGGCAGTGTTCCCCAACAGGTCATGTTTTCAGGATTTCTTTGGTATTGCCCAGGTAATAATGCCATCTCTTGTGCCATACTAACTAGATCTTGAAAACATGACCTGTTGGTGGCTCTTGAGGACTAGCGTTGGAAAACACTGGTGCAGAGTATGTGAGCGCTGCTCTTAAGCAAACTAGATCGGTGGGTTCTGCCAGATTCAGGGTCACTGAGCTTATTTGATGCTGCAGAATCAAGGCTGTGTCTGGTCGGTGCATGGGAGAGAACACATCTCCATCCAGCAGCACAACGATAATACTGGTCTCAACGGTCAGTATTTAAGAGTGCACTGCCACTAGAGCAAGAGGGGAGGCAGGGGAGCGGTGCACTCCTGAAGAAAAAACAAGAACAACCCTTTAAAAACCACAATGTGAACAAGACTCTAGTCTAAAAAGGATAGTCTGTATAAAATTCTTTCAAGGTCATCCTTACTGTAAACATAAAAATATCTTGTTTAATAGGCTTTTCATCAGATCAGCTACCAAACGTCCATACAGTTCTACAGCAATTTCAGAATCTCTAAAAATAAACTAAACTGGGTCAAGGAGAATCAAGCAACAATCCATCAGATCAGACATTTTGGTTTCCATCCAGCTTCTCAATGTCTTTATCTACCAAACAAAAACAACTAGTTGTACGGATACGCCTGATACAGGACACAAGCTGTGTATATTCCCTACACACAGCCACAGTGCAAACAAGTGAGACACACGAGTCTAAGGAGCAAAGGTCAAGTGTTAAGGAGCAAAGGTCAAGTGTTCAAGTGCATGACTCCGGACAACATAATTCGGCAGAGAAAAGGGAAATGTCACATTTGGTTTTGGTCAAGTGAAAATACAAAATACAAAAACACTTTATAAAATCTGTGCGTCCAGCTCTCACTTAACTAAGAAATACTAGAAAATTAATCCACACAGAATTATGGACACAAATTTAGCCCCTTGTCACGTAGCCAATTTTGATTTTTTTCTCCCACTTTCATTCTTTTATCCCCATAAATACTTTTTTAAATCCTTCATTCAACATAGCTGCATAAAGGCTTGTATATTGTGGGATTACTTGTATTATTTATTTATTTTTAATAGCACCACTTCGTTAGCTATATAATGTAGTCTCCATACTCAGCAGTGACTGAACCTGTGCCAGCGCCCCCCCGTTGCTGAAAATGGAACACTGCCGGGGGCAATAAAGTTCATTTTCTCTTCTCCCCGCGGCTTATACTCGAGACATATACCCGGGGGTCTGCGGGGGAGGGGGGAGCGCAGCTGTCCTATATACTCAACGCCTCCTGGCGCGGTCTCTGCAGCCCCTGCTCTTCTCCCACTGTCTCCGGCGCCTGTGTTCAGCCATCAGTGGTATCGCTCATTAAAGTCATGAATATGCACATATTCATGACTTTAATGAGCGATACCACGTGACCGCTGAAGTTAAGCATAGCGCCGGAGACCGCAGGAGAAGAGCAGATGCTGCAGAGACCGCTCCAGGAGAGGGCGAGTATATTCCATATTCACCTGTCCCCGGTCCACCGCTGCGCGCTGCTGTGTCCTCACGTCCTCTAGCTGTGAATGTTCAGGTCAGAGGGCGCGATGACGTGGTTAGTGCGCGCCGCGCCCTCTGCCTGAGCATTCACTGCTGGAGGACCCGAAGACAGCGGCACTCAGCGGTGGAACGGGGACAGGTGAATATTGCAGGTCCCGGGGCCCTGAGCCAGCGGTGACACCGGCACCTGTCCCCCATAGCGCGCCGGTATCCCCGCTGCTCAGGACACCGGCACCTGGCCCCCAGCGACGAGAGGTGAGTATGTCATTTTTTTTTTTCATTTGCAGCATAAGGGACCTTGTGGGGCATAATACGTGGGGCAGCATATGAAGCACAATCTATGGAGCATCATATGGGGGCATAATACATGGGGCACAATACATGGGCAGCATATGGAGCATAATACATGGGGCAGCATATGGGGCATAATACATGGCCAGCGTATGGGCATAATACATGGCCAGCGTATGGGGCATAATACATGGGCAGCATATGGGGCATAGTACATGGGCAGCATATGGGGCATAAATACATGGGCAGCATATGGGGCATAACACATGGGCAGCATATGGGGCATAACACATGGGCAGCATATGGGGCATAACACATGGGCAGCATATGGGACATAATATATGGGGCCGCATATGAGGCATAAACTATGGAGCAGCATATGGGGCTCCTGATTCAATATGGCTATTCAAAAACATTTAACCTATTTTAATTTTACTTTTATTGGTATCTATTTCTAATTTTGAAATTTACCAGTAGCTGCCTCATTTTCCACCCTAGGCTTATACTCGAGTCAATACGTTTTCCAAGTTTTTTGTGGCAAAATTGGGGGGGGGGGTCGGCTTATACTCGAGTATATACGGTATATTATATATATGTGTATATACACACGCACACACACACACACATACACATACACATGCGATCCTCAACCCACAGCCTCCGTCTAAGCACTTCACTTGCTATTAAAAGTAGATGTTAAGGTGTTAAACTACCGGAATCAGATTAATCTCTCTCACATCTCATCCTAACAATTGTGGGCAGGCATTGGCTGTATAACACAGCTACCACCTGCTGCATGTGAAGGGGACTCCACTTTTCCATACTTACCTTGGTGTGATGTACAGTACAGACCAAAAGTTTGGACACACCTCATTCAAAGATTTTTCTGTATTTTCATGACTATGAAAATTGTAGAATCACACTGAAGGCATCAAAACTATGAATTAACACATGTGGAATTATACATTACACTTTACAAAAAAGTGTGAAACAGCTGAAAATATGTCTTATATTCTAGGTTCTTCAAAGTAGCCACCTTTTGCTTTGATTACTGCTTTGCATGCAGAAAAGGTGAATGGCTGGACTCTACATGCCTAGTTCTCACCGTGAAGCATGGAGGAGGTGGTGTGATGGTGTGGGCGAGCTTTTCTAGTGACACTGTTGGGGATTTATTCAAAATTGAAGCGGTGAGCGATCCAGCTCACCCCAAACCATCTCGATTGGGTTCAGGTGTGGTGACTGTGGTGGCCAGGTCATCTGGTGTTGCACCCCAACACTCTCCTTCTTGGTAAAATAGCCCTTACACAGCCTGGAGGTTTGTTTGGGATCATTGTCCTGTTGAAAAATAAATGATGGTCCAACTAAACACAAAAGGGATGGAATAGCATGCTGCTGCAAGACGCTGTGGTAGCCATTCTGGTTCATTATGCCTTCAATTTTGAATAAATCCCCAACAGTGTCACCAGCAAAGCACCCCCACACCATCACACCACCTCCTCCATGCTTCACGGTGAGAAACAGGCATGTAGAATCCATCCGTTCACCTTTTCTGCGTGCAAAGCAGTAATCAAAGCAAAAGGTGGCTACTTTGAAGATCCTAGACTATAAGACATATTTTCAGTTGTTTCACATTTTTTTGTAAAGTGTAATGTATAATTCCACATGTGTTAATTCATAGTTTTGATGCCTTCAGTGTGATTCTACAATTTTCATAGCCATGAAAATACAGAAAAATCTTTGAATGAGAAGGTGTGTCCAAACTTTTGGTCTGTACTGTACATGTCGCTGGCGGATTAAAAGGTAGTTTCAGATGAAGCTGTGAACTATTAAATGATGCTGAGAGTATCACCTAGTGAGTAAGATTGCATAATGGATCATCTGTGCAGACAAAAAAACTTGCTCAGCAGCGGATTTCGTTGGAATGAGTGTCTAGGGGGACCTAATGTCACATGATATGGCGGCAACTTCCTACACTTCCAAGACAAGTGGAGCCCCCATCTATTCTGGTAACAACTGGCTAAACAATCAGATAATATATATATTTCAGACAATTATTGGAAAGTTTTGTGAGAGCTGCAGTATTACAAAGGAGGCCCTGAAGATGTACCAACATACAAATCGAATGTTTGAGACATCGCCATTTTATGCATTATGGTCCAGTAGTATGCTCAGGGAGACCATATTAATACACATGCAGGTGGAGCCATCTGGTGGCCTTTTATAGAATATTTCTATGCAGTTGACCACCAGTGATAATCAAAAAGTGCATTACTGGAGCATGCTTGGATGCTAACCGAGTCTTCGGTGTGCTCAAAAAATATGTTCGAGACCCCGCGGCTGCATGTCTCATGGCTGTTAGACAACTGCACCCACATGCAGGGATTGGCTGTTTCTTGGGCAATCCCTGCATGTGCTGCAGCTAACAGCCAGAGACATGCAGCCGCGGGGTCTCGAAGACACATGGTCAGCACTCAAGCATGCTCGGGTAACACCTTATCAGAGCACTTTCACTCATCACTAGTGACCAGACATGTTATTTGCCTTTTACACGGGGGAAAAAAAAGAAAAAAAGAGTTTAATGTAATTTATTAAGTTTATGCTAATTTTCAGATAATATTGGTATAAGAGACAGACTGGACTATAAAAAGCTGTCACCTTGCTTACAGGAGTTTTCTCCTTTCTAATGGTATGGCCGTTGAGTTTTGTATACATACCTCTGGCATGGCTTCATATAAGGTCCTTCGACGTTTTGCAAACTCCTTCATGTCGGTCAGTATCTCATGCTTTACCTCTGGAGGCAGGCTACTAAAGTCCTCAGAGTCTATGTCCACAGAATTAGGATTAGCCAAGATTTCATCCTGCACGTGCAAAACGATAGTTACAGCACAGAACGAATTGGGAAATGCAAGAACGTGACACTGCAGTGAGGCCTACAAGTGCCAGCAGCGTCCTGTCAATGTGGAGAGCAGACAGTCGGCCACAATGAGACAAATAAATAACACAAGAGAAAATAGTCTAAATTGCAAATATAACAAAAAGTTTTTATTACAAATGTTAAAAACACATATATAATACAATATAAATGACAATGATTAGGGAAATCTGCTGAATCCAAATAGGGGCATATGTCATAGATTATGTCATTGAAACCTCGGCTTGCCACTCTTTACCTTATCCCGAAGATCCACAAAAACCCAATTGATCCCCCGGGCAGACCAATAGTCTCGGGTAATGATAGCCTATGCGAGGTTATATGCCAATTCATTGACTATTATCTGAAGCCAATAGTATCCACATTGCCTTCTTTTGTCAAAGATACTACATCGGCCCTTGGCCACTTTGATGGTTTGGAATTACAGGATGATGAAGTTATGGTGACCGCAGATGTGGAGAGCCTCTATACTTCAATTAGACATGGTGATGGTTTGAGAGCCGTGTCTTGGTTTCTAGACAGCAGTAATTTTGAAAAAACCACTGATTGAAGTTATTCTCACTTTGTTGGAATTTATTTTGAAACATAATTGTTTTATTTTTAATGGTCAGATCTATCTCCAGCTCCAGGGAACAGCGATGGGGGCATGCTGTGCCCCATCGTATGCCAACATGTTCCTTGGGGCTTGGGAGCGATCTATTTTTCAGAGCAGCCCCCCAAACCAAATAGACAAAGTACATAAATGGATCAGATATATTGATGATATCTGGTTCATTTGGGGTGGTTCCATCAGTGAATTGGACTCTTTTATGTCTGAAATCAATGACAACAGTCTTAATATTAAATTGACCTATCAGCATGGACGGAGGGTCAATTTCCTTGATATTGATATTGAAATTTCTGAGGATGGTCGGCTGGCCACGGATATTTTTCGTAAACCTACAGCCACCAACTCATTACTTCATGCGGGTTCTTCACACCTGCGGTCAACCATTAACAGCATCCCCATAGGACAACACCTGCGAATTAAGAGAATCTGTTCCAGCCAGGAAAAATTCAATGTTCAGGCGAAAGATCTATATCATCGTTTCAGGGAACGAGGTTATAGTCATAGAGCAATACGCCGGGGCTATAGGCGAGCTTGTTCTGTCTCGAGAAATGATCTTTTGTATAAGCAACAAAATCAGAATCCTAATGAGAATCCACCTATTCGACTTATCACTCCATTTAATAATCAATGGGATCATTTAGTGGGAATTTTTAGAAAACATTGGGAAGTGTTGAAAGTGGATCCGATTTTGAAGAACATTATTCCATCAGCCCCCTTGATTACTGCCAAAAGATCAAGAAATCTACGTGATTTATTGGTCAAAAGCCATTATAAGGGCTCTAAACCTGTAAGTGAGAGCTCTAGTCTACTGGGATTTTTTCCATGTGGACTATGTAAAGCGTGCAAAAATTTGGTTAAATGCAAAGATTTTGCAAACTGCGATGGGTCTCGAACATACAAAATTCTTCATCGGCTTACTTGTTCCTCTGCAGGAGTCATTTATCACGCTCATTGTCCCTGTGGGCTAGTCTATATTGGAATGACTACCAGAGAATTAAAAATACGTGTCAGAGAACATGTGCGAGACATTGAAAGAGCAAAAGCCACACATGTGGATGAGCCATTAAAGACCCTTCCAAAACACTTCAAAGAATATCACAAGTCTGACTCAAGTAAGCTCATTGTATGTGCTATCGATAAAGTCTCATTGGGTCCAAGAGGTGGTGATCTCTTCAAAAATCTTGCACAAATCGAAAGCCGATGGATATACAGGCTTCGTACAATTGCACCATATGGACTCAATGAGAGTTTTGGGTTCAGTTCATTTTTATAATATTGGGTTTCTTTTTGGGTGGTGGGGACATTTCTATTCTTCATTTTATTTTTATTTTTGTTTTTATATTATTTTAATTTCTGTGTTTTTTTCTCTCAGTATCACCTAGGTTTATCTATAACTGGCTTGGCATAATTTTACCATCATGTGTCTATATCCAGCAAAATGAGATTCTTGGAACAAAATCTGCAATCAATTTTCTTTTGTTATCAAGATATGTCTTCTTTTTCGTATTTATATCTCTATCTGTAAAATGTATAAGGTATATTATATTATTCACAATAATCACGATATGTGGTGTTATTATAATATTTTTAATTGCTATATGTATTTCTCTTGATGTACACCATCGCCTTGGGATTAAGTAGGTCGCTTATCTATTTATGCTATTCATGTCCTTTTATGTATATACACATGTATGTATCTGTGCATTTTTATGTCATAGATGTATGGTCTGATAGTCACTCAAATCCACAATATAAGGCACATAATATTGTTACATTTGTATTTCTAATGGTTATCCATATCCACATGTTTTTAATATACCCTATAATCCCCATTGTTGGTATCAATATCTGATTGTATTCAGTCATGTTATTTAATGACCTTTTCTATGTGCTGGCCTTTCTGCTAGTGCGCATGTCTGAGGATACTCACCTTCGGATAGCTGGGTAAGCGGACACTTGAGGATCGAGGCGCAGGCGCCGTCTCCATGACGATGACCGGCGCTTCTGTCCCACGTCCGCGAGCTCACTTCCTGTTCATGAAGGCTGACGTCACCTGAGCATGCGCCGTTACTAAGCAGGATCTAGTCTATGGTGTGTAGTTTTACAGCTGTTATCCAGGCCCATTCATTAGTGTTAAACCTCGGATCTTCTGATTGGTGAACTCTGGTTTAAAAGCGCAATCCCCTCACCCCAAGGCACGCCTCCTGACGAAGAAGCGAAACGTGCGTTGGGGCGCAGGGGCAGCAAGTGTACCACACAGGTTATGTAAGTGTCCTTAGCATAATGCTTTTAACTACTATGTACTAGCCATGTCTATTGGCGTTTTTGAGTCTGTTATGGACCGCTGATATTGGTAGCACGAGATACTGCTGTTGAATGTTATGTTCCAATGGAAAACCTTTCCTTGTATATGCAGTCATTGATCTGTGCTAGCATGGTTATTTAAAGGGACCACATACTCTTTCTTGCCCCTATTTGGATTCAGCAGATTTCCCTAATCATTGTCATTTATATTGTATTATATATGTGTTTTTAACATTTGTAATAAAAACTTTTTGTTATATTTGCAATTTAGACTATTTTCTCTTGTGTCATTGATATTAATTAGTTTTTGCAATTATCATTATTTTGGGCTTTTGTTGTTATTAATGAGACAAATAAGACTAGTTTTCTGTACAGTCATGGCCAAAAGTTTTGAGAATGACACAAATATTACATTTTCACATGATCTGCTGCCCTCTGGTTTTTATGTGTGTTTGACAGATGTTTTTATCACAGACAGAAATATAATAATTGCAAACATATGAGTAACAAAAGCTTATATTGACAGTTAGAATGAGTTAATGCAGCAAGTCAATATTTGCAGTGTTGACCCTTCTTCTTCAGGACCTCTGCAATTCTCCCTGGCATGCTCTCAATCAACTTCTGGACCAAATCCTGACTGATAGCAGTCCATTCTTGCACAATCAATGCTTTCATTTTGTCAGAATTTTTAGGTTTTTGCTTGTCCACCCGTCTCTTGATGATTGACCACAAGTTCTCAATGGGATTAAGATCTGGGGAGTTTCCAGGCGATGGACCCAAAATCTCTATGTTTTGTTCCCTGAGCCATTTAGTTATCACCTTTGCTTTATGGCAAGGTGCTCCATCATGCTGGAAAAGGCATTGCTGATTGCCAAACTGCTCTTGGAGGGTTGGGAGAAGTTGCTCTTGGAGGACATTCTGGTACCATTCTTTATTCATGGCTGTGTTTTTAGGCAAGACTGTGAGAGAGCCGATTCCCTTGGCTGAGAAGCAACCCCACACATGAATGGTTTCAGGATGCTTAACAGTTGGCATGAGACAAGACTGGTGGTAGCGCTCACCTTGTCTTCTCCGAATGAGGCGTTTTCCTGATGTCCCAAACAATTGAAAAGGGGATTCATCAGAGAAAATAACTTTACCCCAGTCCTCAGCAGTCCACTGCCTGTACCTTTTGCAGAATATCAGTCTGTCCATGATGTTTTTTCTGGAGAGAAGTGGCTTCTTTGATGCCCTCCTTGAGACCAGGCCTTGCTCCAAGAGTCTCTGCCTCACAGTGCGTGCAGATGCACTCACCTGCCTGCTGCCATTCCTGAGCAAGCTCTGCACTGCTGGTAGCCTGATCCCGCAGCTGAAACACTTTTAAGAGACGGTCCTGGTGCTTGCTGGTCTTTCTTGGGCGCCCTGAAGCCTTTTTGGCAACAATGGAACCTCTCTCCTTGAAGTTTTTGATGATGCGATAGATTGTTGACTGAGGTGCAATCTTTCTAGCTGCGATACTCTTCCCTGTTAGGCCATTTTTGTGCATTGCAATGATGACTGCACGTGTTTCTTTAGAGATAACCATGGTTAACAGAAGAGAAACAATGATGCCAAGCACCAGCCTCCTTTTAAAGTGTCCAGTGGTGTCATTCTTACTTAATCATGACAGATTGATCTACAGCCATGTCCTCATCAACACCCACACCTGTGTTAATGGAGCAAGCTGGTCCTTTTAAGGCAGGGCTGCAATGATGTTGAAATGTGTTTTGGGGGATAATGTTCATTTTCTAGCCAAATATTGACTTTGCAAGTAATTGCTGTTAAGCTGATCACTCTTTATAACATTCTGGAGTATATGCAAATTGCCATTAGAAAAAGTGAAGCAGTAGACTTTGTAAAAATTAATATTTGTGTCATTCTCAAAACTTTTGGCCATGACTGTAGGATACATAGTAACCCCTCCAAACCCAGTCACTGGCTCATTCTCAAACACTAGACAGAAAGTACTGCAAAAAAAAAAAAAAAAATGTACCTGAAGTAGTCGCTTTTGATTCATTCGTTCTTCCCATTCCTTTTCTTCTTCCTCTTCTGAACTAATAAAAAAAAAAAAAAACAATAAGAGTGGACAATAATCATTCAATAGCTCTGAAGTCGAGCATTAATAGCGCTGAAGATGAGCAAAAAAACAAAAAGGTACTGAAACTGGTCCAAAGTGTAACCGGATTAAGGAAAAGGGAGATAAATGATTTTTCGCCAACCTTGACAGACGTCAGTCTGCATTGTGGAGGACTGCAGACTCCGAAACCAAACAGATGGAAAGTCAGAATTAAAAAAAAATAAATTAAAGAATAAACACAGGTAAATCAAATAAACATAACAGGATTTATGAACGTTTTGCCCTTTTTTTTTATTCTTGGACTGGAGCTTTTATAGAATTCTATCAGGCTTCTCCTTGTCTGGTGAATTGTCGCATAGTACCATATGTCAGACGCCGAGCCATCTTCATATACACAATATATCTGGTGCAGCAGCTCGGAACATCTAAATGGAGCGGATCTACAAAACCAGACCCAAATCACAAGCAAAGGTAGAAGAGTGCATGATAAATGCCAACAGGGCCGTGAGGCACCATACAGAAACAAGCTCTTTTGTTTTCAACCAAGTGTCCAAACAGTTGGAGCCACAGAGATCACATACTGATGGGCATATCCTAGCTGTAAGTCATAAACTGGTTTAAACAAGTTTACAGGATATTGGACCCCATGGACCTCCAACTAATCTAGAGAATGGGGCTCAGGAGTTAATTCCCTCAGATAAAGGATGGAGTAGTGGCGCGCTTGTGGGACCATCATTCCTTTTAAACTTGGCACTTGAGTGTCTCGTTCTCAGGATTGGTGCAAGTCCCAGCTGTGAGATGCCTGACGATCAGCAAATTATCACCAAAACATTTAGGTGAAAAAGGGAACATTAGGTATCGGTATTAAAGGGGTATCCAAGTAAGAATAAGTTGATAGGTTAAAACTTGTAGATTCGTGTACTTCTGCCCACCTAGACCCTCACAATTACCAGGAGGAACTTATGCCCCATCTCCCAATTGCAGGAAGTAGCGATTGAATAGAGTACTAATGTACATGTTCATTGTCTATGGGATGTTCGGAAAAGAGGGATTTTTGGTACTTACCGTAAAATCTCTTTCTTGGAGTTTTCATTGGGGGACACAGGTAACTATGGGGTGCATGCTGCTGTCGCTAGGAGGGTGACACTAGGCAAAAAAGGAAAAAAGCTCCTCCTCAGCAGTATACACCCACCGACAGGCACCAAGTACCTCAGTTAGTGTTAAAGCAGTAGGAGAAGCAACCAAAAACTCAACATATGTACCAACCCAACAACAAGGCACGAAGACCCAAAAGCAGTACAAACAATTAGGGAGGGCGCTGTGTCCCCCAATAAAGGCTCAAAGAAAGATTTTACGGTGAACACCAAAAATCCATCTTTCTTTATCGCTTCATTGGAGGACACAGGTAACCATGGAACGTCCCAAATCAGCCCCAAGGGTGGGAACAGAAAGAATGCAAAGAAAACAGACTTAGGTCGGCCGATGCGTAACCGTCACCTGCAGCACTTTCCTTCCCAGGCCTGCATCAGACGAGGCATGGGTATAAACCCTGTAAAACATCATGAAAGTGTGCAAAGATGACCAAGTTGCAGCTTTACAAATTTGTAAAGCCGAAGCCTGGTGACGTACTGCCCAGGAAACTCCCATCGCCCAGGTGGAGTGAGACTTTTCCACCGGAGAAGGCAGTTTATCCTGAACGTGGTATGCTTCCAATATTGCCGAATGAATCCAACGGGCAATAGTGGACTTGGAAGCCCCTTACGACAAGAGATGACAAATAGGGCATCAGAGAGGTGAAATGAAGCAGTCTTTGAGAAGTAGACTCGGATAGCTCTGACCAGATCCAACTTGTCACAGGGGTATTGGAGGAAATAAAAGAGGAGACAAGGGGCGCAGAATCTAAGTGCAAGTGTATGATATCTGCCGTGAACGATTTTGATTATTGCACTCACCCTTCATGTCTTGTATATTCAATCAAAAGGACCATGTGATGGATCCAGTCTGTGTAATCCTCTGGTCTGCAGCTCAATGACTGGAACTAAACCAGCCTTGATACAAAGTTTGCTTGTGAATGTAGTATTGTGAAAAAGGATTTCCCTTTTTGGCATTTCTGGAGGACAAGGATAACTCAAAAAAAAAAAAAAAAACTAAAACATTTTTATTAAAACACTTCACTGAGATAAAACAACGCAACTGCAATGGTCTTTATCAGGCATATTATGCATTTAAAAAAAAAAATCTAATTTTTTTTTAAAAAGGTTGTCTTTATGTCATATGTGTTAGCAACCACTAGTCTATAAAGAAACTTTTTTTCCAAAAAATATATATATTTTTTTTTAAACGCGTTGTTTTATTTCAGTAAAGCTTTTTAATAAAAAATTTTCTACGAATTATCCTTGTCCTCCGTAAGCGCCAAAAAGGGAATTTTTTTTTCCCTCTCCCCAATACTACAGATTCAACTTGTGGAGGGACTTCTCCAGGGAATGGACCGGAGAGGGACAGAGAAGGAAGGACAATGTCTTCATTAATGTGAAACGAAGAGACCACCTTAGGCAGCAAGGAAGGAACAGGTCTGAGAACTACCTTGTCTTGACGTAGAATCAAGAACGGAGAACGGCAGGATAATGTTGCTAACTCAGAAACTCTCCTGATGGAAGTAATGGCAACTAAGAAGGCAACTTTCCATGACAGGAGAGAAGACGTAATATCTTGAATGGGCTCAAATGGAGCACACTGGAGTGCGGAAAGGACAAGGTTAAGATCCCATGGATCTATCAGAGGACAATAAAGAGGTGCCAGATGGGCGAGTCCTTGAAGAAAAGTCTTTACCTGGGAACGAGAAGCCAGACTGCATTGGAAAATAACTGACAGAGAGGAAACCTGACTCTTTAGGGTACTGAAAGATAGACCAGAATCAAGACCTGCTTGTAGAAACCCCAGGATGGAAGGAAGGGAAAAAGACAGACAAAATTATTGTCCTCACTCCACTGAAAGAAGGCCTTCCAGTAACTGTGGTAGGTACAAGAGGATTCTGGTTTTCTTGCCCTAATCATGGTCCGAATACCCTGATGGGAAAAACCGGCCTCCCTCAGGACTGTAGCCTCAACGGCCATGCCATTAACCTCAGGAGATTGTGAACTCTGGTGGAAAAGGGGGCCTTGTGAGGGAAGATCTGGACGGTCTGGAAGCCTCCAGCGAGCGTCCATGAGCATGTTCATCAGCTCCGCATACCAGGCCCTTCTTGGCCAGTCTGGAGCTACCAGGATTACAGGAATTCCTTCCACCTTTATCTTTTTACGATTCTCGAAATCAAGGGGAGAGGCGGAAAAAGATAAGGCAGCTGGAATTGGGACCTCAGGATCACTAGGGTGTCACAACCGATGGCTAGCGGGTCCCAGGACCTGGCTACGAACTGAGGAACCTTGTGGTTCTTCCGAGACGCCATCAGGTCAACAACCGGTGTGCCCCATTTCTGGCATATGTGATTGAAGAGACCACTCGCTTGATGCGAGAGCCTGATGACTCAAAATCGACTACCCAATTTTCCACCCCCAGGATGTGTACGGCCGATATGGCAGGAACGTGATGCTCCACCCATCGCAGAATCCTTGTTACCTCTGCCATCACCTGTTTGCTGCGAGTCCCGCCTTGATGGTTTATTTAAGCCACGGCAGTGGCGTTGTCCGATTGAATGTGGACCAGCTAGCCTGCGAGGAGGGACTGCCAGCGGCAAAGGGCAAGAAAAATTGTCCTGATCTCCAGAAGACTGATGGGGAGAGCAGCTTTTTGGGCGTTCCCGCGACCCTGAGCTGTGTGATGAAGAAAGACCGCTACCAAACCAAGTAGACTGGCGTTGGTGATGTCCTGCCACCAGAGAGGGAGGAAGGACTTCCCGCAGAGCACGGAGGTTGATAGAGTCCACCAGGTCAGGGATTGCCTCAACTTGAGGGGCAGAAGCACGGGCGGGTCCAGGGAGATGGTCCTCTTGTCCCAAGCAGACTAGAGGGCGGGTATGGAACTTGGCAAAAGGCGTGGCTTCCATGGCGGCAATCATCTTCCCCAGAACTCTCATGCAGGACAGTAGGTGGGGAGGAGTTGGTCGCTTTAGAATGCGAATCCTCTGGCAGAGAAAAAGAAACTTTTCCTTCGGAAGGAAGACATGGGCTTGGACCGTGTCGAACCTCATGCCAAGAAACACCAGGTGCTGAGCTGGGGTCAGGGAGGACTGCTCTCTGTTGACAATCCAGCTGAGACGGACCAGAGTGTCCAAGGAGATCTAAAGACTCAGGTCGCTGTCTTGACGGGACGGCCCCTTGATCAGAAGATCGTTTAAGTAAGGGATTATGAGAATCTCTTGGAACAAAGGATGGCCATGGCCTTCGTAAATACTCTGGGGGCAGAGGCGAGGCTGAAGGGAAGAGTTGTGAATGGATAGTGGTCCTCCTGGATTTCAAACTGTAGGAATCTCTGATGCTGAACACAAACAGGAATGTGAAGATAAGCATCCTGAATGTCTACAGAGCAAAGAAATTCTCCCGATTCCATGGAGGCGATTACCGAACGTAGGGACTCCATTCTGAAATGACGGATCCAAACATAACGGTTCAGTCGCTGGAGCGATCTGTCTTTCTTCGGGACTACGAAAAGATAGGAGTAGAACCCTCAAAACCGTTCATTCCGGGGAACGGGTACGATTACTCCTGTGCGTAGTAGAGAAGTAACGGCCTGAAGAATCCCTTGGCCCTGAGACGGAAGTCTTGGCGAGCGAGACAGAAAGGACAGAAACAAACGTCTTCCTGGTTGGGGGAGGGGTGGAAGGGAAGAAAAGTCGATTTGGTAACCGGATGTAACTAATCTCTCTGACCCAGGTATCGTCGACCACCGACAACCATGCGTCACAGAAGAGAAGAAGCCGGCCTCCCACCCTGGAGATATTCCAGGGTGGGGGTGACCAGTCACTCCAAGGAAAATCTGTTGGTGCAGGACCCTGAAAACTTGGAGGAGAAACCCTTTGGATGCCGGTAAGGGGCAGGTTTGAAAGAAGGCTTCTTCCTTTCCCCTTTCCTGCTGGGCGTAGCTCCTGAAGCAGAAAAGTGCCAAAAGGAACTAAATTGAAGTGACTTCTTATTGAAAAGACATTAAAAAGACATTTAGGCTTGGACTGGGGAAGCGAGGTACTTTTTCCGCCGGTAGCGTCAGAAATTATTTTATCCAGTTTGGACCCAAAAAGTCTTTAGCCTTGGAAGGCAAGTAAGGGACTTTTTTGACGGTGGATCTGCATTCCACGCTTTCAACCAGAGAATGCGGCAAATACCAACGATAATGCTGGTAGCCCTGGCGGAACAACTGGCCGCATCCAAGGAAGCGATCAAAGGATATTTGCCGGCATGGGCAAATCTGGTCTGCCAAATCTGCCAGCTCATCCGGAGGAGCTGACGCTAGGATACCCTAGCGAAGCATTCTTGCCCAGGCAGACATGGACTTTGCCACCCAGGTGGAGGCAAAAATGGGACAGAGGGAGGCGCCAGCGGCTTCAAAAGCTGACCTAGCCAAGGATTCTGTCTATCCGTAGAATCCTTAAGGGATGTACCATCCTGTAGAGACATGACTGCCTTAGAGAAAACAGGCTAGAAACCTGCAGATCCACATTAGGGTATTCTGACCATCTACCAACGAGGTCTGGGCTAAAGGGATAAAGAATATCGAGCTGCTTTCTTCCTGGGAAGCGCTTATCAGGGTGTTCCCAGTGTTTGGACTGAAATTCCGGGAGGGACGTTTTACCCGTTTGGAGACGGATTGCTCCTGAGCAGGTGCCTTGTCCTCCTTTAGGTTCAGCGTTTGGGCAATTGCCAGGATAAGGTTATTGACCATATCCTGCATCTTTGAGGTCTGATCCGTATCAGACTCAGACTGGGAATCCACATCTGACCCAAAGGCCGCCTCTGAGGAGGGGGCATGGGAGGGGAGGAATGCATCCAGGAGGATGCAGAAGGACACGGAGAACTGGAGGAAGAATCGGAAAGAGCTCGCTTCCTTTGTCTTGTGCCCGATTTGTCCCTGTGAAGGTCGGGGTCTGATGTGTGCAAATCACCGTGAGAGGAGTTCGGAGCACTGATGGCATTGGACAAATATGGGAGTCATTCCAGGACCTGGACCAGGGACAGTGAAACTTTTGTCAGGTCGGAGACTAACTAGACATGGCAACAGCCCACTCTGGAGGGAGGGGAGTGCTCTCATCCAGGGCGTTAGAGGGCTCCTATGGGGCAGACATGATGGAGGGACTGCAGGACAGGCAGAGAGGGGAGGACTGGCCCGAAGACCACTTTTTTTTTGCAAAGAGCACAGGCATAGTGAATCACAGTGGGATTAGAGGGGCAAGAAGAAGCCTCTCTAGGGTTGGGCATAAGTCAAGCCTTGGGGATACTGCTGCGGAGGAGCCAGAAAAAAAAAAAGCCTACCCGATGACCAGCAGAAAGAAATGTGGAAGCTGTGTCCCCCTTTGCAGAGCACCCCCTCATGTGCAGAGCGCCAGCAGGCCTGAAGAGCGCGCAGCGGTATGAGGAGTCTCCTTGACTTGTTCCACAGCGCTGCGAACTGCGAAAATGAAGGTCCCCCTCTGATTGGCTGACACGCTGGGGGCATGATCAGTCAGGATGGAGAAGCTCAATGATAGGAGCGGAGAAATCGCGCCAAAAACACGCACGCTGCGGAGGGCGTGGCCAGACTCAAAAGAGGAGGAAGACAACTCCTATTGGACAAAAAAAGAGAGCAAGATTTAAACGCATGACGGTGAAAGGCTGAAGGAAGAAAGGAGGCCGGAGTGACCGCAAGTGTTGAGCGGGGAATAGTGGCCGGATGACGCCTGCCGCTGCGGAGGGCACATACCTGCGGTGAGTCCTGGTCCCTCTGCAGCGATGAAGATCACATCAAGAGCCCCCAGGTGTGAGAGGGTCGCTGGGGTGAGGCTGCCGCAGATGACCACCATCTTCCTCCCAGCCCTCTCCGAGGAGAGGGTTGGGGTGGGTTAAAGGCAAAGGACCGGCCATCGGGAATCACCCTGAAACACCCGTAAAGGTAACAGGGGGATTAGATCCTGCCTGCGGGCCTGAGAGTGGGCGACACCACACTGCTCTCTCCATCGCATAAGTACGGGAAAACAGGGTGAGAAATTACACCCCGTTACCCTAAGAAGAACCTGAAAGACAAAGGGAAAAGGTTAATAAAAACAAACAGGGAACCTGAAAGTGAAAATGCGGATCTCGTAGCAGATCCAGGTCCGCCTCCTACAGACACTAAGCTTAAATTGAGGTACTTGATGCCTGTCAGTGGGTGTATACTGCTGAGGAGGAGCCTAGTGTCAGCCTTAGTGAAAGCAGCATACACCCCATGGTTACCTGTGTCCCCCAATGAAGCGATAAAAAAAAAAAAAAATTAAGTGCTGCACTCCTATCTTCAACTGTCTTACAGAACGTGGATTGAGCAGTATTGCCATGCTCCACTGTTGCTCCAATCAAATGAAGCACAATAGTCTCTTGTTCTAGTGATCAGTGGGGTCTCAGAGTTAGGACATCCACCGATTTAGAATCTATGAAAGGTGATAACTTATTCTTAAATGAATGCCCCTTTTATTATAAGAAAAATGATTCACAAAGCAGCAGATGAGGAACAGATAAAAAACCTAAAAGTTATGGCAATTTACCTATTTCTCTCCTTCTCCTCCAAGGGAGGAAGGGCATAAATATCGTCTTCTTCCTTTTTCCGTACATGTGAAAGGCTCGGATAGTCTTCATCGCTTTAAGAAGAGAAGAGAGACATTGATTGACTTGTAGCCGCATTAGAAAGTGTAAAATCTGCACTACCTGACACTTTGGGCGTATACCTCTGCTTAGTCCCCGATAAGGCAGATTTAATAGCTTGTCTTTTTAAGAAGGTTTTCAGTAACTTCTCATTGGTTTTCTTGGCCTCACTAGCGGCTGTGTCTTTCTTCTGTCTTCTTTTTGCCTAAATTTTAAGAGAATCCATAAAAATGCATCTTTGTTCAGTATGGCTGGTCATTTGAGAACAGTCTTGGTTCTCTTCTAGCAACTACGAAGAAGCAGATACTTACTAGAGTCTGTTTCTTTAGGAGCGGTGCTTCTCCATCAAACACAAATATGGGCCGGATTCTGAAGAACAACAGCTTACACAGACGATGGAATAAGGTGAGCAGATGAGCGTTCTGCACGGTATTTCCATGACGATCTCTTGCACCTTTTATTGCTTGATTTAACCAAATGCTGATATCTTGGGAGATTGTTAATGAAAATACTACGATTCCCATGTTACACAGAGAACAGAAGGAGAAAAAACAAAGGATAGCTTTAATACTTATTGGGCTAAATTCACATGAGTGGATACAAAAAAAAAGGCTTGTCCGACTTTCTCCAGAAAGTCACCGTAAAGCATTCATTTTTATACATCAGAAATTAATAAAATTTACAAGACCAAAAAGAAGTTTCAGTGTTAATAATTGAAATAACTTAAAACGCAAGAAACGGATGATGTATGGGATCCAATTTGTATTTTTTTTCACACCAAAGGACATGACTAAACGAATCTTCTCCGGAATATGAAGACACCACTGCATGCTGAAATTTTTTTTTTCTCCCCCAGACAGACTTTTGGTCTGCCTCTTTTAAAGCACTTGCACACTCAGCAAAACAGAGTGCATGTTGGAGGGTCATGTGGGATAGAGAAATAAAATAGAAGGCATTACCTGACTATTTGGAATGCTCATCGACCAAGGCCCGTTGCTGGATGTGAATCCATTCAGGGACCGACTATGCAAGCAAAACAATTCTACAAGATTGAATTATGGAGACAGAAGGACAGTTTTCACATACTATTCAATCTTTCTTCACTAAATGATAATATATACTAAAACCATGCAATATCTGTATATGATCATAGCTAGTAATGCGGTTTGTGAAAAATATTGGTGAAGGTAAGTTATGTAGAAGACTTGCATGTCATGTAGATATATTGCAAGGATACCAACAGCTAGGATTTTTCCCTCCAGAGTCTCTGGATTTATTGGTCTTCCGGAACATTCAAGAAGTCTCCAAAGTCCTTGAACTCCCATGACGACATTACAGGTGACGTCCTTCTAGATTCACCTAGAAATAAAGCAATATATTAAAAAAAAAAAAAAAAGGAGGTTTGCAATTCACTGCTGTATTCTATAGAAACATGGGCATTACTAAGGCCTCTTTCACACATCCGTTTTTTGACTTCAGGCACGATCCGGCATGTTGTTAAAAAAAAAAAACCGATCCGGTACCAGATGCGTTTTTTTTAGCATTGACTTCATTAGCGCCGGATCGCGCCTGATGTCATTGCGTTGCATCAGTTTTTGTCCGGACCCGGCGGAAATGGTGACTGCAACGTTTTTTATTTTTTCCGGAGCCGCCTGATAGTGCCTGAAGCGGCGCATCAGGCAGCCGGAAATAATAGAAGTCTATGGAACCGGATCAGTCTTTTGTGCAAACTGTCAAAAGAGTGATCCGGATTCTGGAAATTAGGGACTACTACTACTACTACTAGGGATAGGTGCCAGTCTCCTCCATGTTAATTGTATATGGACTGTCAGAGCAATCAGCACCTTTCTCCTTTTTATAGATCATATAGCGTGGTGTCAGACAGGCAGCTGACGGTATATAGTGTGGTGTCAGACAGGCAGCTGACGGCATATAGCGTGGTGTCAGACAGGCAGCTGATGGCATATAGCGTGGTGTCAGACAGGCAACTGATGGTATATAGTGTGGTGTCAGACAGGCAGCTGATGGCATATAGTGTGGTGTCAGACAGGCAGCTGACGGTATATAGTGTGGTGTCAGACAGGCAGCTGATGGTATATAGTGTGGTGTCAGACAGGCAGCTGATGGTATATAGCGTGGTGTCAGACAGGCAGCTGACGGTATATAGCGTGGTGTCAGACAGGCAGCTGACGGTATATAGCGTGGTGTCAGACAGGCAGCTGACGGTATATAGCGTGGTGTCAGACAGGCAGCTGACGGTATATAGCGTGGTGTCAGACAGGCAGCTGACGGTATATAGCGTGGTGTCAGACAGGCAGCTGACGGTATATAGCGTGGTGTCAGACAGGCAGCTGACGGTATATAGCGTGGTGTCAGACAGGCAGCTGACGGTATATAGCGTGGTGTCAGACAGGCAGCTGACGGTATATAGCGTGGTGTCAGACAGGCAGCTGACGGTATATAGCGTGGTGTCAGACAGGCAGCTGACGGTATATAGCGTGGTGTCAGACAGGCAGCTGACGGTATATAGCGTGGTGTCAGACAGGCAGCTGACGGTATATAGCGTGGTGTCAGACAGGCAGCTGACGGTATATAGCGTGGTGTCAGACAGCCAGCTGACGGTATATAGCGTGGTGTCAGACAGCCAGCTGATGGTATATAGCGTGGTGTCAGACAGGCAGCTGATGGTATATAGCGTGGTGTCAGACAGGCAGCTGATGGTATATAGTGTGGTGTCAGACAGGCAGCTGATGGTATATAGCGTGGTGTCAGACAGGCAGCTGATGGTATACAGTGATTGTAAAAAAAAACCAACAAATTAACACAGCAGGATACGGACTTATTAACCCCTTAATGACCAAGCCATTTTGTAGGTTAAAGACCAGGCCAATTTTTACAATTCTGACCACTGTCTCTTTATGAGGTTATAACTCTGGAACGCTTCAACGGATCTTGGCGATTCTGAGATTGTTTTCTCGTGACATATTGTACTTCATGATAGTGGTAAAATTTCTTCAATATAACTTGCGTTTTTTTATGAAAAAACGGAAATATGGCAAAAATTTTGAAAATTTTGCAATTTTCAAACTTTTAATTTTTATGCCATTAAATCAGAGAGATATGTCACAAAAATTAGTTAATAAATAACATTTCCCACATGTCTACTTTACATCAGCACAATTTTGGAACCAAAATTTTTTTTTGTTACGAAGTTATAAGTGTTAAAAGTTGACCAGTGATTTCTCATTTTTCCAACAAAATTTACAAAACCATTTTTTTTAGGGACCACCTCACATTTGAAGTGAATTTGAGGGGTCAATATGACAGAAAATACCCAAAAGTGACACCATTCTAAAAACTGCACCCCTCAACGTGTTCAAAGCCACATTCAAGAAGTTTATTAACCCTTTAGGTACTTCACAAGAATTGAAGCAATGTGGAAGGAAAAAATGAACATTTAACTTTTTTTCCCAAAATGTTTCTTTCGACACAATTTTTTTAAATTTTGTCAAGGGTATCAGGAGAAAATGAACCACAATATTTGTTGTACAATTTCTCCAGAGTACACCGATATACCATGTGTGGGGGTAAACCACTATTTGGGCGCATGGCAGAGCTCGGAAGGGAAGCAGCGCCATTTGACTTTTTTGGCTGGAATTGAGATTGGACGCCATGTCGCATTTGGAGAGTCCCTGTGTGCCTAAACAGTGGAAACCCCCCACAAGTGACCCCATTTTGGAAACTAGACCCCCCAAGGAACTTATCTAAATGTGTTGTGAGAGCTTTTAACCCCAAGCGCTTCACAGAAGGTTATAACGTAGAGCAGTAAAATTAAAAAATCATATCTTTTCCACAAAAATGATCTTTCCACCCCCAATTGTTATTTTCCAAAGGGTAACAGGACCCAAAAAGTTATTGTGCAATTTGTCCTGAGTACGCTGATACCCCATATGTGGGGGTAAACCACTATTTTGACGCATGGCAGAGCTCGAAAGGGAAGGAGCGCCTTTTTCAAATGCAGACTTTGATGGAATGGTCTGTGGGTGTCAAGTCACGTTTGGATAGCCCCTGATGTGCCTAAACAGTAGAAACCCCCCACAAGTGACTCCATTTTGGAAACTAGACCCCCCAAGGAACTTTTCTAGATGTGTGGTGAGCACTTTGAACCCCAAGTGCTTCACAGAAGTTTATAACGTAGAGCCGTGAAAATAAAAAAATCATATTTTTTTCCACAAAATAATCTTTTTGCCCCAAATTTTTATTTTTATAAGGGTAACAGGAGAAATAGGACCCCAAAAGCTATTGTGCAATTTGTCCTGAGTACGCTGATATCCCATATGTGGGGGGGAACCACTATTTTGACGCATGGCAGAGATCGGAAGGGAAGGAGCACCGTTTTTAAATGCAGACTTTGATGGAATGGTCTGCGGGTGTCATGTCGCGCTTGGAGAGCCCCTGATGTGCCTAAAACAGTAGAAACCC
This sequence comes from Oophaga sylvatica, assembly GCA_033576555.1. NCBI lineage: Eukaryota > Metazoa > Chordata > Amphibia > Anura > Dendrobatidae > Oophaga > Oophaga sylvatica. The sequence continues at coordinate 212,483,463 of JARQOD010000002.1, forward strand.
CCCACAAATGACCCCATTTTGCAAACTAGACCCCCCAAGGAACTTATGTAGATGTGTGGTCAGCACTTTGAACCCCAAGGGCTTCACAGAAGTTTATAACGTAGAGCCGTGAAAATAAAAAAAATCATATTTTTTTCCACAAAAATGACCTTTTTGCCCCCAAATTTTTATTTTTATAAGGGTAACAGGAGAAATAGGACCCCAAAAGCTATTGTGTATTTTGTCCTGAGTACGCTGATACCCCATATGCGGGGGGGAACCACTGTGATCGCCTTACTGCGATCTTTGGGAGGCACAATGAACAAATCTACAAAAGGTGAAGAATTGGTTTTCTTTTTTACGCCGTTCCTCGTGCGGTATTAGTGATTAGGCGACTTTATTCCTCGGATCGGTGCGATTACAGCGATACCAGATTTACACACTTTTTTCATGTTTAGCTTCTGTCACACACTAAAAGATGCTTTTTTTTGGAATAATTTTTTGTAAGAATTTTTTGCATCGCCGTATTTTGAGAGCTATAATTTTTCCATATTTCGGCCGACAGAGTTATCTGTGGGCTTATATTTTGCGGGATGAGCTGACGTATTTATTGGTACCATATTCGGGCACATAACGTTTTTTGATCGCTTCCTATTCCGATTTTTGTGGAAGCAGAATGAACAAAAACCAGCAATTCAGGAATTGTTTTTTTTTTTATTTTTTTCCCCCCGTTCCGCGTGTGGTAAAATTGATAAAGGAGTTTTATTCTTAGGTCACTACGATTACAGCGATACCTCATTTATATATTTTTTTTATGTTTTGGCGTTTTTTACACAATAAAGAATTTTATAGAAAAAATAATTATTTTTGCATCAGTTTATTCCGCGAGCTATAACTTTTTTATTTTTTCGCTGATGATGCTATATAGCGGCTTGTTTTTTGCGGGACAAGATGACGTTTTCAGCGGTACCATGATTATTTATATCTGACTTTTTGATCGCGTGTTATTGCACTTTTTCCAAGCGGTATGATGATACCGCTTGGAAAAAGTATAATTTACTACTTTTTTGTGTTTTTTTTTTACGGCTTTCACTGAAGGGGTTAACTAGGGTTACGCTTTTATAGATGGGATTTTTACGGACATGGCGATACCTAACATGTGTATTTTTTTTTGTTTTTATTTTTTTTATTACATAAAAATGTGTATTTTTTAGGGGATTTTTTTAAAATTATTTTTTAATATTTTTTTTACAATTTTTTTTAAAAAATGTTTTTTTTCAACTTGTCCCTTTATGGGACTTTCACTTTTTTTTACTTTTGATTGCAGTTACAATGCATTGCAATGCTCCAGCATTGCAATGCATTGTACCTATGGGGAAAGCTGCTGTGACATGATCACAGCAGCTTCCTGTAGCTAAATGACCCGGAGGTTGTCATGACAACCCCCGGGTCATCAAGGCAGAGATCGGGCCCTGCAAATACAGTGCAGGGTGCCGATCTGAGGCAGAGGGAGCTCCCGACCCTCTGCCTCCCCCCCTGAGCTCTGCGATCGCGCTGGATCGCAGCAGTCAGGGGGTTAACAGCCAGGGGCGGTGGGGGCTCCGCTCCTGGCTGTCAGTGCAGGAAGCCTGGCCACTGCAGCGCCGGCTCCTGCACTGATCGCGCTGGGGAAGCTGAAATTTCAGCTTCTCCTGCGCGATCGCTGCTGTGTTTGGTCAGTCAGATTGACTGACCAATCACAGCGCTGTGAGTGCGGGGACCGACGGCAAAGGTCCCCGCACCGCTTGCCGTGCCTGTCAGCTGTCTATGACAGCTGTCGGCACTGATCTACCACTGCGTGTTTACAATCAGTGGTAGATCAAAGGCATGACGTGCATAGTCCGTCCTGGTGCCGGAACTGACACCTTGCCATGACGGACTGTGCACGTCAGTGGACATTAAGGGGTTAAATAAGAATATCAGGAGAACAAAAAGTCAAAAAAGTATCTCAAAAATATATTTTATTAAATAATTGTATATATCAATAAAAGTACAAAAATGATCCATACATATTCAGAAATTGTATATATAAATACGGATATTGTGATCCACCAAACAAAGTAACATGTACGGACACCAAGGGTACCTACTAAAAATGCCACATCATGTATTAGGAGCACAAGTACATAATAGTATAGATAGAGTTTTCCCATACCCATATTGGGCATACTAATTCAATCAAAAACAACTGTGTTGTACTCCCTGTGCAAGTGCTATCAATAACATAGGTGATGATAGAAGCATAAGTTTAAATATAAAAGGTTAAATTACTGTCATGTGTGCATCGCCACGAAGATCGTCGCGGTTGCACATTCTGACTTCTCACAGCTGAGTTGCTGTTTCTTTGTGTTTGGCAGTTAGGGAGTTAATTCTGTCTGTGCTCAGTTCTGGGACTGGGTGCAGTTTCTCCCAGCTGCAATTAATTATTTGTTGATTGGTTTCCTTTAAATCTCTGGTTGTCTGTGTTGGGAGTTGCCAGTGAAATTCTTCATGCAGACCACAGATAGGATTGTATCTGTATAGACTTAAGTTAAAGAGCTCCTTAGTTGTTTTAAGCTCACCTTGCTTAGAGTTTAATATCCCAGATCATTTATGTTCCTTCTGTGTTTGAGTGTGTATGCAAGTCTGTGTTTTCTCCAGTCTGTCTTATATGTCTAATCTGTGTATTTAGCAGAGATCAGCCCATATCCCTTTGGTGGTAATCAGAATCCTTCTTAGGACTGATTACAGGGTTCAGGGACTGATAGGAGACAGGGTTAGGCTGGAGACTTGGACCTCTGAACCATTATCAGTACCTCCAAGGTGAGGGATTAGTTAGGACCCCAGTTTAGGGTCAGGTTAGACCCCCGGTCCTCCTCTTTCCTGTGACAGTGTATCAAGTCCTCAAGATTAACCCTGAGTTCAACGGATATCGTGTCAGGTAAATCTATTCTATATTTACATGCTGATGTTGCTAATCTATATGTTGTATAGAGTGTTGTTCTTTTAAGAATAGTTTACTGACATCGTACACATATCATAAGACCGCGTGACATTTTCACTGGCCAATAAAATTATTCCCAGTTGCCATGGATCCAGTAGCCCAGCTGGCTCTGCAGTTGCAGGGATTATCCATGGAGCTGACGGACATTAAGTCCAAAGTTTTGTCTCCCTCGGAGCAAACCAGATTTGAACCTAAAGTAGCTCTCCCGGACAGGTTCACTGGTGGGCGAGACAAATTTTTTACCTTCAGGGAAGCATGTAAATTGTATTTTCGGCTTCGGCCTCGATCATCAGGGAGTGAAGAGCAGAGAGTGGGAATTGTTATCTCGCTCCTACAAGGGGACCCTCAATCCTGGGCCTTCTCCCTTCCTCCGGGATCCCCGGCTCTACAGTCAGTAGATCGATTTTTTACTGCCCTGGGTTTGGTATATGATGACCCAGATCGGGTCTCTCTTGCTGAGACAAAATTACGTAAGATACAGCAGGGAGATCGTCCGGCGGAGGAATTTGCTTCTGAGTTCCGTAGATGGGCCACAGATACTCAGTGGAATGACCCAGCTCTTAGAAGCCAGTTTTGTCATGGGCTGACAAATTAAAGGACGTTTTGGCTCAGTATGATTCTCCTCCATCACTGGAGGCTGCTATGGCCCTAGCTATCCGTACTGATAGACGGCTCCGGGAGAGGTGCGAGGTAACTCCGCCCCCTGTTACTCCACCTACTACTAAAGTCCCTTATGTTGAGGTTCCCCTTGTCTGTTCGGAGGAGCCTATGCAGTTGGGAGGGACATCATTTCGTAGGAGGGGATTGGCGGTACGCCGCAGGACTAGAAGGTGTTTCTTCTGCGGGAAAGAGGGACATTTTGTTGGGGATGTCCATCCCGTGCCTTGTTGAGCAAAAAGTCGCCGGAAAACTGTTAATCCCAGGTTGTGTGGTGGACGACAACCTGGGAGTATGTATTTCGTCCGCTAGTTCTTCTCAGTTCCTTGTACCAGTGGAGGTGGTGGTTGGTACGAGAGTGGAGAGATTTTCTGTTCTTCTTGATAGTGGGTCCGGGGCTAATCTGGTTGACGCTCAGTTTGCTCAGGCTCAAGGTATGCATCTGAGTGTATTGGTCAAACCGATCCCTATATTCTCCATTGACGCCAGGCCTCTCGGCCAAGGTAGCTTTGTTCATGAGGTTCATAACATTGACCTTCGGGTAGGGGCAATACATAGGGAACTATTATCTTGTTATGTGTTGGAGGGTCTACCTACTCCTATTGTGTTGGGACTTCCTTGGTTGGTTAAACATAACCCTGTGATTAATTGGCAGTCCAGAGATATAAGCCAATGGGGGGAGTTTTGCAAAAGTAACTGCATGAACACAGTCATCAGTGCGGTCGTGCCTAGTACTTTGCCTCCTTTTTTGGAGGACTTTGGGGATGTGTTCTCTGAGGAGGGGTGTCAGGAGTTGCCTCCTCATCGCGTGTATGACTGCTCTATTTAATTTACTTCCTGATGCTAAGTTACCTAAAGCTAGGTTATATAACCTTTCTGGTCCTGAGAGGCAGGCTATGAAAGATTATATTTCGGAAAGTCTGGCCAAAGGGCATATTAGACCTTCATCTTCCCCAGTGGCCGCGGGGTTCTTCTTTGTGAAGAAAAAAGATGGAGGCCTACGCCCTTGCTTGGATTTCCGCGAACTTAATCGGATTACTGTTCGAGATCTGTATCCACTCCCTCTGATTCCTGATCTCTCAATCAAATTGTTGGCGCCAAATGGTTCTCTAAATTGGATCTCAGGGGGGCGTATAATCTGATTAGGATAAAAGAGGGGGATGAGTGGAAAACGGCGTTTAACACGCCGGAGGGACATTATGAGAACCTTGTCATGCCTTTTAGTCTGACTACTGCACCAGCAGTATTCCAACATTTTGTTAATGACATTTTTCGTCATCTGGTGGGGCTGTTTCTGGTCGTATATTTGGATGACATTTTAATTTACTCACCAGATCTTGTGTCTCACCAGGAGCATGTGAGACAGGTGTTGCAGATCTTGCGAGACAATAAACTATACGCCAAACTGGAAAAGTGTGTATTCGCCGTACAGGAACTTCAGTTTTTGGGTTTCTTGGTGTCAGCCTCCGGTTTCCGTATGGACCCTGAAAAGGTGAGAGCAGTGCTTGAATGGGATCAGCCAGAGGATCTTAAGGCTCTGCAGCGTTTTCTGGGGTTTGCTAATACTATACCGGAAATTTATTTGTAATTTCTCATCTGTTGTCAAACCTCTCACTGACATGACAAGAAAAGGGACGGATTTTTCTAAATGGTCGGACAAAGCTTGCCAAGCTTTTTCCTCTTTGAAAAAATGTTTTGCTTCGGCACCCGTTCTCATCCAACCAGATGCATCACAGCCGTTCGTTGTGGAGGTGGACGCGTCTGACGTAGGGGTGGGTGCAATATTGTCCCAGGGTCCGTCCCTGGTAAATGGCATCCGTGCGCTTTCTTTTCTAAAAAATTGTCGTCCGCCGAAAGGAATTATGATATCGGCAATAGGGAACTTTTGGCCATTAAGTTGGCTTTTGAAGAATGGCGTCACTTTTTGGAGGGGGCAGTCCACCCGGTCACCGTCATTACTGATCACAAGAACCTGCTGTATTTGGAATCTGCTAAGTGTCTGAATTCCAGACAAGCTCGATGGTCGTTGTTTTTTACCAGGTTTAATTTTGTTGTCACTTATCGCCTGGATCTAAGAATGTTAAGGCGGATGCCTTGTCTCGCAGTTTCCCAGGGGCCGGGAAAATGGATGACCCGATTCCTATCCTTCAGGAGGGGGTGGTAGTGTCGGCTGTATGTTCTGAGCTTGAGGAGGAGGTGTTAGAGGCTCAGGGGGACGCCCCTGCAGGACCTCCAGGGAGACTGTTTGTCCCAAATCAGTTGAGACAAAAGGTTATTGAGGCACATCATAATTCTGCTTTAGCAGGACATCCAGGGAGTAAGGCTACTTTAGATCTCCTTTCTCGCCGGTTTTGGTGGCCTAACGTTAATAAAGATGTTTTAACTTTTGTCGCGTCCTGTGGGGTTTGTGCTCGCTCTAAGACCCCTCATACCCGTCCGTCTGGGACCCTCTTTACCCTTGAAACTTCCGGAGCGTCCATGGACTCATTTGTCTATGGACTTCATCACGGACCTTCCTCAGTCGTCAGGGAAGACTGTCATACTGGTGGTTGTTGACAGGTTCAGTAAGATGGCACATTTCATTGCTCTTCCTGCCCTCCCTAATGCTAAAACTCTGGCGCAGGTGTTCATTGGGGAGATTGTGAGACTTCATGGGTTGCCTTCTGATGTGGTGTCAGATAGGGGGTCTCAGTTTGTGTCCAAGTTTTGGAGGGCATTTTGTTTACGTCGGGGGATGCAATTGTCATTTTCCTCGGCTTTTCATCCGCAGACCAATGGTCAGACAGAGCGTCTGAATCAAAGCCTAGAGACTTATCTTCGGTGTTTTGTCTCAGAGAACCAGGAGGACTGGTCTTCTTTCTTGCCTCTGGCAGAGTTCGCTCTTAACAACAGGCGGAGCGAGTCCACTGGTAAGTCCCCGTTTTTTGGGGCATATGGTTTTCATCCCCAGTTTTGTACATTCAATGGGGGGGCCCTTCTGGGGTTCCTGAGGAGCGTTTCTCGTCGTCACTTGCTTCAGTGTGGAGAGGTGTATTGAATAATCTGAGTGCTATGGGGAACCGTTATAAACGTATGGCTGATAGGAGGAGAGTTTCTGGTCCAGATCTTAATGTGAACGATCTGGTATGGTTGTCTACCAGGAATATAAAACTTAAAGTTCCCTCCTGGAAGCTGGGCCCCAGATTCATCGGGCCGTACAGGATCAGTTCCATAATTAATCCTGTGGCATTTCGTCTGGACCTCCCTCCTACGTTTAAAATCCACAATGTGTTCCACAAGTCATTACTTAAGAGGTACGTGGCACCAGTCATACCATCACCTCTACCTCCTCCTCCAGTGGTGGTCAATGGTAACTTGGAGTTTCAAGTGTCAAAGATCATTGACTCACGTCTGAATCGCCGGTCCCTTCAGTACTTGGTGCATTGGAAGGGTAATGGTCCAGAGGAGAGGACGTGGGTTCCTGCGTCTGACATTAACGCAGATCGTTTGGTGCAGACCTTCCACAGAACTCACCCGGGCAAACCTGGCCCTGAGGGTCCGGAGGCCCTCGTAGAAGGGGGGGTACTGTCATGTGTGCATCGCCACGAAGATCGTCGCGGTTGCACATTCTGACTTCTCACAGCTGAGTTGCTGTTTCTTTGTGTTTGGCAGTTAGGGAGTTAATTCTGTCTGTGCTCAGTTCTGGACTGGGTGCGTTTCTTCCCGGCTGCAATTAATTATTTGTTGATTGGTTTCCTTTAAATCTCTGGTTGTCTGTGTTGGGAGTTGCCAGTGAAATTCTTCATGCAGACCACAGATAGGATTGTATCTGTATAGACTTAAGTTAAAGAGCTCCTTAGTTGTTTTAAGCTCACCTTGCTTAGGATTTAATATCCCAGATCATTTATGTTCCTTCTGTGTTTGAGTGTGTATGCAAGTCTGTGTTTTCTCCAGTCTGTCTTATATGTCTAATCGTGTATTTTAGCAGAGATCAGCCCATATCCCTTTGGTGGTAATCAGAATCCTTCTTAGGACTGAATTACAGGGTTCAGGGACTGATAGGAGACGGGGTTAGGCTGGAGACTTGGACCTCTGAACCATAAGTTGGTGCAGACAGCAGTGATGTAATAGGTGGTGTCACAGGCAATGGGTCAGCAGGCCCTGATGTATAGTGTGGTGTCGACAGGCGCATGGTATATGTGTGGTGTCAGACAGGACAGCTGATGGTTATATTAGTGGTTAGGGGGTCAGACAGGCAGCTGATGGTATATACGTGGTGTCAGACAGGGCAGCTGATGGTATTAGTGCGGGGGGGTCAGACAGGCAGCTGATGGTATATAGTGGGGTGGTGTCAGACAGGCAGCTGATGTATATAGGTGGTGTCAGACAGGCAGCTGATGGTATATAGCTGTGGGTGTCAGACAGGCAGCTGATGGTATATCAGGGGGTGGTTGTCAGACAGGCAGCTGATGGTAATAGTGTTAGCAGCACTGATGGTTGTGTCAGACAGGCAGCTGATGGTATATAGGTGGTGTCAGACAGGCAGCTGATGGTATAAGGTGGTGTCAGACAGGCAGCTGATGTTATAGTGTTGGTGTCAGACAGGCAGCTGATGGTATACGTGGTCAGACAGCAGCTGATGTAAAGGGTGTCAGAGGCAGCTGTGTAATGTGTAACAGCTGTGGTTAGTTCAGACAGGCAGCTGATGGTATATAGTGTGTCAGACAGGCAGCTGATGGTAATGTGTAGACAGGCAGCTGAGGTATAAGTGTGGTGTCAGACAGGCAGCTGATGGTATAGGGGTGTCACGCGCTGATGGTTAGGTGTGTCAGACAGGCAGCTGATGGTATATAGGGGTCGACAGCACTGATGGTATATGTGTCAGACAGGCAGCTGATGGTATATAGTGTGGTGTCAGACAGGCAGCTGATGGTATATAGTGTGGTGTCAGACAGGCAGCTGATGGTATATAGGTGGTGTCAGACAGGCAGCTGATGGTATATAGTGTGGTGTCAGACAGGCAGCTGATGGTATATAGGTGGTGTCAGACAGGCAGCTGATGGTATATAGCGTGTGTCAGACAGGCAGCTGATGGTATATAGTGTGGTGTCAGACAGGCAGCTGATGGTATATGTGGTGCAGACAGGCAGTGATGGTATAAGTGTGGTGTCAGACAGGCAGCTGATGGTATATAGTGTGGTGTCAGACAGGCAGCTGATGGTATATAGTGTGGTGTCAGACAGGCAGCTGATGGTATAAGTTGGTGTCAGACGGCAGTGATGGTATAGTGTCAGACAGGCAGCTGATGGTATAAGTGTGTGTCAGACAGGCAGCTGGATGGTATACGTGGTGTCAGACAGCAGCTGATGGTATATAGGTGGTCAGACAGGCAGCTGATGGTATATAGTGTGTCAGACAGGCAGCTGATGGTATATAGTGTGGTGTCAGACAGGCAGCTGATGGTATATAGTGTGGTGTCAGACAGGCAGCTGATGGTATATAGTGTGGTGTCAGACAGGCAGCTGATGGTATATAGTGTGGTGTCAGACAGGCAGCTGACGGTATATAGTGTGGTGTCAGACAGGCAGCTGATGGTATATCAGTGTGGTGTCAACAGGCAGCTGACGGTATACAGTGTGGTGTCAGACAGGCAGCTGATGGTATACAGTGTGGTGTCAGACAGGCAGCTGATGGTATATAGTGTGGTGTCAGACAGGCAGCTGATGGTATATAGTGTCAGACAGGCAGCTGATGGTATATAGTGTGGTGTCAGACAGGCAGCTGATGGTATATAGTGTGGTGTCAGACAGGCAGCTGATGGTATATAGGTGGTGTCAGACAGGCAGCTGATGGTATATAGGTGGTGTCAGACAGGCAGCTGATGGTATATAGTGTGGTGTCAGACAGGCAGCTGATGGTATATAGTGTGGTGTCAGACAGGCAGCTGATGGTATATAGGTGGTGTCAGACAGGCAGCTGATGGTATATAGCGTGGTGTCAGACAGGCAGCTGATGGTATATAGGTGGTGTCAGACAGGCAGCTGATGGTATATAGGTGGTGTCAGACAGGCAGCTGATGGTATATAGGTGGTGTCAGACAGGCAGCTGATGGTATATAGCGTGGTGTCAGACAGGCAGCTGATGGTATATAGTGTGGTGTCAGACAGGCAGCTGATGGTATATAGTGTGGTGTCAGACAGGCAGCTGATGGTATATAGGTGGTGTCAGACAGCAGCTGATGGTATATAGCGTGGTGTCAGACAGGCAGCTGATGGTATATAGCGTGGTGTCAGACAGGCAGCTGATGGTATATAGCGTGGTGTCAGACAGGCAGCTGATGGTATATACGTGGGTGTCAGACAGCCAGCTGATGGTATATAGCGTGGTGTCAGACAGGCAGCTGATGGTATATAGCGTGGTGTCAGACAGGCAGCTGATGGTATATACGTGGTGTCAGACAGGCAGCTGATGGTATATAGCTGGTGTCAGACAGGCAGCTGATGGTATATAGCGTGGTGTCAGACAGGCAGCTGATGGTATATAGCGTGGTGTCAGACAGGCAGCTGATGGTATATAGGTGGTGTCAGACAGCCAGCTGATGGTATAAGTGTGGTGTCAGACAGGCAGCTGATGGTATATAGCGTGGTGTCAGACAGGCAGCTGATGGTATATAGTTGGAGTCAGACAGGCAGCTGATGGTATATAGCGTGGTGTCAGACAGGCAGCTGATGGTATATAGTGTGGTGTCAGACAGGCAGCTGAGGTATATAGTGTGGTGTCAGACAGGCAGCTGATGGTATATAGCGTGGTGTCAGACAGGCAGCTGATGGTATATAGTGTGGTGTCAGACAGGCAGCTGAGGTATATAGTGTGGTGTCAGACAGGCAGCTGATGGTATATAGCGTGGTGTCAGACAGGCAGCTGACGGTATATAGTGTGGTGTCAGACAGGCAGCTGATGGTATATAGCGTGGTGTCAGACAGGCAGCTGACGGTATATAGTGTGGTGTCAGACAAGCAGTTGACGTATATAGTGTGGTGTCAGACAGGCAGCTGATGGTATATAGCGTGGTGTCAGACAGGCAGCTGATGGTATATAGGTGGTGTCAGACAGGCAGCTGATGGTATATAGTGTGGTGTCAGACAGGCAGCTGACGGTATATAGTGTGGTGTCAGACAGGCAGCTGATGGTATATAGCGTGGTGTCAGACAGGCAGCTGATCGGTATATAGTGTGTGTCAGACAGGCAGCTGATGGTATATAGGTGGTGTCAGACAGGCAGCTGACGGTATATAGCGTGGTGTCAGACAGGCAGCTGATGGTATATAGCGTGGTGTCAGACAGGCAGCTGACGGTATATAGTGTGGTGTCAGACAAGCAGCTGACTGGTATATAGCGTGGTGTCAGACAGGCAGCTGATGGTATATAGCGTGGTGTCAGACAGGCAGCTGATGGTATATAGGTGGTGTCAGACAGGCAGCTGATGGTATATAGCGTGGTGTCAGACAGGCAGCTGATGGTATATAGTGTGTGTCAGACAGGCAGCTGACGGTATATAGCGTGGTGTCAGACAGGCAGCTGATGGTATATAGCGTGGTGTCAGACAGGCAGCTGATGGTATATAGCGTGGTGTCAGACACCCACCAGTGACAATCTGGCCCACAGTGACTGACTGCTGTGGCTCCTCCTGTATAAGTACATGAGACCGGCGCTTATCATTGCACTTGACCGCTGATTTCCAGTCCCAGTGTGAGTACCGCACAGCCGGCTGTACATTACCAGACAAGGCACTGCCCAGGAGCAGGCGGCCAGCAACAGCATGAGAAGACTGACAGTCCCGGGCTCACACGCACAGTAGCGCATTACCTGCAGTCAGCAGCACACACTACGCTCCACGCATCCTCCCTCACTCGGTAAAACGCACTGACAGCACAGAGACTTCAACTTAGAGCACACGAGCAGGTGTTATTATTGACACTTCCTGTAAGTCTAACTCTTATTGGTTAATTCAACACACGTGATTACCGGTGCGGAAGTGACTCCTGGGAATTGTATTTTCGCGCTTGTTAAACATTTCAGTTACTGCGCACTACAGTACTACAATATCCACAATTCAATAACCCGATGGAAGATACCACCATAGTGACAGGAGGAGCGCCCTCGCTGCATACTGAACATTGGGAGTAGTTTCCACCTTTGGTGATTTGGTTTCTGCTCTGAGTGTTTGCACTTCTCACAGCGCCGTCTGCAGGATGGGCGGTCTTACTACTGTTCTTTGAATTTGGTAAATTGACTAGAGAGCAATGTTCTGCAGACGACACTGGCCGCTACTATGGCCGAGCAGGTCACTGTACTGAGTGGAGGCTTATCTACTGAACTGGAAGCTGCTGGTCTCCTCACACAGGTAACCTGTCACTTGGGGGAATGACATCCAGCTAAGACGGACACATTGTATTTGGGTTTAAAGGAATTGTTTAGAATTTTATAAAAAAAAATGTTCACCACCGTCCAGTTGTGCGTCACCCTCAGTATTTAGCAAATAGGGTAATAACCTGTATACATGGATAAAGCATAACCTTTCTTCCTTCCTAAAATACAACCCTGGAAAAACAGACCTAAACATACATAAAGTGCTTAAAATGGCTCAGTCTCCCCATTAGATGACATTCTTCAGTAGTCGGGTACAAGCCTCATTCACCCACCGATATCGGGGCGTAGAAGAAATTGGTCCCGAGATACGAATTAGGGCTATCTGAATGTTGGGGTTGGATTTGAATCCCCACAAGGTTTTTTGGAGTCATAAATATATTTATTCTTGGTTCAATAACGATACAGAGTTTACTACAAGTCCTAATATGAAAAAATGGGAAAAAGATCTAGAAATCCCATCAATTCCTGAAAAATGGGAAAATGCTCTGACTTATACCTATGCTTCCAATGTTTCCATGTCACTTCACGAATCTTATTCAAAAGTTATCACAAGGTGGTATTATACTCCTTCCAAGTTAGCTCATGTTAATTCTTCTAACTCTCCCTTATGTTGGAATAACTGTGGCCTTAAGGGCACCTTGACCCACATGTTCTGGGCTTGTCCCTCCCTACAATCATTCTGGTCACAGATTTCAACGTTGATTAATAAAGTTTCAAAACAAACCATCAACCTCACCCCACAGTTAGCTTTACTATCGTTTGACCTGGAATTATTTGACCCAGGCCTTAGAGCATTGATTTTACATATTTTGCAAGAAGCAAAAAAGGCCATTGCCTTCAAATGGAAAGACCAGGATCCTCCAAATTTTGAGGTCCTGGTCAACCAAATTGTTTTACATGAGTCGTTCGAACGAAGGTTTGCTCTAGTTAACAACCATTTCTCAAAATTTACTAAAAAATGGTCATACTGGCATGATAATATTCCTTGATCCCCCCTCCCCTCTTTCCCTCTCCTTCCTTCCCTTGGCACGAAACTTTCTTGTTGCTACTGCTTATACTATTATATTGTTTATAAGTTATGTTATAATATTTCCTTATTACATTTTGTATTTAATGAAAATACTTGTTACGCTTTTACATTTCCCCTTCCCTAATTGTTAAAAAAACCCTTCAATAAAGCTTTTGAAAAAGGGGTTGGATTTGAATCCGCATTTTAGGATATGAAGTTTATTAGGGCAATGATAATATATGATGGATAGGGATTTTAGCCTTAGTAGTGACTGTTTTATGGATATAATTTGAGGATTGTTCCCTTATATCCCTTTGTGTAGAGAAATTGCCAAGAAGGGTCCTTTTCTTTATTGATTAGGACTGTTGATATGAACTATGTAATATTTTATTAAAGGGAATCTGTCACCCCATTTTTGCCCTATGAGATAGGGCCACCGCTATCAGGGGCTTATCTACAGCATTCTGATATTACCTGAAAGTGAAGAAAAACAAGTTATATTATACTCACCCAGGGGCGTTCCGCCGTCCGGTCCAGAGGGAGTTGCGGTCCGGTCCGGCGCCTCCCATCTTGTAGCGAAGCCGGCCTCTTCTTTCCGTCCCAGTTCCTGCGCAGGCGCACTGCTCTGCCCTGGTGAGGGCAGAGCAGAGTACTGCAGTGCACAGGCACCGGGAAAGGTCAGAGAGGTCCGGCGCCTGCGCACTACAGTACTCTGCTCTGCCCTCACCAGGGCAGAGCAGTGCGCCTGCGCAGGGGACGGGACGGAAAGAAGAGGCCGGCTTCGCTACAAGATGGGAGGTGCCGAATCGGACCGCGACTCCCTCCGGACCGGACAGCGGAACGCCCCTGGGTGAGTATAATATAACTTGTTTTTCTTCACTTTCAGGGTATGTGCACACGTTGCAGATTCTGTTGCAGTTCTGCAGCAGATTTTGCCTTGCAGATCTGCAGCAGAACTGCAAGTGATGTACAGTACCATTCTAGTCAATGGAAATCAAAAAATGCAGTGCACATGCTGCAGATTTTTCTGCACAGATTTGGTGCAGATTTAAAACTGCAGCATGTCACTTCTTTTGTGCAGAACTGCAGCGTTTTGAGACCTGCTCCATTATAGGAATCTGCAGGTCTCAAAAGGCATCCACACTAAGGGTATGTACACACGTTGCAGATTCTGTTGCAGTTCTGCAGCAGATTTTGCCTTGCAGATCTGCAGCAGAACTGCAAGTGATGTACAGTACCATTCTAGTCAATGGAAATCAAAAAACGCAGTGCACATGCTGCAGATTTTTCCGCGCAGATTTGGTGCGGATTTAAAACTGCAGCATGTCACTTCTTTTGTGCAGAACTGCAGTGTTTTGAGACCTGCTCCATTATAGGAATCTGCAGGTCTCAAAAGGCAGGGGAAATCCGCACAAAAACTGCAGTAAATCTGCAGATAAAAAGGACAAAAAAAGGAAAAAAACTGCGCGGACTTTGACCTGCGGTTTCTGCCAAGAGATGCAGATTCTGTGCAGAAAATTCTGCAGACCAATCTGCAACGTGTGCACATACCCTAAAGCTGCAGTAAATCTGCAGATAAAAAGGACAAAAAAGGATAAAAACTGAGCAGATTTTGACCTGCAGTTTCTGCCAAGAGATGCAGATTCTGTGCAGAAAATTCTGCAGACCAATCTGCAACGTGTGCACATACCCTAAGGTAACATCAAGGGCTTATCTACAGCATTACAGAATGCTGTAGATAAGCCCTGATGGTGGTGGCCGCATCTCATAGTCCAAAAATGGGGTGACAGATTCCCTTTAAATGGTTCATTGATAAAAATCCCATCAAAAATGGAGGTGATACCTAGCTATCCACCGCTAAATACTTCACCAAAATGGCGCTGGGACTTGAAATGTCCACTATAGAACACTCTGCTAAGATGGCACCGACATCTATGGTAGCAATGTTTAGATCATCGCCGAGTATCCCCTTTAGTATAGCGGCGATTTCCTCTGGGTCCCACTTCACCAAAATGGCGCTGGGACTTACGATGGTCCACTGGAAAAGACTTCAGCAAAATGGCGCCGATACTAAAAGTGGTGATTTGTCCTATACTGTGGAGCACTGACGGATGAGAACCGGAAGTGACGATACAGTCACTTCCGGTTTCGGGTGACGCGCTCCAAGTCCTTGGACGCTGAGTATCTGGGACAAGATGGACCACCTATGGGAGGGAAGATACCAAATATGGCATTACACTTCTGGCGATAACAGGTGGGTTATATGAACTAGAGTGAAATGAGATATAGATTGGGAATCAGGTGTGAAGCGGTGATGTCAGACGCCTATTGAGAACGAACAAGACATAGTATATATAAAACCCCTTAACAGTCCCTTCTATTGAGGCTATTTCTCACCCACACGGGTCTTTGGGCATATTGATGCATATAAATACTTCTTATGGGATATTTGTCACTGTATGATCCCAGAATACCCATCATATAGTATAATGATCCCTGATGAATCCCTATAATAGGGGAGGAAACGCGTTGGGAAGTATGGTATAACTGTCTGTCTTTGGTGGGACACTAGTAGCAGGACAAATTTGGATACTGTCCTTGTAAGGACGGGAGCTTTACAGGGGCACGACAGGGAGTAAGCATAAAGATTGGTAATACACCGCTCCCTCTCATTTACCCCTGAATCTCTAGGTTATTGTTGCTATCAGGGCTCCTGTTCCTTTTTCTTCTACACCCAGATATCGGTGGGTGAATGAGGCTTGTACCTGACTACTGAAGAATGTCATCAAATGGGTGAGACTGATCCATTTTTTAAGCACGAGCACTTTATGTTTTTTATGTCTGTTTTTCCAGGGTTGTGTTTTAAGAAGGAATAAAGGTTCTGTTTTAACCATGTATTGAGGTTAGAATATTTGCTTAATATTGTTAATACCTGAAGGTTGAAGTGTTGTCCTTTGAGACATACCTGCTTATATGCGTCACACTCAGACATCACTGCTGGTCAGCGAGACCCAGGAGCAGCAGGACATTGACCAGGTGAGTATAGAAGATCGATTTACAGCATCCTGGACAACCTCGTTACCTTTCCTGGTTTGTCACATTCAATAAATATTCAGTTTCCCTGTGAATATTCTTCACTGGATCCGTTTTTGTCTTTGACTCTAGGGCGATCCGCTGTGGAGCGCGAGACTTCTGCATACCAATCCTCAAGCCATAAGGGCTGTTCACACTAAGTAAGTGTTCGCTGGAGGGAACATTGCTTGTATCTGGTATTTGCTCTGGGTACAGTCATCCTTGATCCTTGAATACTAAATGTCTACGAGGGTCACCAAGATCCAGGGGAATTTCAGAGAATCCCTCCGAGGTGTACCGATGGTTTCATTCTACTTCGGACCTGCCATATTGTCATATTAGAAGGTTTGTGGCAGGGAAGGTGAAGGGTGGCAGCTTGTCTTTAAGGATTCTTCTATTGAGAGCTTACAAAAAATAGGGACATTTGGCTTTAAGTTGTCAGAGTCTGCAGATGAAGCCGGAGCAATGGTCTTTTTTTGTTTTTAGAACTGAGTAAAAGAGTCCTGGAAGGCATCCTGTCGTCCTTTGCCCTCATTGTGGAGAGACATTTGTGAGCTGCGTGGACAGACCGTTACATTGTGTCTTGCGGGATCCATTGCCAAAACTCCTTTATTTTTACAAAATCGGAAGTTGTGATCAGTGGGGGTTCAGGTCCTGACACCCTCACTGATGTCTAAAATGAAGGGTCAGAAGTGCTCAGCCATGATCTTCGCCTAGCTATGATCTTCGCTCCTCCGCTAACCCCGCGTCTCTGAGAAGAGCTGAGCAGAGCTCATCACTATGAAATGACAACTACACTGTGATATAGCTGATGTAGGAAAGAAAAATCTCTAATATGTTCTTACCGTCTTGAAGAGGACAGTTGTGATTAGTCCTTCCATAGTAACAAGTCCATTGACATTTTAAGTAAATGACACTGGCAACCATGACATGGTGCAAAGCTACAAGGATAGATATTAGGATTTTCCAGCGAACAAAGTTTATTTTAATCAATAGATCTTGGATTAATAAGAAGTTCCACAATTGGATGTGTTTATATAAAACTAGCTGTAGTACCCGGCTTCGCCCGGGTTAATTTACCTCACACATACAAATAATATACAGCTCATGTGACTGACATCTGTCTTATTTCCCTATATGGCAAATTTATAACAAATTGGTCTTGTAGTTTGGCTGGTTATTAATCAGATATTTATTTTTAAAAGATAAAAATACCAGACGTGTGTGTGTTTTTAATGCGCGCAATTTTTAACACGTGGGGTTAAAATGTCGACTCAAAACACAGCCTATGATGCTCCCGGGGTCGAGACGTGCGGGTGTGCAAAATTTCATGCCCGTAAATGCAGATTCTTATGCCGGACATACACACAAGCATTCAGCTTTCTCCCCATTATGTAGATAGGGCCAAAATTGTTTGGCGATTTGGAACGTGCGGGGGTTAAAATTTCCATTCAACACATAGCCTATGATGCTCCTGGGGTTGAGATGTGCAGGCATGCAAAATTTCATGCCCGTAAGTACAACGGTGCAGATTCCTATCCCGGGCCAAAATTATTTGCCGATTTGGAATGCGCGGGGTTAAAATTTCAACTCAAAACCTAGCCTATGACGCTCCCGGGGTCGAGACGTGCGGGTGTGCAAAATTTCATGCCCGTAAATGCAGATTCCTATGCCGGACATACACACAAGCATTCAGCTTTCTCCCCATTATGTAGATAGGGCCAAAATTGTTTGGCGATTTGGAACGCGCGGGGTTAAAATTTCGATTCAAAACATAGCCTAGGACGCTTTCGGGGTCGAGACGTGCGGGCGTGCAAAATTTCATGCCCGTAAGTGCGACGGTGCGGATTCCAATCCCGGACAAACATACCCACATACATACACACATACATACATTCAGCTTTATATATTAGATGTTCCTATGCCGAGATATAATCTTATAGATGTGCCCCTGCTGTGTACTGTGTAATGGCTGTGTCTGACCGTGCAGGAACATGGTCTGATCATACCACAGCTCCTTGGCGCGGGGATGCAAAATAGTATACAGAAATTACAGCATGTAATCACAGCTGATTCTTTCTGTAATGTAAAACATGTTTTTAAATATGCAAAAAAATGTTTTACTACCTACAAAACAGCATCTGCAATCCCATGAGACAGTCTCTTTAAGACTCCCTGCTATATCCTATATGTGTTGAATGTACTCTGGATTAGTCAAGCAGATGAATGGCAGCTTTCTAGAGTCACATCAATGATCAGCCATATGGCCAGATGTTTACATTCCAAGGTCTCGGGGTTTATTCCTGGCATGGGCGATTGGTCCGGAGTCAAATGTAAAATGGGGGTTTTATATCGGCAGTCACTCTAGAAGACGGGGTGGTATATCGGCAGTGTGTAAGACAGGGTGCTATACCAGCAGTCTGTATGACGGTGTTATATCGGCTGTGTGTAAGGCTGGGTGTTGTATTGGCAGTGTGTAAGACGGGGTGGTATATTGGCAGTGTGTAAGACAGGGTGCTATACGAGCTGTCTGTATGACGGTGTTATATCGGCTGTCTGTAAGACAGGGTGATGTATTGGCAGCCTGGAAGACGTGATGGTATATCAGCAGTGTGTAAGACGGGGTGGTATATCGGCAGTTTGGAAGGCCGGCTGGTATATCGGCAGTGTGTAAGATGGGGTGGTATATCGGCAGTGTGTAAGACAGGGTGGTATATCGGCAGTGTGTAAGATGGGGGTGGTATATCGGCAGTGTGTAAGACGGGGTGGTATATCGGCAGTGTGTAAGACAGGGTGGTATATCAGCAGTGTGTAAGACGGGGTGGTATATCAGCAGTGTGTAAGACGGGGTGGTATATCGGCATTGTGTAAGACGGGGTGGTATATCGGCAGTCTGGAAGGCCGGGTGGTATATCGGCAGTGTGTAAGGACAGGGTGGTATATCGGCAGTGTGTAAGACAGGGTGCTATACCAGCAGTCTGTATGACGGTGTTATATCGCTGTGTGTAAGACGGGTGTTGTATTGCCAGTGTGTAAGACGGGGTGTGGTATTCAGCAGTGTGTAAGACGGGGTGGTATATCGGCAGTGTGTAAGACGGGGTGGTATATCAGCAGTGTGTAAGACGGGGTGGTATATCGGCAGTGTGTAAGACGGGGTGGTATTGTCATGGGTGCATCGCCACGAGGATCGTCGCGATTGCACATTCTGACTTCTCGCAGCTGAGTTGCTGTTACTTTGTGTTTGGTGGTGAGGGAGTTAATTTTACCTAGCTCTTTGCTAAGACTAGGTCCAGCCTCGCCCGGCTGCTTTTGATTATGTTCTAATTAGTTTCCTTTATATAGCTGCCAGTCTGCTGGTTAGATGCCGGTGAAAGCATTCATGTAGTCTAGCAGACTGGATCGGTTCTGAGAATACTTAAGCTAAGAGTTCATTAGTTGTTTTTACTCTTATAGCTTATAGTTTATCTCTGAGACCTTAGGTGTTCCTACTGTGTGTGAGTGTTGTATGTAAGACTTTATTTACTTTATTTCTTGTCTTTCTTGTATTTCTTTCTGTTCATTAACCGTTACCTGTTCATTCCCTTTGGTGGTAATCAGGGTCCTTCTTAGGACTAGATTACAGTTGGCAGGGATTGATAGGAGACAGGGTTTACGCTGGTGGCCTGGACCTCTGTACCTTTAACAGTACCTCCAGGTAGAGGGATTAGTTAGGACCCAGTTTAGGGTCAGCATAGACCCCAGTAACCCTCTAGCCGGAGACAGCGTATAACGGATTCCGTAGTGACCCACTGGACATTCTGTCAGGTAATTCTATGTTATCATCTATCTATGCGCATGTTA
This sequence comes from Oophaga sylvatica, assembly GCA_033576555.1. NCBI lineage: Eukaryota > Metazoa > Chordata > Amphibia > Anura > Dendrobatidae > Oophaga > Oophaga sylvatica. The sequence continues at coordinate 212,503,450 of JARQOD010000002.1, forward strand.
AATAGTATGTTGCCCTTTTGATATAGATTACTGTCATCACATATATATATCTGCTATACAGCGTGACATTTTCACCGGCCCATACTAAAGTTTCTCCCCAGCTGTCATGAATCCAGTAGCCCAGCTGGCCCGGCAGTTGCAGGGGTTGTCCATGGAGTTGGCAGACATTAAGTCCAAGGTTTTGTCCCCCCGGAGCAAACCGGATCTGAACCTAAGGTTGCTCTCCCGGACAGGTTCACTGGTGGGCGGGACAAATTTTTTACTTTCCGGGAGGCATGTAAATTGTACTTTCGGCTGCGGCCTCGGTCATCTGGGAGTGAAGAGCAGAGGGTGGGAATTGTTATCTCGCTCTTACAGGGGACCCTCAATCTTGGGCGTTCTCTATTCCTCCAGGCTCCCCAGATCTCCAGTCAGTGGATCGATTTTTTACTGCTCTGGGTCTGGTATATGATGATCCGGATCGAGTTTCCCTTGCTGAAACAAAGTTACGTAAAATACGGCAAGGAAATCGTCCAGCGGAGGAATATTCTTCTGAGTTCCGTAGATGGGCAACAGATACTCAGTGGAATGATCCAGCTCTTGGGAGCCAGTTTTGTCAAGGGTTGTCTGACAAATTAAAAGATGTGTTGGCTCAGTATGATTCTCCTCCATCACTGGAGGCTGCTATGGCCCTCGCTATTCGCATTGATAGACGAATTCGGGGAAGACGCGAGGTAACTCCGCCTCCCGTGATGACTCCACCTACTACTAAAATCCCTTTTACTGAGGTTCCCCTGGTCTGTTCTGAGGAACCCATGCAGTTGGGAGGGACATCTTTTTGTAGGAGGGAATCGGCGGTGCACCGCAAGACTAGAAGGTGTTTCTTTTGCGGGAGAGAGGGACATTTTGTTGGGGGGTGTCCATCCCGGGCCTCTTTGAGCAAAGGAGTTAACCTGGGAGTGTGTATTTCGTCCCCAAATCCCTCTCAGTTTCTCATGCCTGCGGAGGTGGTGATTGGTACTAGAACTGAGAGGATTTCTGTTTTTCTTGATAGTGGGTCCGGGGCTAATCTGGTGGACGCTCGGTTTGCCCAGGTGCATGGTATGCAACTGAGTGTATTGGCCAAACCGGTCCCTATAGTCTCTATTGATTCTAGACCTCTCGGTCAAGGTAGCTTGGTACAAGCTGTTCATAACATAGATCTTCGTGTAGGGGCAATACATAAAGAGCAATTGTCTTGTTATGTGTTGGAGGGTCTACCTACTCCTATTGTGTTGGGACTTCCTTGGTTGGCTAAACATAACCCAGTGATTGATTGGCAATCCAGAAAGATAAGCCAGTGGGGTGAATTTTGCAAGAATAACTGCATGAAAACGGTCATCGGTGCGGTCGTGCCTAGGACTTTGCCTCCTTTTCTGGAGGACTTTGGGGAGATGTTCTCAGAGGAGGGGTGTCAAAAGTTACCTCCTCATCGCACGTATGACTGCTCAATAAAATTGCTTCCTGATGCCTTATCTCGTAGTTTCCCAGGGGCTGGAAAGACGGATGACCCGGTTCCTATCCTTCAGGAAGGAGTGCTGAATGGTCTGAGTGCTATAGGGAACTGTTTCAAGCGGAGGTCGAATAGGAGGAGAGTGTCTGGTCCGGACCTAGGTGTGAACGATCTGGTGTGGTTGTCTACCAGGAATATAAAACGCAAAGTTCCCTCCTGGAAACTGGGTCCCAGGTTCATCGGTCCATACAGGATCAGTTCTATAATTAATCCTGTGGCATTTCGTCTGGACCTCCCACCTACGTTTAAAATCCATAATGTGTTCCACAAATCGTTGCTTAAAAGGTACGTGGCGCCAGTTATACCGTCGCCTCTGCCTGCCCCTCCGGTGGTGGTCAATGGTAGCGTGGAGTTTCAGGTGTTGAAGATCATTGACTCACGTCTGAATCGTCGGTCCCTTCAGTACCTGGTTCATTGGAAGGGGTATGGTCCTGAGGAGAGGACGTGGGTCCCTGCGTCGGAGGTTAACGCAGATCGATTGGTTCGGACCTTCCACACAACTTACCCGGGCAGACCTGGCCCTGAGGGTCCGGAGGCCCCTCGTAGAAGGGGGGGTACTGTCATGGGTGCATCGCCACGAGGATCGTCGCGATTGCACATTCTGACTTCTCGCAGCTGAGTTGCTGTTACTTTGTGTTTGGTGGTGAGGGAGTTAATTTTACCTAGCTCTTTGCTAAGACTAGGTCCAGCCTCGCCCGGCTGCTTTTGATTATGTTCTAATTAGTTTCCTTTATATAGCTGCCAGTCTGCTGGTTAGATGCCGGTGAAAGCATTCATGTAGTCTAGCAGACTGGATCGGTTCTGAGAATACTTAAGCTAAGAGTTCATTAGTTGTTTTTACTCTTATAGCTTATAGTTTATCTCTGAGACCTTAGGTGTTCCTACTGTGTGTGAGTGTTGTATGTAAGACTTTATTTACTTTATTTCTTGTCTTTCTTGTATTTCTTTCTGTTCATTAACCGTTACCTGTTCATTCCCTTTGGTGGTAATCAGGGTCCTTCTTAGGACTAGATTACAGTTGGCAGGGATTGATAGGAGACAGGGTTTACGCTGGTGGCCTGGACCTCTGTACCTTTAACAGTACCTCCAGGTAGAGGGATTAGTTAGGACCCCAGTTTAGGGTCAGCATAGACCCCAGTAACCCTCTAGCCGGAGACAGCGTATAACGGATTCCGTAGTGACCCACTGGACATTCTGTCAGGTAATTCTATGTTATCATCTATCTATGCGCATGTTATATAGTATGTTGCCCTTTTGATATAGATTACTGTCATCACATATATATCTGCTATACAGCGTGACAGGTATATCGGCAGTGTGTAAGACGGGGTGGTATATCGGCAGTGTGTAAGATGGGGTGGTATATCGGCTGTGTGTAAGGCGGGGTGGTTTATCGGCAGTGTGTAAGGCGGTGTCATGGGTGTATCGCCACAACGATCGTCGCGATTACACACTCTGACTTCTCACAGCTGAGTTGCTGTTTCTTTGTGTTTGGTAATGAGGGAGTTAATTTTACCTAGCTCTTTGCTAAGACTAGGTCCAGCCTCGCCCGGCTGCTTTTGATTATGTTCTAATTAGATTCCTTCATATACCTGCCAGTCTGCTTGTTAGATGCCGGTGAAAGCCTTTATGTAGTCTAGCAGACTGGATCGGTTCTGAGAATACTTAAGCTAAGAGCTCCTTAGTTGTTTTTACTCTTATAGCTTATAGTTTATCTCTGAGACCTTAGGTGTTCCTACTGTGTGTGAGTGTTGTATGTAAGACTTTATTTACTTTATTTCTTGTCTTTCTTGTATTCTTTCTGTTATTAACCGTTACCTGTTCATTCCCTTTGGTGGTAATCAGGGTCCTTCTTAGGACTAGATTACAGTTGGCAGGGATTGATAGGAGACAGGGTTTACGCTGGTGGCCTGGACCTCTGTACCTTTAACAGTACCTCCAGGTAGAGGGATTAGTTAGGACCCAGTTTAGGGTCAGCATAGACCCCGGTAACCCTCTAGCCGGAGACAGCGTATAACGGATTCCGTAGTGACCCACTGGACATTCTGTCAGGTAATTCTATGTTATCATTATCTATGCGCATGTTAAATGTATGTTGCCCTTTTGATATAGATTACTGTCATCACATATATATATCTGCTATACAGCGTGACATTTTCACCGGCCTTACTAAAGATTCTCTCCAGCTGTCATGGATCCAGTAGCCCAGCTGGCCCGGCAGTTGCAGGGGTTGTCCATGGAGTTTGCAGACATTAAGTCCTAGGTTTTGTTCCCCCGGAGCAAACCAGATCTGAACCTAAGGTTGCTCTCCCGGACAGGTTCACTGGTGGGCGGGACAAATTTTTTACTTTCCGGGAGGCATGTAAATTGTACTTTCGGCTGCTGCCTCGGTCATCTGGGAGTGAAGAGCAGAGGGTGGGAATTGTTATCTCGCTCTTACAAGGGGACCCTCAATCTTGGGCGTTCTCTATTCCTCCAGGCTCCCCAGATCTCCAGTCAGTGGATCGATTTTTTACTGCCCTGGGTCTGGTATATGATGATCCGGATCGAGTTTCCCTTGCTGAAACAAAGTTACGTAAAATACGGCAAGGAAATCGTCCAGCGGAGGAATATTCTTCTGAGTTCCGTAGATGGGCAACAGATACTCAGTGGAATGACCCAGCTCTTAGGAGCCAGTTTTGTCAAGGGTTGTCTGACAAATTAAAAGATGTGTTGGCTCAGTATGATTCTCCTCCATCACTGGAGGCTGCTATGGCCCTCGCTATTCGCATGGATAGACGAATTCGGGGAAGACGCGAGGTAACTCCGCCTCCGTGATGACTCCACCTACTACTAAAGTCCCTTATACTGAGGTTCCCTGGTCTGTTCTGAGGAACCCATGCAGTTGGGAGGGACATCTTTTTGTAGGAGGGAATCGGCGGTGCACCGCAAGACTAGAAGGTGTTTCTTTTGCGGGAGAGGGACATTTTGTTGGGGGGTGTCCATCCCGGGCCTCTTTGAGCAAAGGAGTTAACCTGGGAGTGTGTATTTCGTCCCAAATCCCTCTCAGTTTCTCATGCCTGCGGAGGTGGTGATTGGTACTAGAACTGAGAGGATTTCTGTTTTTCTTGATAGTGGGTCCGGGGCTAATCTGGTGGACGCTCGGTTTGCCCAGGTGCATGGTATGCAACTGAGTGTATTGGCCAAACCGGTCCCTATAGTCTCTATTGATTCTAGACCTCTCGGTCAAGGTAGCTTGGTACAAGCTGTTCATAACATAGATCTTCGAGTAGGGGCAAGACATAAAGAGCAATTGTCTTGTTATGTGTTGGAGGGTCTACCTACTCCTATTGTGTTGGGACTTCCTTGGTTGGCTAAACATAACCCAGTGATTGATTGGCAATCCGGAAAGATAAGCCAGTGGGGTGAATTTTGCAGGAATAACTGCATGAGCACGGTCATCGGTGCGGTTGTGCCTAGGACTTTGTCTCCTTTTCTGGAGGACTTTGGGGAGATGTTCTCAGAGGAGGGGTGTAAAGAGTTACCTCCTCATCGCGCATATGACTGCTCAATAAAGTTGCTTCCTGATGCCTTATCTCGTACTTTCCCAGGGGCCGGGAAGACGGATGATCCGGTTCCTATTCCTCAGGAGGGAGTTGTAGTGTCAGCTGTATGCTCTGAGCTTGAGGGGGAGGTATTGGGGGCTATGGGGGACGCCCCGGTGGGACTTCCAGGGAGACTGATAGTTCCAGATCGGTTAAGACTGAAGGTTACGGGGAACCGTTTACAAACGGATGGCTGATAGGGGGAGAGTTTCTGGTCTAGATCTGAAGGTGAACGATCTAGTTTGGTTGTCTACCAGGAATTAAAACTTAAAGTTTCCTCCTGGAGGTTGGGTCCCAGATTCATCGGGCCGTACAGGATCAGTTCCATAATTAATCCTGTGGCATTTCGTCTGGACCTCCCTCCTACGTTTAAAATTCATAATGTGTTTCACAAGTCATTACTTAAAAAGTATGTGGCACCAGTCATACCGTCACCTCTACCTCCGCCTTCAGTGGTGGTCAATGATAACGTGGAATTTCATGGGTCGAAAATCATTGACTCACGTCTCAGTCGCCGATCCCTTCAGTACTTGGTTCATTGGAGGGGGTATGGTTCTGTGGAGAGGACGTGGGTCCCTGCGTCTGATGTTAACGCAGATCGATTGGTTCGGACCTTTCACACAACTCACCCGGGCAGACCTGGCCCTGAGGGTCCGGAGTCCCCTCGTAGAGGGGGGGGGTACTGTCATGGGTGTATCGCCACAAGGATCGTCGCGATTACACACTCTGACTTCTCACAGCTGAGTTGCTGTTTCTTTGTGTTTGGTAATGAGGGAGTTAATTTTACCTAGCTCTTTGCTAAGACTAGGTCCAGCCTCGCCGGCTGCTTTTGATTATGTTCTAATTAGATTCCTTCATATACCTGCCAGTCTGCTTGTTAGATGCCGGTGAAAGCCTTTATGTAGTCTAGCAGACTGGATTGGTTCTGAGAATACTTAAGCTAAGAGCTCCTTAGTTGTTTTTACTCTTATAGCTTATAGTTTATCTCTGAGACCTTAGGTGTTCCTACTGTGTGTGAGTGTTGTATGTAAGACTTTATTTACTTTATTTCTTGTCTTTCTTGTATGTCTTTCTGTTCATTAACCGTTACCTGTTCATTCCCTTTGGTGGTAATCAGGGTTCTTCTTAGGACTAGATTACAGTTGGCAGGGATTGATAGGAGACAGGGTTTACGCTGGTGGCCTGGACCTCTGTACCTTTAACAGTACCTCCAGGTAGAGGGATTAGTTAGGACCCAGTTTAGGGTCAGCATAGACCCCGGTCACCCTCTAGCCGGAGACAGCGTATAACGGATTCCGTATTGACCCACTGGACTTTCTGTCAGGTAATTCTATGTTATCATATATCTATGCGCATGTTATATTGTATGTTGCCCTTTTGATATAGATTACTGTCATCACATATATATATATCTGCTATACAGCGTGACAGGCGGGGTGGTTTATCGGCAGTCTGGAAGGCGGGGTGGTTTATCAGCAGTCTGGAAGACGGGGTGGTATATCGGCAGTCTGGAAGACGGGGTGGTATATTTGCAATGTGTCTTTTGTCTGTTGCTATAATTGTGAACAATAGGATGACACAATTTAGTGATTTGTTTTTTGTTTTTTCCTTAAGATCGTGAATGTGAATTGTAATTAGCAAAATATCTTCTCTTAATATTTAATGTCTCATCTTCACCTTTCTTTTTGTCCAGCTTCCTGAAAAGTGGCGCGGATGTACTGAGCACAGCATCCTATCAGGCCAGTATAGCAGGCTTTACGCAGCATCTCGGGCTGAACTTTGATGAATCAGCAAACCTTTTTACAGTCGCAGTGCGTCAGGCAAAAGAGGCTGCAGAAGATTTCACAAGGCAGTCCTCAGGTATGGCCTATGTCACCAAGTCCGTGGTTAGTAAGAAGCAGACATCACCTTGAAGAAAAAGAACCAACGTGATCTTCTCTGTCCAGTGTAGCAATATAATTTCTCTTGTTTTCCTATTACATGCGCATTTGATATGTAATATTCTTGAAAAAATTTAGTTTACATGTTAAATGCAAAAGAAATTGAGTCACTTAAAGGGAATCTGTCAGCAGGTTTTTGCTATTTAAAGGGAATCTGTCACCCCAATTTTGCCATATCAACTATTCACAGACGGCCCTACGCAAGTGATGCCGAGGAGCTGGAGGGGGGGAATAGAAAACGCCGGCGCCCTGACCTGACCGTCTGATTGACATCGCCAAATACGAACTTTACTAAGGTATTTTGATATGAGAACGGGGGTATCATGATATAAGGTAAATACCGATAGCTTTGTTATGGGACGCACTATTCAGCCATATCTTTAGTTGATATGGCAAAATTAGGGTGACAGATTCCCTTTAATCTCAGAGCAGTACAATATAGGGCAAGAGACCCTGATTTCAGAAATGTGTCACTTATTAGGCTGTGTGGTTGTAGTTTTAATACAATCAGTGTTTTTTCATCAGGAGATTATCACTGCATGACTGGGTTTCACAGGCACAGCAGTCAGGGTAATCTGTGTTACCCTGCCCCATCACTGATTGGCAGTACAGCAATGTGTGCTTTACTCAGGAAGCTGGCAGTCAGGGGTGTGGGCGGGTTGTACACAGCCGAAAAGTTTTAGCTCTGCTACATGTTCATCAGACAAACCAGGGGTTTTATTAAAACTACAACAAGCAGCCCAGTAAGTGATACATCGCTGGAATCAAAGACCAACGCTGAATATAATGACACCAGTATTAAACACAAAGCTAAATAAGTGATACACAAATAAGCCTGTCACTTAGTGCACTTTCATAGGCCTGTTTCTCTTATAGAAAAAAGACCAATTCTAATTGCTGGATCTATAGGCCCATATGGTGCATTCCTCCACGACGGCTCGGAGTACACAGGAAGTTATGCACAAGACATGAGTATTGGGGTGAGTATTGCCGCTCCTCTGCCTCCTAGTCCAGACTTTGGTCAGAAAATCTATAGGGTTTTAGCAAGTGGCAGTAAGATTGGTAAAGGTTGCGGCAGGCAAAAATAATTCTCTGTCGTCATGTTACGGTAGGTGCACACACTGTCTTAGGAGAAGTTTTTAGAGCAAAACCTAAGGCTGCTCTTCAAATCCTTCTCAAAAGTGCAAAACTTCTCAAAAACCTAGAGGTTCTGCTCGGTATCTTCTCAAATAACTCAGTAAAAAGCCTCTGTGTGCACATAGCCACTGTGGGGAAACTCTCCAACTCCTCCTCAAAAACTTGGAAGTTGTATTCAGGTTCTGCCCCAAAAAACTCTGCAAAAAGGCTTCATGTGAACATACTCTTAGGCTGTTTTCACTCTCCTTCTGTTTAAAGGGAACCTGTAAAGGCAATTTAATGTTTATTGAATGCATGCCATTCTTGTATTGTTTAGTTTGGAAATTGTAGCTTAGCTCATGCCGGTCTCCTTTATTCCCCCGCCTACCACCAGCCTTCAGTGTTTGACTGAGGTCATTCTCCTGCCTAAGGTTCAGCGCAGGCATCACATTTTTGCCTTGGTCGCCTCGTCAGACGAGATGACTCAGATGAGACAACCCTAGTTTGGGTTCTGCACAGGTGCCGAATCATTGCTTGGGGTCAACGCAACAGAGGGAGCAGCGCACGTGCAGATCGTTATGTCAGCTCCCACAATGGCATTGGGTTTACCGTGTGAGTGCTGCCCCGTCTGACTAGATGACCCCGGGCAATGATTTTGCAGCTCCAGAACAGAGAAGAGTGACCTGTCCGTCAAAGGCTAACGATGGACAGGGAAATAAGGAGACAGTCGTGAGAGCTGGAAGACCCGTAGTCCCAAATGTTGGCCTAGGTTTGCACCTGTGGAATAATTCCTCCTGTGTCTTTTGGAGGCAGGAGCTAAAGGATTGGCATCGGATCCAGATGCAGTGTCTGGCAGCTGCCGGGATTGAGCTCTTTGCTTTCGAGACAATACCGAGTCAGAAGGAGGCAGAAGCCCTGGTGCAGCTTCTGAGAGAGTTCCCAAATAATAAAGCCTGGCTTTCCTATTCTTGTCAGGTAAGTGATCAGTGGTTTCCATTATCCAGGTGGTATTCTTTATAGTTCTGCTTCCTACAATTTCTGCCCAGCTACCTTATATAACACCTACAGTTTGCCTGTAGTTTTCCTCCAGTTGTAGTTTTTATCTAGAGCCTGACAACGACGAGCTTCGGAGACAGGTTTGATGAAGCAGTGAATATCGTGGCAGAATCGAACCAGATGGTGGCTATAGGGGTCAATTGCTGTTCACCTGCTTTTGTTAGCCCCCTACTAACATCCGCCAACAACAAACAGGGGCGAAAGATTAATTGGATTGTTTATCCCAATAGTGGAGAGAAATGGGACCACAGCCGGGGGTACGTAACCAGAGCATGATGGTGCAATACCGAATTTGTATTTCCATGAGCATTTTTAGTACACGTACTTTCTTCAGTACACATGAAGATAATAAACTTTGTAGTATATCTTAGCAGAGAAATCTTCTTTCTAATCCAGGAATAATCATTCCTTTTTCTCAATTCACTGGTAAAATCTGTTTTAAAAAAAATACAGATTTTCCCCATTACTTAGCTAGGAGATGACAGTTGGTGCTCATGATGTTCTGTGGAGAACCCTAAAAGTATGTGCACATGTTAGGTATTGGCAGCACAGCAGACATTTCTGCACGAAGGCACATTTCTTGGCAGGAAAAACACAGTAAAATATGTGGGTTTTTGTGATGCGTTTTTTCCCCTATTCCTTTGAATGGATGAAACACGCTGACAGAATTGACATGCTGCAGATATGAAACTGTTTCACATCTGCAAGGAAAAAGTAGTCTGTGCATGAGATTTCAGAATTCTCATTCACTTTGCTGTTACAGTAAGAAACGCTGCATTTTTTAGCTGAAAAACTCAATTTGTGAATATGTCTTAACTGTCGCTTCAGGACAACTTGCAGCAGCATGAGTGTGTTGGCTTCTAGCCTGCCTCCCTCCATAGTGTTAAGAGAACCCGCTGCCATCTTCTAAGTCTTTGGAGATTTGTGTTACCTGAATGCAGATTTTACCCACAAATTAAGAGTGAATATTCAATCCAGGAAAAGAAAGAAGTAAAAAAAATTCTCGGATATACTACACAGTTGCTTATTTTCATATATTTTCATGTCTATTATTGATTTATGTAATAAAAGTTTAAAATGACGGTTAATGGAGGAATATTTCACCAAGCGGCTTAAGCCACGTTCCCATGATGAGCTTTTGATGTTGCAGATGTTCTGCCCCTTTTCTGCACCCATTACATAAAATAGCTTACGAGCATTTTTTGGGGGGGGGAAGTGCACAGCGTACAAAACTCATCAAAGGAATGTAGCCTTATGAGTCAAGTGTGAGTAATAGGGGAAGAAGTTTGGAGTCTATTATACTTTAGTCATGCCCAATTCACACTGCTGGCAGATCCCTTTAAGCTATTTCTTTGGGTACATAGAGTTGTTTTACTTGTTTATCGCTATTTTATATTTACCTTTTCATATAGCTGGCAAGGTTCAAATACAGATAAGCCGCTCTCTGCCTATGCTCTAGAATGGGTTCAATTGGGTGCAAGATGGATTGGTGAGTAGTTTGTTGCCCAGCTAGCGGCATAGTTGATCACGGTCTGTAATGCGGAAATGGATTTATTATATATGCTAAATATTATCTTACATTGCCCATAAGTGAGGATCCATTTGTTCTTTTATAATAAATGAAACATTAACCCCTCCACAACATCCGACATACATATAAGGCACAAGTCGTTAGCGGGTCCATGGAGCAGCCCCAAAACTCAGCAATGGCTGTGTGTTACAGCCAGGACCTGCCTCTAACAAGCGCCACACTCCTCCGCTATAGTTAACCTGTTAAAATGCCGCTGTTAAATTCTGACAACAGCATTTAACACACACCGCCATGGAGGCAAGTGAATCCATGCGCCCATGATATGATCGCAGGTCGCCAATGGGTTGCTATGAGAAGAGGGGGGTCTGTTTGAAAACCTCAGTGCTTGTCATTACGGAGCTCCCTTAAAAGACCAGGGCTTCAAAGGGACTCTGATTTTTACTATATGCAGCAATCACAGCCTAAAGTCCCCATAACTAACAAGAACAATGAAAGGTAAAAAAAAAAAAAAAAAAAAAAAAAAAAAAAAAATTAACCCTTTAACTCCCAATGGTGGTTTGCACGTTAATGACCAGGGGAATTTTTACAATTCTGACCACTGTCCCTTTATGAGGTTATAACTCTGGAACCCTTCAACGGATCTTGGTGATTTTGAGATTGTTTTCTCGTGACATACTGTACTTCATGTTAGTGGTAAAATATCTTTGATATAACTTGCGTTTATTTATGAAAAAAATGGAAAGTCAATATCGACCCTTTAAAGAGCCTTGTCACATGACTTAGGATAATAGCCAAAACCAGAATCTCAGACACTGTGTTTCGGGGTACTGCCCCTCGTCAGTGCAAAGTGTGAACAAGGAGAGACAGTACTTCTTGGATATCGGTCAGACGCCTCTCATACAGCCAAACCAGATCATCTCACACTTTGCACTGACGAGGGGTAGTACCCCGAAACACAGTGTCTGCAAATTGAGGTTCTGGTTTGGCTTTTATCCTAAGTCATGTAACAAGGCTCGTTAAAGGGTCGACATTAACTTTTAGGATTGCTACTTCCAATAGGTGGCACTAGAGTTCTAGTCCTCTTCCTCTCTGAAGAGACAATTTGCAACTTATTTTCACAAAATATTTACCGTATATACCCATGTATAAGCCGAGATTTTCAGCCCATTTTTTAGGGCTGAAAGTCCCCCTCTCGGCTTATACGCGGGTCATATACGGGGGTCGGAGGGGGAGCGGGGGTGTCGGATCATACTCACCCCTCCGCCGGCGCGGTCTCTGCAGCCCCCCTGCTTCTCCCACGATCTCCGGCTCCTTCCTGCAGCGGTCACATGGCACCGCTCATTAAAGTCATGAATATGCACATATTCATGACTTTAATGAGCGGTACCACGTGACCGCTGAAGCGCTGCGGAGAGCGCCGGGAGAAGAGGAGAGGCTGAAGGGCGGCGGAGGGGTGAATATAGCGATATTTACCTGTCCCTCGGTCCACTGCAGCGCTGCTCCGTCGGTCTGACTCTCCTCTGTCTGTGAATGATCAGGCAGAGGGCGCGATGACGTCGTTAGTGCACGCCCCGCCCCCTGCCAGATCATTCACAGCCAGAGGAGTCAGACCGAGGGAGCAGCGCTGCGGTGCAGAGAGGACAGGTAAATATCACAGGTGCCGGGTTCATGAGCGAGCGGTGACATCGGCACCTGTCCCCCATAGCGCGGTGTCACCTCCTTCTCAGGACACCGGCACCTGGCCCCCAGCGACGAGAGGTGAGTATGTCATTTTTTTTTGCAGCAGCAGCATATGAGGCCTATACTATGGGGCATAATTGTGCAGCATATGGGGGCATAATAATCTGGAGCATATGGGAGCATAATATGGAGCATATGGGGGCATAAGCTGTTGAACATATGGGGCATAATCTGGAGCATATGGGAGCATAATATGGAGCATATGGGGGCATAAGCTGTGGAACATATGGGACATAATCTGGAGCATATGGGGCATAATCTGGAGCATATGGGGGCATAATCTGTGGAATATATGGGGGCATAATCTGTGGAGCATATTGGGCATAATCTGTGGAGCATCATATGGGGGCATAATCATTTTTCACCCTAGGCTTATACGCGAGTCAATAAGTTTTCCCAGTTTTTTGTGGCAAAATTAGGGGGGTCGGCTTATACATGAGTATATACGGTACTTCAGGTCCAATTTTTTTTTATTTTACCAAGGGTAAATTGAGAAATTGGACCCCAAAACTTGGTGTGCAATTTGTCCTGAGTACGCTGGTATCCCATAGGTGGGGGGGAACCACTGTTTGGGCGCACAGCAGAGCAGGGGAAGGGAAAGAGCGCCATTTGACTTTCTCAAACCAGAATTGGCTGGAATTGAGATCAGACGCCATGTCGCGTTTCAAGAGCCCCTGATTTGCCTAAACAGTGGAAACCCCCCACAGTGACACCATTTTGGAAAGTAGACCCCCTGAGGAACTTACGTAGATGTGTGTTGAGCACTACGTTCATAACAAGAGCCGTAAAAATAAAAAAAATCATAATTTTTCCACAAAAAATTATCTTGTCGCCCCCAATTTTTTTATTTTCCCAAGGGTAACAGGAGAAATTGGACCCCGAAAGTTGTTCTGCAATTTGTCCTGAGTACGCTGACACCCTATTTGTGGGGGTAAACCACTATTTGGGTGCATGGAAGAGCTCGGAAGGGAAAGAGTTCTGTTTGACTTTTTCAATGCAGAATTGGCTGGACGCCATGTTGCTTTAGGAGAGCCCCTGATTTGATGTGCTCACCACACATCTAGATAAGTTCCTTTGGGGTCTAGTTTCCAAAATGGGGTCACTTGTGGGGGGTTTCCACTGTTTAGGCACATTAGGGGCTCCCAAACGCGACATGACGCCGGCAGACCTTTCCATCAAAGTCTGCATTCTAAAACGTCACTACTTCCCTTCTGAGCCCCGACGTGTGCCCATACAGTAGTTTTCTCCCACATATGGGGTATTAGCGTACTCAGGACAAATTGGACAACAACTTTTGGGGTCCAATTTCTCCTCTTACCCTTGGGAAAATAAAAAAAATTGGGGACTAAAAGATCATGTTTGTGGAAAAAATATGATTTTTTTTATTTTCACGCTCGGGCGTTATAAACTTTAGTGAAACACCTGGGGGTTCAAAGTTCTCACCACACATCTAGACAAATTCCTTGGGGGGTCTAGTTTCCAAAATGGGGTCACTTGTGGGGGGTTTTGACTGTTCAGGCACATCAGGGCCTCTCCAAACGCGACATAGCGTCCGATCTCAATTCCAGCCAATTTTGCGTTGTAAAAGTCAAACTGCGCTCCTTCCCTTCCGTGCTCTGCCATATGCCCAAACAGTGGTTTACCCTCACATATGGGGTATCAGCGTACTCCGGACAAATTGCACAATTAATTTTAGGGTCTTGTAACCCTTGGGAAAATAAAAATTGGGGTTGAAAAGATCATTTTTGTGGAAAAATCATGATAATTGAATTTAATGGCTCTACATTATAAACTTCTGTGAAGCCTTTGGGGGTTCACAGTGCTCACCACACATCTAGATAAGTTCCTTGAGGGGTCTAGTTTCCAAAATGGTGTCATTTGTGGGGGGTTTCCACTGTTTAGGCACATCAGGGGCTCTCCAAATGCAACATGGCGTCCTGCCAATTCTGCGTTGAAAAAGTCAAACGGCGCTTCTTCCCTTCCGAGCTCTGCCATGCACCAAAACAGTGGTTTACCCCCACTTATGGGGTATCGGCGTACTCAGGACAAATTGCACAATAACTTTTGGGGTCTTGTTACCCTTGGGGGTGAAAAGATCATTTCCCAGGACGTCCCTCATGACAGCACGGTAGGATGATCGTCCCGTATATCCTCTAGGGACAGGAAGCACGCAAGAGATTAAAAGTCCCTGCTTCCGGCTCAAGCCCAGTGTTTTTCCTGTCCCTAGCAGGACAGGGCGTGCAAGAGAAGCAGCAGCGCGAGACCTACCGGACCTCAGGGTGATCGGGGGGGGACCGGATCTCTACCCTTCCCGCTGTCAAGACGCTCCATCGCTGACGCCTCACTGGGCGGGGGTCCCTCAGCGTGTCAGTAGAGCAGGGAGCTCCCGTCGATGCCGCATCCTTCTCCGAATGGGTGTCATCTCCACGCCGCCTACTTCCCCTCATGTGAGGAAACATGCGTTCCGGCGGGGAACGTGTTTCCGGACGGACACCCGTTCAAGGAGGCACGCTTCCGGTTAGAGGGACACTTCCGATCTGGACGCCGCCGCGTGGGTTCCAATCAGGAACACATGAGAGATCTATGGGGGGGTGTTCTCAAAGCCATCTAGACAAGGTAAGACCCTTTAAAAAGGGTGCTAACAGACAAGATAATGTGCATAATCTGAACCATGGACACTAATCCAGGCCGCTCAAAGGCACCAGCCAAACATTCTCTGGCTAGCGATAAAGGTACTGCCGCAAGGTCTAGTTCCTCTTCCCGCAAAAATCCGCGAAGATGTCCATCATGCAAATTAGCAGACTCATACACAAAACGGCTATGTCCGGGGTGTGTGGCGAAAGTCCTGATGGAAGAACAGGCGTCCTTCTTGACAGATATGTGGATTATTATTAGGGAAGTAGTCTAGAGCACGGTGGCAAATCTTGTGCCGCAACAGCCAGACCCAAGTACCTCCGGTCATAAAAGGGCTCGATGGGAGTTAGAGGAATCCTCGGAAGAAGCGGACCCCTACTCATACTACTCGGGGAGGACGAGGAAAACTCGGAAGAAAGGGTTTCTCATAGACAGTTAGAAGAAAGGAAAAAGTATTTCTTCTCATGTGAGAATACGGATGACCTATTGAAAGCAATGAGAGCAACCATGAAGATCGAAGAGACAGATCCCTCGCACAATCCAGGATGAGATGTTTGGGGGGTCTCAGAACGCAAAGAAACAGAGTGTTCCCAGTCAACCAGCACATTCGAGCCATGATCCTGGAAGAATGGGAAGATACAGAAAAGCGCCTGGTCATGCCTAGGGCCTTTAAGGCTCGCGTTCCCTTTGATCCTTTAGAGATCTAGCTGTGGGAGGAAATCTCGAAGGTCGACATCCCTATCGCCAGGGTGGCGAAAAAGACCGCTATACCTTTTGAGGACTCTTCCTGTCTTCGAAACGCTATGGACAGGAAAGCAGAAGGTCTATTCAGAAGGAGTTGGGAATCGACGGCGGCGACTATCAACACCAACATAGCTGCCACTTCGGTAGCTAGATCCATGTGTGTCTGGATTGATGAGCTGCCGAACCAGATAAAAACCAGTACACCTAGGGAGGTCATATTAGATTCCATCCCTATGCTGAAAATGGCGATGCAGTTTATGGCAGATTCTTCGGCCGAATCTGTAAGATTCGCGGCTAGAAGTAATGTACTGTCTAATTCAGCACGGCGGGCTATATGGCTTAAAATTTGGTCTGGGGATAACCAATCCAAAAGTAAGCTCTGTTCCATCCCTTTTTCCAGTACTGAGGTCTTCGGTCCGGTACTAGATGACATGTTAGAGAGCGCCTCCGATGACAAAAAGGGGTTTGCAGAGGAGAAAACCAAAAAATTGCGTCCCTTTCGTAGATCCCGTCAACAGTTTAGACAGGACTATAAGGGAAAGGGAAAGACAGGCAAGTGGAGTTACCCCAAGCGAGGTAAGGGTAGTGCCACCCAATTGTCTTTCTTCGCACATAGAAGGTCTTGAAGCCAGGAAGGTAGGGGAGAGACTGTTTCTTTCAGCGAAACTGGGAAACCATAACAAACAACAAATGGATCCTGCGAACCATAGGGGAAGGTTACAGGATAGATTTCTTCCATCTCCCTCTCCTTCGATTTTGCATCTCCACTCCACACTCCCTTTCCGCGCAGAACAGGATGTGGACGGAGGTAAAAAACCTTAAAATAAGGAGTAATCGAGCCGGTTCCCATCTCGGAAATAGATCAGGGCCTTTACTCATCCCTGTTCTCTGTAAAAAAAAAACCCTCAGGCAAGTATCGCACCATCATAAACCTAAAACCTCTGAACCAATGGGTAAGGTACAGAAAGTTCAAAATGGAGACAATCAAGTCGGCCTAATAGAGCAAGACAATACAATGTGCACCTTAGATCTAAGAGATGCATATTATCATGTGCTGATTCACCCAGACCATCGCCAATATCTCAGGTTTGCAGTATCCCGCCACGGTTCAAACCATCATTTCCAGTTTACATGCCTCCCATTCGGCCTATCCTCAGCCCGACCATATTCACAAAGTTAATGACGGAGGTGGCAGCTTTTCTCAGGAGACGGGATTGTAGTGGTCCCGTATCTGGACAATATCCTGCTTGTGGCGGTCTCGGCTTTCCTCCTCAACCAACCACTGGCCCAAACAGTGAAGGACCTGGGGTGGCAAATAAATTGGGAGAAATCCAACGTACGTTCAGGAACCCAGAAGGTATTCTTAGAAGTCCTCCTCGATTCTCATCGCGGGATGTCCTACCTGCCCACGCAAAGCAAGAGGAAATCAGAGGCTGAATCAGTGCGTGTCAAAAGAAAAAGACAACTTCTGTCAGGAATGTCATGAGGATCCTAGGTCTCATAACATCCTGCATCCCAAGTGTACGTTGGAGTCAAGCCTATTCAAGGTGCCTTTAAAAGGCAGTCCTTATGTCCTGGAACAAGCATAATTCAGGGTTGGACAAGAAAATGGCGCTTCTGACCGATTTAAGACATTCCCTGAATTGGTGGACATCCAAGGGCCATCTTGGAAAAGGGGTACCCTGGACTCTTTCCCCCTGCATTATAGTTACCATCGATGTAAGTTTAAGCGGATGGGGTGCGGAGGTAGAAGGTCGCTTCCTACAGGGCACATGGGGCCCGGAAGAACAGAAAAAATCCTCCAACTACAGGGAACTAAAAGCTGTATGGGTGACTTTCCAACTTTGTCAAGACATGGTCAGGGATTGGCACGTAAAAGTCCTCTTGGACAATATCACGGCAGTTTCCTTTCTTCAACACCAAGGAGGCCTGAGAGGCCAATCTCTGCAGACCCTGGCAGAAAAGATATTTCAGTGGGCGGAGAGGAATGTCTGATCCATCTCCGCTGTTCACTTGAAGGGTTCCGAGAACATAAGGGCAGATTTTCTCAGCAGGAAGAAACTGTGGTCCTCGGAATGGGAATTAAACCCAGAGGTTTTTCATCAGCTGACCCCAAGATGGGGAACACCGCAGATCGACCTGTTTGCAACCCGGAAAAACGCGAAGGTAGCAAAATTCTTCTCCATAAGTCCAGCCGACAGACCAGAGGGTATAGACACCCTGTCTCAAAGTTGGGAGAAAGGGCTTCTGTAGTCATTCCCTCCCTTTCCCCTCATACCAAGAATCCTGAGAAAAATCAGGGACGATCAGGCCACAGTGGTATTGGTAGCTGCCTTCTGACCGAAGAGGTCCTGGTTTCCGGTATTGAACCGCGTGGCTGTGGAAGATCCGGTGCCACTTCCAGACTGACCCGACCTCTTATCCCAGGGTCCCCTGTGGCACCAAGACCCTGGTTTTCTGCGCCTAACGGCCTGGATCCTGAGCGGAAAGTTCTAAGTTCCAGGGGGTTGTCAGACCGAGTGATCGCTACTTTGCAGGCTAGTAAGAAGCCTGTAACGTCTATCTATTCCAAAATATGGAAGTTTTGTTCATTCGTTGGAGAATCCATCTCGACCACAGTCCCACCAGACATCTCCAAAATATCGGATTTTCTCCAGGAAGAATTTGAGATGGACCTAAAAACTAGTACCTTGAAGGTACAAATTTCCGCCCTCAGTGCCTTCATGGACTTCCCCTTGGCGGACCATCCATGGGTAGCAAGATTCTCTCGAGCCATTTCCATGTTAAGACCTATAATCAGGGACACCGTGCCTCCTTGGGACCTAAACCTCGTACTAGGAACATTGTGTAGACCACCCTATGAGCCCCAGGAAGAGTCCGGCATCAACTACCTCTCTATGAAGACTGTATTCCTGGTGGCGATTACCTTGGCGAAGCATTTGGGTGAATTACAGCTACTGTCAGTCAGAGATCCCTACTTGAAAATCCTAGAAGATTGGTTAATACTTAGGCTTTACCCATCCTTTTTTACCAAAAGTGGTCTCAGAATCAAATTTAAACCAAGAAATTGTTCTCCCATCCTTCTGTCACTCCCCAAAGAATAATAACGAAAGTCTGTTCCACACACCAGATGTGAGAAGGGCAGTGATGCGCTGTGTTGAGGTTTTAGCTCCCTGGAGACAGGATTCAAATCTATTCATACAGTATGCAGGGAAAATAAGGGTAAAAAAGCCTCAAAGCTAACTTTGTCTAGATGGATCAAGTAAACGATAGCCCTAGCGTACGAATCAGAGGAAAAAAGATCCCCCGCTTAAAATTAAAGCCCACTCCACAAGAGCTGTTTCCGTTTCCTGGGCTGAAAAAGCAGGGGCTTCCATAGACCAGATTTGCAGGACAGCAACTTGGTCCAATATAACAACCTTCTGTAAACACTATAAATTAGAAGTGATGTCAGGTCAACAAATGGCCTATGGATGAAAAGTCCTTCAGGCAGTGGTCCCACCCTAGAATGTCTTTAATTTGGTATTTCTCCTACCGTGCTGTCATGAGGGACGTCTTAGGGATAATACAAACTAGACCTACCGGTAGTTTTGTTTCCAGGAGTCCATCATGACAGCACCATTACATTCCCTCCCCTGAATTCTAAAGCTAATGTGAATTAACATTTATGTATAAGAGTTCAATAAAATAGAGTTGCATACATCCTGATGTGATTCGTAAAGACACTGGGGTTGAGCTGAAAGGGGGGCTTTTAACCTCTTGTGTGCTTCCTGTCCCTAGAGGATATATGGGACGATCCTTCTACCGTGCTCTCAAGATGAACTCCTGGAAACAAAACTACCGGTAGGTCTAGTTTGTATTTTTTGTGTGGAAAAAATTATTTTTTAATTTTACTACTCTACGTTATAAACTTGTGTGAAGCACTTGGGGGTTCAAAGTGCTCACCAAAGATCTAGATAAGTTCCTTATGGGGTCTAGTTTCCAAAATGGGGTCACTTGTGGGGGGTTTCCACTGTTTAGGCACATCAGGGGCTCTCCAAACGCAACATGGCGTCCAATCTCAATTACAGCCAATTTTGGTTTGAAAAAGTCAAATGGCGCTCCCCCCTTCCGAGCTCTGCTGTGTGCCCAAACAGTGGTTCCCCCCCACCTATGAGGTACCAGCTTACTCAGGACATATTGGACAACAACTTTTGGGGTCCAATTTCTCCTGTTACCCTTTGGAAAATTCAAAATTGGTGACTAAAATATAATTTTTGTGGGAAAAAAATAGGATTTTTTATGTTCATGCCCGGGCATTGTAAACTTCTGTGAAGCACTTTGGGGGTTCAAAGTGCTCACTACAGATCTAGATAAGTTCCTTAGGGGTCTAATTTCCAAAATGAGGTCACCTGTGGGGGTTTCCACTGTTTAGGCACATCAGTGTCTCTGCAAACGGAACATGACACCCATCAAAGTCTGCATTCCAAAATGTCATTACTTCCCTTCTGAGCCCTGCCGTATGCTCAAACAGTTCCCCCCCCCCACATATGTGGTATCAGTGCACTCAGGACAAATTGGACAACTTTTGGGGTCCAATTTCTCCTCTTACTCCTGGGAAAATTAAAAATTTGTGACTAAAAGATCATTTTTGTGGGGAAAAGTTTTTTTTATTTTCATGCCCGGGCATTATAAGCTTCTGTGAAGCACTTGGGGGTTCAAAGTGCTCACCACAGATATATATGGGGTATCAGCGTACTCGGGGAAAAATTCGACAACTTTTGGGGTCCAATTTCCTTGGGAAAAATCAAAAAGTGGGGACTAAAAAATCATTTTTGTGAAAATTATTTTTTTTTTCACGTCCAGGCATAAACTTTAGTGAAACACTTGGGGGTTCAAAGTGCTCACCACAGATCTAGATAAGTTCCTTAGGAGGTCTAGTTTCCAAAATGGTGTCACTTGTGGGGGGTTTCCACTGTTTAGACACATCAGGGGCTCTCCAAACGCGACATGACGTCCAATCTCAATTCCAGCCAATTTTGGCTTGAAAAAGTCAAACGGCGCTCCTTCGATTCTGAGCCCTGCCGTGCGCCCAAACAGTTGTTTTCCTCCACATATGGGGTATCGGCGTACTCAGGAGAAATTGCACAACAATTTTATCTGTCCATTTTCTCCTTTTAGCCTTGTGAAAATAAAAAAAACTGTAAAAGATCATTTTTGTGACTAAAAAGTTAAATGTTCATTTTTTCCTTCTACGTTGCTTCAGCAAAATTTTCAACATATTTCTGTTTTTTTCATAAATAAAAGCAAGTTATATCGAAAAATGTTACCACTATCATGAAGTACAATATATCACTAGAAAACCTTCTCAGTATTACGAAGATCCGTTGAAGCGTTCCAGAGTTATAACCTCACAAAAAGACAGTGGTCAGAATTGTAAAAATTGGCCCGATCATTAACTTGCAAACAACCCTCGGGGTAAAGGGGTTAAATGGGGACTTTTGGGTTGAAAACGTTATGGCCCCAATTCATGAAACAGATTTCAGCAGTTACCTAGTCTAAAAAGTGCTTGAAGGGTTTCAACTCTAAGTTGCGCAAAATTTTTGCTCCAACCTTTGCACACTACACATTCTTTTTTGAAAAGTGGACGGAGCTTTGTGGAAGATGGGTGGTCGAGCGCTACCAACAAATTAATCTAATATATGCAAACTTTTGTGGCATAAATTCATCAGAAATATACTGAGTACTTTTTTTATGCGGGGGCACATGGCAGCCAAAGTACACGCCAAATTAATTTAGAGGCACACACCTTTTTGATGAATTTGGCAGATCTTACGCCAGTGTGCTCTTCA
Source organism: Oophaga sylvatica (assembly GCA_033576555.1). Lineage (NCBI taxonomy): Eukaryota > Metazoa > Chordata > Amphibia > Anura > Dendrobatidae > Oophaga > Oophaga sylvatica. The sequence goes on from JARQOD010000002.1 coordinate 212,525,157, forward strand.
TATAGGCTGGAGTACAAAACGCCATTCTTGATTAATCGGGTCTATGTGTAGTTCAGGGTTTAATTTACTAAAATGGTTCAATCTCATGTTATATGTACTTATTACTTGTATATTTATCTTGGCAGGAGGCTGCTGTCGGACCACCCCAACTGATATTGCCAGTGTACGAGATATTTTGCGGACAAATAATTTATGATGATTTCTCCTATTGTATGTATAAATAAAGCACACTGGTGTAAACATTTATTGTGTTTTTGGGGAATAATAATTGACAAGAAAGTTGTATAGACCCTAATTTAAAAGTATTGGCGTCCTGCGTTCTGTTCATGTTCATGTTCAAGCATTGCCGGCTTGTAGCATTGGAACCATAAGGCATTGTCTACCAATGTAGCAGGTTTACTGAGGAATTTGCAAAGAGAATTCCTAATTTAGGCTGTGTTCACATATTACTGCCATTTCGTTTTATTACCACAATCATGACAAAACTCACCATATTCTGCAATTTTTCAAAATCCCATTAAAATATTGTGCTTCAACTTAATGTGATCATGGCAAAAGACAACCTCAAATGGGCACATTGTGTGAACTCAGACTTTAGTAAGATATAACAGAAGAATCTTTGTATTTTAGGGCATGTTGCAATTTACAAATTATATTGTGAAATAAGCATAAATCACAAATTTTGCAGATTCCATGTGGCTTAAACTAGAGTGATCTTTATATTGTCATATTTACTTGAAGGATTTTTCCACTACACTAATTATTATTCATCGTCCTTCGGCTTGCTCTCGAGCCATGGCAACTTGATGGATTAACGCTCTGTAGGAAGATCGATCTTGTAGAAGCCTAGATAAGGTCTTCTCCACCATTATCTTGACAGTACCAAGCCATCTGGTTGCTGGTCTTCCTCTTTGCCTTGTTCCTTCTATTCTTCCGACCATGGTGTCCTTTTCCAGTGATTGCTCTCTGTATGATGTGTCCAAAGTAGGCAAGTGATAACTTGGTGATCCTTAATTCAAGTGATATGTCTGGCTTTATTTGTTCCAAAATTGATTTGTTTGTTTTTCTTGTCAAACCAAGGTATGGATAACTTCCTTCTCCAGCACCAGATTTCAAAGGCATTGTTTCTTCTTCTGTCTTGTTACTTTATAATCCAGGTATTGCATCCTTGTTACCACAGAAAAGACCAAACTATATATAAGCCTTGTCTTTGTCACCAGTGAAATGTTCCTTGATTTGAAGAACTTAACTTCATTGTTAATTTGACCGTAGATATCCTCCTATTGACTTCTGGTGCCGTTGCTGCATCTTGAGTTATCATCGGTCCGAGTAGGTTGTAGTCCTTTACAACTTCCAGTTTGTTGCCATCCATCTCAGATGTGTCCCGATTGTACCTGGCAGTAGTCCATTTCTTTGTCTTCTTTGTATTGAGTAGCAGTTCCATATTCAAGCTTTCCATCTTGACACTTCATAATATATAATATGTCCTTCATTTCATCTACGCATAATGCTATTAATGTTGTATCGTCATCGCATATAAGATTGTTTTTGATTCGTTCGGCAATTTTGATTCCTTCTTTTTCGGCAAGTCCAGCCTTCCTGAAATTAGCTTGTGCATATAAATTGAAGGGAAATGGTGGCAGGTCTACACTAATACTAATGACCTACAGTACAGACCAAAAGTTTGTACACACCTTCTCATTCAAAGATTTTTCTGTATTTTCATGACTATGAAAATTGTAGAATCACACTGAAGGCATCAAATCTATGAATTAACACATGTGGAATTATACATTACGCTTTACAAAAAAGTGTGAAACAACTGAAAATATGTCTTATATTCTAGGTTCTTCAAAGTAGCCACCTTTTGCTTTGATTACTGCTTTGCACACAGAAAAGGTGAACGGCTGGACTCTACATGCCTAGTTCCCACCGTGAAGCATGGAGGAGGTTATGTGATGGTGTGGGTGTGCTTTGCTGGTGACACTGTTGGGGATTTATTCAAAATTGAAGCGGTGAGCGGTCCAGCTCACCCCAAACCATTTCGATTGAGTTCAGGTCTGGTGACTGTGGAGGCCAGGTCATCTGGCGTAGCACCCCAACACTCTCCTTCTTGGTCAAATAGCTCTTACACAGCCTGGAGGTGTGTTTGGGGTCATTGTCCTGTTGAAAAATAAATGATGGTCCAACTAAACGCAAACCGGATGGAATAGCATGCTGCTGCAAGATGCTGTGGTTTCCATGCTGGTTCAGTATGCCTTCAAATTTTAATAAATCCCCAACAGTGTCACCAGCAAAGCACCCCCACACCATCACACCACCTCCTCCATGCTTCACGGTGGGAACCAGGCATGTAGAATCCATCCATTCACCTTTTCTGCGTGCAAAGCAGTAATCAAAGCAAAAGGTGGCTACTTTGAAGAACCTAGAATATAAGACATATTTTCAGTTGTTTCACACTTTTTTGTAAAGTGTAATGTATAATTCCACATGTGTTAATTCATAGTTTTGATGCCTTCAGTGTGATTCTACAATTTTCATAGTCATGAAAATACAGAAAAATCGTGGAATGAGAAGGTGTGTCCAAACTTTTGGTCTGTACTGTATTCTGAGTTCATCTTCCAGATGGGTCATCAATATCAGATCAGTGGGGGGCGAACACTCAACACCGATCCACTGTTAACTTTGCAGCGGCCAGATGAAACTAGTGTACAGAGCAATACACCGCTGCTCCAAACTGTAGCCACTTTGGGATAGTGCAGATCAGTTCTATTGATTTGAATAGGAGCTAATCTGCAATACCTGAAAGCAGCCATTATACAGTGTGACAGAACTGTTCTCATCTGGCTGATGCTGGAGCTGATAACAGCAGCTGTATATCAACTGCTATCCAATATAGTGATAATCTGAAATCTAAGTCCTCCATAGCAGTGTAGTAAAAACCCCATTTAGATGGTACATAATGCTTGTTATAAATGATTAAATGGTTAAATAAAATATATGTTCTTAATAAGCCATATAAATAGCACAGCAATTGAGCATGGCTTACATTGCCATGTTTTCAGCCCAAAATTTATCTTCTGGAACCAGCAAAGTAGTTTCCTCTTCATACTGTACATACAGTAGATAGTAACCAAGTGTATATTTACAATTGTATGCCCCTCAAACGTATTTTCCAGTTGTTCTATATGAAAAAAAAATGCAAACAAAACACAAATGTAGATCTACTTCTTGCCTGCGTAAGCTATTTAGTACAAAATTCGGCCCAAATTTTGTTTATTTTTCATAATCTTTACCAAAAAAAATAAAAGTATTATTTTAATGACTACCATACATCAAGCTTTACTTTTATTATTTCCATTCTGAAAGAAGGAGACAAGTAAATTCATATATTGCAGTTTAAGGATTTCATAAGAAAAAAAAAATACAGTATCAAAAGGAAAATGATACAGTAACCAAGTACATCTACAAAAGTAGAAAATAAGTCTTTACTAGTAAGGAAAGTCAGGTTTGAGTTCATTAAATAAATGATCCCAGCATAAGTATCATATCTAAACAGTTTGGTATGGTAATTATATTCATGTGGAAAGATTTATAAAAATCCATATACAAGTCAGCGAATGGAAAAAGGCTATACCTAGATGACTTTTTATTCCTTCACCGAATGTGTCGGTTACAATTAAAAAGGCCTCTATTTTTTTTTACCAGGAAACCATGCAGTTCAATGCCATGCTGTGTAACAATGTCAATCATATAGAGTATATTCTTCGCACACCTAAGCAATTCTGGCCTGAGAAGTCAATGTCAAATGAGTTACTATTATATCACTAGTGACAGATATCTGCGTATTGGCTGTGATTGATGATCAGAGTATAGATAATATCTGAATTCCAATTACAGCCGTTACTAGGTTGTGTATGACCTAGGATCATCTGGATTTTACACTCCTAGATGCTTGATCTCAGCTTCCTGAGGATGGGCAGCCACAGTAGATCTCCTCGAGGTGGACCATACTGTTGTGTCTATTATGCAGCATTACCAGGTGAGAAGCTACACATTTACTGTAGATCTCCATTAGAAGTCTCTGACCTTCTTCACTGAAGGAATTGTCTTTTGTTTCTTTACTGTCTTTACTTTTGGTGCATTGTGTCGTATGCTCACAAATTTTTAAGAGTAACTCAACTTTTTATTTAGTTTTCCTCCAGTCATTGCAAATATACACATTTTAGTATTATATTTTATTACCTTATTTTGCTTCCGTCTCCAAAATACTATGCTGAAGTGCTCTTTCAATACCCAGTTCATGCTCTGCATTCAATTAAAGTAGGGGAATTGT
>JARQOD010000002.1:212529592-212586132 GCA_033576555.1 Oophaga sylvatica
CGGGGGCCCCAAACTAACCAAAAATAGAAAAGGTGGGAAGGGCACTTCTGCAACCCCAAAAAAAACCTAAAAAGCCCCAACCTACTAATTTCAAAATCACCTAGATCACCGACTTACCACCTAAATTAGTTCTTGGGTAACAAAAATAAAAAAACCCAGCACCCACTGAAAAAACGGGAAAAAGAAAAAAAGTACAAACATCAGTGGCTGAACTAAACTGAGGGGGAAAAAACCCCCCGGGGGGGCCCCTGAAGGCCCCACAGAAGTGCAGGAAAAAATGAAAAAAATTCAAGCACAAAAACAAAAGAAGAAAATGTTTATCTGTTAGCAGGAATGCAGAAAGACACGCAGGCAAAAAAGGAAACAGGAATAAAGGATCAGACCAGAAAAATTTGATCCCCGGCCCCCCTGATGGAAGGTGACCCCCTTAAAAAGACCATCAGTAACACCTGTTTCCCCAATCCCACAACTTAAAATTTCACTGGACAACCACACCGCTTGTAAACCAAGGGGCCTTGCCAGAATCCCCAAGCCCCTACAACACCAACCTCTTGGGGTCCCAAAAAAGGGGGAAAAATTTTTCGCCCTTTTTTTGGGGTTTTCAAATTAAATCGGCATTTTTTACACCCCGAAAATTCCGCAGGAGCGCTTCGCTCCGTTGGGGCACCCCCTGTCGCAGAACTCTTTTGGTCAATCGACATTCGCGACTTTTTATTTGCAGTTCCCGTCGGAAGGGCCCCCCGGCGCTTCCCTTTGTTTTCCATAGGTCAGCCATTGCCCCTTTGTGGCTTTTGCCCTTCGGCTTGGCCCCCGGCGCCCCGAGTTTTTACAAAAATTCTAGCGCCCCTCAGGCAATTCTTCGAGACGGGGGTTACATTTCCCCCACCTGGAGACCTTTGATTTTTGGCGTCCTCAAAGGGGGGAGGCGGGGACGGCTTTTGAAAACACCCTTCAGCTCCTGGGGGATTTCGGGGGCTGGTCAATTGGGGGAAAGTCTCTTGGAAGTCAATCCCGTTTTGGGAATCATTTCGACACTGTACGGGGTGGTTTTCCTTTCCCCCAGACAACGGGCATGTCCTTTTGACTGTAAGTTTTTGGGTCTACGGCAGCAATGTCCTTTCGGAAGTGTATGCGCCTTCTGGGTTTGACGTCCATGGAGGCACTTCCGTTTGCCCAATTTCATTCCAGGGCCCTCCAAAGGCTCATTCTGAGTCGTTGGGATCGATCGCAAGCTTCTCTGAATTGCAGCGTCATCATCTCTCACAGGGTGCGAGAATCCCTAGGATGGTGGTTACGTCCAGGAGCGTTATTCCTGGGGAAATCTTTCCTCCCTCCGAGGTGGTCGGTCATAACCACCGATGCCAGCCTGAAGGGCTGGGGGAGTGTCTGGAACGATCTTTGGATCCAGGGAGTATGGTCATCGGAAGAGTCTGTTCTACCGATCAACATCCTGGAGTTGAGGGCAATTTTTCCTTTGCCTACAACACTGGACGGTCCCTTTAAGCGGTCTACCAGTCCGAGTGCAGACAGACAACGCGACGGCGTTGCGTATATCAACCACCAAGGCGGGACAAGGAGCTCCAGCCTCATGATGGAGGTGTCTCGGATCCTGCTATGGGCCGAGACCAAGGTTCCAGCCATCTCTGCGATCACATTCCAGGAGTCCAGAATACCACGGCGGACTTCCTCAGTCGCGAGAAGATGGATCCTGGAGAATGGAGTCTTCATCCGAAAATTTTTGCGCTGCTGTGCTTCCGTTGGGGAACTCCCCAAGTGGATTTGATGGCATCCAGGTTCAAATGCCAAACTACCGACCTTCATGTCCAGGTACAAGGACCCGAAGGCTGTGGCGGTGGTTGCTCTGGTGGCTCCGTGGGACCATTTCGAGCTAGTCTATGTGTTTCCGCCGATATCTTTACTTCCTCTGGTGCTGCGTCGGATCAGACTGGAAGAGAATTCCGGCTATGTTGATAGCCCCGGATTGGCCAAGGAGGACGTGGTTCTCGACACTGGTGTCGTTTTTGGCGGCACCGCCATTCCCACTTCCTCCTCGCCCGGACCTGTTAACCCAGGGGCCCGTTCGTCATCCGGACTTGAAGTCTCTGCGTTTGACGGCGTGGCTCTTGAGACCGAAACCTTGACCCGTAGAGGTTTTTCAGCCGAAGTCATTGCCACTCTGCGAGCTGCCAGAGGTCCGGCTACTACTAAGATTTATCACAAGACTTGGTCTTTTCGTGGTTTCGGGTTCTTCAAGGAATCCGAGGATTTTTTTTTTCCATTCCCAATTTGTTGGCTTTGCTACAGTACGGGCTGGACAAAAGGTTTGGCAGTTAGCACTCTGAAAGGTCAGGTTTCTGCCCTGTCTTTGCTATTTCGGAAGGCTATCGCCTCGCGTAGGGACGTACGTTCCTTTTTTCGCGGGTAACCCGTCAGTTTCCACTGCGGAAGGCGCCTGTGTCTCCTTGGCGGCTCAACCTTGTCTTGGAGGCTCTTCAGCATATACCTTTTGAGCCTATGGGTTCTGCTAGCCTTTCTTTAATTTCTTGGAAGGTTACCTTCTTAGTGGCGGTAACCTCTTTAAGAAGGGTTTCTGAGTTGGCAGTTTTTCCTGCTCGCCTCCTTTCCTGGAGTTTTACCCGGATCGAGTAGTGCTTCGCACACGGGGCGATTTTCTACCTAAGGTGGTGTCGCAATTTCATGTTAACCAGGATATTGTGTTGCCCTCGCTTTGCCCGGGCCCAGGGAATGCAAAGGAACGGATCTTGCACAAATTGGATTTAGTGCGGGTCTTGAAGTTCTATTTTGTCTATTACTCAAGGTTTTCGAAAGTCAGATTCCCTGTTTGTGATTACAGCAGGTCGTAGGCGTGATCAACGAGTTTTCAAGGACTCTATAGCTCGTTGGATTCGGTCGGCCATTTTGGAGGCTTACCGTCTTAATGGCGAACCTTGCCCGATTAAGATTCGAGCTCGCTCCACAAGGGCTGTGACTTCATCGTGGGCCTTTCATCAAGGGCTTCGGCAGCTCAGCTCTGCCGAGCGGCGACCTGGCGTTTCGTCCACACATTTACAAAGTTTTATAAGGTGGACGTCAGTGCTTCCGCTGATGCGGCCTTAGGACGTAGGGTCCTGCAGGCAGCGGTAATTTAAAGTTTTTAGTTAACTTGTATTTGGCGCCTGTGGCGCATTTATCTAGGTTGTTGGGTTTCTACCTATTTTGTTTTTTTCCCACCCTAATTTTTGGACTGCTTTGGGACGTCCCACTAGTAATGACTGTGGCTCTCTTCCTTCCATCTGCAGCTGAAAGACGGATTTTGGTAAGAACTTACCTGTAAAATCCTTTTCAGCGAAGGAAGGAAGAGAGACACAGCTCCCTCCCATGGCAGAAGTGTGTTGTTGTATTTACAGATGCAGCGTGACCCTTCTCTGATAGCGATTATCTGGACTGAGGTCGATGCGCTACGGCTCTGTTCCAGCATTGCCAGCTTATCGCAGTAGTCAGGTTCAGTGAGTAGTACCTGTAACTGTGTGATTTTTTTGCCGAATGCATGCATAACCTGTATTCTTGTGTTTTTTCTCTGAAGTCCTTCAGAAGGGGTTATGTTGCTTCGCTGGTGATATTGTTCTTCCTTAAGCTTGGGTACGACTGAAGAGCTGAGTAGGAGGAGCCCGAGCTGGAGGGGCCGGTCAACACTCTTTTTAATCTGAGGTGTCAATCCTATCTGGGCTCCGCCTACCCACTAGTAATGACTGTGTCTCTCTTCCTTCCTTCGCTGAAAAGGATTTTACAGGTAAGTTCTTACCAAAATCCGTCTTTTTCCTTTTTTTGGAGTATATTTGTGGAGGTATCACATTTGTAGGCATTTTTATTATATATGAATAGAATAATAATAAACTAGAATTCTCTGAACAAATAAATAATTTATAGGAGGTTCAAGATGAAATCCATCAAGTCTACTGTCTCACTGATACGGCAGAATTACATCATGGCAACCATCGATTTACAGGACGCCTATTATCATGTCCCCATTCATCCAACCTACCAGAAATTTTTAAAGTTCACGGTTACCCAAGGAAGACATTCTGCTTCTAGGAATACCATCATCACCTTGACTATTTACAAAGATCATGGTGGAAGTCGTAGCTTACATCAGGAGAGAGAACATCTGCATTATCTCTTATCTCAAAGACTTCCTGCTCGTGGCTCCGTCTGTACCGCTACTCGGAGAACCTCTACAGCAAACAATTCATATTTTGACATCCATGGGATAGCTGGTGAACCATCAGAAGTCCAACTTGGTCGCCTCCACTGCAAAAACCTTCCTAGGTATTCTACTGGACTCCCAAAAACAAACATTCTTCTTACCAAAGGAAAAACAAATCCAATTAAGATACAGAATAACCTTCCTGCAAGGCCAGAAATTGGTATCAGTTAGGTTTGCGATGTCAGTCCTGGGCTACATTACATCATACCTCCAGGCGGGAACCTTGGCACAAGCACATACCAGAATTCTACAGCTGTACATCTTTCAAATTAGGATGGATCTCCAGAATTCTTGAACAGAAAGATGCTGGTGCCTGGTTGAGTAAAATCCTCTCTGACCTGGTGGTTCAATCCTGGGAACCTAATGAGAGAAGTCCCCTGAAATCATAACTCTCTATCAACAATAAAGGGTATGCCACACTAAGCGAGATCGCTAACGAGATCGCTACTGCATCACCATTTATGACGCAGTAGCGATCTCGTTAGTGACTTAGCTGTGTGATTCCAAACACAACTCATCAGCGATCTGTGATTCCAAACACAACTCATCAGCGATCTGTATAATGACCTCTGCGGTCGTTGGGAAAAACTAGTCCCACCTGTGACGCTGGTGAAGTCGTTCATAAAGGGTGTCACACTCAGCGATTCAGGCTCACCAGCGGGACACCAACGACTAAAAAACGGCTCAGAACGTTCATAAGCGATCAGCGACATCTCAGCAGGGGCCACATCGCTGCTACATGTCACACACAGCTAAAGTCGCTAACGAGATCGCTACTGCGTCATAAATGGTGACGCAGTAGTGATCTCGTTAGCGATCTCGCTTAGTGTGGCATACCCTTAACAGTGGATGCCAGCAGAAGAGGATGGGGGGGCTATGATCTCCCAAACTTCTTTCCAGGGGGTCTGGACAAGAGAAATCAGCCAGCAATCCTCCAATTTCAGAGAGCTGATGTCACGCGGTCTTATGATATGTGTACGATGTCAGTAAACTATTCTTAAAAGAACAACACTCTATACAACATATAGATTAGCAACATCAGCATGTAAATATAGAATAGATTTACCTGACACGATATCCGTTGAACTCAGGGTTAATCTTGAGGACTTGATACACTGTCACAGGAAAGAGGAGGACCGGGGGTCTAACCTGACCCTAAACTGGGGTCCTAACTAACCCCTCACCTTGGAGGTACTGATAATGGTTCAGAGGTCCAAGTCTCCAGCCTAACCCTGTCTCCTATCAGTCCCTGAACCCTGTAATCAGTCCTAAGAAGGATTCTGATTACCACCAAAGGGATATGGGCTGATCTCTGCTAAATACACAGATTAGACATATAAGACAGACTGGAGAAAACACAGACTTGCATACACACTCAAACACAGAAGGAACATAAATGATCTGGGATATTAAACTCTAAGCAAGGTGAGCTTAAAACAACTAAGGAGCTCTTTAACTTAAGTCTATACAGATACAATCCTATCTGTGGTCTGCATGAAGAATTTCACTGGCAACTCCCAACACAGACAACCAGAGATTTAAAGGAAACCAATCAACAAATAATTAATTGCAGCCGGGAGAAACTGCACCCAGTCCCAGAACTGAGCACAGACAGAATTAACTCCCTAACTGCCAAACACAAAGAAACAGCAACTCAGCTGTGAGAAGTCAGAATGTGCAACCGCGACGATCTTCGTGGCGATGCACACATGACAGTACCCCCCCTTCTACGAGGGGCCTCCGGACCCTCAGGGCCAGGTTTGCCCGGGTGAGTTCTGTGGAAGGTCCGCACCAAACGATCTGCGTTAATGTCAGACGCAGGAACCCACGTCCTCTCCTCTGGACCATACCCCTTCCAATGCACCAAGTACTGAAGGGACCGGCGATTCAGACGTGAGTCAATGATCTTTGACACTTGAAACTCCAAGTTACCATTGACCACCACTGGAGGAGGAGGTAGAGGTGATGGTATGACTGGTGCCACGTACCTCTTAAGTAATGACTTGTGGAACACATTGTGGATTTTAAACGTAGGAGGGAGGTCCAGACGAAATGCCACAGGATTAATTATGGAACTGATCCTGTACGGCCCGATGAATCTGGGACCCAGCTTCCAGGAGGGAACTTTAAGTTTTATATTCCTGGTAGACAACCATACCAGATCGTTCACATTAAGATCTGGACCAGAAACTCTCCTCCTATCAGCCATACGTTTATAACGGTTCCCCATAGCACTCAGATTATTCAATACACCTCTCCACACTGAAGCAAGTGACGACGAGAAACGCTCCTCCTCAGGAACCCCAGAAGGGCCCCCCCCATTGAATGTACAAAACTGGGGATGAAAACCATATGCCCCAAAAAACGGGGACTTACCAGTGGACTCGCTCCGCCTGTTGTTAAGAGCGAACTCTGCCAGAGGCAAGAAAGAAGACCAGTCCTCCTGGTTCTCTGAGACAAAACACCGAAGATAAGTCTCTAGGCTTTGATTCAGACGCTCTGTCTGACCATTGGTCTGCGGATGAAAAGCCGAGGAAAATGACAATTGCATCCCCCGACGTAAACAAAATGCCCTCCAAAACTTGGACACAAACTGAGACCCCCTATCTGACACCACATCAGAAGGCAACCCATGAAGTCTCACAATCTCCCCAATGAACACCTGCGCCAGAGTTTTAGCATTAGGGAGGGCAGGAAGAGCAATGAAATGTGCCATCTTACTGAACCTGTCAACAACCACCAGTATGACAGTCTTCCCTGACGACTGAGGAAGGTCCGTGATGAAGTCCATAGACAAATGAGTCCATGGACGCTCGGAAGTTTCAAGGGTAAGAGGGTCCCAGACGGACGGGTATGAGGGGTCTTAGAGCGAGCACAAACCCCACAGGACGCGACAAAAGTTAAAACATCTTTATTAACGTTAGGCCACCAAAACCGGCGAGAAAGGAGATCTAAAGTAGCCTTACTCCCTGGATGTCCTGCTAAAGCAGAATTATGATGTGCCTCAATAACCTTTTGTCTCAACTGATTTGGGACAAACAGTCTCCCTGGAGGTCCTGCAGGGGCGTCCCCCTGAGCCTCTAACACCTCCTCCTCAAGCTCAGAACATACAGCCGACACTACCACCCCCTCCTGAAGGATAGGAATCGGGTCATCCATTTTCCCGGCCCCTGGGAAACTGCGAGACAAGGCATCCGCCTTAACATTCTTAGATCCAGGGCGATAAGTGACAACAAAATTAAACCTGGTAAAAAACAACGACCATCGAGCTTGTCTGGAATTCAGACGCTTAGCAGATTCCAAATACAGCAGGTTCTTGTGATCAGTAATGACGGTGACCGGGTGGACTGCCCCCTCCAAAAAGTGACGCCATTCTTCAAAAGCCAACTTAATGGCCAAAAGTTCCCTATTGCCGATATCATAATTCCTTTCGGCGGACGACAATTTTTTAGAAAAGAAAGCGCACGGATGCCATTTACCAGGGGACGGACCCTGGGACAATATTGCACCCACCCCTACGTCAGACGCGTCCACCTCCACAACGAACGGCTGTGATGCATCTGGTTGGATGAGAACGGGTGCCGAAGCAAAACATTTTTTCAAAGAGGAAAAAGCTTGGCAAGCTTTGTCCGACCATATAGAAAAATCCGTCCCTTTTCTTGTCATGTCAGTGAGAGGTTTGACAACAGATGAGAAATTACAAATAAATTTCCAGTAGTAGTTAGCAAATCCCAGAAAACGTGCAGAGCCTTAAGATCCTCTGGCTGATCCCATTCAAGCACTGCTCTCACCTTTTCAGGGTCCATACGGAAACCGGAGGCTGACACCAAGAAACCCAAAAACTGAAGTTCCTGTACGGCGAATACACACTTTTCCAGTTTGGCGTATAGTTTATTGTCTCGCAAGATCTGCAACACCTGTCTCACATGCTCCTGGTGAGACACAAGATCTGGTGAGTAAATTAAAATGTCATCCAAATATACGACCACAAACAGCCCCACCAGATGACGAAAAATGTCATTAACAAAATGTTGGAATACTGCTGGTGCAGTAGTCAGACCAAAAGGCATGACAAGGTTCTCATAATGTCCCTCCGGCGTGTTAAACGCCGTTTTCCACTCATCCCCCTCTTTTATCCTAATCAGATTATACGCCCCCCTGAGATCCAATTTAGAGAACCATTTGGCGCCAACAATTTGATTGAAGAGATCAGGAATCAGAGGGAGTGGATACGGATCTCGAACAGTAATCCGATTAAGTTCGCGGAAATCCAAGCAAGGGCGTAGGCCTCCATCTTTTTTCTTCACAAAGAAGAACCCCGCGGCCACTGGGGAAGATGAAGGTCTAATATGCCCTTTGGCCAGACTTTCCGAAATATAATCTTTCATAGCCTGCCTCTCAGGACCAGAAAGGTTATATAACCTAGCTTTAGGTAACTTAGCATCAGGAAGTAAATTAATAGAGCAGTCATACACGCGATGAGGAGGCAACTCCTGACACCCCTCCTCAGAGAACACATCCCCAAAGTCCTCCAAAAAAGGAGGCAAAGTACTAGGCACGACCGCACTGATGACTGTGTTCATGCAGTTACTTTTGCAAAACTCACCCCATTGGCTTATATCTCTGGACTGCCAATTAATCACAGGGTTATGTTTAACCAACCAAGGAAGTCCCAACACAATAGGAGTAGGTAGACCCTCCAACACATAACAAGATAATAGTTCCCTATGTATTGCCCCTACCCGAAGGTCAATGTTATGAACCTCATGAACAAAGCTACCTTGGCCGAGAGGCCTGGCGTCAATGGAGAATATAGGATCGGTTTGACCAATACACTCAGATGCATACCTTGAGCCTGAGCAAACTGAGCGTCAACCAGATTAGCCCCGGACCCACTATAAAGAAGAACAGAAAATCTCTCCACTCTCGTACCAACCACCACCTCCACTGGTACAAGGAACTGAGAAGAACTAGCGGACGAAATACATACTCCCAGGTTGTCGTCCACCACACAACCTGGGATTAACAGTTTTCCGGTGACTTTTTGCTCAACAAGGCACGGGATGGACATCCCCCAACAAAATGTCCCTCTTTCCCGCAGAAGAAACACCTTCTAGTCCTGCGGCGTACCGCCAATCCCCTCCTACGAAATGATGTCCCTCCCAACTGCATAGGCTCCTCCGAACAGACAAGGGGAACCTCAACATAAGGGACTTTAGTAGTAGGTGGAGTAACAACAGGGGGTGGAGTTACCTCGCACCTCTCCCGGAGCCGTCTATCAGTACGGATAGCTAGGGCCATAGCAGCCTCCAGTGATGGAGGAGAATCATACTGAGCCAAAACGTCCTTTAATTTGTCAGAAAGCCCATGACAAAACTGGCTTCTAAGAGCTGGGTCATTCCACTGAGTATCTGTGGCCCATCTACGGAACTCAGAAGCAAATTCCTCCGCCGGACGATCTCCCTGCTGTATCTTACGTAATTTTGTCTCAGCAAGAGAGACCCGATCTGGGTCATCATATACCAAACCCAGGGCAGTAAAAAATCGATCTACTGACTGTAGAGCCGGGGATCCCGGAGGAAGGGAGAAGGCCCAGGATTGAGGGTCCCCTTGTAGGAGCGAGATAACAATTCCCACTCTCTGCTCTTCACTCCCTGATGATCGAGGCCGAAGCCGAAAATACAATTTACATGCTTCCCTGAAGGTAAAAAATTTGTCTCGCCCACCAGTGAACCTGTCCGGGAGAGCTACTTTAGGTTCAAATCTGGTTTGCTCCAAGGGAGACAAAACTTTGGACTTAATGTCCGTCAGCTCCATGGATAATCCCTGCAACTGCAGAGCCAGCTGGGCTACTGGATCCATGGCAACTGGGAATAATTTTATGGGCCAGTGAAAATGTCACGCGGTCTTATGATGTGTACGATGTCAGTAAACTATTCTTAAAAGAACAACACTCTATACAACATATAGATTAGCAACATCAGCATGTAAATATAGAATAGATTTACCTGACACGATATCCATTGAACTCAGGGTTAATCTTGAGGACTTGATACACTGTCACAGGAAAGAGGAGGACCGGGGGTCTAACCTGACCCTAAACTGGGGTCCTAACTAACCCCTCACCTTGGAGGTACTGATAATGGTTCAGAGGTCCAAGTCTCCAGCCTAACCCTGTCTCCTATCAGTCCCTGAACCCTGTAATCAGTCCTAAGAAGGATTCTGATTACCACCAAAGGGATATGGCTGATCTCTGCTAAATACACAGATTAGACATATAAGACAGACTGGAGAAAACACAGACTTGCATACACACTCAAACACAGAAGGAACATAAATGATCTGGGATATTAAACTCTAAGCAAGGTGAGCTTAAAACAACTAAGGAGCTCTTTAACTTAAGTCTATACAGATACAATCCTATCTGTGGTCTGCATGAAGAATTTCACTGGCAACTCCCAACACAGACAACCAGAGATTTAAAGGAAACCAATCAACAAATAATTAATTGCAGCCGGGAGAAACTGCACCCAGTCCCAGAACTGAGCACAGACAGAATTAACTCCCTAACTGCCAAACACAAAGAAACAGCAACTCAGCTGTGAGAAGTCAGAATGTGCAACCGCGACGATCTTCGTGGCGATGCACACATGACAGCTGAAGGCAGTAGCGGAAGTACTCGAATCAGCAACATCCATAATTCAAGGCACCCACGTAAGGGTTTACTTAGACAACATGACCACTGTTCTCAACAAGAATATTTTCTTGAGCAGAAGAACATCTTCTCTCCCTATCTGCTCTCCACATAAGAGGCTCTGCCAACATCCAGGCCAACTTTCTGAGCAGAAGAGATATACATCCAGGCAAATCGAGCTTAAATTCAGAGGTGTTCTAAATACTAACCAGAAGATGGGGTTATCCAGAAGGAGATATTTTTGCAAGTCACCAGAATGCAAAAGCGGACCAGTACTTCTCCCGAAACCAAAACGATGCCAAACTAGAAGTGAATGTGTTCGCCGACCCATGAATATTCAAACTAGCTTATGCATTTCCGCCCATTGCAGTTTTACACAAACACTATAAAAGATAAGAACTGAGAAGGTCAAGGTAATCTTAATATCACCTCTCTGTCCTAAGAAAAGCTGGTTTGGCAGTTTGAACAACTTGAGGCTAAAAGGTCCCCTGATTCTCCCACTAATCAGAAACCTTCTTCACCCGGGCCCCAAAAGACTGTGCTGCTTGACTTCTGAGTTCACAATCCTAAAAACTAGAAGTCTCTCAGGCAAAGTCATACAGACTCTCCTCCAGAAAAGTAGAAAACAAGTAACAAATGCTATTTATCATAAAATAAATATGCATTTGTTACTTGGTGTGCGTCTAGCCTTCCAGACCCCCATCATCCAGACGTCGCCCAGATCCTAGACTTCACACAAGAAGGTCTGGAAAAGGGCCTTAAACCTAGCATGCTCAAGGTTCAGTTTGCAGCCCTAAGCTCATTATTTGAACAAAGATAAAAAGGTTCATGACTGCTGCTTACAGTGTACATCCAAGATAGATCAACTTAATCTCATCCTGGGATATAAATATCGTCCTTAAGGGTCTGACACCACCTCTATTTAAACCCTTATCCTCAATAGAACTGGCCAAATTATCCTAGAAAACAGCCTTCTCGGAAGCAATTACCACGGCCAGGAGAGTGGGTGAACTTCAGGTCCTCTCAATCAAAGAACCCTATTTGAGAATTCTGGATGATAGACTTGTTCTCTGACTTGACCCATCCTTTTAGCCCAAAGTGGTCTCAGAATTCCACAGATCACAGGAAATTATTCTTCCCTTCTTTTGCCAAAATCCAGCAAATGATAAAAAGGAAGAGTTCCATTCCTTACAGTACGAAGAGTAGTCCTTCACTACCTTCAACAAACACAAATCTTGGAGGAGCAATCAGAATCTTTTTACCCAGCTCTATGGCCAAAATAAAGGGAAGAAGACATCAAAAAGCACTATTGCAAAAGGGATCAAGGAAGCAATTTGCGAAACATATCAAAACTAGAATCTCACACCCCCGAAAAGACTTTCGGTTCACTCCACTAGGGCCGTGTCTGTCTTCTGGGCTGAGAAGGCAAGCGCTTTAATAGAGCAGATCTACAGAGCCGCTACCTGGTCCTCGGTCCATACCTTCTCCAAACATTATAGACTAGACTTAACATCTATCAAAGATTTAGCCTTTGGGAGAAAAGTTGTCCAGTCTATTGTCCCTCCATAACATTAGTCATTTGTATTTCTCCTGTGGTGCTGTTGTGGAGGGTTTTTGTGAAAATAGAATTTGACTTACCGGTAATTGGGTTTCTAAGAACCCTTCACGACAGCACAGGTAATTCCCTCCCTTTCTCATTATTTCTTGTATTACTTTAAATCCAGTTATAAAGAAATATATTTTTGAAGCATTCATACTTTTGTGGTCTTTTAGAAAAACACTGGAGAGAGGATGTGGGAGTGGCTATTTGACCTCTTTGTGTTTTCAGTCCCTATTAGGGTGGGGTGATATCCTCCTGTGGTGCTGCCGTGGAGGGTTCTTAGAAACCGAATTACCAGTAAGTCTAATTCTATTTTTTTTTTTGTACTGCATAAACTAGTATTATATAACACAGCTACTGGAGAAGGGGCCAAATGGGTTAATTCTTTATTAGTATGTAACATACTTTTTACAGTGAATAGTTGGATGCTTCCTGCTCGGCTCTCCAATTAATATCCAATATTCTACTTCATGTTGGAATAGCTGACCCCTAAAATACAAGTGAATACTGTTAAGGCGTGTACCGTAGAACTACAGTATAGTGACATCCAAATGGATATTTGCATCGCGGCTTTACTTTAAAACCCACCTGTACGCTTTGCAGGCTTTTACTGGAGTAGCTTCGAATCCGATAGGGCAAAAGTAATGATTCTGGCAGTGGTAAATATAGGCCATGGAATCATCTTTCAAGCCCTGAGTTAATTTTGACAATGCGCCAACCGCTGAAATCACAAATTGAAAACTAGGTCAGAATGGAATCTTTTAATTAATACAGTGCAAAAATCAAGTCACGAATAACAGAAAGTGTTTGTCTAAATGTGCATGAAAAATATGAATATTTTATAGAATTTAATATGCCACAGAGCTCTTAACCTAGTATAAAAATATGCCTGCGAATAAAATGCTGGACTTGGTCCCCTTCTGTCAAGTTGGCAATATTTCTACTGAGTCATTTAATGATTTACTTTTGAGAGACCTGGGCTGTAGCCAGTATGAAGTCCAATACCTTTCCTACACATGTTGTCACCAGGATTTCCAGAAACCTGAATGGCAACACTTATGCATAATGCATTGTTAGCAGGAAAGCAATGAATGGAGCTGATGAGCAGTACCCGAGCGATGGCCTTGAAATAGTGTCATGGAGCGGTGGGGTTCTTCTTCATCATACGGTTTACAACCAGCAGCAGAATGGAGGGGGCACTGAGTGTTGCCCCCCACCAATCTGATAGTGATGACTTAGCTGAAGGATACATCAATAAATATGTAGTGGAAAACCCCTTTAAAATCGGTTTCACACTATAGCAAGTGATGGTATAATGCTGGAAAAAAATAATATATAAATATACTGAGAGAGGAAAGAGCACTTTTCACAGTGAACTTTTTCAAAGGACAATACAATGCATTTACAGCATTCATGCATGAAGATTAAACCTAAGATTTTCATATAGAGAAACATTGCAAAAGGGCTAATATATATATATATATATTATATATTTATATATATATCTATATATATATATACGTATATATAATTATTGATGGTAATGCTGCTTTAAATATATTCTGTCAGCACAAAATGACTGTTCAAATCAAACCCTGGCACTTGGTGTCCCCTTGTCGTGGCTGTGCAGTATGGTGCAACTTCCTACCTATTAGTTTTCCCCCAACTCGATAGCCCCTTCCTTGATTCACAGTTCTGGCATTACAGGAGCCAGAGAAGAACAGAGAGAGAGAAAACAAGGAGGTGGGAATATGTACTGCACTGTTTGGCCACTTTAGGAGTGCACCAAGCGCATGTGCTGGGTTTGAACAGTCAATGTGTGCTGACAGAGTACCTTTAAAGGGTAGGGTTTCTGGATTCAGGATCTAAAACTGAGTTAAAGGGAACCTGAGAGCCCGTACGTGCTATCTGATTTACAGGCAACAAGTATCAGACACTGGCTGCATGGTTTCAGCCATGTATGGCTGAAACCATAGATCGGCAGCACGTGCCCGCTGTCAGGTTCCCTTTAACATAATTTGTGCATTTTTCCTTCTACGTTTTTCAAGATCTGCTATTAGTTTAGAATGGTGATCTTATTAGTTTACTTAAAATGGATAAAAATGTGCCCCGATCATGATCCCAAGTGTTTGTTTCGCTGATAAATAAACTGTAATATATTATGGTCCTGTATGTATAGCATTTATGTTCTAGAAGTAAATAATAGAGGTTTCCATTCCATAAACTCAGACAGATACACATAAAAAATGCATGTTAATGTGCCATAATTTTGCTGCAGTTGCAACAATGATTATAAAAAACGTAAGTACAGGAAATGGTACGGCATGTAAAAAAAAACTGTCGCTTTTCTAACTAAGCCATGCCAGCTTGGACATTCTGTTTTCTTTTGTTTGTTTTTTTTTTGGGGGGAAGCAACCTCTTAACCCCTTAGTGACAGAGCCAATTTGCAGCTTAATGACAGGGCCAATTTTTACAATTCTGACCACTGTCACTTTATGAGGTTATAACTCTGGAACGCTTTAACGAATCCCAGATTCTGAGATTGTGTTTTTTCATGACATATTGTACTTCACATTAGTGCTAAATTTTTTTTTACATGACTTGAGTTTATTTATGAAAAAAAACGGAAATATGGCAAAAATTTTGAAAATTTAGCAATTTTCAAACTTTACATTTTTATGCCCTTAAATCAGAGAGCCATATCGCACTAATTTCTTAATAAATAACATTTCCCACATGTCTACTTTACATCAGCACAATTTTGGAAATAATTTTTTTTTTTGTTACGAATTTATAAGGGTTAAAAGTTGACCAGCGATTTCTCATTTTTACAACACCATTTTTTTTTTCGGGACCACATCACATTTGAAGTCACTTTGAGGGGTCTATATGATAGAAAATACCCAAAAGTGACACCATTCTAAAAACTGCACCCCTCAAGGTGCTCAAAACCACATTCAAGAAGTTTATTAACCCTTTACTTGCTTCACAGGAACTGAAGCAATGTGGAAGGAAAAAAATTAACATTTTAACTTTTTTTGCAAAAAATTTACTTCAGAACCAATGTTTTTTATTTTCACAAGTGTTAAAAGAGAAGATGAACCACAAATACGCCAATACCCCACATGCGGGGGTAAACCACTTTTTGGGCGCACGGCAGAGGTCGCAAGTGAAGGAGCACCGTTTGACTTTTTCAACACAGAATTGGCTGGACGCCATGTCGCGTTTGCAGTACCCCAGATGAGCCTAAACAGTAGAAACCCCCCACAAGTGACCACATTTTGGAAACTAGACCCCTTAAGGTACTTATCTAGATGTGTGGTGAGCACCTTGAACCTCCAAGTGCTTCACAGAAGTTTAGAACGTAGAGCTGTGAAAATAGAAAATCATTTTTTTCCTCAAAAATTATTTTTAGCCAGCTATTTTTTATTTTCCCAAGGGTAACAGGAGAAATTAGAACCCCAAAATTGGTGTGCAATTTGTCCTGAGTAAGCTAATACCCCATATGTTGGGGTAAACCACTGTTTGTGCGCACGGCAGGGCTCGGAAGGGAGGGAGCACCATTTAACTTTTTGAACGCCATGTCGTGTTTGGAGACCCCCTGATGTGCCTAAATATTGGGAATCCCTCAATTCTAGCTCCAATCCTCACCCCTAACCCTAATCCCAACCCTAATTGTAACCCTAACCCTAATTGTAACCCTAAAGGCAAAATGAAAATAAATATATTTTCATTATTTTATTATATGTCCCTAACTAAGGGGGTGATAAAGGAGGGGGGGTTATTTACTATTTTTTTTATTTTGATCACTGTGATAGCGTTTATCACAGTGATCAAAATGTCCTGCACTGAATGAATGAATCTGCCGGCCGGCAGATTCGGCGGGCGCACTGCGCATGCACCCGCCATTTTCTTTTCAGGCAGAAGACCCGGAGCTGCAAAGAGCCATAGCAGGATGGGGGGGACACCGGGAGGTACTGGGTGGGGGATCGGAGGTCCTGGGGACCCTATTTCTCTCCCCTCTGATGTGCGATCACATCAGAGGAGAGAGAAATGAATTACAGAATCGCTGTTTTTTTGTTCTTTTTTGCGATCGCCATTATATTGGTAATAACGGCGATCGCAAAAGCGGGGGATCCGAATTATGTTCTCTGGGGTCCCGGCTACCCCCTTTCTTTCTAGGAAGAAGACGCGGGCAGCTCCTCGAGCCATGGGGGAACACCGGGAGGCACGGGGGACAGATCAGGGGTCCCGGGGACCCCATTTCTCTCCCCTCTGATGTGCGATCACATCAGAGGAGAGAGAGATTACATGCAGAATCGCGGCTTTTTTTTTTTTTTTGCTGTAGCTGTTATATGGTTAATAACAGCGTTCACAAAAGCGGGGTCGGTTCATCATGTTCATCATGTTCTCTGGGGTCTCGGCTACCCCCGGTAGCCGAGACCCCGGAGAAAATCCAACTCTGGGGGGCGCTATACACTTTTACCACAGCGCCGTTAATTCACGGCGCTGTGGTTTAAGTACCCTTAACCCCTCTCTGACATCTGACGTACTATCCCATCCATAAAACCCGTGACAATCTGACCATGGATGGGATAGTACGTCATAGCGATCAGCTGCGCTCCCGGGGGGGAGCGCAGCTAATCGCCGCCGGGTGTCAGCTGATTATCACAGCTGACACCCGGGACTGTGTGCCAGAAGCGGTCACGGACCGCTCCCGGCACATTAACCCCTGGCACACCGCGATCAAACATGATCGCGGTGTACCGGGGGCACATGAGCATCGCGCAGGGAGGGGGCTCCCTGCACGTTCCCCTGAGACCCTCAGAACAGCGCGATGTGATCGCGCTGTTCTGAGGGCTTCCTCCCTCCCAGGACCCGGATCCAAGATGGTGCCGGAGTCCTGGAGGGAGGCGGCTTCCTCAGTGCCTGCTGAGAGCAGGCACTGAGAAGCCTGCAGCTCTGCCTGTGAGATCGCTGGTCTCACAGAGTGCTGTGCACACTGTGAGACCAGCGATCTGACATTTTACAGTGATGTCCCACCCTGGGACAATGTAAAAAAGTAAAAAAAAAGAGAAAATAAACATGTGTAAAAAAAAATAAATTCCAAAATAAATAAAAAAAAAAAAAAATATCCCCAATAAACTAATTTCTTCCTGTAAATAAAAAAAATAAAACAATAAAAGTACACATATTTGGTATCGCCGCGTCCGTAATGACCCCCCCTATAAAACTGTCCCACTAGTTAACCCCTTTTGTGAACCCCTTAAAAAATAAAAATAAAAACAAAGCAAAAAATCAGTGCTTTATCATCATACCGCTGAACAAAAGTGGAATAACACGCATCAAAAAGACCTATATAAACAAACATGGTACCGCTGAAAACGTCATCTTGTCCCGCAAAAAACGAGCCATCACACAGCATCATCAGCGAAAAAATAAAAAAGTTATAGCTCACAGAATAAAGCGATGCAAAAATAATTTTTTTTATATAAAATAGTTTTTATTCTATAAAAGCGCCAAGACATAAAAAAATGATATAAATGAGGTATCGCCGTAATCGTACTGACCCGAAGAATAAAACTGCTTTATCAATTTTACCACACGCGGAACGGTATAAACGCTTCCCCAAAAGAAATTCATGAATTGCTGATTTTTGTTCATTCTAACCTCCCAAAAATCGAAATAAAAAGCGATCAAAAAATGTCACGTGCTCAAAAATGATACCAATAAAAACGTCAACTCGTACCGCAAAAAATAAGACCTCACATGACTCTGTGGGCCAAAATATGCAAAAATTATAGCTCTCAAAATGTGGCGATGCAAAAAACTATTTTTTGCAATAAAAAGCGTCTTTTAGCGTGACAGCTGCCAATCATAAAAACCCGCTATAAATAGTAAACCAAACCCCCCTTTATCACCACCTTAGTTGGGGAAAAATAATAACATTAAAAAAATGTATTTATTTCCATTTTCCCATTAGGGTTATGGTTAAGGTTAGGGTTGCGGCTAAAGTTAGGGTTAGGGTTGGCGCTAAAGTTAGTATTAGGGTTATGGTTGGGATTAGGGATAGGGGTGTGTTAGGGTTAGGTTTGTGGTTAGGGTTGGTACTAGGGTTAGGGGTGTGTTGGGGTTAGGGTTGGAGTTAGAATTGGGGGGTTTACGCTGTTTAGGCACATCAGGGGCTCTCCAAATGTGACATGGCGTCTGATCTCAATTCCAGCCAATTCTGCGTTGAAAAAGTCAAACGGTGCTCCTTCCCTTCTGAGCTCTGCCATGCGCCCAAACAGTAGTTTACTCCCACATGGGGTATCAGCGTACTCTGGACCCTAATGTAAGGTTCTGTGTATCTGTTTCTGAAACTCAGTTTGTTCGTCGGCCATTTTGCTTTCTGTTTTGCTGCAGCTATCTTGCCCTCAGTCAAAATGGAGTTTTCCAGCTTGCATGTTCCCGCCCTGATTCTCTCCGTTTGCTTCTTAAACAGCCACAGCTGAGCAATCAGTGCTTCAGAATCTAGCCTGCAGTGAACCTGTGTTCTGACTCCTGAAGCCTTGGACCTTGTACTCCAGCCATTCCTACTGAGGAACTCTGAGGTGAGTTCCACGGTCAGGAAACGCTGCGTGTTTGGCGCTGTGCGCTGGCGCGCGCCAAACACGCAGCGTCCAATGTTACAGCATAGTGGAGGGGATTTCAAGAAACCGTCTCCACTATGCGTAACAATACGCAGGTGGCAAACCTGCGTAAACGGACATGCGGCGCGTCTTTTTAGACCGCAGCATGTCCTCGCGTATTGCGGCGACGGTGCGTCGCCGCAACATAATTAACACAGGGTATGTACCCTGCGCTCTTTCCGAGGTGTTCCGGAGGTGTCCTGAACAAACTCCGAAAGATCGCGCGTCATAAAGGGCGGGGCTTAGACGAGCGGAATTTCCGCTCCGTCCAAAGCGCTATGGTTCCGGACCGTGAACCATACCTGAAGCACTTGGGACTCTGAACTCTGCTCTTGAGAGCCTCACGTTTGCATGGACTTGCGGTAACAGAGAAGAAGATCTGAATCTGTTGTGGAGAGTTATTGCTGAGCTTAGATTACTTGGCCTGCTGTGTCCCCTGCTTCTGTGTTTGCAACCTGTGTGTTTTTTTTGCCAATTTGTATGAAGCAAACAAGACTTTCTTTATCAACCTGTGTCTCAAGTATTTTTCATCGCACCAAGCACAAGACGCTATATGAACTGTACCACATACATTACAAGATTTCTGAAGCCAAACGTTAGTGTCTGCTGGGTTGGAAAGGCTGGTCTGCTGTACTGTGGATATCGGATGTCCGGTTGTACTTCTGTGATGACAGTGGTTGTGACTTCTCACAACCATTCCAGGTGAGCAATTCCTTAAGTTTTTTCTTTTGCAGCGTTACCACAGGTAAACACTATTGTTTTTTTTTTCTCTTCCTTTTTGTCTGCTGAAACTCTGGATATCAATGTCTGGTTGAAAGCTTTCTGTGATGATAGTGGTGTGACTTCTCACAACCATTCCAGGTGAGCAGTTCCTTAAAGTTTTTTCTTTCTTCAGTGTTGCCACAGGTGAACACTATTGTTTTTTTTTTTCTCCTCTTCTTCCAGTATCCTGTCTTAAAAGATCTGGAAAATGGAGCCCGCATAAAGGAACTTTGCGAGTGACTGATAATATCCTTGCAGATTTGCAGAATATAAAGACCCGTTTTACAAATCTTCAGGACCTAAATAATCACAATTTGCAAGTGGTTGGACAGACTACCCAGGATTTGCGAGCCAGGATTGAGGTTCTGGAGGGGCGAGTCCAGGCTCCTGCCGTGGCCCCGAGTTCTGGGATTCCCAAGTTGCCCCCTTTTCGTTTTGGTGGTGAACGTGAAAAATTCAGGGGATTTGTTAATCAATGCAATCTTTTTTTTTCTGCACATGCTTCACAATTTCCTACTGAACGATCTAAGGTGCTTACTATAATTATGTTGCTTACCAACAAGGCTTTGATGTGGGCAAACCCTCTGATTGAGACTGAGGATGATTGTTTGAATCACCTTGATGATTTTATTTCAGCCATGGGGCAGGTGTTTGATGACCCCAATCGAGGTGCAACAGCTGAAGCAGCCATGTTAGCTTTGCGCCAAGGTAAGCACTCGGTAGCTGAATATGCCTTGGATTTCAGGAGATGGGCCCTTGATACCACCTGGGACAATTCCGCCAAAAAATCTATTTTTCGAAAGGGGTTATCCCCACTGATTAAGGATGAACTTGCTCGTGCCGACCCTCCCACTGCGTTAGGTGACTTTATTAACTACTGCATCCGTATTGATACTCGTTTAACTGAACGCAGGCAAGAGAGATGGTTCGAAAGCAATCGTACTAACCTTTTCCTACCTTCCTCTCCAGCTAAGGAACCTTTGAATAGGATTACACGGGAACCTGAACCTGAACCCATGCAGGTAGACTCTTTACTACGACGGGTTAGTGATGCACGCAAGGAACATCGTTTTAAGGAGAATCTATGTTTTTATTGTGGTAAGTCAGGGCACTTTATTATTAACTGCCCCAGCCGTTCTCGCAAGACTACTGCAGCACTCATTCATTGTGAGTGTTGCGAGAGGGATCTGTCAGGTCCGAGCCTCAGGCTCCAGAGAGATCTGCAGCAACAGATCTTGATTTCTCGGACTTAAACTCCGTTACCTCTGAGGACGTTGACTGTGTAAATGCTGCCATCTTTCAAGTTTCCTCAGCGGTGTCCCAGCTGAGTTGTAAAAAAAAACAATTCTCACTGTTTTCTTTCCATCAAACTCTGGGTTGACTCAGCCTGGGTGTCTAGCTCTGCTATGATCGACTCAGGTGCAAGTGGAAATTTTATGGATGTCTCCTTTGCTCTGAAACAGGGAATACGTTCAGTGAAGAAGGCTACTCCAGTACAGATGGAAACTGTGGATGGCTCCCTGCTGACCTCTGGACCAGTGGATCAGGAAACAGAGCCTTTAAAGGTTCTTATGGGTAAAGATCATCAAGAGAAACTGTCCTTTATGCTTATCTCTTCTCCTCACTTTCCCATTATTCTAGGGCTACCATGGCTGCAGGCTCAGAATCCTACCATTAACTGGGAGACCAAGGAATTACTTTCCAGAGAAACAGATGAGTCCAAAAATTTCAGCTTGCTCTGTTCCTAAAGGAACCATGTCAGTCCCTGAACTACCAGCTGTATACCAGGACTATGTGGATTTATGTGACAAGAAGAACGCT
Organism: Oophaga sylvatica; assembly: GCA_033576555.1. NCBI lineage: Eukaryota > Metazoa > Chordata > Amphibia > Anura > Dendrobatidae > Oophaga > Oophaga sylvatica. The sequence continues at coordinate 212,551,405 of JARQOD010000002.1, forward strand.
GACCAGCTTCCTCCTCACCGTCCATATGATTGTCCAATTGAATTATTGCCTGGAGCAGAGATACCTTTTGGTAAGATCTACCCCCTGGCGGGGCCCGAGCTGAAGGCTTTAAAAGAGTACATAGACGAAAATCTAGCCAAGGGCTTCATACGCCCCTCTTCATCTCCTGCAGGGGCACCCATATTCTTTGTAAAGAAGAAAGATGGATCCCTGAGACCATGCGTAGACTATAGGGAACTCAATAAGGTTACTATTAGAAACCGTTATCCATTGCCTTTAATCCCTGAGTTATTGGAGAGAGTGCGACATGCCAAAATTTTTTCTAAACTAGATCTTCGTGGGGCCTATAACTTAGTCCGTATTAGACCTGGGATGAATGGAAGACTGCATTCAGGTCACGCTATGGACACTTTGAATATCTAGTTATGCCTTTTGGTCTGAGTACCGCCCCAGCCACTTTCCAACACTTGGTGAATGACATCTTCAGGGATCTCCTGGATACATTCGTGGTAATTTATTTGGATGATATTTTAATTTTTTCTAACTCCACAGAGGAACATCATGGACATGTGAGAATGGTCTTGGAACGTCTAAGACAAAATCATCTTTACATCAAGCTTGAAAAGTGTGAATTCCATAAGACCGAAATTCAATTTCTGGGGTATGTACTGTCTACACAAGGAATTAGTATGGATGGAAGTAAAACCCAAGCCATCAATGATTGGCCAAGTCCTAGAAATGTGAAGGAGGTACAGCGCTTCATCGGGTTTGCAAACTTCTATAGACGTTTCATTAGAAATTTCTCTGAGGTAGTGTCACCTATCACCCAACTTACCCGGAAAGAGTCTAAGTTCTCCTGGACTCCCCAAGCTCAGGAAGCATTTTCCCGTCTAAAAGATAAATTTACCACTGCACCTATCCTAGTACATCCCAACCCAGAGCTTGCCTTCATAATAGAGGTGGATGCTTCAGACTGTGCCGTGGGAGCTATACTCTCTCAGAGAACAGGTGAGAAGAATGTCTTGCATCCCTGTGCCTTCTTTTCCCAGCAGTTGTCTTCGGCTGAGAAGAACTACGATGTGGGCAATAGAGAGTTGTTGGCCATTATTGCCGCCTTCAAAGAATGGAGACACCTTCTTCAAGGAGCTGCACAGCAACTAGTCGTTCTGACAGACCATCGTAATCTTGAGTTTATCAGGTCGGCTAAGTGCCTGACTCCTCGCCAGGCTCGCTGGAATCTTTTCTTAAACCAATTTAATTTTATTATTTCTTATAGACCAGGATCGCGCAATGGAAAGGCTGATGCACTCTCTAGGATTTACTCAGCAGAGACACGTCCAATTACTCCTCCTAAGACTATTCTTCCTGACTCTAGATTCCTAGGAGTGATTCATCATCAAGACCTAATTAAAGACATCAAGGAAGCATACCATGCGGATTCTTTTTTGGCTCAACCCCCAAGGGACGTAAGTCTTGTCTTTAAGAATGGTGTGTGGATTCTGGGACAACGTCTGTATATACCTGAAACAGTCAGATTGAGAGTATTGCAACTCATTCACGATTCCAAAATAGCCGGGCATAGAGGAATTCTAAAGACACAGGAATTTCTTTCTCGTTTCTTTTGGTGGCCCACTTGTAGGAAGGATGTTTTGGACTATGTCACTTCGTGTGAGGTTTGTGCAAGATGCAAAACACCTCGCTCTTCACCAACTGGTCTGTTACAGCCTCTTCCCACCCCGTCCCGCCCGTGGGGATCCATTTCTATGGACTTCATTGTGGAATTACCAACCTCTCAAGGGAAGAACACTATTCTAGTGGTGGTTGACCGTCTAACAAAGGCAGCTCATTTTATCCCTTGTGTCGGCTTACCCACTGCAAAACAGACATCAGATTTGATGATTAAAGATGTGTTTCGCTTACATGGAGTACCGGATGAGGTTATTTCGGATCGAGGGGTGCAATTCACTTCTAGGTTTTGGCAAAATTTCTGTGCAGCATTGGACATTAAAGTAAACCTTTCTTCTGCTTTTCATCCCCAGACTAATGGACAACCGAACGAACCAATCAAACCCTGGAGCAGTATCTCCGCTGCTTTATCTGCCACCTACAGGATGATTGGGTGGATCTACTTCCATTGGCTGAGTTCTCTTACAACAACTCTCAGAGTGCCTCCACTAAACAGTCTCCTTTTTACTCTAATCTAGGTTATCATCCTAACATTCTACCACGATTTCCCATAGAGACGCCTTTGCCAGCAGTGGCTGAAAGAGTCACGACTTTACAGAAGAATATGGATCTTCTAAAGGAGAATCTGGAATCGGCTCAGGAAAGGTACAAGAAGGCAGCAGATAAATTTCGTAAACCTGCACCAGCTTTTAAGGTAGGAGACCTGGTCTGGCTGTCAACCAGAAATCTTAAGTTAAGGATTCCATCGTCTAAGTTGGGACATAAGTACATTGGACCCTATAAAATCAGTAAAATTATAAGTGCCGTTGCTTGTCGTCTTCAATTGCCCAGAACTATGAGAATCCACCCTGTCTTTCATGTATCCCTACTAAAGGCTGCGACACCCAATACGTTTCCTGGACGTTCTTCTCCTTGCCCTGACCCAGTGCTAGTCGATGGTCAGGAGGAATTTGTGGTGGAAAGGATTTTAGATTCCAGGTTGTATAGAAATCAGTTACAATATCTGATTAAATGGCAGGGCTACCCAGTGGAGGACAACTCATGGGAGCCAGTCAATAACGTTAATGCTCCTCGCTTGCTCCGTCAGTTTCATCAGAGGTACCCACACAAGCCTGGTCTGAGGTCATCCGGAGGTTGTCCCTAAGGGGGGAGTAATGTAAGGTTCTGTGTATCTGTTTCTGAAACTCAGTTTGTTCGTCGGCCATTTTGCTTTCTGTTTTGCTGCAGCTATCTTGCCCTCAGTCAAAATGGAGTTTTCCAGCTTGCATGTTCCCGCCCTGATTCTCTCCGTTTGCTTCTTAAACAGCCACAGCTGAGCAATCAGTGCTTCAGAATCTAGCCTGCAGTGAACCTGTGTTCTGACTCCTGAAGCCTTGGACCTTGTACTCCAGCCATTCCTACTGAGGAACTCTGAAGCACTTGTGGACTCTGAACTCTGCTCTTGAGAGCCTCACGTTTGCATGGACTTGCGGTAACAGAGAAGAAAATCTGAATCTGTTGTGGAGAGTTATTGCTGAGCTTAGATTACTCTGGCCTGCTGTGTCTCCTGCTTCTGTGTTTGCAACCTGTGTGTTTATTTTTGCCAATTTGTATGAAGCAATACAAGACTTTCTTTATCAACCTGTGTCTCAAGTATTTTCATCGCACCCAAGCACAAGACGCTATATGAACTGTACCACATACATTACACCTAAGAGTTATTGTGCAATTTGTCCTATTTCTTCTGTTACCCTTGGGAAAATAAAAAACTGGGGGTAAAAATATCATTTTTTAAAAAAAAAATGATTTTTTTTGTTTTTACGGCTGTACATTATAAACTTCTGTGAAGCACTTCGGGTTTCAAAGTGCTCACCACACATCTAGATAAGTTCCTTGTGGGGTCTATTTTCCAAAATGGGGTCACGTGTGGGGGGTTTCCACTGTTTAGGCACATCAGGGGCTCTCCAAACACGACATGGCATCCAGCCAATTCTGCGTTGAAAAAGTCAAACGGCGCTCCTTCCCTTCCAAACTCTGCCATGCACCCAAACTGTGGTTTACCCCCACATATGGGGTATCAGCGTACTCAGGACAAATTGCACAATAACTTTTGGAGTCTTGTTACCCTGGGAAAATAAAAATTGGGGTGAAAAGATCATTTTTGTGGAAAAAATATGATTTTTTAATTTTACGGCTCTACGTTATAAACTTGTGTGAAGCATTTGGGGGTTCAAATTGCTCACCAAAGATCTAGATAAGTTCCTTAGGGGGTCTAGTTTCCCAAATGGGGTCACTTGTGGGGGGTTTCCACTGTTTAGGCACATCAGGGGCTCTCCAAATGCAACATGGCGTCCAATCTCAATTCCAGCCAATTTTGGTTGGAAAAAGTCAAATGGTGCTCCTTCCATTCCGAGCTCTGCCGTGCGCCCAAACAGTGGTTCCCCCCCACATATTGGGTATCAGCATACTCAGGAGAAATTGGACCACAAAAGTTGTTGTCAAATTTGTCCTGTTACTCTTGGGAAAACAAAAAATTAGTGACTAAAAATAATTTTTGTGGGAAAAAATAGGATTTTTTATTTTCATGCCCGGGCATTATAAACTTGTGTGAAGCACTTGGGGGTTCAAAGTGCTCACCAAAGCTCTAGATAAGTTCCTTAGGGGGTCTAGTTTCCAAAATGTGGTCACTTGTGGGGGGTTTCTACTGTTTAGGCTCATCTGGGGTACTGCAAACGGAACATGACCCCCATCAACGTCTGCATTCCAAAATGTTACTACTTCCTTTCCAAGCCCTGCTGTGCGCCCAAACAGTTTCCCCCCCCCCCACATATTGGGTATCAGCGTACTCAGGACAAATTGGCCAACAACTTTTGGGGTCCAATTTCCTTGGGAAAAATCAAAAATTTGGGACTAAAAAATCATTTTTGTGGAAAATTGTTTCTTTTTTTTTTTTTTCACACCCAGGCATTATAAACTTTTGTGAAACACTTGGGGGTTCAAAGTGCTCACAACAGATCTAGATAAGTTCCTTAGGGGGTCTAGTTTCCAAAACGGTGTCACTTGTGGGGGTTTCCACTGTTTAGGCGCATCAGGGGCTCTCCAAACGCGACATGGCATCCAATCTCAATTCCAGCCAATTTTAGTTTGAAAAAGTCAAACGGCGCTCCTTCCCTTATGAGCTCTGCTGTGCGCCAAAACAGTGGTTTTCCCCCACATATGGGGTATTGGCACAACAACTTTATCTGTCCATTTTCTTCTTTTACCCTTGTGAAAATAAAAAAAAAGTTTGTAAAAGATCATTTTTGTGGCTAAAAAGTTAAATATTCATTTTTTCCTTCCACGTTGCTTCAGCTCCTGTGAAGCACCTGAAGGGTTAATAAACTTCTTGAATGTGGTTTTGAGTACCTTGAGGGGTGCAGTTTTTAGAATAGTGTCACTTTTGGGTATTTTCTGCTATATAGACCCCTCAAAGTGACTTCAAATATGAGGTGGTCCCTAAAAAAAAGGCTTTGTAAATTTTGTTGTAAAAATGAGAAATCGCTGGTCAACTTTTAACCCTTATAATTTCCTAAGAAAAAAAAATTTTGGTTCCAAAATTGTGCTGATGTAGACATGTGGGAAATGTTATTTCTTAACTATTTTGTGTGACATATTTCTCTGTTTTAAGGGAATCAAAATTCAAAGTTTGAAAATTGCAAAATTTTCAAAATTTTCGCCATATTTGCATTTTTTCAAAAATAAACGCAAGTTATATCGAAGAAATTTTACCAATAACGTGAAGTACAATATGTCACGAGAAAACAATCTCAGAATCGCGCAGATCCGTTGAAGCGTTCCAGAGTTATCACCTCATAAAGAGACAGTGGTCAGAATTGTAAAAATTGGCCCGGTCATTAACGTGCAAACCACCCTTGGGGGTAAAGGGGTTAACTACCGCCGTTAAAAGGCGTATCGGCGGTCGTTAAGGGGTTAAAATAATTTTGGTGCTGTTATTTGTTATGCTACACACTCACCAGATTCTCCTGCAGTTTTATTCTTCCCATGAGGTTTATAGAGGACATAGGAACAACCTTTCACATGAAAATGATCATTGATTTGTCTGAACCATCTGAAAATCAAGGAAGAAATGGTTGTTGGGGTAAAATACAATGTGACATATAAAGAAGGAAGAATATGTTGCTGACGGATGACTGGCAACCCTAAAACTGATAAATCTCACTAGCAATAGTCAGGATCCATAACACCTTCGTATATATGGAGTGTGATCACGCATGCCATGACGTCTTTTTTAGTCAGATTTATACAGATTAGAAGAGCAGAATTGCCCATGTGCCTCCATATCCTATTGTAGGCATACACAGGTACAGTAGAGGTCTAACGCACCAATGTGAGCACTCATGACATTTCCACACATATCACAGCCATAATATGTTTGTGCGTAAGAGTTGTATAACAATAGGTGTAGTATAGAAAATTCTCTTTTTTGATGCAGGGAACTGTAATGGTTCTATTAAAAAAATGTTTAAAGTTGTAATATTATATGAGTAACTAATACAATAGCAATGCTTTTGTAAAAAAAAATGAAAAATTTGCCATCACATGTCGCTTACGTGTTCATTACCTTTACAGTGTAAATAAAGGCTTTGCACTTGCTGTTATTTCCCATTACTACATTGGCTGCTATAACTCAATTGAGTAATGAGTCAGTTGTATCTTTATGACCTCAACTAAGCTCCCTAAATGACAGAAATGATGCAGCATAGGCTGAACGTACATAATTACATTCTCCAATCTTGGCATTGATATCCTTGTAATGGATCAGCCATCACAATACCATTATGGATCACATACTATTGGTGTATATTCCCTATACTGAATTCCAAGTAAATCATTAGGGGACTAGTCTGTTGTTAGGGTAAGCACAATCTTCAGCTGTGGCCAATTCAGGGACAGTAGAGGATCTCTGGAACGGCACCATTCAGGTATGAGAAAGTATGGAGGTGTAGATAACTCATATCAGCAACTGTAGACAAAAGCTACATTTTTAGTTTTCCTCTTTTCAGGTTTATTTTAGACTCCATTTATATCTACATAATAGTTTCCATTAATAACAGAAACCACAGCGCAGTGATGAATTTCATCATACGATTGATACCTACTGATCGTAGTGACATGGGTCTGTCTTGTTCTGTATAGGTGTCATTTGTTTTGATGGATTCTTTGACAGAGGCTCAAAATAATTGCAGATCTAAATCTAATATATAAAGCTGAATGTATGTATGTGTGTATGTATGTGGGTATGTTTGTCCGGGATTGGAATCCGCACCGTCGCACTTACGGGCATGAAATTTTGCACGCCCGCACGTCTCGACCCCGAAAGAGTCCTAGGCTATGTTTTGAATCGAAATTTTAACCCCGCGCGTTCCAAATCGCCAAACAATTTTGGCCCTATCTACATAATGGGGAGAAAGCTGAATGCTTGTGTGTATGTCCGGCATAGGAATCTGCATTTACGGGCATGAAATTTTGCACACCCGCACGTCTCGACCCCGGGAGCGTCATAGGCTAGGTTTTGAGTAGAAATTTTAACCCCGCGCATTCCAAATCGGCAAATAATTTTGGCTCGGGATAGGAATCTGCACCGTTGTACTTACGGGCATGAAATTTTGCATGCCCGCACATCTCAACCCCAGGAGCATTATAGGCTATGTGTTGAATGGAAATTTTAACCCCCGCACGTTCCAAATCGCCAAACAATTTTGGCCCTATCTACATAATGGGGAGAAAGCTGAATGCTTGTGTGTATGTCCGGCATAGGAATCTGCATTTACGGGCATGAAATTTTGCACACCCGCACGTCTCGACCCCGGGAGCGTCATAGGCTAGGTTTTTAGTCGAAATTTTAACCCCGCGCATTCCAAATCGGCAAATAATTTTGGCCCGGGATAGGAATCTGCACCGTTGTACTTACGGGCATGAAATTTTGCATGCCCGCACATCTCAACCCCAGGAGCATCATAGGCTATGTGTTGAATGGAAATTTTAACCCCCGCACGTTCCAAATCGCCAAACTATTTTGGCCCTATCTACATAATGGGGAGAAAGCTGAATACTTGTATATAGATATAATCATTACAATTTGTTATAACTAACCGTAGTTAGGTACTATGCCCGGGCAGCGCCGGGCTCTTCAGCTAGTGTAACCTTAAAATAAGGATTTTCAAAGACACGTCATTACTGCAGTATGGTGTGAGGCAGTGACTGGTGTCACATGTAGGGGTCGCTGTATATTCCCCCCAGGATGCTCATGGAGGCGTATTGAGGCCTTGAGAGTGCATTGCAGTCACAGGCGTAGCTGTGGTTGCAATGCAGACTAAAATGAGTATAGGTCTTGGACATTCTAGTTGTCTAAGGCAGATTTAGTGAAAACCTGCTCTGGGTTTGTGTTTTGAAACAGACTACAAGATGGTACTGTTGCAGTCCGTTTCATTCCTGGCCTGGTTTCCCATGTGGCTGAAGGCCACAGGTTGCACAGGTTGATAAGTAAATCAATACCGTCTTTGGAGACAAGGAACTCTACAAGACAAGAGTGAGAGGGAAAAATAAGGGGGGCGCAGATCTAAGTGTAGAATTTTAGTAATATCAGATAGAAATAGAAATACTTCTCACCTTTTGGTATCTTGTTACTCAGCGTGTAACCCTGTGTTTGGGTAATGGAGTAATCGTCTGGATCTGCTGGCCTGCTGCTCAAACGAGGTGGAGCGAACTACTTTGTAGGAGATTCGTCAAGGGGTGCAGAAAAAAAAAAATTCCAGTTTGTCCAGGAGTGCTTCCGGCTGATTCATTAATTACTCCGAATATTTCAAGGAATATCCAATTTATTATAAACATACAAGCACAACGCGTTTCGGCTATACATAAAATTAGCCTTCATCAGGTAAAATAATATATATTTTTAAAAGACACATTTATATAAGAGGAAAAAAAAAAAAAGGGATCCAACCCTTCAATCAATTATCAATTAAGAAGGAACACCTGCACACATCTTCAAACTATTGGGAGGCCAGTTGTAAATGGAGTCTATATTAGTTAAAACCTCATTTTCTATGTTTTTTCATTCCATATTCATTAAAAATGTGTTGTATTTTTAAAATATTTTTTTTTTTATTAAAATTATTTGTCTCATCAATATTTAAGATTTTGCTTATTATCTTATTTGATATATCTCTGGTGAGACAAAACTATTTTTCCAACCCGTAAATAATTTCATTTTAATAATCATTAGATTAACTGATACCTGTTGGGACTAGAACTCATGCATTCATCTTCCTTATATCTTTATCGTACTTACATACATATTTACTTTACAGAGTCACCCACAGGTATGGTCTCTGAATGTTTAGTTTCTTACAATGGGATTTCTGGCCATTGATTTCACACAAATCATTATCATATGCTAAAAGAAACATCTCATCAAAAATGACATATGATCACATTCTTAGGGAGAATTCCCAGCGAACCAACAAAGGACCGGTAGTGAATAAATTAGAGGATCTTTTCAAACTTAAAACAACAGTACTATATATTTCTAACTTATCTTTGAGGCCATCTGGATACAGAGTCCTCAATCTGTATATCCAGAAGGCCTCCTTCTTATTTAAGAATCAAGACATCTCCTGTTAACACATGAAAAAGAATTTAGTGTGAACCTGACACCGGTTGAACCGATTCCTGGAGATGTTTCTGATAGGGTACAACAGTTAAATAAGAAGGAGGCCTTCTGGATATACAGATTGAGGACTCTGTATCCAGATGGCCTCAAAGATAAGTTAGAAAATATATAGTACTGTTGTTTTAAGTTTGAAAAGATCCTCTAATTTATGTGTGCAGATGTTCCTTCTTAATTGATGATAATTGAAGGGTTGGATCCCTTTTTTTTTTCCTTTTCCTCTTATATAAATGTGTCTTTTAAAGATATATATGATTTTACCTGATGAAGGCTAATTTTACAGTGGTGGCCAAAAGTATTGGCACCCCTGCAATTCTGTCAGATAATACTCAGTTTCTGCCTGAAAATGATTGCAAACACAAATTCTTTGGTATTATTATCTTCATTTAATTTGTCTTCAATGAAAAAACACAAAAAGAATTGACCTAAAGCCAAATTGGATATAATTCCACACCAAACCTAAAAAGGGGGTGGACAAAAGTATTGGCACTGTTTGAAAAATCATGTGATGCTTCTCTAATTCGTGTAATCACCAGCACCTTAACTTACTTGTGGCACCTAACAGGTGTTGGCAATAACTAAATCACACTTGCAGCCAGTTAACATGGATTAAAGTTGACTCAACCTCTGTCTGTGTCCTTGTGTGTACCACACTGAGCATGGAGAAAAGAAAGAAGACCAAAGAACTGTCTGAGGACTTGAGAAACCAAATTGTGAGAAAGCATGAGCAATCTCAAGGCTACACGTCCATCTCCAAAGACCTGAATGTTCCTGTGTCTTCCGTGCGCAGTGTCATCATGAAGTTTAAAGCCCATGGCACTGTGGCTAACCTCCCTAGATGTGGAAGGAAAAGAAAAATTGACGAGAGATTTCAACGCAAGATTGTGCGGATGGTGGATAAAGAACCTTGACTAACATCCAAACAAGTTCAAGCTGCCCTGCAGTCCGAGGGTACAACAGTGTCAACCCGTACTATCCGTTGGCGTCTGAATGAAAAGGGACTGTATGGTAAGATACCCAGGAAGACCCCACTTCTTACCCTGAGACATAAAAAAGCCAGGCTGGAGTTTGCCAAAACTTGCCTGAGAAAGCCTAAAACGTTTTGGAAGAATGTTCTCTGGTCAGATGAGACAAAAGTCGAGCTTTTTGGGAAAAACCATCAACATAGAGTGTACAGGAAAAAAAAGAGGCATTCAAAGAAAAAGACACGGTCCCTACAGTCAAACATGGCGGAGGTTCCCTGATGTTTTGGGGTTGCTTTGCTGCCTCTGGCACTGGACTGCTTGACCGTGTGCATGGCATTATGAAGTCTGAAGACTACCAACAAATTTTGCAGCATAATGTAGGGCCCAGTGTGAGAAAGCTGGGTCTCCCTCAGAGGTCATGGGCCTTCCAGCAGGACAATGACCCAAAACACACTTCCAAAAGCACTATAAAATGGTTTTAGAGAAAGCACTGGAGACTTCTAAGGTGGCCAGCAATGAGTCCAGACCTGAATCCCATAGAACACCTGGGGAGAGATCCCAAAATGGCAGTTTGGAGAAGGCACCCTTCAAATATCAGGGACCTGGAGCAGTTTGCCAAAGAAGAATGGTCTACAATTTCAGCAGAGCATTGTAAGAAACTCATTGATGGTTACCGGAAGCGGTTTGTTCGCAGTTATTTTGGCTAAAGGTTGTGCAACCAAGTATTAGGCTGAGGGTGCCAATACTTTTGTCTGGCCCATTTTTGGAGTTTTGTGTGAAATGATCAAGGATTTGATTTTTGCTTCATTCTCTTTTGAATTTTCCTTGCAAGCAAATTAAATGAAGATAAAAATAGCAAATAATTTGTGATTGCAATCATTTTCAGGAAGAAACTGAGTATTATCTGACAGAATTGAAGGGGTGCCAATACTTTTGGCCACCACTGTATGTATAGCCGAAACGCGTTGTGCTTGTATGTTTATAATAAATTGGATATTCCTTGAAATATTCGGAGTAATTAATGAATCAGCAGGAAGCGCTCCTGGACAAACTGGAAAAAAAATTTCTGCACAGGTTGATAAGTGGGATTGAGCAGTATACAGTCACTCAGGATGTTGTACAGGAGCATGGGAAAAGTCCACAAACCACTGTTGGGGCTAACCAGGACCAAGCCCGTGATGAGGGGGTAACCTGAAGTGAGGGTGACAAAGTTCTGTTTCCCCTAAAGCGGCTCCAAGGTATAGTCGGGCTGCATTTATTAAGTGTTGGCTGTGTCAAGGGCCCGGACATGTGGCTGTCAACTGCCCTCTGACATCTGAACCTATTGACTGCGGGTATACACGCCATGTGTCTATGTATGCCCAGCCAGTCTGTATCGCCACTATGGGCACTGTAGGCGGCGAACAGCAGCTGTGCCGGGTACTCGTGAACGGGTACCAAACAGGCTTTCCTGGACTAGGGGAGCAGAGTGACTTTAGTCCATGGGTCCCTTGTTTCCGAGGACAACCCCAAAGGACGGAAATTGGAGGTGATGGGTGTCCATGGGGAAATTTGGGAGTACCTGACCGCGGAGGTTAATTTTTCTACATCATGTGGGGACATTAAACATGTGGGAGTGGTGAAGAGTGAAGACCCTTCTATATCGGAATGTGTTGGGAAGAGACTTGCCCCTGTTCTGGTCCCTGTGGGAGACCAGGGTCAACCCTCCCAAGGTAAATGTTCCGGTTGTAGAACCCGAAGATCCCAAGTCAGGGATACCTGCCATAGGGGTCGCCAACCTAGCAACAGAGTGTAACCCGATAGGTTCTCCCATAGATGTATTGGCAGGAGAGGCTGAGGATGTTGTTCCGGGCGCAGAATCGGAAGATCCTGAGTCAGTGATACCTGTAATAGGGGTCGCCAACCTGGGGACAGAGTGTAACCCCAATAGGTTCCCCCTAGAGGTTGTGGCAGGAGAGGTCGTGGAGACCCCACTGAACCCCGAGCTGGAAATGTCCTCTGGTAAGTTTGTGACAGTTCAGTTCCAGGGTCCCACGCAGAGACGCAGGTATAAAAAATGCTCTCATAAAAAGAAAGCCTGGAGGAATCAGGAAGGTGTGGTCGTGGAGGTGACTAGGGAAGTACACATGAGGAACCTTCTGGTACCGGCTAAGGATGTGGCTGGGAGTCAGAGTAAAATGGATAGAGCTTTCACTAGACAGCAGCGTCGGGAGGCTCGGGTTCGGGTGCGACGTGGTACGGATGTATGCCCAGAGTTTCTGGGGCGAACCTTGGCGTTTCGGGGTGATGTAGTCACCGAGGCACAGGTAAGGGTACAGAGGAAACGGTACCAAGGGCCCGAAAGCAGGTACTTAGTTGACAGGATGAGCTGCAGGGTTAGGGATCCCTAAATAAATGAGGTTGAGACCATCCAAAACTGGCCCAAATCTACTGTTAGTCAGGAAAGTGGGCGTGTCTTCGGCAACGGAGAACGAAGAGGTGGGTGGTCATGTAACAAAGTATGGAGGAGAAACACAAAGGGGAGGGATGCATGCGTCAACCGATGGTTCCGGTCCCTACTTTGGTTTCTCAGTACAGTGTCGGGCGGGGGTGTCACAGGGTCATGCAGATGCCCTGCCACACACCTATGTGGGGTGACTAGTGTTCAACCCCACAGGTTTGAACAGAGGGAGGGGGTATGTGAGGCAGTGACTGGTGTCACATACATGGTTCCCTGTGTGTTCCCCCCAGGATGCGCAAGGAGGCATATTGAGGCCATGAGAGTGCATTGCAGTTACAGGCGTAGCTGTGGTTGCAATGCAGACTAAAGTGAGTATAGATCTTGGACATGCTAGTTGTCCAAGGCAGATTTAGGGAAAACCTGCTCTGGGTTTGTGTTTTAAAACAGACTACAAGATGGTAGTGTTGCAGACCGTTTCATTTCTGGCCAGGTTTTCCATGTGGCTGAAGGCCACAGGTTACTAGTTAAAAACCCTGCAGTAAAGGGTTTGGGTGTGTCAGGTTCAAAGTCAGTGTCAGTCTGGTGTTGGCAGGAGTACAGAGAAGGAGGTTCTGCAGAGCTCCACCTGTGTGAGGCAACACAGGCCAGCGGAGTCAAACAGCCAAGGCAGCTGAAAACCCTGGCACCCACAGCGTACACAGCGTTGCAGTCGCCCACGGCAACTAGTCAAAGGAGGATTTGCGTGTTTAGTGACTGTAAACTGGAGAATATGGTTCCCAGCTGTGATCTGGAATATATTGTGTACTGTGTAATGCTGTGAGTAGAATCACAGTGGTGCAGTCGCCCACGGCAACTGGTCTGAAGAGGAGGACTGGCGTGTTTAGTGACTGTAATCCAGAGGATATGTGCCCAGCTGCGAACCGGAGGTGGACTGTCCTGTTTCCCGTCTGTGATCCGGAGGATATTGTATGCTGTGTTTTGCTGAGTTGAACATTGAAGAGACATTTTGTTTTGAACTTTGCTGGGTCACTGCCTCATCACTGTACAGTGTGCTACCGCTGCACTACAACGGTTATAACATATACAAGTAGATCAGTGCTCGTTTCCTGCCCTGATGGTACTATGATCATTCTTCCCCATAAAGCATCATGTTATCAGCAGCACATTGCCTGGTTACATGGGGGCTGCCGGCATAAAATATACAATTACCCTATCAACTAGGGTTTAGGGTTTCTTCATGAGATGTTTGCTGCCATGCTAACACAGGAGGATAATTCACAGATTTTCAGCTGGTCTACATGCATGTTGTGCAAGAGTAGGTGAAATCCTTTACAACTGACCCTAGAATTGTTTGATCTGATAGTTACTTTTAGCAGAAAGTTACTTGATTTCTATTGTGTAGGATGAAACACTATAGGAATGACTTACCTCATCAAGGTTGTATTCCCAGTAAAAGGACCAAAACGAATTTCTTCAAAAGGTGGCTGGAAACCCAGAATATGTAAAGCTTCTTCTTGAGTCAGGGGTGGAAGACTTTGAAAAATAAATAATAAAACACTTCATCAGAATAAATAGTTGCAGTTGGCTTACTTGTAATCTACCCCGAGCGATAATAATATTCATCTACAGTACCTTCCTGATCCCAGAGTACTGTACAGAAAGTTCCAGCAGGATACCAAGGAAGAGATACCACAAGATGTCTTATACTGGGGTCGACTGATACAGTACCTTGTAGACAAGAAGAAGAAGAGCCATTTCTAAATGTACACACACAAACAAGTGCAAACAGACATACTGTATATACGTATTGCTGATCTATGCTGCATTCAGTGGTCATTGTCTGGAGAAACAAAGTAACAGAATACAAGATTTCATAATTGTATTGTCAGCTTATGAAGAAAATCGCTATGGCAACTTTATCAGAAAATGAGAACACTGAAATAAATACACATATTCCAATATAGAATGATTTATGACAACAGTATCAGATATAGGAATACACTAGTCTCCCATTTGTGAATCTTAGGCTGGGTTCACATTGCGCTAATGGCAATGCGCTGACGGCATCTGTTACAGAGCGGCACTAACGCTATGTAACGGATGCGTTAGCGCACCCATAGACTGCCGTTATGTAGCGCATCGCTAACGCATGTCATAATCGGCATGCGTTAGCGATGTGCCGTCATTCTGTGACAGACCCTCGGACGCGGTCTGCAGCGTTCGGGGGTCCGTCACCGCTAGCACAGATGGAGCATCTGCGCTAGCGCGATCGCATAACGCGATGTTTAAAAGGCACGTGCGTTAGCGCAGTCCGTTTAAAGCATGTGTTGAGCGGACTGCACTAACACAATGTGAACCTAGCCTTAATGTGGCTCTAACATAGGGTTGTGTCACGAATACAATTTTGGAAACAACAGCAACCTAAAATCACCAGCTAACATGCAACTTTACATTGAGCTCTATTTATTTATTATCCACCGTTTATAGCTCCAATATATGTCACCGCTCAGATTGTACAGATTCCTAAAGATAGTAAATCGGTCCTTATTCCTAATGGGGCTGACAATCTACAGTCATGGACAAAAGTTTTGAGAATGACACAAATATTAATTTTTACAAAGTCTACTGCTTCACTTTTTCTAATGGCAATTTGCATATACTCCAGAATGTTATAAAGAGTGATCAGCTGAACAGCAATTACTTGCAAAGTCAATATTTGGCTAGAAAATGAACTTTATCCCTCAAAACACATTTCAACATCATTGCAGCCCTGCCTTAAAAGGACCAGCTAACCTCTTTTCAGTGATTGCTCAATTAACACAGGTGTGGGTGTTGATGAGGACATGGCTGGAGATCAATCTGTCATGATTAAGTAAGAATGACACCACTGGACACTTTAAAAGGAGGCTGGTGCTTGCCATCATTGTTTCTCTTCTGTTAACCATGGTTATCTCTAAAGAAACACATGCAGTCATCATTGCAATGCACAAAAATGGCCTAACAGGGAAGAGTATCGCAGCTAGAAAGATTGCACCTCAGTCAACAATCTATCGCATCATCAAGAACTTCAAGGAGAGAGGTTCCATTGTTGCCAAAAAGGCTTCAGGGCGCCCAAGAAAGACCAGCAAGCGCCAGGACCGTCTCTTAAAAGTGTTTCAGCTGCGGGATCGGGCTACCAGCAGTGCAGAGCTTGCTCAGGAATGGCAGCAGGCAGGTGTGAGTGCATCTGCACGCACTGTGAGGCGGAGACTCTTGGAGCAAGGCCTGGTCTCAAGGAGGGCAGCAAAGAGGCCACTTCTCTCCAGAAAAAACATCATGGACAGACTGATATTCTGCAAAAGGTACAGGCAGTGGACTGCTGAGGACTGGGGTAAAGTTATTTTCTCTGATGAATCCCCTTTTCGATTGTTTGGGACATCAGGTAAACGCCTCATTCGGAGAAGACAAGGTGAGCGCTACCACCAGTCTTGTCTCATGCCAACTGTTAAGCATCCTGAAACCATTCATGTGTGGGGTTGCTTCTCAGCCAAGGGAATCGGCTCTCTCACAGTCTTGCCTAAAAACACAGCCATGAATAAAGAATGGTACCAGAATGTCCTCCAAGAGCAACTTCTCCCAACCCTCCAAGAGCAGTTTGGCGATCAACAATGCCTTTTCCAGCATGATGGAGCATCTTGCCATAAAGCAAAGGTGATAACTAAATGGCTCAGGGAACAAAACATAGAGATTTTGGGTCCATGGCCTGGAAACTCCCCAGATCTTAATCCCATTGAGAACTTGTGGTCAATCATCAAGAGACGGGTGGACAAACAAAAACCTAAAAATTCTGACAAAATGAAAGCATTGATTGTGCAAGAATGGACTGCTATCAGTCAGGATTTGGTCCAGAAGTTGATTGAAAGCATGCCAGGGAGAATTGGAGAGGTCCTGAAGAAGAAGGGTCAACACTGCAAATATTGACTTGCTGCATTAACTCATTCTAACTGTCAATATAAGCTTTTGTTACTCATATGTTTGCAATTATATTTCTATCTGTGATAAAAACATCTGTCAAACACACATAAAAACCAGAGGGCAGCAGATCATGTGAAAATATAATATTTGTGTCATTCTCAAAACTTTTGGCCATGACTGTACTTTGACCTGACATCTGACAGTATGACCCTGCAGAAAACCTGAACAACCACAATGGTATCATTATAAGAGAGATATTTCAATGCGACATCATTTATAATTTCACTGTGATACCAATTTTTATGGACACATGGGCTGGACTAGTCACAAAACTCAACAATGAACAACAGGGGGAAAAAAGAGTGACCAACAGTCCATATATAATGTAAAATGTATTTTATTTCATATCAAAAACAGAGCAAATAGATAAGGTGAAAGCACATACAAAGTACATGTACAACGGTGTATAAAAGGAACGCGAGTATACTGCTCCAATAATACCTATATAGTTTATATATTCGAGAAATAATCAAATAATAATAAATATAAAGAGCCCTCAAACTAATATAAGCCTAGTCTATTGCATCATAGGGAGAGAACTTCGGTGTTGCAATGAATAATGAGACACAATCTAAAACATATAATATGTATAACGCATTATAGCTCAAAATAGCTGACGAAGGCTCGTGCCGAAACGCGCGTCGGGGTTACGCGTGGTATCCTGCTCCTTCCCTCCTGTGTTATCTGCCTCCCGGGTGGTTCTTTTGCATCACAGCGGTATGTTTATTGCAAGCTATTTTAAGCTATAATGCGTTATACATATTATATGTTTTAGATTGTGTCTCATTATTCATTGCAACACCGAAGTTCTCTCCCTATGATGCAATAGACTAGGCTTATATTAGTTTGAGGGCTCTTTATATTTATTATTATTTGATTATTTCTCGAATATATAAACTATATAGGTATTATTGGAGCAGTATACTCGCGTTCCTTTTATACACCGTTGTACATGTACTTTGTATGTGCTTTCACCTTATATATTTGCTCTGTTTTTGATATGAAATAAAATACATTTTACATTATATATGGACTGTTGGTCACTCTTTTTTCCCCCTGTTGTTCACAGTATGACCCTGCAGCGGTCTGACCGACAGGTTTACCGGCGGTAGCGTTAACGCGGGTTACAGTATCTCTGCGGGGTCATGCTGATAGCGTGACCCTGCAGCGCTCTGACCGATGGTCTTACCGGCGGTAACGGTACCGCCGATAAGAACCACCGTGCCGGTGTTCCCAACGCTGTTACACAGATGACAGCGTGGGAAACACCATAGGAAGCCGGTAAAAACACAAACTCAGCAAATCTGCATTTTTATACCTGCATTTTTGCTGCGGGTTTGACTGACTCAGTTGAAGTCAATGTGTGGGAAACGCTGCAGAAACACATAAAGAATTGACATGCTGCAGAAAAAAAACGCACTGCAAATACTCAAAGGAAATTTACTGATCCTGTGCTCAACACTTCAGGATTGTCATTGAATTAGCTTGTGTAAGGTTTCCATAGCGTTTTTGGCCCATTTCCGCAAGGAAAAAAAGCAGCAAAAACGCACTGTGTGCACATAGCCTAACACTCACCGATCAGGGCTTTCTTCTTTATTTACTGTTACACCGCACAGAACACACTAGTAAGAGAGGGAGAGAGGACTGTTTTCCCCTGTCTTGTGCTACTAGTAATAAGAATAGTAATTACGGCACTCCTGACAATGGTGCCCAAGTAGGATCCCAACTCATACAAATCTTGTAGAAAACTTGGAACAACGGTAAACGTTGTGAGAAGATAATTTTATTGTGTGCAGGGAATCCAAAAATAAAGGAGATGTTTCGGTAATACAATGAAGGAAATCATTATTTGATCCCTTGTGATTTTGTAAGTTTGCCCACTAACAAGATATGAACAGTCTATAATTTTAAGGGTAGGTTAATTTTAACATTGAGAGTTACAATATCAAAAATAAAATCCAGAAAATCACATTATATAAATTATATAAATTTGCATTTTGTAGTGAGAAATAAGTATTTGATCCCCTACCAACCATTAAGAGTTCTGGCTCCTACAGACCAGTAAGATGCTCCTAATCAACTCCTGCAGACAGCTGTCTTACATAGTCACCTTTATAAAAGACTCCTGTCCACAGACTCAATTAATCAGTCAGACTCCACTACAACATGGGCAAGACCAAAGAGCTTTCTAAGGATGTCAGGGACAAGATCATAGACCTACACAAAGCTGGATTGGGCTACAAAACCATACGTAAGGCGCTGGGTGAGAAGGAGACAACTGTTGGTGCAATAGTAAGAAAATGTAAGAAATACAAAGTGACTGTCAACTGACATTGATCTGGGGCACCATGCAAACTCTTATCTCGTGGGCTATCCTTGATCATGAGGAAGGTGAGAGATCAGCCTAAAACTACACAGGGGGAACTTGTTAATGATCTCAAGGCAGCTGGGAACACAGTCACCAAGAAAACCATTGGTAACACATTACGCCGTAAAGGTTTAAAATCTTGCAGTGCCCGCAAGGTCCCCATGCTCAAGAAGGCACATGTGCAGGCCCGTCTGAAGTTTGCCAATGAACACCAGGATGATTCTGTGAGTGACTGGAAGAAGGTGCTGTGGTCAGATGAGACAAAAATTGAGCTCTTTGGCATTAACGCAACTCGCTGTGTTTGGAGGAAGAGAAATGCTGTCTATGACACAAACACCACTGTCAAGCATGGAGGTGGAAACATTATGTTTTGTGGGTGTTTCTCTGCTAAGGGCACAGGAATACTTCACCACATCAATGGGAGAATGGATGGAACCATGTACCGTAAAATCCTGAGTGACAACTTCTTTCCCTCTGCCAGGACATTAAAAATGGGTCGTGACTGGGTCTTCCAGCAAGACAATGACCCAAAACATACAGCCGAGGCAACAAAGGAGTGGCTCAAAAAGAGGCACATTAAGGTCATGGAGCAGCCCAGGCAGTCTCCAGACCTTAATCCCATAGAAAATTTATGAAGGGAGTTGAAGCTCTGAGTTGCCAAGTGACATCCTCAAAATGTTAATGACTTAAAGATGATCTGCAAAGAGGAGTGGACCAAATCTCCTCCTGACATGTGTGCAAACCTCATCATCAACTACAAAAATGCCTGACTGCTGTGCTTGCCAACAAGGATTTTGCCACCAAGTATTAAGTCTTGTTTGCAGAGGGATAAAAATACTTATTTCTCACTGCAAAATGCAAATAAATTTATCTAATTTATACAAAGTGATTTTCTGGATTTTATTTTTGATATTCTCTCTCTCAATGTTAAAATTAACCTACCCTTAAAATTATAGACTGTTCATGTCTTTGTAAGTGGGCAAACTAACAAAATCAGCAAGGGATCAAATAATTATTTCCTTCACTGTATAATGACCTTCATCAGTCAGACTGCATATAAAGAACAAAAATCATATATGGTATAAATCACCAAAATGAAAATCAACTATAGACGAGATAATGTAACAAATCACAAATCCACAGGTCCCGTTACCATATATTTTTATTTTTCCTTTTTCTTAGGTTTCTCCTTTTTTTCCCTGTTTTCATTTCATTCTTCTTTGTTACCTGCACATAGGTATTATTCTGGTCTGTTTTCCCTCCACTTGAACACATCATTTGCTTCCTTAGTGGATTTGTGATTTGTTACATTACCCCGTCTCTATTGTTGACTTTCATTTTGGTGACTTGATATAAAATTGAAACCAGAAGTTTACATACACTATATAAAAAAACATATGCAAGTTTTTCTCAATATCTGACATGAAATCAGAATAAATCTTTCCCGTTTTAGGTTAATTAGGATTACCATAATTATTAATATTTGCCAAATGCCAGAATAATGAGAGAGAATGTTTTAAGGCATTTTTATTACTTACTGCAAAGTCAAAGTTTTTATATAGTGTATGTAAACTTCTGGTTTCAACTGTGTATATACAGTAATTCCTTCCTTTCTCCCCCCTTGGCATTTTCTGTGTTTTGCTACCTCACAGCCAGGAATTTCACAGTTTTTTTTTGAGAGTTCGCATCAGTTCATGTAAAGAACACTACAACTGTGAACATTTGGTTTTCTTTTTATTGTGAAGCAAACAACAAATAGGACAAAATAATTGAAAACTTCAGTGTGCATAATTATTGACCCCTCAAAAGTCAGTACTTTGTAGAGCCTCTTTTTGTGGGAATTACAACTGCAAGTCACTTTGGATAAGTCTCTATTTGCTTTCCGCATCTTGCCACTGGGATTTTGCCCATTCCTCAAGGCAAAACTGCTCCAGCTCCTTCAAGTTAGCTGGTTTTCTCTGGTGAACAGCAATCATTAAGTCAGATTCTCAATTGGACTAAGGTCTGGGCTTTGACTAGGCCACTCCAAAACATTTACACCTTTCCCCTTACACCACTCTAGTGTTGCTTTAGCAGTATGCTTTGCGTCATTTGTCTTGTTGGAAGGTGAGCCTCCGTCCCAGTCTCAAATCATTGACAGACTGAAACCGGTTTTCCTCAAGAATATCCCTGTTCTTCGCACCTTCCATCTTCCCTTCAACTCAGATAATTTTTCCTGCCCCTGCTGCTGAAAATCATCACCACAGCATGATGCTGCCACCACCATGTTTGACTGTGTTGTTGTACACTTGAGGTAAAGAACTGTGTTGATTTGGTGCCAGAAAGTTCATTTTTGGTTTCATGTGACCACAGCACCTTCCTCCATACATTTGGGGAATCTCCCACATGTCTTTTGGCAACCTCAAAACAATTCTTACCATTTTTGTGTGTAAGTAAAGGCTTTTTTCCGGCCCACACTTCCATAAAGGCCACCTCTATGGAGTGTATAGCTTATTGTGGTTGGTTGGATGGATAGCTACTCCAGTCTCTGCTTGTGAACTCTGCAGCTTCTTCAGGGTTGCCTTTGGTCTCTGTGCTGCTTCACTGATTAATACCCTCCTTGCCCGGGCTAGGAGTTTTGGTTGGGCGGCCTTCTCTTGGTAGGTTTGCTGTGCTACCATGTTCTTTCATTTGATGATAATGTATTTGATGGTGCTCCAGGTACCATCAGAGATTGGGATATTTTTTTTTTTTTTTTATAACCCAACCCTGACGTGTACTTCTCCATAACTTTCCCCTGTCTTCTTTGGAGATCTCGTTGGTCTTTATGGTGTTGTTTGGTTAGTGGTGCGTCTTGTTTAATGGTGTTGCGGCCTTTCAAAAAAGGTGTGTATATACTGACAGACCATGTAACACTTAGGTTGCTCACAGGTGGACCTCCTTTCACTAAGCATGTGACTTATGAAGGTAATTGCTTGCACCAGAAATTTTTAAGGGCAAATGAGGTAAATACATTTGCACATACCAGTTTTTAGTTGTTTGATCCAATAAATTTAATTTATGCCTATATTTTTCTCACTTCACTTCACCAACTTAGACTATTTAGTGCTGATGCATCACACACAAATCAGATTACAAAAATATTTAAACACAGGTTGTAATGTAAAAAAATAGGTAAAGCGCCAAGGGGGTGAATACTTTTGCAAGCCACTATATAACTGGCTTAGTGATCGGACCCAAAGAGTGGTCGTAAATGGCTGCACATCCAGTTGGAAGAATGTATCAAGTGGGGTACCACAAGGCTCTGTTTTGGGCCCTGTTTTGTTCAACATCTTTATCAATGATTTAGATGAAGGAATTGAGGGTAAACTGATCAAATTTGCTGATGACACAAAGCTAGGAGGGGTAGCTAATACTAGAGAAGAGAGAGAGGATTCAAAAAGATATAAATAAACTGGAGAAGTGGGCAGCAACTAACAGAATGGATTTTAACAGAGAAAAATGCAAAGTACTACATCTGGGCAATAAAAATGAAAAAAGCATATACAAAATGGGAGGAATAGGGCTAAGTAACAGCACATGTGAAAAAGACTTGGGTATACTAATTGATCACAGACTGAACATGAGTCAACAGTGTGATGCAGCAGCAAAAAAGGCAAATGCAATTCTAGGATGTATCAACAGAAGCATACAGTCTAGATCACGTGAGGTCATTATTGCCCTCTACTCCTCTTTGGTCAGACCTCATCTGGAATACTGTGTCCAGTTTTGGGCACCACATTTTAAAAAAGACATCAACAAACTGGAGCAAGTTCAGAGAAGAGCCACCAGAATGGTGACCGGTCTGCAAACCATGTCCTATGAGGAACGGTTGCAGGATTTGGGAATGTTTAGCTTGCAAAAAAGAAGACTGAGAGGAGACTTAATAGCTGTCTACAAATATCTCAAGGGCTGTCACATTGTAGAAGGATTATCTTTATTCTCATTTGCACAAGGAAAGATTAGAAGTAATGGGATGAAACTGAATGGGATTAGACACAGATTAGATATTAGAAAAATTTTTTTTTGACAGTTAGGGTGATCAATGAGTGGAACAGGCTGCCACGAGAGGTGGTGAGTTCTCCTTCAATGGAAGTCTTCAAACAGAGGCTGGACAGACATCTGTCTGGGATGATTTAGAGAATCCTGCTTTGAGCAGGGGGTTGGACCAGATGGCCCAGGAGGTCCCTTCCAACTCTACTATTCTATGATTCTATGATATATACATATGTATCTGCTTTTTGTTCTTTATATGCCGTCTGACTGATGAAGGTCATTACATGACTGAAACGTCTTCTATATTTTTGGATTGCCTGTACACAATAAAATTATCTTCTTACAACATTTACCCGAGTGCCAAGTTTTCTACTAGTAAGGCCTGTAGAAGTGCAAGTTCATGGAAAAGTTGTTCACCTCTGTCCATCACTCCCAATTCTTTGCTACAGTGTTCTGCATGTTTTATTGGAAATAAAGAAGAAAAAAACTTGGTGTTTGCCTCTGTGCTCCGTTTTTTATTGTATATTTTTTGGATGTGGAGCTGCACTGCAACAATGATAACCACTGAATTCTAAAAAATCACTCTTGAAGTATTAGAAGATGGACCCTAATATTAAAAGCAGGTGCCTTAGATGATAATCCACTGCATATGCCAGTAGCAGTGTAGGGATGAGGTTTTATAAAATATCATCCACACACTGTGGAGAAGAAAACCTGAAGCATTATTTTCCTAAGCTGCGGATGTGACATTTGTAGTCTTTCCCTTTACGAGATGGAAATAACCCTCTAGACAGCATGGTATAAAATCGTTTAAAACAATGATTACTGCTTTTAAGGCTCCTTTTGTACGGTGATGTATGAATGCATGCTACGTACCATCTTCGGAGATCAAGAACTTTCCGCTGCTTAATGTCATCCACAATAAAGTGCTGGCTGCAGTCTCTTAATGGCTTCACCTTTCTATCTGGTTTCTTCTTCGAGACCTGTTTATTAACCAGTCCTACATGAAACATAAAATGCAAGTAGGTGTATTAAAATATATTCATTAAAACTGAACTAGATCTGCATGTCTGAATAACATATACAGTAGATGTGGAGCAATTTTAAAGCTTTATTCCAGTTGTAAGAAATGATTATCTATCTATAGGAAAGCTTACGCATTCTAAATCAGTGGGTGACCGAAGTTTAAGATCCCAGAGTGAGTTGAATGGAAAGGCACTGTGCCTGCTCGAGCACCTCTCCATTCATTCTCTATGGGACTGATGGAGAAAGTTGAGTACAAGACATGAGTTTATCACCAAGTCCCATAGAGAATAAATGGAGCAATAACTAAATATGAGCACTGCCGCTCCATTCAGATGGGTTACAAATTTGCCTGTTCAAGTGAGTGGTGGGACCTACACGAATTTAGAAGTTGTCACTTATCCTTTGGATAAGTATTACTTTCTTGTACCTGGAATACCACTTTATCAATCATATTCTATTGGAAATTAGTGAGCTTATTAATGAAGAACAATAAAAATGCAATTTATTATACGCTAAATAAAAATCATCTGAGGCTCTGCTACAGTGACTTCAACCTAATACATTGTTACCTGTCTTCTGACCTAAGTAATTAATACACTGTATCAGTTAGGGAACGCTGCATTTAACACTGATACCTCCAACATATGACGCATATGACATATAGCCACATAGTGCCATGCGGTGATCAAAGGCTCTCATGTTAAAAATATATGTATTTTTTATTACAGGATGCCACTATATAGAACAGCATAGATGTTATGCTGGATGAGATGAGACGCATTGGTTCTGTGTATTTCCTGTAGAACACGCTGAAATGTAAAAATAGGGAGGAATTTGAATATAAAGTTAGAAAGTTGCACAGCTACAGCTGAGAAGTAAGATATGTGCTTATATGGTATGGAAAAGGCTAAATGTGTTATTAATTTTAATAAACTGTGCCAAACAAACTGAAATTCATTCTCTGCATGTTCTCAGGACTTTCTTCTAATGGCCAGTCTTTTAGCTCAACCAATCCTATGTTCTTTTACCTATTTTATAGGTCATCAATATCAATTCAATGGCGGTCCGACACTTAGCACCCCCACTGATATGCTATTATAAGCCCTGGTAGCAGCCAGATGTAAACGCATTGTATGAATCTGGAATGCACAGCTCCAATTCAATATGAAGAAGCGACTGCCGAGTCCCGCAGTGCAGCTCCATACAATGTGTTTACATCTGGCCTCTAATGGGGGCTTATAACAGCTGAGTCGTGAGGGTGTGGAGTGTCGGACCTCTACTGATCTGCTGATAGTGATGATCTAGGTAGGTCATCAATACCTCATGACCAACCTATCTCTTTCAACTACAAGACAGGATCCATTTGAACACTAACGTGTGTTGGAGGTGATAATGTGAGAACCACTGCTTTAATCCATGTGTTAAAGCTGTTGTCTTGTTTACTGTTCGCTCATGGTCACTTTTTGGCTAGATTTTCTGAAGGTGAAAGAACTAAACATGGATAAGGCAGCCAACTAAACGTGATCATACACATCGAATAAATGTTGTTGGACCAGCCAGTCATCATTTGTGAATGAAGGTGTTCTGATCTTCTCTCAACCTAACCAACGGGCCAAAAACCAGTCAGCACTAAGCATACAGCAGCTATGAAACGTCTTCAGCCACATTCAATTTTTAAGTTAGGAGCCATTTTATTTTTAAGGGGCTTTGTACTTCTTGGACAACGCCTTGTTAAACGCCAAAGTCCCATGAGTAAAACACAAATATTATACTCTTCTCCCAGCCTTTTTAGCAACTTTGGCGCTGGGTCACACTGCACTAGGACATTTCTATCTAATTTGATCGCGGCATCCAATCAGCGGCCGTTGAATGGCTGTTGGGTTTACTATTTTAACAGAAACCAATTACCAATTATTAATTGGCTGCCGCGCTCACATGACATAATGTCACGCAAGCACAAGGAGACCCAGCACGGGCATGGCTACAACGACGCCAATGTGGGAGGGGAGTATACGCTTTATTTATTTTACTTAGGGGGCTTGTGGACAACTTCTTTAAGCCAGACTATGAAATCCTTCTCAAGCTATCTGATAATAGTGGTACAGGTAATCATGTTATATCATTGTATGACCTAATCCTCATCCATGAGTCAGGCCTTAAGTCAGTGACAAATACAGCACCACAATCACTGAGATAACTCACAATACGATACATCACACATTTATAATTAATAGCCATAAATATTAACATAAATACTGTATTTTCATTCACTTCACCTGGTTTGGTCTTTATTTTTGTAGTCATTGTGTTAAAGTCAGATGTGTCAATCTCCCAGGCAAGAGGAAGAGTCCCAAGATTGGTAGACAAGGAGTCCAAATTTGTGTCTTCATTATAAATACGATCAGGCTCAGTAGCCTGACGATCAATGTAATTCAGGGTATTGTTCAAGGCAGGTTTATCTTGAGAACTTGAGCTACCCACTGAGCTGGGAGTTTTGCACAGAGAGGTTGCTTGGTTCAGGAACGCATAGTCTGAACAAACCGTATAGAATTTTTCCCTTGTGTGAGTCACTGGGCATCCCCAAGGATAATTGCGTTCTCCCCCAGAACCCAGGTTTCCAGAATCCCCCACATGGAAGGACTTTACATTATCTTGTGAATTGTCACCCGGAAATTTCTCTTTAGGCTTGTGCTCGTGGCTGGAGGTACCATTAGCTTCTCTGTCTGCCTCTACGTTAGGCATTGAATGAAAAGGCAAGATGGAGGTTAGCACAGGCTTCAGGTCAATAGATATTCCTCCACTGATTATTTTCTGATATGATTCATATGCTTCATACTCAATGGAAATCCTGTAAGGTATAAAAATATATATTTTCTTTAATTTTATTTCCAATAAATGCTTGTTTTCTTAATCATAAAAATAAAATCTAGAGGGTACAGATAAAACTAGGGTTGAACAGGTAAGGTAGGAAAAAGTGAAGAATATAATGGCGTAAAAGAAACATAGGAAAAACTCGGGAATATGCAGCATCAGATTAACACAAAATCAAATAAATATCAACAGGTTTTAAAAACAAACTGCCAGTAAGTCAAAATCATTACAGAATGTATATTTAACTAAAAATGGAAGAATTTCTTAAGAATGATTAGAATTATTTCTATCCATCCATGGTACATGAAACATGGAAATCCACTTTTTTCCGTTATTCAGTCCAAAGCACTGGTCTAAATAAATCTATTTCCTTTACATACTATTTAATTTACTCATATCAATTTTCATGTCGAAGAGGTATATGACATCCGCTAACATTGTGGTAACCTTCAGTCCCTAGTGTTGTGAATGGGTTTGAGATGAGTTCTGAGCAGAGGCTCCCTCTGGTGGTTACAAGCGGTACTAGTGAGGATTGTGAGGACTGGGAATCAGGTGTTACTGATTG
Organism: Oophaga sylvatica; assembly: GCA_033576555.1. Classification (NCBI taxonomy): domain Eukaryota; kingdom Metazoa; phylum Chordata; class Amphibia; order Anura; family Dendrobatidae; genus Oophaga; species Oophaga sylvatica. Next base: position 212,579,062 of record JARQOD010000002.1, read on the forward strand.
GTCTTATGTAAGGGAGTCATTTTCCCATCAGGGTTGCCGGTGATCAATTGTTCTGGTCTGAATCCTTCTTTCCAGTTTCCCTTGTAGCCTGCTGTGTCGTGTCTGCATCTCCTGCTATCGGATAAGACAATTTCTTATTTTGTGTTTTTGCTATATTTTTGCATTTTGTCCTGCACTTCTTTGGGGGCCTTCAGGGTCCCCTCCGGGGGCTTCTGCCCTCTCAGTTTAGTTCAGCCTCTGAGTTTTGTTCTTTTGCTTTTTCCAGTTTTTTCAGTGGCTGCTGTTTTGATTTTCTTACACCAGAGAACTAATTTAGGTGGTAGAGGTCGTGTGATCTCAGGTGATTTTGAAATTAGTAGAGTTGGTGTTTTTCAGGGTTTTCTGGATTGCAGTAAGTACCCTTCCTGTCCTTTTCTATTTAGATAGTTTGGGCCCCAGCGTTTGCTCATACTATTTTCTTTCTGTGTCAGTATTTCCTCTTGTCTAACCGCCATTACATGTTTGGGGGCTTTCTATTATCTTTGGGGTTCTGCTCCGGGGCAGATAACTTTCCTATTTCTATCTTTAGGTGTAGTTAGTTTCTCAGGCTGTGACGAGGCGTCTAGGACCAACGTAGGAACGCTCCACGGCTGCCTCTAGTTGCGGTGGTTAGTCAGGGTACTGCAATCTCATAGATTCCAACTGCTCTGGTGTATTGCCTTTTTTACCTGCACTCCTCAGCTACCGAAACATAACAGTATCACCGGCCTAAAAATTGTATGGTACTCACAGAAGGGAAAAAATATTTTGAAGGAAGAAAAGTTGTCAGAGATATTTTTCTGTTTGTTGCATTTTTTTTTTTTTTTTTTCCCTCTGTATCTCTGGGTGCTGGGGAGGATCTTTTCTCCCAATGGAGTTTGCACAGTTGTCTGGCCGTGTGGATCAGCTTGCCACTGAGGTTCGGAGTATTGCTATCTATCTTGCTGGGTTGCCTGTTGTGGAACCTAGGATCCCCATGCCAGATTTGTTTTTAGGGGATCGAGCTAAGTTTCAGAATTTCAAAAATAATTGTAAATTGTTTCTTGCCTTAAAATCTAAGTCCTCAGGAAACGCAGCGCAGCAGGTTCAAATTATCATCTCTCTCCTGCGCGGCGATCCTCAGGATTGGGCTTTTTCCCTGATACCTGGGGATCCTGTTTTGAGTGATGTTGATGCATTTTTTCAGGCCTTGGGGTTATTGTACGATGAGCCTAATGTCACTGATCAAGCTGAAAAAGCCTTGTTGGCATTAAATCAGGGGCTTGATGACGCTGAGTTATACTGTCAGCGATTCCGTAGGTGGGCAGTCCTGACCAAGTGGAATGACGACGCTTTGGCGGCCCTTTTCCGGAAGGGTTTGTCGGATAATGTAAAGGATGTTATGGTGGGATTCCCTGTCCCCTCTGGTCTCAATGATTCTATGTCATTAGCGATTCAAATTGACAGACGTTTGCGTGAGCGGAGAAGTATGCGTGGAGTGGTGTTGCCTTGTGAGCCAGCTGCTGAGCCCATGCAGTGTGATGGAGTGGTGTCTGGGGCACAGCGTCATGAGTTTCGAAAGCGCAATGGGTTATGTTTCTACTGTGGTGATGCCTCTCATGCTATTTCAGTCTGCCCTAAGCGGGAAGACATTTTGCACGCTCAGTTGTCTTGGGTAGTGTTCAGACTAAGTTTTTATTAACTGTCACTCTGATATGCTCTCTGTCCTCATTTTCTGCTCAGGCTTTCGTTGATTCTGGAGCAGCTATTAACCTGATGGATTATGATTTTGCTAAACGTTGTGGATTTCCCTTGATACCCCTACAGAAGTCTATTCCTTTACTGGGGATCGATTCTACCCCTTTGGCTGAGAATAAACCCCAGTTTTCTACTCAGGTGATAATGAGGGTTGAACCTGATCACCAGGAGTGCTGCAAATTTTTGGTTCTATATAATCTGCATGACATTATAGTGCTGGGTTTCCCTTGGTTACAGTCTCATAATCCTGTTTTGGATTGGAAATCTGTGTCTGTAACCAGTTGGGGCTGCCAATGTATTAATACCAACACTCCTGTTTTTTCTGCCTCCCCCCAGGCTGAGGATGTTCCTGACTTTTTGTTTGATTTTTCTGATGTGTTTAGCGAAAGTAAATCTGCATCCTTGCCTCCCCATAGGAGCTATGACTGCGCTATTGAATTAGTGCCGGGTAGTAAATTCCCTAAAGGTCGCCTTTTTAACTTGTCTGTACCTGAACATGACGCTATGCGGTCTTATATCAAGGAATCATTGGAGAAGGGTCATATCAGACCATCCTCTTCACCCTTAGGTGCCGGTTTTTTCTTTGTGGCCAAAAAAGATGGTTCATTAAGGCCGTGTATTGATTATCGTCTCTTGAACAATATTACTGTGAAATATCAATACCCGTTACCCTTGATTTCTGACCTGTTTTCCAGGGTGAAAAACACTACTTGGTTTACCAAGCTTGACCTCAGGGGGGCGTATAACCTTATTCGCATTAAGCACGGGGATGAATGGAAGACGGCATTTAACACCCCTGAAGGGCATTTTGAGTACCTTGTGATGCCCTTTGGGCTCACTAATGCTCCTTCCGTCTTCCAGTCCTTCATGAATGACATTTTCAGGGATTTTGTGGACAAGTTTCTGATTGTTTATTTGGATGATATCTTGATTTTTTCTAATGACTGGGACTCTCATGTGAAACATGTTCGAACTGTATTCCAGATTTTGAGAGAGAATGCTCTGTATGTGAAGGGATCAAAGTGTCTTTTTGGCGTACAGAAGATCTCATTTCTGGGATTCATTTTGTCCCCATCTGTTATTGAAATGGACCCGGTCAAGGTTCAGGCCATCTGTGATTGGGTCCAACCTACTTCATTAAAGGCTCTTCAGAGATTTTTGGGTTTTGCCAATTTTTATCGTAAATTTATTGGTAATTTCTCGGTTATTGTTAAACCATTAACTGATTTGACCAGAAAGGGTTCTGATGTGGTGAATTGGCCTCCTGAGGCAGTCTCTGCGTTTCAGGAACTTAAGCAGAGATTCACTTCTGCTCCTGTTCTACGGCAGCCTGATGTTTCTCTGCCATTTCAGGTGGAGGTTGATGCCTCTGAAATTGGGGCAGGTGCCGTTTTGTCCCAAAAAGATCCAGAGACCTCTAAAAGTAACCCTTGTGCCTTTTTCTCTCGAAAATTTTCTCCTACTGAACGTAATTATGACGTGGGTAATCGGGAGTTATTGGCCATGAAGTGGGCTTTTGAAGAGTGGAGACATTGGCTGGAGGGAGCCAAACATCAGGCCCGAGCGTGCCCTGTTGGAAAATTTTTTTGTCCCGGACCAAGGAAAAAAGGGTGTGTGTTGAGATTCATTGTCCGGCTTTTGGGATCCGGAATTTTTGTTACCAGAGACTTGGTTAGTCGGTCCTTTTGGTGGCCTTTCCTTGTCTCGCGTTGTCAGGGAATTTGTGCGTCCTGCGGGATTGCTCTCGCCCCAAAAGCCTTGTCTCGCTCAGTGGTTTGTTGAGCCATTGCCTGTGCCCAAGAGACCATGGACCCCATATCTTTGGATTTTTTCCGATCTTCCTGTTTTCAGAGAATGACCACCATCTGGGTTAATTTGTGATGGTTTTCAAAATGTTACTCTTTTTGCCATTACCTAAGTTGCCTTCCTCCTCTAAAATTGGTGCGTTTTTCCCTTCAGCACGGGTTCGTTTACACGGATTCCTGAGAACATTGTGTCTGACAGAGGAGTCCAGTTTGTTTCCAGATTTTGGAGGCTTTTTGTTTAAACTGGGTGTTCAATTGTCTTTCTCCCGGCATTTCATCCTCAACCCAATGGTCAAATGAGAGAAACAAACCAGACTTGGAGACTTATCTAAATGCTTTGTGTCTGCTATCAGGATGAGGGGTTTCCCCTTTTTCCTTTGGCTGAGTTTGCTCTTAATAATAGGGCTAGCTCTGCACTTTGATGTCTCCGTTTTTTGTAATTCGGGTTTCCCCTGATTTTTTCAGGACAGAGGGGTTCTGTTGTCCAGGTTTGACTTGTTGTTGGGTATGCAGCAGTTTTGGGACAGGTAGTGGAGGGTTGCCCCTTCTAGGAGAAGGCCCGGGTTTGCTAACGGATAGGACTGATGGTCCTGGGTTTTTTTAAAAGTGGGGGACTTGGTTGGTTGCCCTCAAATTATATTCCTATGGAGGAGTAGATCTCCTAAATTTAAAGCCTAGGTTCTTTGGGAAACCTTATAAGATCTGGAGATTATTAATCCTGTTTCTTTTGTTTGTTTTTTCCCAGGGACATTTAAGTCCATAACGTGTTCCACAAGTCCTTGTTGAAGAGGTTTGTTGAGCAGGGTTCCTGTGCTGTGCCTCCTGCCCTGTTTTTGGTTGAGGGCAATTGGAGTATGTGGTTGAGAAAATATGGATTCTCGTTTTTCTGAGAAGCTCCAGTTTTGGTTTAAATGGAGAGGTTATGGTCAGGAAGACAATTCTTGGGTGTTTGCTTCGGACATCCATGTAGGGATTTATCCGGCGTATCATAGAACTCATCCTGACCGACCTGGTTGCTCAATGAGGGTTCGGTGACCCCCTCAAGGGGGGGGTATGTTGTAATGGGTTTTGAGAGAGTTTGAGCAGAGGCTCCCTCTGGTGGTTACAAGGGTACTAGTGAGGATTGTGAGGTGGGTTCAGGTGTTACTGATTGGTTTATGTAAGGGGGTCTTTTCCCATCGGGTTGCCCGGTGATCAATTGTTCTGGTTGAATCCTTTTTCCAGTTTCCCTTGTAGCCTCTGTGTCGTGTCTGCATTCCTGCTATCGGTAAAAACAATTTCTTTTTTGTTTTTTTTGTTTAAAATTTTTGCTTTTTTTGTCCTGCACTTCTTTGGGGGCCTTCAGGGTCCCCCGGGGGCTTCTGCCCTTATTTAGTTCAGCCGCCTGAGTTTTTTTCTTTTGCTTTTTCCTGTTTTTTCAGTGGCTGCTGTTTTGATTTTTTACACCAGAGAACTAATTTAGGTGGGTAGAGGTGTGTGATCTCAGGTGATTTTGAAATTAGTAGAGTTGGTTTGCTTTTCAGGGTTTTCGGGGTTGCGTAAGTACCCTTCCTGTCCTTTTCTATTTAGAGTTTGGGCCCCAGCGTTTGCTCAACTATTTTCTTTCTGTGTCGTATTTCCTCTTGTCTAACCGCCTTACATGTTTGGGGGTTTCTATTATCTTGGGGTTCTGCCCCCGGGGCAGATGCTTTCCTATTTCTTCTTTAGGTTAGTTAGTTTCTCAGGCTGTGCGAGGCGGGCTAGGACCATAGGAACGCTCCAGGCTGCCCTATTGCGGTGGTTTGGGGTATGAAACTCATAGTTCCCAATGTCTGGTGTATTTTTTTTACCTGCACCTCAGCTACGAAACATAAACCCCCCAGGAGCTGTTTGATCTGTTTTCAGCAACTGGACAGTGCTGTCATCAAGAACCAAAAGGGGGAAAAGGACCCCAACTAAGTGCTTTGCAAGAAGGGTTTGTGAAAAAGTTTTTTAGGAAGTCATATTTCGTATAATTTTAGTGTAAAAGGTGCCCCTCAATCTAAATGAGCTGTTTATTGGATGAAATGACCTGCAGCCAAAAGAAAGACATATTTCACCAGCCATTTCCGGGTAAAACAGGACCTGTGCTGCCAGAATAATGGCAGCTTATGCGCACTATTCATATGCTCAGTGGCATCATTTTTCCCTGGTCTATGTGTAAAAAAAGGGTGTTATACAAGCCGATCGGTTAATATTTGCGTTGGCAGTCACTTGTGTCTCGACAATTGGCTGTTATTACAGCATATAATTGAAAAATTTGGAAATTCCGGATCTTTGTCCTGCCTCGCTCACTACCCCCTTTTCATACACCCCTTTTATTTACATAAATGGGGGGGTTCAGGGGGGGTTTTTGCCCTGACTGGAATTCTGGTTTAATGCCCCATCACTGTTTATTTTTTTTCTAAATTTTTTAACTTGTTTTTCCTTTTCTATCTAATTTAAAAAACGTGGCCAAAAAAAAATGTCTGAACTCTTTTTTTTTAGTACGGAAAAGTACCCCGTTGACTGTGGATGCCTGAAGGTATTTATGTAATGCCGTAAATGTGGAGCGGTTCGTGTAACAGGCCAGGCACACATAGAGCGTAAGTTACAACAAGATATTCTGTGTGTTTGTCTGGACTTTATTTTACGGGGTTTTTGTATAAGACATTTACAGTAATTTTTTTGGCATTGGTACATGCAGGATGGAATTTATGCAGATTTAGTAAATCGCACAATTGTGTAGCGATATTGGTTTTTCCGAAAAAAAACTCTTTAAATGCTGCACAAAATTTTTTAAGGGAAATTTCCCCCGTGGATTTTTTAATAGTTATAGGTAATTCTAAAAAGATTCCACCTCGATTTGCCCTTTTCAACAAAGAGGGATTAAAACCACTGAAACTGTTATGTATGTCATGCTGTGGAAAATTTTTTGTGGGGGAAATTTGGATGATCACACACCCAAAGGGAAAAACTATGTGAGTGCATTTTTGGTTGGCAAAGAGATTTGTGCTGTCTGGTCCCCTTGGTTTTCCTGGCAGCCAATCCACATTGAATTCTGTGGCCAAATACCGGCCGGTATAATGGGCACCCTTGGGTTCCCAAACCCAAAAAATATGTTGTCCTTTTGGGGGTGAACTTGTCTTTGGCCTCATGAATGCCAGAGTTGCAGGGTTGTAAAAACAAATCCCCAAGAAATGAAGCTTTCTAGACCGGGGTGCAACAGAGGGACTTTTAAACGGACCCCGGGGATTGCCCCCCTGTAAATTTTTACAGTAGGGGATTTGTGATAAGGATATTGAAAGCCATGGATTTCAGAGTAAAAATGATCTGTCAGGTCCCACGCTGCGAGTTAGAGGCTTTGGCGAGCGCATGTTCACTGCGTCCAAAAAGCTGCCTTCTCTTGCGCAGGGGAAAACCAATGTGTTCACTGAATCAAATAATTACCGGTTCAATTCAGTTATTGATGTAAAATTTTTCTTGCAGGATGATCCCCAAGAGAAATTGACAT
>JARQOD010000002.1:212586232-212696116 GCA_033576555.1 Oophaga sylvatica
CCTTTTTAGCAACTTTGGCGCTGGGTCACACTGCACTAGGACATTTCTATCTAATTTGATCGCGGCATCCAATCAGCGGCCGTTGAATGGCTGTTGGGTTTACTATTTTAACAGAAACCAATTACCAATTATTAATTGGCTGCCGCGCTCACATGACATAATGTCACGCAAGCACAAGGAGACCCAGCACGGGCATGGCTACAACGACGCCAATGTGGGAGGGGAGTATACGCTTTATTTATTTTACTTAGGGGCTTGTGGACAACTTCTTTAAGCCAGACTATGAAATCCTTCTCAAGCTATCTGATAATAGTGGTACAGGTAATCATGTTATATCATTGTATGACCTAATCCTCATCCATGAGTCAGGCCTTAAGTCAGTGACAAATACAGCACCACAATCACTGAGATAACTCACAATACGATACATCACACATTTATAATTAATAGCCATAAATATTAACATAAATACTGTATTTTCATTCACTTCACCTGGTTTGGTCTTTATTTTTGTAGTCATTGTGTTAAAGTCAGATGTGTCAATCTCCCAGGCAAGAGGAAGAGTCCCAAGATTGGTAGACAAGGAGTCCAAATTTGTGTCTTCATTATAAATACGATCAGGCTCAGTAGCCTGACGATCAATGTAATTCAGGGTATTGTTCAAGGCAGGTTTATCTTGAGAACTTGAGCTACCCACTGAGCTGGGAGTTTTGCACAGAGAGGTTGCTTGGTTCAGGAACGCATAGTCTGAACAAACCGTATAGAATTTTTCCCTTGTGTGAGTCACTGGGCATCCCCAAGGATAATTGCGTTCTCCCCCAGAACCCAGGTTTCCAGAATCCCCCACATGGAAGGACTTTACATTATCTTGTGAATTGTCACCCGGAAATTTCTCTTTAGGCTTGTGCTCGTGGCTGGAGGTACCATTAGCTTCTCTGTCTGCCTCTACGTTAGGCATTGAATGAAAAGGCAAGATGGAGGTTAGCACAGGCTTCAGGTCAATAGATATTCCTCCACTGATTATTTTCTGATATGATTCATATGCTTCATACTCAATGGAAATCCTGTAAGGTATAAAAATATATATTTTCTTTAATTTTATTTCCAATAAATGCTTGTTTTCTTAATCATAAAATAAAATCTAGAGGGTACAGATAAAACTAGGGTTGAACAGGTAAGGTAGGAAAAAGTGAAGAATATAATGGCGTAAAAGAAACATAGGAAAAACTCGGGAATATGCAGCATCAGATTAACACAAAATCAAATAAATATCAACAGGTTTTAAAAACAAACTGCCAGTAAGTCAAAATCATTACAGAATGTATATTTAACTAAAAATGGAAGAATTTCTTAAGAATGATTAGAATTATTTCTATCCATCCATGGTACATGAAACATGGAAATCCACTTTTTTCCGTTATTCAGTCCAAAGCACTGGTCTAAATAAATCTATTTCCTTTACATACTATTTAATTTACTCAATTACTCAAATTTCATGTCGAAGAGGTATATGACATCCGCTAACATTGTGGTAACCTTCAGTCCCTAGTGTTGTGAATGGGTTTGAGATGAGTTCTGAGCAGAGGCTCCCTCTGGTGGTTACAAGCGGTACTAGTGAGGATTGTGAGGACTGGGAATCAGGTGTTACTGATTGGTCTTATGTAAGGGAGTCATTTTCCCATCAGGGTTGCCGGTGATCAATTGTTCTGGTCTGAATCCTTCTTTCCAGTTTCCCTTGTAGCCTGCTGTGTCGTGTCTGCATCTCCTGCTATCGGATAAGACAATTTCTTATTTTGTGTTTTTGCTATATTTTTGCATTTTGTCCTGCACTTCTTTGGGGGCCTTCAGGGTCCCCTCCGGGGGCTTCTGCCCTCTCAGTTTAGTTCAGCCTCTGAGTTTTGTTCTTTTGCTTTTTCCAGTTTTTTCAGTGGCTGCTGTTTTGATTTTCTTACACCAGAGAACTAATTTAGGTGGTAGAGGTCGTGTGATCTCAGGTGATTTTGAAATTAGTAGAGTTGGTGTTTTTCAGGGTTTTCTGGGATTGCAGTAAGTACCCTTCCTGTCCTTTTCTATTTAGATAGTTTGGGCCCCAGCGTTTGCTCATACTATTTTCTTTCTGTGTCAGTATTTCCTCTTGTCTAACCGCCATTACATGTTTGGGGGCTTTCTATTATCTTTGGGGTTCTGCTCCGGGGCAGATAGCTTTCCTATTTCTATCTTTAGGTGTAGTTAGTTTCTCAGGCTGTGACGAGGCGTCTAGGACCAACGTAGGAACGCTCCACGGCTGCCTCTAGTTGCGGTGGTTAGTCAGGGTACTGCAATCTCATAGATTCCAACTGCTCTGGTGTATTGCCTTTTTTACCTGCACTCCTCAGCTACCGAAACATAACAGTATCACCGGCCTAAAAATTGTATGGTACTCACAGAAGGGAAAAAATATTTGAAGGAAGAAAAGTTGTCAGAGATATTTTTCTGTTTGTTGCATTTTTTTTTTTTTTTTTTCCCTCTGTATCTCTGGGTGCTGGGGAGGATCTTTTCTCCCAATGGAGTTTGCACAGTTGTCTGGCCGTGTGGATCAGCTTGCCACTGAGGTTCGGAGTATTGCTATCTATCTTGCTGGGTTGCCTGTTGTGGAACCTAGGATCCCCATGCCAGATTTGTTTTTAGGGGATCGAGCTAAGTTTCAGAATTTCAAAAATAATTGTAAATTGTTTCTTGCCTTAAAATCTAAGTCCTCAGGAAACGCAGCGCAGCAGGTTCAAATTATCATCTCTCTCCTGCGCGGCGATCCTCAGGATTGGGCTTTTTCCCTGATACCTGGGGATCCTGTTTTGAGTGATGTTGATGCATTTTTTCAGGCCTTGGGGTTATTGTACGATGAGCCTAATGTCACTGATCAAGCTGAAAAAGCCTTGTTGGCATTAAATCAGGGGCTTGATGACGCTGAGTTATACTGTCAGCGATTCCGTAGGTGGGCAGTCCTGACCAAGTGGAATGACGACGCTTTGGCGGCCCTTTTCCGGAAGGGTTTGTCGGATAATGTAAAGGATGTTATGGTGGGATTCCCTGTCCCCTCTGGTCTCAATGATTCTATGTCATTAGCGATTCAAATTGACAGACGTTTGCGTGAGCGGAGAAGTATGCGTGGAGTGGTGTTGCCTTGTGAGCCAGCTGCTGAGCCCATGCAGTGTGATGGAGTGGTGTCTGGGGCACAGCGTCATGAGTTTCGAAAGCGCAATGGGTTATGTTTCTACTGTGGTGATGCCTCTCATGCTATTTCAGTCTGCCCTAAGCGGGGAAGACATTTTGCACGCTCAGTTGTCTTGGGTAGTGTTCAGACTAAGTTTTTATTAACTGTCACTCTGATATGCTCTCTGTCCTCATTTTCTGCTCAGGCTTTCGTTGATTCTGGAGCAGCTATTAACCTGATGGATTATGATTTTGCTAAACGTTGTGGATTTCCCTTGATACCCCTACAGAAGTCTATTCCTTTACTGGGGATCGATTCTACCCCTTTGGCTGAGAATAAACCCCAGTTTTCTACTCAGGTGATAATGAGGGTTGAACCTGATCACCAGGAGTGCTGCAAATTTTTGGTTCTATATAATCTGCATGACATTATAGTGCTGGGTTTCCCTTGGTTACAGTCTCATAATCCTGTTTTGGATTGGAAATCTGTGTCTGTAACCAGTTGGGGCTGCCAATGTATTAATACCAACACTCCTGTTTTTTCTGCCTCCCCCAGGCTGAGGATGTTCCTGACTTTTTGTTTGATTTTTCTGATGTGTTTAGCGAAAGTAAATCTGCATCCTTGCCTCCCCATAGGAGCTATGACTGCGCTATTGAATTAGTGCCGGGTAGTAAATTCCCTAAAGGTCGCCTTTTTAACTTGTCTGTACCTGAACATGACGCTATGCGGTCTTATATCAAGGAATCATTGGAGAAGGGTCATATCAGACCATCCTCTTCACCCTTAGGTGCCGGTTTTTTCTTTGTGGCCAAAAAAGATGGTTCATTAAGGCCGTGTATTGATTATCGTCTCTTGAACAATATTACTGTGAAATATCAATACCCGTTACCCTTGATTTCTGACCTGTTTTCCAGGGTGAAAAACACTACTTGGTTTACCAAGCTTGACCTCAGGGGGGCGTATAACCTTATTCGCATTAAGCACGGGGATGAATGGAAGACGGCATTTAACACCCCTGAAGGGCATTTTGAGTACCTTGTGATGCCCTTTGGGCTCACTAATGCTCCTTCCGTCTTCCAGTCCTTCATGAATGACATTTTCAGGGATTTTGTGGACAAGTTTCTGATTGTTTATTTGGATGATATCTTGATTTTTTCTAATGACTGGGACTCTCATGTGAAACATGTTCGAACTGTATTCCAGATTTTGAGAGAGAATGCTCTGTATGTGAAGGGATCAAAGTGTCTTTTTGGCGTACAGAAGATCTCATTTCTGGGATTCATTTTGTCCCCATCTGTTATTGAAATGGACCCGGTCAAGGTTCAGGCCATCTGTGATTGGGTCCAACCTACTTCATTAAAGGCTCTTCAGAGATTTTTGGGTTTTGCCAATTTTTATCGTAAATTTATTGGTAATTTCTCGGTTATTGTTAAACCATTAACTGATTTGACCAGAAAGGGTTCTGATGTGGTGAATTGGCCTCCTGAGGCAGTCTCTGCGTTTCAGGAACTTAAGCAGAGATTCACTTCTGCTCCTGTTCTACGGCAGCCTGATGTTTCTCTGCCATTTCAGGTGGAGGTTGATGCCTCTGAAATTGGGGCAGGTGCCGTTTTGTCCCAAAAAGATCCAGAGACCTCTAAAAGTAACCCTTGTGCCTTTTTCTCTCGAAAATTTTCTCCTACTGAACGTAATTATGACGTGGGTAATCGGGAGTTATTGGCCATGAAGTGGGCTTTTGAAGAGTGGAGACATTGGCTGGAGGGAGCCAAACATCAGGTGGTGGTCCTTACGGACCATAAGAATCTGGTCTATCTGGAATCTGCCAAGCGACTCAATCCTAGACAGGCCAGGTGGGCCTTGTTTTTCACACGTTTTAATTTTGTGGTTTCCTTTCTTCCTGGCACTAAGAATGTTAAGGCGGATGCCCTCTCGAGGAGTTTCCTTGCGGACTCTCCTGAGCTATCTGATCCCTCTGTTATTTTGAAGGAGGGTGTAGTTCTTTCCGCCATCTCGCCCAATTTGAGACTTGCTCTGGAGGGGTGTCAGGAGGATAGGCCCGAGCGCTGCCCTGTTGGAAAATTGTTTGTCCCGGACCAATGGAAAAAGAGTGTGATGTCTGAGATTCATTGTTCCGCATTGGCTGGGCATCCCGGAATTTTTGGTACCAGAGACTTGGTTAGTCGGTCCTTTTGGTGGCCTACCTTGTCTCGCGATGTCAGGGAATTTGTGCAGTCCTGCGGGACTTGCTCTCGCTCCAAGCCTTGCTCTCGCTCTAGTGGTTTGTTGATGCCATTGCCTGTGCCCAAGAGACCATGGACCCATATCTCTATGGATTTCATTTCCGATCTTCCTGTTTCTCAGAGAATGACCACCATCTGGGTAATTTGTGATAGGTTTTCCAAAATGATACATCTTGTGCCATTACCTAAGTTGCCTTCCTCCTCTGAATTGGTGCCGTTGTTCCTTCAGCACGTGGTTCGTTTACACGGCATTCCTGAGAACATTGTGTCTGACAGAGGAGTCCAGTTTGTTTCCAGATTTTGGAGGACTTTTTGTTCTAAACTGGGTGTTCAATTGTCTTTCTCCTCGGCATTTCATCCTCAGACCAATGGTCAAACTGAGAGAACAAACCAGACATTGGAGACTTATCTAAGATGCTTTGTGTCTGCTGATCAGGATGACTGGGTCTCTTTTTTGCCTTTGGCTGAGTTTGCTCTTAATAATAGGGCTAGCTCTGCCACTTTGATGTCTCCGTTTTTCTGTAATTCTGGGTTTCACCCTCGATTTTCTTCAGGACAGACGGAGGCTTCTGTCTGTCCAGGTGTTGACTCTGTTGTTGAGCGTATGCAGCAGATTTGGGACCAGGTAGTGGAGAGGTTGTCCCTCTCTCAGGAGAAGGCCCAGCGGTTTGCTAACCGGCATAGGACTGATGGTCCTCGGTTTAAAGTGGGGGACTTGGTCTGGTTGTCCTCAAAGAATATTCCTATGAGAGTAGCATCTCCTAAATTTAAGCCTAGGTTCATTGGACCTTATAAGATCATGGAGATTATTAATCCTGTTTCTTTTCGTTTGCTTCTTCCAGGGACATTTAAGATCCATAACGTGTTCCACAAGTCCTTGTTGAAGAGGTTTGTTGAGCCAGTGGTTCCTGCTGCTGTGCCTCCTGACCCTGTTTTGGTTGAGGGCAATCTGGAGTATGTGGTTGAGAAAATATTGGATTCTCGTTTTTCTAGACGAAGACTCCAGTATTTGGTTAAATGGAGAGGTTATGGTCAGGAAGACAATTCTTGGGTGTTTGCTTCGGACATCCATGCTAGGAGACTTATCCGTGCGTATCATAGAACTCATCCTGACCGACCTGGTTGCTCAAATGAGGGTTCGGTGACCCCTCCTCAAGGGGGGGGTACTGTTGTGAATGGGTTTGAGATGAGTTCTGAGCAGAGGCTCCCTCTGGTGGTTACAAGCGGTACTAGTGAGGATTGTGAGGACTGGGAATCAGGTGTTACTGATTGGTCTTATGTAAGGGAGTCATTTTCCCATCAGGGTTGCCGGTGATCAATTGTTCTGGTCTGAATCCTTCTTTCCAGTTTCCCTTGTAGCCTGCTGTGTCGTGTCTGCATCTCCTGCTATCGGATAAGACAATTTCTTATTTTGTGTTTTTGCTATATTTTTGCATTTTGTCCTGCACTTCTTTGGGGGCCTTCAGGGTCCCCTCCGGGGGCTTCTGCCCTCTCAGTTTAGTTCAGCCGCTGAGTTTTGTTCTTTTGCTTTTTCCAGTTTTTTCAGTGGCTGCTGTTTTGATTTTCTTACACCAGAGAACTAATTTAGGTGGTAGAGGTCGTGTGATCTCAGGTGATTTTGAAATTAGTAGAGTTGGTGCTTTTCAGGGTTTTCTGGGATTGCAGTAAGTACCCTTCCTGTCCTTTTCTATTTAGATAGTTTGGGCCCCAGCGTTTGCTCATACTATTTTCTTTCTGTGTCAGTATTTCCTCTTGTCTAACCGCCATTACATGTTTGGGGGCTTTCTATTATCTTTGGGGTTCTGCTCCGGGGCAGATAGCTTTCCTATTTCTATCTTTAGGTGTAGTTAGTTTCTCAGGCTGTGACGAGGCGTCTAGGACCAACGTAGGAACGCTCCACGGCTGCCTCTAGTTGCGGTGGTTAGTCAGGGTACTGCAATCTCATAGATTCCAACTGCTCTGGTGTATTGCCTTTTTTACCTGCACTCCTCAGCTACCGAAACATAACACCCTAGGAGCTGTTTGATCTGTTTTCAGGCAACTGGACAGTGCTGTCATCAAGAACCTGAATGGGGAAATGGACCCCAACATAAGCTGCATTTGCAATGAAGGATTATTGTGAACAAGTATTCTTAGGAAGTCATATTTCGCTATAATCTTTCAGTGTAAACAGGCTGCCGATCAATCAATAAATGAGCTCGTTCATTGGATGAAATGATCCTGCAGCACAAAAGAAAGATCATCATTCTCACCAGCACATTGTCCGGGGTAAACAGGACCTGTGCTGCCAAGAATAATGGCAGCTTATGCGCACTATTACATATCGCTCAGTGTGCATCATTTACCATGGTCTACCTGTGTAAAAGGGCTGTTATACAACTGCCGATCGGTTAATATTTGCAGATTGGCAGTCACTTAGTGCTCTCAGACAATTGGACTGTTATTACAGCATATAATATAGAAAATATTTGGAAATTCCATGGACTCTTCATGTCCTGCCTCGCTCACTACCTTTCTCATACACCCCTTTTTATTTACTATAAATGGGGGGGATCTCAAGGGGTTTGTTGCCCCATGACTGGAATTCAATGGTTTAATGCCCTATCACTGTCTATTATTTTCTCTAATTATTTCACCTTGTTTTTATCCCTTTTCTATCATAATTATAATAAACGTGGCCAAAAAAAAATGTCTGAACTCTTTCATTTTAGTACAGCAAAGTACCATGTTGCACATGTGGATGCCATGAAGAGTATTTATGATAATGCCAGTAAATGATGGAGCAGGCTTCTGTGTAATCAGGCCCAGGCACACATAGAGCGATAAGTTACAACTCAAGATATTCTGTGTAGTTTGCTCTGGACTTTATTTTACAGGTATTTTTCGTATAAGACATTTACAGATAATTTCTGGACATTGGTACATGCAGGATGGAATTTATGCAGATTTAGTAAATCTGCAGCAATTAGTGTAGCAGATATTTGGATTTTACCAGAAAAAAAATCTCATTAACATGCTGCACAAATTTCCTTTAACGGAAATTGACCTCCAGTGCGAATTTTAATAGTTATAGGTCAATTTCTAATGCAGACTTCCACCTCAGATTTTGCCCTTTTCAACAAAGAGGGATAAAATCCACTAGAAACTGCTTATGTATGTCATGCATGTGGAATTTGCTGTGGTAACTTCTGGATGATCACACAACCTCAAAGGGAAATATCTATGTGATGTGTCATTAGGATTGAGCAAAGAGATTTGTGCTGTCCTGGTCCAGTCTGGTTTTCCATGGCAGCCAATCCACATTGAATTCTGTGGCCAACATACTCGGCCCGGTATACTGGGCACCCCTTGGGCTTCCTAAACCCTAAAAGATCATGTTGTCCATTGAGGACTAGTAACTTGCTCTTTAGGCCTCATGAATCGCCATGACGTTGCAGGGCTTAGTAAGCACAAGATCCTGACCACAGAAATGAAGACTTCTCTAGACCGGCTGCAACAGAGGACTGAATGCTGGACCAGGGCATTGCCACTCTGTATCATACATACATGTAGGGGATCACATTAGTGATAAGTGATATTGAACAGCCATGGATTTCCAGAGTAAAAATGATCTGTCAGGTGCCCACGCTGCAGAGTTAGCAGCGCTTTGGACGCAGCGCATGTTCACTGCGTCCAAAGTGCTGCCTTCTCTTGGACGCAGGTAAATCCACATGTGTTCACTGAATCAAATAATTCACCGCGTTCAATACAGTCTATTGATGTAATTTCTCTTGCAGAGACTCGCATCTCCACAAGAGAAATTGACATGCTACTGTGAAGGGTTAAACTAAGATCAGAACCATTTTGTGCTTGTAATTCCATTTTTGTCGTTTATGAGATAAATTCTGTTATTAGGCTTTAGCTCATGACTGTTATAAAGCCAAATTGTTTTTTCTACTAGAGTAAAGGTCATGGGCTGTAATAAAAACCAGACTGTTCCAGTTTGGACAAGATATGAGACCTTGAGGTGCAATCTGAAGAATGAATATGCTATTGTGCTCTATGTCACGTGGATGCGGACATATACCGTATGTAGTTTCCGATTTTCTTGCATTTTCATAGGTTAAATGTTGTAGGAGTGGTTTTATACTATTGGTTGAAGTACAAACTTACTAAATACTATAAAAGATTATGATGCAATACACGGGGTAGTAATCTGCCTCGATTCTCCCAGACAGAAACACGTCTCCGTCTGGTTATTTCTGTTGCTAGCAACATCCTGTGAATTAATTTGGAAATCACTTGGTCAACCGTGAAGGGTCACTTAGATCCTCCCTCAATACTACGATCTGGAAAGACGCGCCGCATGTCTGTCTCCACGGGTGATCAGTGGGCATCTCTGGACGCATAGTGGACATGGAATTTCTTGAAATCCCATCCACTATGCTGTGACAGCTGGCCGCTGCGGGTTTGACGATGCATAAACACGCACTGTCAAACCTGCAGCAATTCCTGATTGTTAGCACAAACCCTGAAGCACATAAGATCCATGTTGGCACTTGATCTTTCATAACTGAAAATTCAGCTAAGAATATTCAAAACAGAATATTGTGCCAAATTACCAAATCTACCAATATCTACACCGTACCTGGCTGGGATAACCTAATGTATGTAGGTATGAGTGGTTTCCATGAAAACGCGGTATCTTACAGAAATCCGAACAGAAAATGTTCACATGTTCAGAAGTGGCTGCGGATTTATGGTGTGGATTCTGCACCATCAATCTTAAAATCTAACACGTGAATGGAGTTTTAAAAACCTCATTCATGTGTTGTGGAGAAAATTTCTTACATGGACATGAATTCAAAGCAATGACATTATCAATAATTCCTCATGGATGAAGTGTTATGTCATTTTAAAAAGTATTATTCTCGAAATATTATTGAGTGGTTGTGTCTTTTTTCTTGTGCAGCTTACACAACATAGCTTAAGATAAAAATTTATTTTCATAATAACAATGCTGTTTAAGGAAAACACAAAAACTGCAAAAAATATGGCCACAACGAAGAATAGGTCAATGTCAATATAAAAAAAAAAATCACTGATTGGTGCAGCGGCACCAAGTATCTATAAACGCTTTCAGCCTAAGGACTGTGTTCACATACTCCGGCCACATCGTATGGCGGACGAGAACCGCACTGACACGACAGCAGCTAAAAGCATATTCATTGTTATTTGCTGTGATCAGCATGGGCTCTGACTGCATCACCGGCCATGATGTGCCTGAAGAGTGTGAACACAGCCCTGATGTAAAGATGAAAAAGTGCCTACTGTAGGGTAGGATAGTGCACATGGATGACCACTCTAAAATTCAGAGCCAGCCATAATAGCACACTAATATATGTGTAAAAGAAGTAAGAAGAGTACAGTACATTTGCATAACACAGAGAGATGCATTAGAAATCCACAAAAAATTGCTGGGCGTTACTTGTGGATTGCTGGCCGCTGTGACTGTAACATACCAGCCACATGCATCACAGCCTGATTGTTCTGTGTAATAGCCACATATTAGCCACAAAAACAATCTGGCAAGTTCCATGTGTCCTGAGGGCATATTCCTACAGCTCCGCATTAATAGTACAATTCTCCAGCAGCAAAATCTGGAAATATCGCTGCCGAGTTCGTAACCCATTCATTTCACCCTGCGCATTGCAAAGCGTGAAATATTCACTGACATTTGCACAATAAACTGACATGTTGGTCAATTTACACTGTGGAGAGATTTCTTAAAATGTCATACACAATGCTGATACAATAAAATACAGCAGAAATTCCAGACAGAAAAACTGCTGCATTTTCACTATGTGGGAACGTAACCCTGAAGAGTTTATCATGTTGCAGATGTTACTTAAAAACAAAACACAACAACCCGTAATCTGACAAGAGCCTATGAATTTTTTTTTTGTATTTTAGAATTTACAATTATTTTATCAACTTAAAAAAAAAAGCGTGAACCACGTTAACTAATATATGTTTATCTTATATGTGTTTATCAAGTCTTTACCTTATATATATTTATCAAACACTGTAATGTCTGTAATGTCACGGCCCTTTGTGCAGTTTCTATAACGCGTAACGATTAGATTATTTTTAAAAGGATGAATAATGAGATCCAATAACATCAGGATCTGAATATTAAGGAAATAGCAGAAGATGGATGGAGATCCCGGCCTGCGTCAGCAGCACCAAGACAACCTGGCCACAACAAAGCCCCAGCAGATGGCTGGTACAGCAGCCACCATTGTGTGTAGGGGGATCATGCAGCAGCACTGCTGCCCAGGACATGTCCTCTTCATGTAAGCCTACATGGTTAACCCCTTCCTGCAGAGATATAAATGAATAAATGAACCAGGCCTCATACACCTTACCTCCCCTAGGATTCCAGCAATGTGTCAGGTGCTCAGTGCAGCTCAATAGAAGTCCTGAGAGATGTCAGATGGGATTGCAGAACAAACCAGGCCTGCCCTTCTAATCCCCTGTCCTCTTATTTCAGTCCTCCCCACCCCAACAGCAATAACATAACCCTGGGCTATTCTACAGAAAATCATCGCCACCTACTGTAGGGAAGACCTCATCACTTAACTCCTTCAGTGCCGTACTCGTATACATTGTAATTAGATCCGATTAGCTAATGACTGTAGTTATCTCAGTCATTACCATCTCATTTGGGTTGCAGCTAGTTCCAGGCTAATGTACAATCACTAATGAAATGCTGCTTCATGATCGCTTGTAGTTTGTGCTTTATCACATTAGTTGCAATCCCTTTTTTTGATGCTCAAAATGTGATCTTATTCACATGAAAGGATCAATGTAATAGGAAACCTATTCACCTAGCAGTCTTCTCAAACACGGTGAGAATAGGTGATCTCCATGATGACCTCGTTCCTGACCAGAACTGAACCAAAAATATTAACACTGTCATATATGCAATGTTACATGCATGGGCTTCAGAATTTTGCACAGTATGTTACGTGTCTTTAATTTACACATTAGTACAAAACGTAATTTCATTTCTATTTAGTGTACATTAGACCAAATAATACAATAATATACAACTCCAGAAATAGTATGCAATTAGGAAGTTCTTTAACAATGTAATAGATTTATTCATTCATCGGGTCAAATAGCGGGACATGCTATATTAGATGCAAAGAGGGTATTTGGGACCAGTCTGGAACCCAAAGCCTACTGCAGTAAGGTACGACAAATCATTAAGAGGAACAATATGCAAATTACCTCTTCAAACAAAGAGGACTTGTACTCTATAGCGCCACCTATTGGAAGTAGCGATCCTACAAGTCACAATCAACCCTTTAACGAGTATTGTAATATGACTTAGGATAAAAGCCAAATCAGAATCTCCATTTGCAGACACGGTGTTTCGGACTATTGGTCCTCATCAGAGGAACAAGTCACTTAAAAAAGTTACACATTCTAATAGTTGGTGTTGATTTCAGCTACGATGTTTGCTAGTTTTCTTTACAGTCAATTTGTTGCTCTGCTCATGCCTTTTTTGGTAAGCCCCTTTCATTTAAAATGGTGTTGGGGAGGTGCAAAAGGATGCCAGTTTTTTCCAAAATATGTTATGCGCCAACTGTTGCGACTTCTTGATGCTAAAAAACTAGTATAGAGAGAATGATTAGCCCCTACCTCCCCAATGTGTTAAGCTTAGTGTAGGAACTGAGAAGGAAGAGCATGACAAAGAGCTAATTTCACATTAGCATTATATGCAGGAAATTATCTTCTCCTATTAATCAGCATATTTTGATCACATCCTAGAACTGGTCAGGCACATGAGATAGCTGCACACAGCCATCTCACCGGACTCCCCCATATAAATGAGTCCTTGGTGGAGCGTTCTTTTGTTTTCAGTGGGGAGAATGCCATAGCCAGACAGCTCTGGCAGTTGCTTTATGCCCCTTAAAACAAAATGATTAGTCATTGATTTCACCTGCCTGATCCTTCTCTCTTCCAGCTGAACTATTGCTTAGTGCACAGAATTAAAAATGGCCCAATGAGGATAAAAATATCGCTATTTATATGGGCCTGTGTAACGCTTGCCACGGATGTGGGGCGTCGGGACATGGCATAGCTTGCCTAACTAGCCAATGCTCCCACGCCGCCAGTCCATGACGACGTGAGGCATGTGTCCCAGATGGTAAGAGAATGTGCACCCACTGGACCACAGAGGGAGACCCGGGCCTGCCCGGACTAGGGGAAGGCAGTGACCGGGATCCGTAGCAGCCGAGCATGTGGGCAAGATGGCGACCTGCAGGACTAGACAACACCGCACAACTTCAGGTATGAAGAAACACAAAGTTTACTTGAAGACAAACACAGTACATAAACAGAACATAATGCCAGGCTCCCGATTCCGCACATCAGCGATGGGTACTCGTCTCAGGATTACAGACGAGTGCAGGAGGACATCTCGGGTTGATGCAGTCCAGGGTTATCTGGCACGGGCATACCAGGGCGGCCTCTCTCTCAGGCCTCAGGCGTAGCACAGGCTCAGCAGGAGAACATCAGACACCGACCTCAGACAGACTTCAGACGATGGCGGGGTCATCACGGGTAGATGCAGTCCAGGATCATCTGGCACGGGCATACTAGGACGGCCTCTCCCTCAGGCCTCAGGCGTAGCACAGGCTCAGCAGAACATCAGACACCGGCCCAGGACGAACGTCAGACGATGGCGGGGTCATCACGGGTTGATGCAGTCCAGGATCATCTGGCACGGGCATACTAGGACGGCCTCTCTCTCAGGCCTCAGGCGCAGCACAGGCTCAGCAGGAGAACATCAGACACTGATCCAGGACAGACGTCATCACAGGGTAGACCACTTGGGAACCGGCAGAACATCAGGAACACGGACTCAGGAACATGGACTGGAACTCAGGAACACGGACTGGATCTCAGGAACACGGACTGGATCTCAGGAACACGGACTCAGGATCACGAACTGGATCTCAGGAACATGGACTCAGGAACACGAACTGGACATCAGGAACACAGACTGGACATCAGGAACACAGACCGGACATCAGGAACACGGACACAGGAACACGGACTGGATCTCAGGAACACGGACTGGACATCAGGGACACGGCCACAGAAACACGGACTGGATCTTAGGAACGTCAGAACACTGGCATCGGACTCCGGACATCTGGCAACGATCGGCAGGCTTCGGACATCAGGCAGGGAAGGATAGGATCCGGACATCTGGAAGTGGTCATCGGACATCAGGCCATGGTCATCAGGCATCGGACATCAGGCCGTGGTCATCAGGCTCCGGACAAGAGGTCACGATCCTCGGACTCCGGACATCTGGCAGCGACCTAAAAAGGAACCAAGCGGTCTGGTGCAAGCCCCGCCGGACTGAACTGAAGCCGGCCGGGGATTGCACCAAACAAGCTGAGCACAGAGTAACAGAAACTCAGCACACACACTGGACTCCTCCTTCCAAGATGAACTCAGGTTATATAGCAAAGAATCACAGTCACTGGCACAGGGTTCAGGACACAGAAGGACTTCAGGAAAATAACACAGAAGACACAATTCAGACAGTCAGGTACAGGAACCGATCCAGGATCAGAGAATCAGGAAGCAGAACACAACAGGAACAGGCCTGAATATGCAGCCTCCAGGAAGGCGATCTGGGTATTCTGCCCCCAGAGCTGGCGGAAACACAAGACACAGTTCAGACATTCAGGTACAGGAACAGATCAAGGATCAGGGATTCAGGAAACAAGACACAACAAGTTGCTTCTCAATGTAAGTCTATAAGAGCCAGAACGAGTCACACTACCGTATAACACGCCGAGTGCTATGCGATAAAACACCGTATAGCACTTGGCCCAGCGTTACTCTATGGGGCAAGCTCACATCTGCGATTATTTTCCCATGCCGATTCGGCATGAGAGAACAATCGCAACATGCTGCGATTTGCAGTGAGACTCGGCTGAGACGCAAGAAAACTCGCATCCATAAAATTCTTTGGGTGAGAGTGACAACGCACAGCGCTCGGAGTACGGTGCGATATACTGTATGCAGACGTCGGCAGCAGAGGAGATGGAAAAATTACATTCTCTGCCTCCTCCGCAGTGAGAGGATCTGAGCACAGAGCACTAACACTAGGGTCATTAGCATATTGCATCCGATGCTAGTGTAACTCCAGCCTTACACGAAGAGCGTGTGTCTATTAGCTGTGAATTCTGGTCAGTCAGAAGCTGCGGTCACAAGATGGCAGAATGGGACAGTGGTGCCAGCAGAAGAAAACAGCTGATATTTTACTAGGGGCAGGAAACAGACAATAGTATATCACTCGGGCGATGAAATAAAAAAAAAACACTGGAGTGGTGCTTTGAGGCCCTTTTACATGAGCAAGAATTCACAGGAGACCTTGTCCCTACTTGTTTATGCATGCTGGCCATGACTTGTTTGACAGGTGGTTTGATTTTTTATGCATGCCTAAAAATCATTGATATCTGTAGGACATCATTCTGTGTAAACCGATGATGTACTGATGATAACATATGCTGTATAGGGGGACAGAATGATCGATAGCGATTATGCTGTTCTCATCCTTTTTTCGTGGACCTATGCAAATCAACCTGTAAACGAGCGCTGAACAACTTGAATATAGTCATTTAGTTGTGTCTAGCCTGAAATTGGCTAGTGTAAATGAAGCATTAGCCAACTGGCCATTACCTACGTATGAAGTGCAGATGTTAGCTGCAGTGCTTTCCACAGTCTTTTCCCCCGGACATTGCCCCTCTACTCAACACAGCTTACCAGATGGAGGTGTGTGACATAGTGCTGGGTCAGCTATTTGGGAGAAAACACTGATATGTCTGCCATCTTTGCCCCAAACATCATTAGGACACCATAATTTATGCAGTTTTCAATATAACACCACCAAGGAATGCTAATGAAATGGCTGTAGAAATATAATATAGTCAGCCGGTCACAACTCACCTTTCAGGTGACCCGGGACCAGGGGCTCCTTCCCTGTTCCTAACACTAGGGGCACCCTAGCTCACCCTATTCCCCGGGATACTTCTGAAGGTGATAGTGATGGGCAGTCCGGCTCTTTTTGGTGATCCGGCTCTCATGCTTCCGCTCACCAAAAAGAGCCGGCTCTTTTTGGATCCTAAATGAACCCTATTAAATATGTGTTCACCATAGGTGAACACATATTTAAGGTGATGTCAATATGGCTGAAACTCCGCCCGCCAGTGGTTGAAACCACGCCCATGTGCAGCCAGCCAATTAAATTGGCAAATGGGCGGGGTTTATCTCAGATGGGTGGGGTTGCGTATGACAAATTTGGACAAACAATGCACAGTAATATCAATAGACACCTGTGCCCAATCGGGAATTACCCGATTATGTATGATTAAGTATGGTAATGAAATAAAGTCCAGCTCACCAGTATGACATCCCAGGAATCGGAGCACGAAACCGTTGTGTCAGAACGTGAAACATGGCAAAATGGAGAAAAAATCCAGCTCCACGATAAAGTGAAAAAAAGCAATTCTTTATTCACTTGATATTTCAAGTATAGAGGATAATAGTATCAGCATAGATAGCAGCAAATAATGCGTTATCAACGCGTTTCAGGTGTCGCAGCACACTTAGTCATGACACCTGCTGCGACACCTGAAACGCGTTGATAACGCATTATTTGCTGCTATCTATGCTGATACTTTTATCCTCTATGCTTGAAATATCAAGTGAATAAAGAATTGCTTTTTTTCACTTTATCATGGAGCTGTTTTTTTTTCTCCATTTTGCCATGATTAAGTATGCCGAACTTGGGAAT
The DNA here is from genome assembly GCA_033576555.1 of Oophaga sylvatica. Lineage (NCBI taxonomy): Eukaryota > Metazoa > Chordata > Amphibia > Anura > Dendrobatidae > Oophaga > Oophaga sylvatica. The sequence goes on from JARQOD010000002.1 coordinate 212,603,529, forward strand.
TATACGCCCCGTGAGAGCCATTAAGAGAATTCAGTAGCTCTCACTGGGGTGCCGACTCCCATCGTTCACAGCAGGGAGCTGGCTCTTTGTCTCGGATCGTTCACGAACGACCCATCACTAGAAGGTAATGTCACGCTGTTACTGCATACAGGAGGTCCGGGGTCTATACTGACCCTAAGCTGGGGTCCTGACTAATCCCTCTACCTGGAGGTACTGTTGATGGTACAGAGGTCCAGGCTGCCAGCGTAACCCTATCTCCTGCAAATCCCTGACCTTCAGTAATCTAGTCCTGAGAAGGACCCCGATCACAACACAGGGGACTGGAAGGTATATGCCTAAACACAGTAATAGACGAACGAGACAGTACAAGGGGTAAACTGAAATCCACCTTGCATACAAAAACTCACACCACAGAAACAGAGGGAACACCAACGGGTACGGAGATAAATGATAAAGCGAGGAGGGGAAAACACCACACCAGGTACTCTTCACTTCAAACTTCACAATACCACGATCCGCTCTGCTGGTCTGCATGAATGCTTTCACCGACACATTCCTAGCAGACTGGCAGGTATTTGAAGGAATCTCATTACTGCCGAATTAACTGCAGCTGGACGAGGCCGGACCTCGTCTAGCACAGAGAGTGAGAGAATTAACTCCCTCACTGCCGAAAAACACCAAGCACCAAAAACTCAGCTGCGCGAAGTCAGATTGTGTAATCGCGACGATCTTCGTGGCGACACACCCGTGACAGTACCCCCCCTTCTACGAGGGGCCTCTGGACCCTCAGAGCCAGGTTTATCCGGGTGAGTCGTGTGGAAGGCCCGAATTAATCGGTCTGCGTTAATATCCGACGCAGGAACCCAGGTCCTCTCCTCAGGACCATACCCCCTCCAATGAACCAGGTACTGAAGGGACCGGCGGTTAAGACGTGAATCGATGATTTTCGACACCTGAAACTCCAAGTTACCATTGACCACCACAGGAGGAGGAGGTAAAGGTGACGGTATCACCGGCGCCACATACCTCTTAAGCAAAGATCTGTGGAACACGTTGTGAATTTTAAACGTAGGGGGGAGGTCAAGATGGAATGCCACCGGATTAATTATAGAACTGATCCTGTATGGCCCGATGAACCTGGGACCCAGTTTCCAAGAGGGAACCTTGAGTTTTATATTTTTGGTAGACAACCATACCCGATCGTTCACACATAGGTCCAGACCAGACACTCTCCTCCTGTCAGCCATACGTTTGTATCGGTTCCCCATAGTACTAAGATTGTTCAGCACTCCTCTCCACACTGAAGCAAGTGATGACGAAAATCGTTCTTCCTCAGGAACCCCCGAAGAGCCCCCCCTACTGAAAGTACAAAACTGGGGGTGAAAACCATATGCCCCAAAAAACGGGGACTTACCAGTGGACTCGCTCCGCCTATTGTTAAGAGCAAACTCTGCCAGAGGCAAGAAAGAAGCCCAGTCCTCCTGGTTCTCTGACACAAAACACCGGAGATATGTCTCCAAACTCTGGTTCAGAAGTTCTGTCTGACCATTGGTCTGCGGATGAAAAGCCGATGAAAACGACAACTGCATCCCCCGCCGTGTACAAAATGCCTTCCAGAATTTGGACACAAACTGAGACCCTCGATCCGACACCACATCGGAGGGTACCCCGTGAAGCCTCACAATCTCCCCAATGAACACCTGCGCCAGAGTTTTAGCATTAGGAAGAGCAGGAAGAGCGATAAAATGAGCCATCTTGCTGAACCTGTCCACTACAACAAGTATGACTGTTTTACCTGAAGATGGCGGGAGGTCCGTAATAAAGTCCATAGACAGATGAGTCCACAGACACTCCGGGATCTTCAAAGGTAAGAGGGCCCCAGACGGACGGGTATGTGGGGTCTTAGAGCATGCACAAACCCCACAGGACGCAACAAAAGTTACTGTCTCGACCACGCACCACAATTGTGGGTTTCCAGGGCAATGGGGTACTCAGAGCCGAGCCCGTAGAAGTCTATGGGATTGTCACAGGTAGCGGTGGCTCGGTCTGTGGCCCTGGCGGTCAGGCGTATGTTGGGGGTATATTTACAGGGGATAGATTTATATACAGTTCGTGACGCCACCTGTAGTCTTCTGGTAATTTGTACCAGCGCTGCTGTTGAGCTCTGAGGGGATGGTGAGGCAGCTAGATGTCGGGTCCCCTACAGGTGGGACTCTTCCCTCAGGTCGATAGTTATGATGGGTAGTGCAGGGATGCAATCAAATAACACAGTCTCACACATCAGCGTCTTTCCATACCTTTTTACTTGCAAGATGGTTAGGCAGGTCCCAGGGAGGCTGATCCAATGGAGGATGTGTTTTGAGATAGCAGCTGGACAAGTTAGGGGCCTCCTTTACTTTCACAAAGATGAGTCCAACCAGCATAAAGCGTAGTTCCCTCTATAAACTCCAGCTATCTCCAAGCTGTACTGCCCGGTCAGTGTTGTGGTCGGAGCCTTCCTGTGAGAGAGCTGAGTTCCTATTCTTGCTGATCAGGCTCAAGGTTCTCACTCCCCCTGACCCCAGTTACGTACCGACACTCCAGGGGCTGCTTGCTGTTACCTAAGGTCCAGTAAGCCTCTGGTTTTTCTACCACCATGCGTGAAGCTATAGTGGTGCTTCGGTCTCCAGTGACCGGTGACAACGTGCAGGATACTTCAATCCTAAAGCACTTCTGATTTCCTTCCACTGTGCCTTTCGCCTTGTCCGCGCTTGTAGCATAAGCATTTCTCACTTCAAAGGTTATTTAGGTCAATCTCTTTCTTAATTTCCTTCTTGAGCTTATTGCCAGAATCTCAGTAATCCTCTAGGCAGGAGCACGTCTCTGAACCTTCACTGTCCTTGGGACAGGAGACTGAAGTATCTGCAAATCACTCCTCTCTCTCAATAGGTGTCTTAGTCTGTCTGACAGTCGGGCACAATTCTGACCAGACTAAGGTGATCTTGCTTCCCTCTACTGGCCTCCACTTCACTGAACTGCACACAGAATCCCTCCTCTGTCCGAAGACAGGAAGCTGACTCCTCAGAGTCACTGACTGAACTGAATCACTGCACTGAATGACTGACACTTAACACTCCCTAACGAATGGCTAAATACCCAAAGGGCGTGTCTAAGTGCATGTTGAAATGAATGTTCATTGAGCATTAAACTGCTATCTCTCCACACATCCTCCAGGGTACTGCGTGTGCCTTCACACCAGGGCTACACATTACCACCTCCCTATGTAAGTTAGGCCACCAAAACTGCCGCGAGAGGAGATCCACAGTTGCTTTACTCCCTGGGTGTCCTGCTAAGGCTGAGTTATGGTGTGCCTCAATCACTTTTTGTCGCAAGTGATCCGGAACAAACAGTCTCCCTGGAGGTCCAACAGGGGCGTCCCCCTGAGCCTCCAATACCTCCTTCTCAAGCTCAGAGCATACTGCCGACACCACCACCTCCTCCTGAAGGATCGGAACCGGGTCATCCGTCTTCCCGGCCCCAGGGAAACTACGAGATAAGGCATCCGCCTTTACATTTTTTGACCCAGGACGATATGTGACAACAAAATTAAACCTGGTAAAAAATAACGACCACCTAGCTTGTCTGGGATTCAGACGTTTTGCGGACTCTAAATACAGCAAGTTCTCGTGTGATCGGTGATGACGGTGACCGGGTGGACTGCCCCCTCCAAAAAATGACGCCATTCCTCAAAAGCTAACTTAATGGCCAAGAGCTCCCTATTGCCGACATCGTAATTCCTCTCAGCGGACGACAATTTTTTAGAGAAGAAAGCGCTCGGGTGCCACTTACTAGGGGACGAACCCTGTGACAATACTGCTCCCACCCCTACCTCAGAAGCGTCCACCTCCACAATGAACGGCTGTGATGCATCCGGTTGAATGAGTATGGGAGCCGAAGCAAAACATTTTTTCAAGGAAGAAAACGCTTGACAAGCCTTGTCAGACCACCTAGAAAAATCCGTCCCTTTTTTAGTCATGTCTGTGAGAGGTTTAACTATGGACGAGAAATTACGAATAAATTTCCGGTAGTAGTTAGCAAACCCCAGGAAACGTTGTAGTGCCTTAAGATCCTCTGGCAGATCCCACTCAAGAACTGCCCGCACTTTCCCAGGGTCCATACGAAAATCGGACGCTGACACCAGGAAACCTAAAAACTGAAGTTCCTGTACGGCGAACACACACTTTTCCCATTTGGCGTACAGTTTATTATCCCGCTGTCACGCTGTATAGCAGATATATATATGTGATGACAATAATCTATATCAAAAAGGGCAACATACTATATAACATGCGCATAGCTATATGATAATATAGATTTACCTGACAGAAAGTCCAGTGGGTCAATACGGAATTCGTTATACGCTGTCTCCGGCTAGAGGGTGACCGGGGTCTATGCTGACCCTAAACTGGGGTCCTAACTAATCCTCTACCTGGAGGTACTGTTAAAGGTACAGAGGTCCAGGCCACCAGCGTAAACCCTGTCTCCTATCAATCCCTGCCAACTGTACTCTAGTCCTAAGAAGGACCCTGATTACCACCAAAGGGAATGACCAGGTAACGGTTAATGAACAGAAAGACATACAAGAAAGATAAGAAATAAAGTAAATAAAGTCTTACATACAACACTCACACACAGTAGGAACACCTTAGGTCTCAGAGATAAACTATAAGCTGTAAGAGTAAAAACAACTAAGGAGCTCTTAGCTTAAGTATTCCCAGAACCGATCCAGTCTGCTAAACTATATGAATGCTTTCACCGGCATCCAACACCCAGACTGGCAGGAATATAAAGGAAACTAATTAGAACATAATCCAAAGCAGCCGGGCGAGGCTGAACCTAGTCTTAGCAAAGAGCTAGGTAAAATTAACTCTCTCATTACCAAACACAAAGAAACAGCAGCTCAGCTGTGAGAAGTCAGAATGTGCAATCGCGACGATCTTCGTGGCGATGCACCCATGACACCCGCAAGATCTGCAACACCTGCCTAACATGCTCCTGATGAGATACCAGATCTGGCGAGTAAATTAAGATGTCATCCAAATATATGACAACAAACTGTCCCACCAGGCGGTGAAAAATGTCATTAACAAAGTGTTGGAACACCGCCGGGGCATTAGTCAGACCAAATGGCATGACAAGGTTCTCATAATGCCCCTCTGGAGTGTTAAACGCCGTCTTCCATTCATCCCCCTCCTTCATCCTAATCAGATTGTACGTCCCCCTGAGATCCAACTTAGAGAACCATTTGGCGCCCACGATCTGATTGAAGAGATCGGGAATAAGTGGGAGCGGATACGGATCTCGGACCGTAATCCGATTGAGTTCACGGAAATCCAGGCAAGGGCGTAGGCCTCCATCTTTCTTCTTCACAAAAAAGAACCCCGCGGCCACCGGGGAAGATGAAGGTCTAATATGCCCCTTAGCCAGACTCTCTGAAATATAATCCTTCATGGCCTGTCTCTCAGGACCAGAAAGGTTATACAACCTAGATTTTGGTAACTTGGCCCCAGGGAGCAATTTAACAGAACAGTCATACACGCGATGAGGAGGTAGTTCTTGACACCCTTTCTCCGAGAATACATCCTCAAAGTCCACCAGAAATGGAGGTAAGGTCCTAGGAGCGACCGCACCGATGACCGTATTCATGCAGTTTTTATTACAGAATTCACTCCATTGGCTTATCTCTCTGGATTGCCAATTAATCACCGGGTTATGCTTAGTTAACCAAGGAAGTCCCAGCACTATAGGAGTGGGAAGACCCTCCAACACGTAACACGACAACAGTTCTTTATGTATCGCCCCCACTTGAAGATCTATGTTATGCACTGCTTGCAAAAAACTACCCTGACCGAGAGGTCTGGCGTCGATCGAGAATATGGGGATGGTTTTAGCCAATACACTCAGTCGCATACGTTGAACCCGGGCAAAGCGAGCATCCACCAGATTAGCCCTAGCCCCACTATCCAGAAGAACAGATATCCTCTCAGTTCTCGCACCCACCACCACCTCCGCCGGCACGAGGAATTGAGACGGACCTAGGGACGAAATACCTACTCCCAGATTGCCGTCCACCACACAACCTGGGATCAATAGTTTTCCGGCGACTTCTCACTCTGCAAAGGACGGGATGGACACCCCCCAATAAAATGTCCCTTTCTCCCGCAGAAGAAACACCTTCCTGTCTTGTGGCGCACTGTCGATCCCCTCCCCCAGAATGATGTCCCTCCTAACTGAATCGGCTCTTCTGGACTGACCAGGGGAACCTCCATATAAGGGGCCCTAGTAGAAGGTGGAGTCATCACAGGGGGCGGAGTTACCCCGCACCTCTCCCGAAGCCGCCTGTCAATGCGAATAGCAAGGGCCATAGCGGCTTCCAGTGACGTGGGAGGGTCATACTGTGCCAGCACATCCTTTAATTTGTCAGATAAACCTTGACAAAACTGGCTCCTAAGAGCCGGGTCATTCCACTGGGTGTCCGTGGCCCATCTACGGAACTCCGAACAGAATTCCTCCGCCGGACGATCTCCCTGCTGTATCTTACGTAACTTAGATTCAGCAAGGGAGACCCGATCCGGGTCATCATATACAAGACCCAGAGCTGTGAAAAACCTATCCACTGACTGGAGAGCTGGGAAGCCCGGGGGAGAAAGAACGCCCAGGATTGTGGGTCCCCTTGTAAGAGCGAGATGACAATCCCCACCCTTTGTTCTTTACTCCCAGATGACCGAGGTCGCAGCCGAAAGTACAATTTACATGCCTCCCGGAAAGCAAAAAACTTGTCCCGCCCCCCAGTGAACCTGTCAGGGAGAGCTACTTTAGGTTCTGGACCGGCTTGCTCCAGGGGGTACAAAACCTTGGACTTAACGTCCGCCAGCTCCATGGACAAACTCTGCAACTGCCGAGCCAGACTGGCTACTGGATCCATGGTAGCTGGAGAAAATCTTTAATGGTCGGTGAAAATGTCACGCTGTTACTGCATACAGGAGGTCCGGGGTCTATACTGACCCTAAGCTGGGGTCCTGACTAATCCCTCTACCTGGAGGTACTGTTGATGGTACAGAGGTCCAGGCCGCCAGCGTAACCCTATCTCCTGCAAATCCCTGACCTTCAGTAATCTAGTCCTGAGAAGGACCCCAATCACAACACAGGGGACTGGAAGGTATATGCCTAAACACAGTAATAGATGAACGAGACAGTACAAGGGGTAAACTGAAATCCACCTTGCATACAAAAACTCACACCACAGAAACAGAGGGAACACCAACGGGTACGGAGATAAATGATAAAGCGAGGAGGGGAAAACACCACACCAGGTACTCTTCACTTCAAACTTCACAATACCACGATCCGCTCTGCTGGTCTGCATGAATGCTTTCACCGACACATTCCTAGCAGACTGGCAGGTATTTGAAGGAATCTCATTACTGCCGAATTAACTGCAGCTGGGCGAGGCCGGACCTTGTCTAGCACAGAGAGTGAGAGAATTAACTCCCTCACTGCCGAAAAACACCAAGCACCAAAAACTCAGCTGCGCGAAGTCAGATTGTGTAATCGCGACGATCTTCGTGGCGACACACCCGTGACAGGTAAAGATGCCAAGGCCGCCACCCTTGCCTTGCTTCCTGAATCAGCCCTCTTCCCCCACCCAGGGAAGAGGAGAGCTGTCATGCACCGCAGTACACCAACCTGATACACACGGCAACACGAACAAAGGTAACTGAAAATATCAGGCATACAAATATTTACTCACATATACAGAGGAATGCACTGGGGAGTGGAGGACGGGGAAAACAAAGAAGAGGGAAGAGAATTATCACACTTACAAACCCACACAACAGTCACAGATAAGTCCTCCAAACTCCTCATATAAACACCTCTCCTCCAAGCCATGCAGCATAAGCTAGCTCTGACATGGGTTTCAATCAGGACCAAGATTATATAGGAGATAGGAGTGGCTAACTGAGCTCAACTGAGAGCTCAGACTCCCTGAGCTCCCAACATGGCCGAATAACCCATGTTCTGCCAAAAGAAATTAACACTGATTAAAAAGAAGGTGAAGTGCTTCTTTTCAGCGCAGGAGAAGGAGCAATCAGATGCTGCGATCTTCTGGCCCCTCTCTTTGCGGTAACCCCGTGACACAGCCTTTCTATATAAAGTCTAAGGCCTCATTCAGACATGTCATTTTCTCATATGCAAAAAAGTTCCAAATGTCATCAGTGGTATTGATCAGATTTTCATCTGAGTTTGGTCAGCATGTGAGTTTCTACCATCAGAGTTTGGGCACGTCTACAAGATATCTTTAAGATGCTGGCAGAATCATCAATTATCCTGAGGATTAAGCAGTTTCAGGAAAAAGCCAGCGAAGGTCACTGCCAGTTTTGCCGCCGTTTCATGCATGTATAGTCTTTGCTCTGTACTTTTAAGTATATAGAGCGTGCAGCTACTAAAAACAGCCACCCGGAGAATGAACATGTTACTTGATTTTACCTCTTCAAGGTGTCCTAACCCTGAATTGGTTAGAAGTGACATAAGATGGAACATGTGAACAGCAATGTAGTTTTGACAATATTATTTTTGTGGTGTTTTTCAGGCAGATTCCAGGGGTAATCCGCCTGAAAAAGACAATGTGTGCACATACCCTTACATCATAAACCTGATGGGGAGTTTTCTCAAGCTTCTCCTATCAATAAGTGAAAAATGACCATCACATCTGTGTGCAGTCCAATTTTTTTCACAGACCCATAGACTTGCAATGGCCAGCTAGTTCCATGAATTTAATCAAAATAGGACAAAATACGACATATCTCCATGATCACTCGGTCAACAAAAACACACAGAAATGTGAACAGTCCCATAGATTATAACAGGTACGAGTTTTGACTGAACTTGTACATGACAAACTGACGTCTGTGGTTTTCAAAAGTGACTTTTTTTTTAGCAGGAAACCACTTCAGAAAATGCTCCTTTCTTGTGGAGTTTTTCTTTTACTAAGAAAAACATCAGTGTTTTCACTTCCACAAAAAAAATTGGTACTAGGGTCATCAGTGCTTCTCACATATGGATAAGTAAATTACACTTCTCCTGTCCTTTGCAGTCTTAGGCCTCTTTCACACATCCGTTGTGCGCCTGACGGCGCCCTCCGGCATTTTTTTGTCCAACAGCATCCGGCGAAATGTAATGCCGGATGCGTTTTTTTTCCATTAAGTAACATTAGTGCCAGATGGCGCCGCATATCCCTGCGGCGCGTCCGGTTTTTGCCGGATGCGGTGTCTGGTCGCCGTCCGGCATCTGGCAAAAACGTTGCATGTCACGTTTTTTGTCTGCGGCGGAAAAGCCGGAAGCGCCGGATCCGGTGCTTCTGGCTTTTGTTACAATGAAAGTCTATGGACGCCGCAATGCGCCGGATCCGGCAAGAGCCGGATCCGGTGGCCGCATCCAGTTTTTTAATTGAGATACCATCCCACAGCAAACAGATACCAGCCCTCAGCAAACATATAAAAAAAGCATGCAGTGGGACATCAGACATATGCACATGAACAAGAGATACAGCCAGAGCCAGAGAGAGACGCAGCCAGAGAGAGACGCATCCAGAGAGAGACGCATCCAGAGAGAGACGCATCCAGAGAGAGACGCATACGCAGCCAGGATCCGCAGCCAGCAGCATGGAGCGCCAGGACAACAGACGGTAAATATGAGCCTCCCCCAACCCAAATTTTACAATGCGTATGTCACCAATGCTGTCTGAGCTAATGCATTTTTTTGGCACCCTGGGACATTTTCAAATTCATGTTTTTTCTGTGATGGTGTTGGTTCCCCTGGTACTGTACGAAATGTAATTTCCGATGATTGGGTGGGTCCCCCTGGTAGTGTTTACAATACGCATGTTTGTGAAGTTATATTGTGTATCCCCTGCTACTGTAGTGAATGTGTTTCATTGATAATGTGTATCTACTGGTACTGTTTTTTTTGCCTGTGATGTGTTGGTCTCCCCCAATTGAAATGCTGCACAATATGATCTATGTATGAATTTTTTGGCCTGAGGTTTTCTCGTATTTATCTGAATGTGATGTTTTTTGTATCTATGTGATTATGTTTTTATTTTCTTATGTTTTTGGCCTGTGACGGTTTTTTCCCTCATGCTGCTATCTGAAATGTGCATGTTTTTGTTATTGTATCATTAATGATGTGATTTTATGTGTTTTTTTTTTTATTTTTTTTGCTGGACGTTTTCCTATATAATGGATTTTTTGGACAATGTGACTGTTTTGTTTTCATTATTGTTTTTGGCTTGCGTTTCTCCTCATGCTGCTATCTGAAATGTGCATGTTTTTTGTATCATAATGTTGATGTAGTGTTTTATTTTTACAATTTTTTGGTTTTGGACTGTGATGCTTTTGCTCCTCATGCTGCTATCTGAAATGTGCATGTTTTTTGTATCATAATGTTGATCTAGTGTTTTATTTTTTCATTATTGTTTTTTGCCCTGTGACGGTTTTTCTCCTCATGCTGCTATCTGAAATGTGCATGTTTTTTGTATCATAATGTTGATCTAGTGTTTTATTTTTTCATTATTGTTTTTTGGCCTGTGACGGTTTTTCTTCTCATGCTGCTATATGAAATGTGCATGTTTTTTGTATCATAATGTTGATCTAGTGTTTTATTTTTTCATAATTTTTTTTGATCTGTGAGGTTTTTTCTCCTCATGCTACTATCTGAAATGTGCATGTTTTTGTATCATAATGTTGATCTAGTGTTTTTATTTTTTTTTTTTTATGGCCTGTCATGGTTTTGCTCCTCATGCTGCTATCTGAAATGTGCATGTTTTTATATATCATAATGTTTTTTTTTTTTTTTTAATTTGTTTTTTTTTGGGGGATGGGGTGGTTCCCCTGGTACTGTATCGTTTTTTTTTTTTTTATTTTTCAAATAAAACGATAGATCAACATATCAGTTACTATGTGTACCATATCATGACAAGTATGCTGACATCATGTCAGAAGTTAGTAAACTGAATATATGAGGACCATAATAGACCAACTGCATATATAATATATAGCAACACCGAGAAAAATGAGCAGTCAAAAGGTCAAATGTAGCAAAAATAGAAAACACTTTATTATTGTAATAGGATAAAAGAATAGCACAGCAGATAAATGCCGCATGTGCCTCAGTGCAAATACAAAAGACAGAGGAAGCCGCGTGTGGTAGACTAAATACACTAATGGCTAATACTACTTGTAACAGATAGTATTCAACATAATTATAATGCATAAATGTACATACAAAGATAGGTAAATGTACATACAAAGGTAGATAAATGTGCATGCAGAGATAGATAGTCGATGGTAATGTAGTACATACCAATACGGTCACAGTGTGACTGACCACACAGGCTGCCCCTGCCACCCCAACGCGCGTTTCGGAAGGTTCCTTCCTTCCTTCTTCAGGGGGCAAGGTAACAGCTGAGCCGGCCATGTTTAAATACCTGTATACCCAGAGGTAGCATCTGTATCCAATTAGGGAGAACACCTCTTGTAATTGCCGCTAATCGGAAACATACTTGCATCTAAACCCCAAAGCGTGGCGTGTCAAATTAGTAAGTGCCGTAGCCATAACATCCGGAACACCGCGCTGTCAAAGGAGGACGCCGGAATACATGGGGCCCCATGCGGACGAGCGTCCCCAGTACAGCGGGGCGGGTTACCGGAAGTATGGGAGCAGACATGCGCAATAGCACAGAAGTGACACATAATGAAAATTAGTTCCGGACATGCTCAGAAGTATTGGCGGCGGCCATTTCTATGGAGTCCAGATGCAAGAGCCTCCTAATGCAGGCCGTCTGATTAAGACATGCGTAATGGTGTTAACAACAACCGTTAGAAAACGGCAAATATAAGAATACATCATTGTCTAGAAGATATATATTAATGCATGCAATAGGAGATTTATGAATCAAAACATGACAATAACAAACAATGACTATATTGGAGATGCATAGAAAAAACATAATATATTGGTAACCAGATGAACAAATAAGATATACAAACAATAATAGCAGTAAAAAACAAATAAACATACATAAATAGAAAACATAACCCAAAACTAGAGTGAGGGCAAAACAATCATATACATAAAATCAAAACAATTATGATAATTTACATTTGTCGCATGTCATGGACATAAAATGCACTAGTGTTGACATATCCGTACAATGAAGCAACTTAAATATATATATATCTCCATATGATGTCCTATCCAGACAAGCATGTGCATTGGCAGCATCAATACAAAGTATATAATGTCAAAATGAGTCAATGCGCCCAAAATGAATATCACAGGTATCACTACGAGACAATTATAGGACATCTTTTACAAATAATGGCATAGTGCCTAACTGATATCGGATGATACTGATAATCAAAGTGATATCCATAATAGTTTTATGATACATAACATATAGTGGGCGAAAAAAACAGAATAGTTGAATAGACATATAAATAGATCATTAGCACAAAGTCACATGTAGGCCGAGATGGTGGTGTTGGTGAAAAATATTGCTAGATGAAGTCGAGGACATACGAAATATGAGGCTCACACTCAAAGCTAGAAATGAATAAAAGGAATATTAAAATCAATGAAAATGCACAGATGCACATGCAGGTATAAGATGGAATACACAGATTGCACAGCAGCCCACAATCTACAAAAAGGGAGCGAATGACAGACATTCATTCAGGCCATCCGGGTGAACAGTTTGTAACCGCCATATCCAGCGTGTCTCAAGTCTGGCCAGACGCTTAGAAAGCTGACCACCTCTAATATTGATCTGAAGGGCGTCAATACCCCTGACCCTCAGTAGTGTGGCATCACAATTATGATAGGCCTTAAAGTGTCTTGGTATTGTCTTAAGGGTGGCCGCGTCCATGTGGGTGGATGCCGCCTGTATCCCAGAACGTGTTCACGGATACGGACTTTTAGTTGTCGGGTCGTGAGGCCGACACCACATGGACAAGTAGCATAGTAAATGACGTATCTGGTGGTACACGTGATACGTTGTCTAATCATGAATAATTTCTTACCGCTAGAATCCGTGAACGAATTACACCTTTCAACGTTTGGGCAGGCGACGCACCCCCCACATGGAACGCAGCCCACCCTGGGAGTGAAGTTATCGAGAAACGTGGTTTGCCGTTGCCCTACATAATGGCTGTGGACCAACTGGTCTCGTAGATTTTTCGAACGTCTGAAAGTCATGGATGGTTTCTCAGGGAGAAATTTCCTCATTACCGAATCGGTCATTAATATGGGCCAAGCTTTCCCCAGAATGGCCCGCACTTGGTCAGATCTTGAATGAAAATTGGTGATAAAGCGGATCTTATTATCGGATGTTGTTCCGGACCTTGGGTTCGCCTTGTAGAGTAAATCACGACGAACTGAATGTTTAGCTCTCTGATAGGCCCTTTTAATCAGGCGACCACTGTAGCCTCTAGCCAAAAAACGCGTCCGTAATTCTCTAGCCCTCAATTCAAAATCATCGTCCGTGGAACAGATCCTGCGCAGGCGCAGGAACTGTCCCACTGGAATAGACCTAATCATATGGCCGGGGTGGCCAGAGGACGCGTGCAGCAGAGAATTTGTCGACATTTCCTTCCGAAAGATATCCGTCTGTAATAGACCGGATTGATCTTTCTTAATTGTAACATCCAAAAAGTCGATGACATTGGTATCCCACACGAATGTTAGATGGATATTGAGATCATTGCCATTTAAGAGAGATATAAAGTGTTCAAGGTCGATGGCTGTGCCCTGCCATACGAAGAAGATGTCATCAATGTAACGCGTCCATAAAGGGACGCGCTCAATTGATCCCTGTTCGTATGACAGGAAGAGGTCCCTCTCCCACAGCCCCAGGAAAAGACCGGCATAGGAGGGCGCATAAGCAGCTCCCATAGCGGTCCCCTGGAGCTGTAGGTAGAAGGACCCCTTGAATACAAAAAAATTGTGGGTGAGGGTGAACTCTAGTAGCTTCAGCAGAAGTTCCTTCACTCCTGGGGATAGGGTGGACATGCCAAGAAAATAACTCACGGCATGGATGCCATCCCTATGCCTGATGTTGGTGTAGAGTGATTCAACGTCTGCTGAAACCAGTAGAGTACCACCCTCTAAACACAGACCATCGACCCTGCGTAATAGATCTCCTGTGTCCTTGAGAAATGACGGAAGGTTGACTACTAATGGTTGGAGATGAAAGTCAATCCATCTGTTCACATGCTCCAGCAAATTGCCCCTACCAGATATAATAGGTCTGCCCGGGGGTGTCATGATGTTTTTGTGAATTTTGGGGAGTAGATACAATGTAGGAATAGTGGGTTCAGTAACAGTCAAAGCCATAGCAAGGTCTTTGGTGATAACGTCGTCCCTAAGCGCCTGCTGGATAATGGCATCAAGCTGTGCGCTGTAGGCCGACAACGGATTGTACGTAAGTTTTTTATAGTATGCTGCCTATGCGCCCTCCTATGCCGGTCTTTTCCTGGGGCTGTGGGAGAGGGACCTCTTCCTGTCATACGAACAGGGATCAATTGAGCGCGTCCCTTTATGGACGCGTTACATTGATGACATCTTCTTCGTATGGCAGGGCACAGCCATCGATCTTGAACACTTTATATCTCTCTTAAATGGCAATGATCTCAATATCCATCTAACATTCGTGTGGGATACCAATGTCATCGACTTTTTGGATGTTACAATTAAGAAAGATCAATCCGGTCTATTACAGACGGATATCTTTCGGAAGGAAACGTCGACAAATTCTCTGCTGCACGCGTCCTCTGGCCACCCCGGCCATATGATTAGGTCTATTCCAGTGGGACAGTTCCTGCGCCTGCGCAGGATCTGTTCCACGGACGATGATTTTGAATTGAGGGCTAGAGAATTACGGACGCGTTTTTTGGCTAGAGGCTACAGTGGTCGCCTGATCAAAAGGGCCTATCAGAGAGCTAAACATTCAGTTCGTCGTGATTTACTCTACAAGGCGAACCCAAGGTCCGGAACAACATCCGATAATAAGATCCGCTTTATCACCAATTTTCATTCAAGATCTGACCAAGTGCGGGCCATTCTGGGGAAAGCTTGGCCCATATTAATGACCGATTTGGTAATGAGGAAATTTCTCCCTGAGAAACCATTCATGACTTTCAGACGTGCGAAAAATCTACGAGACCAGTTGGTCCACAGCCATTATGTAGGGCAACGGCAAACCACGTTTCTCGATAACTTCACTCCCAGGGTGGGCTGCGTTCCATGTGGGGGTGCGTCGCCTGCCCAAACGTTGAAAGGTGTAATTCGTTCACGGATTCTAGCGGTAAGAAATCATTCATGATTAGACAACGTATCACGTGTACCACCAGATACGTCATTTACTATGCTACTTGTCCATGTGGACTTGTATATGTCGGCCTCACGACCCGACAACTAAAAGTCCGTATCCGTGAACACGTTCTGGGGATACAGGCGGCATCCACCCACATGGACGCGGCCACCCTTAAGACAATACCAAGACACTTTAAGGCCTATCATAATTGTGATGCCACACTACTGAGGGTCAGGGGTATTGACGCCCTTCAGATCAATATTAGAGGTGGTCAGCTTTCTAAGCGTCTGGCCAGACTTGAGACACGCTGGATATGGCGGTTACAAACTGTTCACCCGGATGGCCTGAATGAATGTCTGTCATTCGCTCCCTTTTTGTAGATTGTGGGCTGCTGTGCAATCTGTGTATTCCATCTTATACCTGCATGTGCATCTGTGCATTTTCATTGATTTTAATATTCCTTTTATTCATTTCTAGCTTTGAGTGTGAGCCTCATATTTCGTATGTCCTCGACTTCATCTAGCAATATTTTTCACCACCAACACCACCATCTCGGCCTACATGTGACTTTGTGCTAATGATCTATTTATATGTCTATTCAACTATTCTGTTTTTTTCGCCCACTATATGTTATGTATCATAAAACTATTATGGATATCACTTTGATTATCAGTATCATCCGATATCAGTTAGGCACTATGCCATTATTTGTAAAAGATGTCCTATAATTGTCTCGTAGTGATACCTGTGATATTCATTTTGGGCGCATTGACTCATTTTGACATTATATACTTTGTATTGATGCTGCCAATGCACATGCTTGTCTGGATAGGACATCATATGGAGATATATATATATTTAAGTTGCTTCATTGTACGGATATGTCAACACTAGTGCATTATATGTCCATGACATGCGACAAATGTAAATTATCATAATTGTTTTGATTTTATGTATATGATTGTTTTGCCCTCACTCTAGTTTTGGGTTATGTTTTCTATTTATGTATGTTTATTTGTTTTTTACTGCTATTATTGTTTGTATATCTTATTTGTTCATCTGGTTGCCAATATATTATGTTTTTTCTATGCATCTCCAATATAGTCATTGTTTGTTATTGTCATGTTTTGATTCATAAATCTCCTATTGCATGCATTAATATATATCTTCTAGACAATGATGTCTAGACAATGATATTTGCCGTTTTCTAACGGTTGTTGTTAACACCATTACGCATGTCTTAATCAGACGGCCTGCATTAGGAGGCTCCTGCATCTGCACTCCATAGAAATGGCCGCCGCCAATACTTCTGAGCATGTCCGGAACTAATTTTCATTATGTGTCACTTCTGTGCTATTGCGCATGTCTGCTCCCATACTTCCGGTAACCCGCCCCGCTGTACTGGGGACGCTCGTCCGCATGGGGCCCCATGTATTCCGGCGTCCTCCTTTGACAGCGCGGTGTTCCGGATGTTATGGCTACGGCACTTACTAATTTGACACGCCACGCTTTGGGGTTTAGATGCAAGTATGTTTCCGATTAGCGGCAATTACAAGAGGTGTTCTCCCTAATTGGATACAGATGCTACCTCTGGGTATACAGGTATTTAAACATGGCCGGCTCAGCTGTTACCTTGCCCCCTGAAAAAGGAAGGAAGGAACCTTCCGAAACGCGCGTTGGGGTGGCAGGGGCAGCCTGTGTGGTCAGTCACACTGTGACCGTATTGGTATGTACTATAATAATCTTTATTATAATAATCTTTATTTTTATATAGCGCTAACATATTCCGCAGCGCTTTACAGTTTGCACACATTATCGTCGCTGTCCCCGATGGGGCTCACAATCTAGATTCCCTATCTGTATGTTTTTGGAGTGTGGGAGGAAACCGGAGTACCCGGAGGAAACCCACGCAAACACGGGGAGAACATACAAACTCCTTGCAGATGTTGTCCTAGGTGGGATTCGAACCCAGGACTCCAGCGCTGCAAGGCTGTAGTGCTATCCACTGAGCCACCGTGCTGCCCTGGTACTACATTACCATCGACTATCTATCTCTGCATGCACATTTATCTACCTTTGTATGTACATTTACCTATCTTTGTATGTACATTTATGCATTATAATTATGTTGAATACTATCTGTTACAAGTAGTATTAGCCATTAGTGTATTTAGTCTACCACACGCGGCTTCCTCTGTCTTTTGTATTTGCACTGAGGCACATGCGGCATTTATCTGCTGTGCTATTCTTTTATCCTATTACAATAATAAAGTGTTTTCTATTTTTGCTACATTTGACCTTTTGACTGCTCCTTTTTCTCGGTGTTGCTTTTTTTTATTTTTGTCAGGGATACTGTTTCCCCCTGGTACTGTTTATGGCTACAATTAATGACTGCATGTTGTGTTCCGTAAAACATAAAGCTCAATAATGTCCATGTTTGAATGTTATATTTTAAAACAGGGACTATCAATACATATAAACACAGTTCCTTTTTGTCTGTTTATTCCACAGCAGAAGAATTGATGCTGCAGCTGAAAGGGCGCAGGACATCCTGGATGCTAGGAGGGAAGCCAGTAGAAAGTAAATATCCCTAAAAATTACATGTTTTTTTTTTCTCTTTCAGCCAGGGACAAGGAATCCACATATATTCACTGTCCCTTTTTGTGTCCTTACTCAACAGCAGAAGACGTCAACGAGAGGCGGCGGCGGCTGAAGCTGAAGTAGAACAGAGGGGAGGAGAGGACCTCCGAGCGCGGAGGATAGCCAGCAGAAAGTAACTATGACATCCCCCATTTTGCTCAAAATTACATGTTTGTTTTTCTTTCAACCATGGACAAGGAATAGTAAATTCACAGTCCCTTTTTACTCAACAGCAGAAGACGGCAACAACAGGCGGCGGCGGAGGCGGCAAGAGACGAGAGGAGGAGAAAGCGGGCTAGGAGGGAAGCCAGCAGAAAGTAAATATTACATCCCCCATATCCCGAAAAAATTACATGTTTGTTTTTCTCTTTCAGCCAGGGACAAGGAATATAGAAATATATTCACTGTCCCTTTTTGTTTCTTCCACAGCAGAGACCGTCAAACAGCTGCTGCAGCTGCTGCAATGGCGGCGTTGGCGGAAGAAGCGGCGGCGTCAGCAGCAGCAGCGGCGGCAGCAGCATCGCCATCTCCTCCCTCCCAGCCACTTGAGCCAGAGCGTGACACATCTTCTTCTGGGAGCCCTCCTACCCATCGTCAGGAATTGGCGGTAAAAATATCTAATTTTTTTGTTCTCTCCACAATCCATCTGTGGGATATATGTCTTGATCAGGGGTGGGCAATTAATTTTGCCAGGGGGCCGCATGAGAAATTGGGATGGTTTTAGAGGGCCGGACTAATATAATTAACTCCGTTCTACCCAATACTGTATATATATATATATGTATATATATATATATATGTGTATATATATATATATATACTGTATACTGTATATATACATACCTGCCCATTATCATCATCTTCTCCCCATCATCATCAATGCCTCCCCATTATCAGCAATGCCTGCCCATTATCATCTTCTCCCCATCATCAATGCCTGCCCATTATCATCAATGCCTGCCCATTATCATCATCTTCTCCCCATCATCATCAATGCCTCCCCATTATCAGCAATGCCTGCCCATCATCATCTTCTCCCCATCATCAATGCCTGCCCATTATCATCAATACCTGCCCATTATCATCATCTTCTCCCATCATCATCAATGCCTGCCCATCATCATCATCATCTTCTCCCCATCATCAATGCCTGCCCATTATCATCAATACCTGCCCATTATCATCATCTTCTCCCCATCATCATCAATGCCTGCCCATCATCATCATCATCTTCTCCCCATCATCAATGCCTGCCCATTATCATCAATACCTGCCCATTATCATCATCTTCTCCCCATCATCATCAATGCCTGCCCATCATCATCATCATCATCATCTTCTCCCCATCATCAATGCCTGCCCATTATCATCAATACCTGCCCATTATCATCATCTTCTCCCCCATCATCATCAATGCCTCCCCATTATCAGCAATGCCTGCCCATCATCATCTTCTCCCCATCATCAATGCCTGCCCATTATCATCAATGCCTGCCCATTATCATCATCTTCTCCCCATCATCATCAATGCCTCCCCATTATCAGCAATGCCTGCCCATCATCACACACAGACAGCACATAAGCACTCTCTCACATACATACCACACACACACACACACACACACAAAGCACCGCACTACATACAAACAGACACACACAGAGACACGTCTTACCTGTCCAGCGTCCCCGCTCTCTGACACAGCCGGCCGCTGAATGATGACGTCACCGGCTGTGAGAGGAAGCGCCGGTGGTGCCCGGATCTGCAGCAGCGGAGGCACGGGAGAGGTAAGTATTGTGCCAGCTGATGCCGGGGCCCTGAGACTGCCGGAGCGCCTCCGCGGGCCGGTCACTGACAGCCGGCGGGCCGGATGCGGCCCGCGGGCCGCCCCTTGCCCGGGTCTGGTCTTGATTGTTTTTTTTTAATAACAGGAATCGCAAGATGACGAGGAGCTCCCAGAGGAAGAAGGACGGGGTGGAGAGATACCCGGAGTGGGCTCACAATTCGTAAGTATCCTGCATCAATCGCAGAAACACAACATCACACTACACACAACACATAGAAAACCATTTAGTATATACTTGACACAGCGGCCAACACATGCCAATATCCTAATTTTTATTTTCATTTTAGTCTCTCGGATCTGGGAGCCAACAGAGGGTTCCTCCCAGCGCCTCCCAGAGTCGTCGTGGTGAGACTGTCGGCGGTTCTCAACGTGTAAGTTTTTTTTTTTTTTTAAATTCATAGTTTTTATTTTTGAAACGTAAATTTTTTTTTTTTTTGGGTGTTTTTTGGAAAATGTACTTTTTGTTTAACATTTTTGACCTATCTACCATTTTTGGTAGCATTTCATTAAATTTAAAATTTTTACAAAACGTGTAATCGCTAAAGTTTTTGGAACAAATTTTTCCAGTTTAACATGTATAATTTTGACATTTTCAAATAATGTGTATGGTAATTTTCTTTATTTTCTTTTTTAATTTCACAGGCTTCACAGCGTGCTCCCGACTCGGACACGGAGGAGGGCCTGGATGTCGAGCTCATGATCGATCTGGTCCGAGAAAGGGAGCCGCTGTGGAACATGGGGGACCGCCGGCATTCGGATCAAATTGTTACACGACGGCTCTGGGAGGAAGTGGCAGCGGCAATGGTGGAGCGCTGGGAGGACCTCGATGTTAGGTCCCAGACTAAATACCGTAAGTATAGTTCATGTTGCTGACTGTAAAGCTGTGTTTCCAAAACTTCAGTCCTCGTGTCCCCACGGTTCATGTTTTCAGGCTTGCCTTTTGTGAAGCACTATGGAAATACTGAAAACATGACCTCTGGGGGAGACGAGGAATGAAGTTTGGGAAACCCTGATGTTGTATACTAACCAATGTGTGCTTTCTCGTTTCAGGGGAGAGAATTGTGAAGCGGTGGCGGTCTGTGAGGGATCGCTTTAAGAAGGAGTTTAATAAGGAGATGCGGGCCCCGAGTGGTTCTTCAGGACGCCAGAGCAAGTACAAGTAAGCACGAGCTCTGGCGTTCCTGCGTGAAACAATGGTCACCAGAAGGTAAATATTACCATCAAATGTTAACATGTATCCAATGTTTTTTTTGCAGCCAGGGCCATTCCATATCTGTATATTAATTTTATGTTTTCTTTCTTCCACAGCACGGTGACCAGCACTCGGGCGCCCGCAGAGTTGGCGCCTTCTAGAGCGATCCCTCACGAGACCGACACCGAGGGACACTTCGACCAACCCTCCACATCTGCACCTTCCCACACAGTTGATCCCGCAGTCCCCTCCACCAGCGCTGGAGCAGCGTGGCAGGCTGCATTACATGAATCTGCTGGTCAGGATATAGCATTCCCTTTACCCCACCCTTCTGACCCTGCCACCTCTAGTACAGCTGCGGGTACTGTGCGGCAGCGTCAGAGGGGTCAGGAAAAGAACTATGCGCCCGAGTTCTTGCATATGAATGCATCTTTCCAGAACTGTCTTAAGTTATTATCTGAACAAGTTGCCGCAGGCGTTCATCAGATAACCTCCCTAGTTGGTGAGGTAAAGACACTTCTGCAAACTGTGCAGTCAGAGGCAAGAGCATCACCGAACCACAGTTTTTTTAGGTCGGTTGCGGAGCGCATAGATCCGCTATCTGCTGACCAGCAGATGTATGTGATGCACACGTGCCACACTGCTCTAGTGCAGGTTCTCTCCCATCCTCAATCCACCCCAGTCGTTCCTCAACCTCCCCCACCTACAGCCGCTGTACACCCCCCCCCTATCCACCTGCCATCCCTCCTCCCCCACCTATTCAATACCAGCCACCTCCCCAGGTCCAACAACCTCCCCAATTGCAACCACCTCCCCAGTACCAACAACCTCCCCAGTACCAACCACCTCCCCAACTGCAGTCACCTCCCCAGTACCAGCAACCTACCCACTAGCAGCCACCTACCCCGTACCACACTCCTACCTCATACCGATCTCCTTCCCCCTTCCAATTCCCTACCATGTCACATGCTCCTCCTGCCCAAACCTCCACTACACCACCACCCACCTGTTCTGCCTTGTCTTCCCATTCTTTTAGTCTTTCCACCCCTTCACCTCTTCCTGTTCCTTCCACACCACCATCCCGTTCGTCCCTCCACACTCCCACGGTCGAAGTGTCCCGCAGCCCCTCCAGCAGTATTTCCACCCCACACTACACTGACTTGTAGTTTATGTATATATTGTTATATTTCTTTTAAAAATTAAAGTTGGAAAAAAAAAAAAAGTTAAAAAAAAAAGTTTACAAAAAGAATAACCTTGAAGAAATAAAGTTTAAAAAAATAATAAAGTTGATTGATTAAAAGTTTATTTAAACGTGAAAAATTTGGCAAAAAGGCCTACTTTGATACAAATTATATTAAAAAACCTTTTAGTTCAATAAATTGTTAATTGTTTTAACATTGTTGTCTGTCTTTTATTTATAGTATGTTAAGTTTTACATTTGTTATACAGGTACACCTAACTTTGGATAAAAGGTTCATAAATGCAACCTTTTTCCCAAAGTTGTGTCCCGGGTTGTGTAGTATGCAAAGTATATTATATTTTTCCAAAAATTGTGTACTTTGTTAGATTATCCCCTACAACAGAGTTCCCCTACTCCAGTCCTCAAGGCCCACCAAAAACATATCAGGTTTTCAGGATTTCCTTTGTATTGCACAGGTGAGGCAATTATCACCTGAGCAATACAAAGAAAATACTGAACAAAACCTATTGGTGGGCCTTGAGGACTGGATTTGGGGAACCATGGCCTACAATGTACACTTTTTTTGGACAAAAGGTGAAATAGTTTTGTTAAAACAATTTCGCCTTTTGTCAAAAAAAGTGTACATTGTAGACCTGGGTTCCCCCACTCCAGTTCTCAAGGCCCACCAACATATCATGTTTTCAGGATTTCCTTTGTATTGCACAGGTGAGGCAATTATCACCTGAGCAATACAAAGAAAATACTGAACAAAACCTGTTGGTGGCCCTTGAGGACTGGATTTGGGGAACCATGGCCTACAATGTTCACTTTTTTTGGACAAAAGGTGAAATAGTTTTGTTAAAACAATTTCGCCTTTTGTCAAAAAAAGGGTACATTGTAGACCTGGGTTCCCCCACTCCAGTACTCAAGGCCCACCAACATATCATGTTTTCAGGATTTCCTTTGTATTGCACAGGTGAGGCAATTATCACCTGAGCAATACAAAGAAAATACCGAACAAAACCTGTTGGTGGGCCTTGAGGACTGGATTTGGGGAACCATGGCCTACAATGTACACTTTTTTGGGAGAAAATGTGAAATACTTTTGTTAAAACAATTTCGCCTTTTGTCCAAAAAAAGTGTACATTGTAGACCAGGGTTCCCCAACTCCAGTCCTCAAGGCCCACCAAAAACATATCAGGTTAAAAGGATTTCCTTTGTATTGCATAGGTGAGGCAATTATCCCTGAGCAATACAAAGGAAATACTGAAAACAAGACCTGTTGCTGGGCCTTGAGGACTGGATTTGGGGAACCATGGCCTACAATGTACACTTTTTTGGGAGAAAATGTGAAATAGTTTTCTTTAAACAAACAGCCATGGACACAACTATGTCAAAAAGGTTACAGGCTGTAGAAAACACACAAGAAGGTAGACAAGTACACTTTTAAAGGTTTATTGTGGGTAAAGAAAATTTTTAAAAGAACAAATACATTTATCACACTCTGTCATCCTGCCAGTCAACACTACCTTCTGGTGACACAAAGTATTGAGCAAACTGGTCCCTCATTCTTGAAACCGCGACTGTACTGCGAGTGGTAATGTTGCTGTAGTCGTGCAAAGTTGTTTCTTGATTGTGGTCCTCCATAGAAATTGGTTCCTTGGTTAGGACAAAATTATAAGAAGAAACCAAAGGGTATGGTGTGGTGAAGCACCCCAGCAGTATTGAAAGGCAAGAAGAAATACTGACAAGCATATAAGTGTGCACCAACAATTTTTATTAATATACAAATAGCACAGTACAAGTTAAAATCAAATTGTGTAAATTTTAATGTTAGTAAAATAAAATAAAGAGAAAACCCAAGATATAAATGTGCTGGTAAAAATTAATTAATGGACTGCTCAAAATATGACCAGGTAAAAAATATATATATACAACCGCCAATGCAGTCACCCAGGCAAAATAATAGTATATATGAAAATATATATAAACCTAATAGTGCACCACTGTGACCTAATATTAGTGTAACATAGAATAATATTGTGCAAACAAAAATCAAGAAAATCACTCAGGTGCTGAGAACATGTGCCAATTAAAACGTGTCCTTAGAAACCAGGAATAAAATAAACAGCCCTGGATTAACCATATACCATGCGGCGCCAAAAGGCAAAATTACCTGGGAGCAGTAAACCAGCACAGGGGATCTCAGAAGACGCGCCCCGACGCGCGTTTCGGTATTAAACCTTCGTCAGGGGGAATACCGAAACGCGCGTCGGGGCGCGTCTTCTGAGATCCCCTGTGCTGGTTTACTGCTCCCAGGTAATTTTGCCTTTTGGCGCCGCATGGTATATGGTTAATCCAGGGCTGTTTATTTTATTCCTGGTTTCTAAGGACACGTTTTAATTGGCACATGTTCTCAGCACCTGAGTGATTTTCTTGATTTTTGTTTGCACAATATTATTCTATGTTACACTAATATTAGGTCACAGTGGTGCACTATTAGGTTTATATATATTTTCATATATACTATTATTTTGCCTGGGTGACTGCATTGGCGGTTGTATATATATATTTTTTACCTGGTCATATTTTGAACAGTCCATTAATTAATTTTTACCAGCACATTTATATCTTGGGTTTCTCTTTATTTTATTTTACTAACATTAAAATTATACACAATTTGATTTTAACTTGTACTGTGCTATTTGTATATTAATAAAAATTGTTGGTGCACACTTATATGCTTGTCAGTATTTCTTCTTGCCTTTCAATACTGCTGGGGTGCTTCACCACACCATACCCTTTGGTTTCTTCTTATCTTACCGGATGGTCTGCCATCCTTTTTTGAGGAATTTTGGTGCATAATTTGATACAAATTATTCATTGTTATATGTTGATTTGATTTTATATTATTAATCTCCAAATTTCCTGCTGTAGGACAAAATTATGTAGGACCACGCACGCTTTAACAACATCATCAACAGTCTCGGTCTTCAAGTTAATTGCAGTCAAAAGGACATGCCATTTAGCTGTCATAATGCCAAAGGCACACACCACCATCCGTCTGGCTCTTGTGAGGCGGTAGTTAAATATCCGCTTTGTATGTCTTAATCCTCTGCTGGCGTACGGCTTCAAGAGGTGTTCGGACAGCTGGAATGCCTCATCACCTACACAAACGAATGGCATCGGTGGGTGTTACACCCGGTCCCAGCGCTGCCTCTGCACTCCGTTCTGCTCACTCACCTGTTCCTCGGGCTGTCCCTCTGCGGCGGTCTGTGCGTGGGCTGGGGTCTCCTGTCCCATCTGCTCTCCAGCGTCCTGAGTCCTTCTCCACTTCCTGGCACGCTGCTGGCAGGCCTCCAGACAGTCGGCTTAGGACACGAGGCCGCGCCCACCGCCTCTCTTAAAGGGGCAGCGTGCATCTTTTGAAATTGCTAATTAACCAATGGCTACGCACTCAGTACTATATCTGGTCACTCCACCATTAGGGGAGTGCCGGAGCAACGTGTTCTATCATTGCTACATCCGGTTCTGTTCCTGTTCTGTCTGCGCTGCGTCTGCAGTCTCTGTGCTTCGCTGATACTGTTTGTCTCCTCAGATCATTGCTAACCCGTATCTGGCTAATCTGGACAATCTCGGCTATTACTGGCACAAGTGTCATCCCGTTCCGCCATCAGCCATCCGTACCCGTGGACCGTGACAAGGTCACTGAAGCCAGCCTTCTACCATCCGTTCTGGACCAGGACCTTACCCTTCTCCGTCAAGAACTTTCCACGGACTCTGTAAATACTTGTTACCCTTTTGGTCCCTCTGGGACAGCTGCCATGTGTCCGGGGTCTAACTGGAGGTAGCACCTGTGTCCTCCGGGTATTCCATTCTGGTCCTGTTCGAGGGGCCTTACTACGGGTACCCGGGGCTCACTAGTTACGCCCCCTTCGGAGCCCCCCGGACCGCGGTCTCGAGGTTCCACATTAAAAAATAAATACGAATGTGAACTTCACCACCTCTGCCTCCGCTTCCATTCGTTACAGATTGCTCCGGCCATGGAACCCGCTGGATCCCAGAGACCTCCGACCACGGATCTGTGCCAGGAGGTGGCCCGTTTGGGAGTTCAACAGGACAAGATCACGACTTATCTACACAGCTTGTCTACCCGCATGGATTCCCTAGGGTCCTCGTCTGCACCTGACTCTTCTATCAATAATCAGGTACCAGTTCCCATGGCAAATCAAGGTCCCCGTCTGGCGGCTCCTACCCGTTTCCAGGGTGATCCTACTCTGTGTCGGGGTTTACTCAATCAGTGCACTCTACACTTTGAAATCTTGGGGCATATGTTTGCTTCTGACCGAGCCAAGGTGGGCTTCATCATGTCACACCTGGGAGGAGAAGCCCTCGCCTGGCTAAACCCGCTATGGGAGAGAGGGGATCCGGTGGTTAACGATCTTCAATCTTTCCTAGAGGCTTTTCGCAGGACTTTCGATGAACCTGGTCGTACCACTTCGACTGCATCAGCTCTGCTCCGCCTTCGCCAAGGTACTCTCACGGTAGCTCAGTATGCTGTTAAATTCCGCACCCTCTCGTCTGAATTATCGTGGAACAATGAGGCCCTGGTTGCTAACTTCTGGGAAGGCCTATCCGGAAGAATCAAGGATGAGCTGGCAGGACGGGACAGACCTACTCTCTTGGAAGAGCTAATATCCTTGGCAACCCGAATTGACCTGCGTTTTCAGGAGCGCTCCATGGAGATCAAGCGGGACAAAAGGTTCTATCACCTGGACTCTAGTTTGTACAAAACAGGTACTTCACCCTCCGCCTCCGAAGCCATGGAGGTGGACCATGTAAGTTTGGCCACCCGCCGCCGGGAGGCACGTCGCAAGGAGGGAAGTTGTTACTACTGCGGTAGTTCTGAACATTTGATTCATTTCTGTCCTAAAAAGTCGGGAAACTCCAGTGCCTAGGTCCGGTAGGAGGGCCAACCTAGGTAAAGAGCAGTCCTCTCCCTCTTTACACATCTCTGTCACCGTGTCCTATGGAGCAATAAAATTCTCCGAACACTGTCTACTGGATTCTGGAGCTGCAGGGAACTTCATCCAGCAGGCGGTTGTGGATCATTACCGCTTACCAGTCCAGCGTCTTCCTGATCCGTTACAGGTGTCCGCCGTGGATGGCAAACCGCTGACCGAGCCCGTCCAGTTTCAAACCGAGTTGGTGGAACTCCGGGTAGGTCTAATGCATACTGAACGAATGCGATTTTATGTATATCCTGGTTTATCCCATCCCATGCTTCTAGGTTTACCTTGGCTTCAGATGCATGAACCAGTCCTTAATTGGAAAACTGGAGAAGTTCTGCGTTGGGGAGATACCTGCATGAATCGTTGCTTAACCCGGATTCAACCTGTTTCGCCTCCAGTCCAGCCTGATACCCTGCCAGGGTTGCCTTCCGCCTATTGGTCCT
The DNA here is from genome assembly GCA_033576555.1 of Oophaga sylvatica. Taxonomy (NCBI): domain Eukaryota; kingdom Metazoa; phylum Chordata; class Amphibia; order Anura; family Dendrobatidae; genus Oophaga; species Oophaga sylvatica. Next base: position 212,631,249 of record JARQOD010000002.1, read on the forward strand.
TCTCTGACGTCTTTGGGAAAAAAGAGGCTGAGAGACTACCTCCACACAGGTCGTATGACTGTCAGATAGAGCTTCTTCCAGGAGCATCACCCCCTCGCGGGAGAGTTTATCCTCTTTCACAGGCAGAGACTCAGGCCATGTCGGACTACATTCAAGAGAATTTGGCTAGAGGATTTATCCGAAAGTCATCGTCACCGGCAGGAGCTGGATTCTTCTTTGTGAAGAAAAAGGACGGATCCTTGCGGCCCTGCATTGACTATCGGGGTTTAAATCAAATCACGGTAAAAAACAGGTATCCATTGCCTCTTATTTCAGAGCTGTTTGATCGTCTCCGAGGGGCCACGATCTTCACCAAATTGGACCTCAGAGGGGCCTACAACCTGATCCGAATCAGAGAGGGAGACGAATGGAAAACAGCCTTCAACACCCGTGACAGCCACTATGAATACCTGGTAATGCCATTCGGCCTAAGCAATGCACCTGCGGTTTTTCAGGAATTTGTTAATGTCATTTTCAGGGACTTGCTCTATACTTGTGTCGTGGTTTACCTGGACGATATTTTGATTTTTTCTGCTGACTTGACGTCACACCGGAGGCAAGTACGCCTGGTCTTACAAAGACTGAGAGAGAACAGGCTCTATGCCAAATATGAGAAATGCCTCTTTGAGCAGTCCTCTTTGCCTTTCCTTGGGTACATTGTATCTTCCACAGGATTAAAGATGGATCCGGAGAAGTTGTCTGCAGTTCTCAACTGGCCTCGTCCGTCTGGGCTAAAAGCCATACAAAGGTTCCTCGGATTGCCAATTACTACCGGCAATTCATTCCACACTTTTCCACCCGAGTGGCTCCAATCACAGCCTTAACCCGAAAGGTGTAAACTCTAAGGAATGGTCCTCCGAAGCAGAAGAGGCCTTTGTTTCTCTCAAAAAAGCCTTTGCTTCCGCACCCGTTCTCCATCGTCCTAATTCAAGTGAGCAATTTTTTCTTGAAGTTGACGCTTCTTCCATAGGTGCAGGAGCAGTTCTGACCCAGAAGTCGTCTACCGGGCGGATGATCTCGTGTGTTTTTTTTTCCAAGGTTTTTTCTCCTGCAGAAAGGAACTACTCTGTCGGTGATCGCGAACTGTTGGCCATCAAATTGGCTCTGGAGGAATGGAGACATCTTCTTGAAGGAGCTCATCACCAGGTAATCATATTCACCGACCATAAAAACCTTGCCTATCTCCAATCTGCTTTAAGACTGAATCCCCGTCAGGCCCGTTGGGCATTATTTTTTGCCCGTTTCAATTTTGTACTTCATTTCCGTCCAGCTGACAAGAACATCAAGGCAGACGCACTCTCTAGGGCCTTCTTGCCTCCTGAACTGGAGGAGGAACCTCAGCACATTATTGAACCTTCTAGGTTAGTCTCTGTTGCCTCCACTGATCTGGCCCGGCTTCCTCCTGGGAAGACTTTCGTGTCTGCTTCTGACTGTACTCGTGTTCTGCGCTGGGGTCATTCTTCTAAGTTGGCTGGCCATGCTGGTCAGAAAAAGACGCAGCAACTCATCTCCCGGTATTACTGGTGGTCTACCATGGTCAAGGATATCCAGGAGTTCGTCGCAGCATGTCCTTCATGTGCTCGTAACAAAACTGTTAAACATCTACCAGCCGGCAGGCTTCTGCCTCTTCCGATTCCGTCCGCTCCCTGGCAGCACATCGCGATGGATTTCATCACGGATCATCCCATCTCTTCTGGCTGCTCAGTGGTATGGGTTGTGGTGGACCGCTTCTCTAAAATGGCTCACTTCGTTCCGCTATCTGGCCTCCCGTCTGCTCCAGAACTGGCCACTCACTTCATCCAGCACATCTTTCGTCTACATGGATTTCCTCTCCACATCGTGTCCGACAGGGGCGTCCAGTTCACCTCTAAGTTCTGGAGAGGACTCTGTAAAATGGTAAAAATTGAACTAGATTTTTCTTCTGCATATCATCCCCAGTCTAATGGGCAAGTTTAGAGGATCAATCAAATCCTGGCTGGATACCTGCGTGACTTCGTCAACGCTCATCATAATGACTGGGTAGAATTACTGCCCTGGGCGGAATTCTCCTACAACAATCAAGTAAGTGAATCTTCTGGAAAAGTCTCCCTTTCAGATTGTGTTTGGACTGCAACCCGGAATTCCTCTTCCTGTCTCGGGATTGTCGGATGTTCCAGCAGTCGATACCTTGTCAAAGAATTTCTCGGACATTTGGAGAGAGACCAGGTCGGCTTTGGAGAAAGCTTCTCAACGTATGAAAACGCATGGGACAAAAGACGTTTGGAGGCTCCCATCTTTCGTCCAGGAGACAAGGTATGGCTCTCCTCCAAGTACATCCGTCTGAAGTTACCATCGTACAAATTGGGTCCTCGTTTCATTGGTCCCTTTGAAGTTTTGAGACAGATCAACCCGGTCTCTTATAAACTGAAATTGCCTAATTCTCTAAGAGTACCTAACTCCTTTCATGTTTCCCTCCTCAAACCAGTAGTGTTGAGCTCCTTTTTTAAGGACCCGGGTACCACTCCTGATCCGGTCTCTGAGGATGATGTTTTTGAGGTAAAACATATCTTGGACTCTAAGCGAGTAAGAGGTAGGATCTATTACCTGGTGGACTGGAGGGGTTTTGGTCCTGAGGAGAGGTCTTGGGAGCCTAAAGAGAACATCCAGGCCCCTCTTCTTCTTAAAAGATTTCACGCAGGCTTGAAAAAGAGGGGGAGTAAAGAGGGGGATACTGTTACACCCGGTCCCAGCGCTGCCTCTGCACTCCGTTCTGCTCACTCACCTGTTCCTCGGGCTGTCCCTCTGCGGCGGTCTGTGCGTGGGCTGGGGTCTCCTGTCCCATCTGCTCTCCGGCATCCTGAGTCCTTCTCCACTTCCTGGCACGCTGCTGGCAGGCCTCCAGACAGTCGGCTTAGGACGCGAGGCCGCGCCCACCGCCTCTTTTAAAGGGGCAGCGTGCATCTTTTGAAATTTCTAATTAACCAATGGCTGCACACTCAGTACTATATCTGGTCACTCCACCATTAGGGGAGTGCCGGAGCAACGTGTTCTATCATTGCTACATCCGGTTCTGTTCCTGTTCTGTCTGCGCTGCGTCTGCAGTCTCTGTGCTTCGCTGATACTGTTTGTCTCCTCAGATCATTGCTAACCCGTATCTGGCTAATCTGGACAATCTCGGCTATTACTGGCGCAAGTGTCATCCCGTTCCGCCATCAGCCATCCGTACCCGTGGACCGTGACAAGGTCACTGAAGCCAGCCTTCTACCATCCGTTCTGGACCAGGACCTTACCCTTCTCCGTCAAGAACTTTCCACGGACTCTGTAAATACTTGTTACCCTTTTGGTCCCTCTGGGACAGCTGCCACGTGTCCTGGGTCTAACTGGAGGTAGCACCTGTGTCCTCCGGGTATTCCATTCTGGTCCTGTTCGAGGGGCCTTACTATGGGTACCCGCCCCCTTCGGAGCCCCCCGGACCGCGGTCTTGAGGTTCCACATTAAAAAATAAATACGAATGTGAACTTCACCACCTCTGCCTCCGCTTCCATTCGTTACAGTGGGCCTGAGGTTTGAGGCAGTGGCCTGGGGGGGGGGGGTAACTGAAAACTGTTTCTATACAGTTTACGGCCCATGGCAGATAGTTTAAAGACTTGGGAGTCATTTGACCGTCCATAAGACCCAATGTCCACCGCGATAAACTTGTACTCCGCATCTGCAATAGCCATCAGGACGAGCGAAAAATATTTTTTATAGTTAAAGAATTCTGATCCGGTTCCTGAAGGCTTTTGAATGCGGATGTGCTTTCCATCAACGGCGCCCAGGCAATTGGGGAACTGGCAGATGCATAAAAACTGGTCCGCTATTTGAAGCCACCGCTCTGTTGTTGGCTCTGGAAGAAATTCTCCAACCAAACTATCCCACAGAGCACGACAAGTGTACTTTATTATCCCGGATAGTGTGGAGATTCCCAGCCGATATTGAAAATGGAGCGATGACAGAGTTTCGCCAGTTGCCAGAAATCTGAAAACAAAATAGAAAATACAAATTATTTCAGAAACACAGCATTACATACCAGAACTCAGCTATAACTATTGGAGATAACAAAAATAATAACATCAATGAAAAACACTGTTTTATAACAAAATTTTGGCCTACTGATATGGTTTCCTAGTTGTCCTGTGATGTTAAATAAATGATAAAATTACAAGTGTGCTCAAGCAAACAGATCCAATACATATAGCTTACCTTATAGTAATGCGACGCTCCGCCGGAGATATCGAGAACCGACAGTAGGTGTCCGATTTTTTAATTTGGTCTCCAACACGCTCCAGCAAATCGTCAAAGTTTTCTTCGTTCATCCGCAGATAGGCAAAAAACTTCTCTGGATTTTGTCGAAGCTCCATGTTCAGTGTTGAATAGACACCACGAGTTCATCTCTGTGCCGTGATGGGGTGGATCCACATACATCGTCGTCTTCGCTGGCGCTGACGCATAATTCGCTGCTCCTCAAACTTTCGCTCCTTCTCCAGAACTATAAACCTCAATTGATTCATCTCCGCAGTAAAATCAACAAGATTCCTGAAGATATTGCCGATAATGACATCCACGTTCGCCAATCACTTGCTACTTGCTCTTCTCTCCAACCTGCACTTGCTCCTCTACAACCTGTCAAACATGGGATGTAGGAACAGTGTATATATAGGATTACAGTAGCCAATCATGTTTAGAACCTCAAAAAGGGGCGTTTTTAAAAACCGGATCCGGCGCATTACGGCGTCAACGGATGCAAAACCGGATACACCGGATGAGACGGATCTGGTTTTTGAACGGATCACAGAACCAGATCCGGCGAAAAACCGGATGCGGCGCATCCGGTTTTCATACTAGTTGCAGTATGCGGCGCTGCGGCAAAATGCCAGGGGCGCCGTCAGGCGCACAACGGATGTGTGAAAGAGGCCTTAGGCCTCATTCACACGTGTTTAAACATGTACATGAAAAAATGGTAAAGGAGTCAGTGTTTGGCTTGTGTCAGTTTTTACCATGAGTGTGTCATCAGTGTATGGTCTGTGTGTCATCAGTGTATGGTCCATGTGTCATCAGTGTTTGGTATCAGTGTATCATCAGTGTATGGTCCGTGTGTCATCAGTGTATGGTCCATGTGTCATCAGTGTATGGTCTGTGTGTCATCAGTGTATGGTCCATGTGTCATCAGTGTTTGGTATCAGTGTATCATCAGTGTATGGTCCGTGTGTCATCAGTGTTTTGAATCAGTGTATGGTCCGTGTGTCATCAGTGTATGGTCCATGTGTCATCAGTGTTTGGGATCAGTGTATCATCAGTGTATGGTCCATGTGTGTAGCCCTGGTGTTAGGCACACGCAGTACCCTGGAGAGTGTGTGGCGAGACAGCAGTTTAATGCTAAATACCCATTCACTCAACATACACTAGACACACCCTTAGGGTAGTGTAGTTTACTATTGAGGGAGTGGTCAGTCAGTCAGTGCCTGGACTTCAGAGAGGAAGGTCTAGCCTGGACTGAGGAGAAGGAGATTAGTGCAGAAAGACTTCAGTCACCTGTCTAAAGGACAGTGAAAGGTTCAGAGACGTGCTCCTGCCTATTGATAACTGAGCATCTGTAACTAACTTTGAAGAAAGTGAATGAAGGAAGTAACTACCCGACTTTATGCTAGTGTGAGTGCTTATGCTACCAGCGAGGACAAGGCGAAAGGCACAGTGGATAATTGGAAAGGTGCTTTTGGATTGAAGAAGTCCTGCACATTGCAACCGGTCACTGGGGACCGAAGGATCACTATTAGCTACAAGCATAGTGGTAAGAAAACCAGGAATTTACCGGACCTTAGGTCGCGGCAAACAAGCCCCTTATAGTCAGTACGTAACTGGGGTCAGGGGGAGTGAAGACTTTGAGTCAGGCGCAGACAAAATAAGAATTCAGCTCTCTCGCAGGAAGGCTCCTACCACAAAACTGACTGGGCAGTACAGCTATGGATTAGCTGGAGTTATTGAGGGAACTACGCTTCAGGCTGGTTGTACTCATTGTGTTGAAAGTAAAGGAGGCCCCTAACTTGTCCAGCTGCTGTCTCAAGATACACTCTCCTTGGATCAGCCTCCCTGGGACCTGCCTGAACATCTTACAAGTAAAGGTATGGAAAGACGCTGACCGTGTGAGACTGTGTTATTTATCTGCACCCGACTTCACTAACTTCATAGACTTTGAGGGAAGAGTCCCACCTGTAGGGGACATGACATCTAGCTGCCTCACCATCCCCTCAGAGATCTACAGCAGCGCTGGTACAAATTACCAGAAGACTACAGGTGGCGTCACGAACTGTATATAAATATATCCCCTGTAAATATATTCCCCCAACATACGCCAGACCGCCCGGGCCACAGACCGAGCCACAGCTACCTGTGACAAATCCCCATAGACTTCTACGGGCTCGGCTCTGAGTACCCCATTGCCCTGGTAACCCACAATTGTGGTGGCGGGTCGACACAAATTTGGCGTCACGAACAGGATGCGAAACTCGCAAAATTGCGAGCCCTGTGTGCCTAAGGAATTGTTTTTGTGAAAAAGGACTGTTTGCACTTTTGGCGCCAAAATCGCCATTTTTGTCGCCATATTCGCGCCCTCAGGCGCTGGAGAAGAAGGTGGGCGTACCTTCGTGGGCGTCTACCCCCCTGTGGCGCGAAGAAAATGCCTGCCCTCTCAAAGTGCTATTACAACATGCGATCCTGCCCTACAGCAAAGGAGGTCCGCCTCCTCTTCACCTTCCCTGCGAGGAGGAGGAGACGCAAACCCAGCCTCCACGGAAGAGACCGGATGTCTCTAGAGGAAGAAGAAAGAATCTTCTGGAACATCATGGAGGCAGGACGTGTGCAGCCGAGCAGGGAAGCGGAGGAAGGCAGGCCCCGTGCCCCAGCCAAGCTGCCACCAGCATCGGAGTTATCCGTGGTCCTGCACCTGCAGCAGGCGTTGCTAGAGATTCAAGAAGAAAATGCACGCCTGAAGAAGATGGTCCAGCACCAACCTGGATTTGAAGAGATCGAGAGACGCCGGCGTACCCTGGAGCAGCGGAGGCTGTGGGACACGGTGATCTCTCCCCTCAACGACCCCCCACGATTCGAGTTACCGAAGATTCTGCTGCCCAAGGCGAAGGAGCAACCGGAGGCTGCCCCCGAAAGTACCGATCCTGATCCCACCGGTGAAGCGGTGGAGGCGAAGGAGGTTGAGGAGGTACCGCCAGTTCCGGAACGCCCGCCCGGCCAGGAGGCCGCAGCAGATGATCGATCCCCGGCAGGGACACCGGAGGGGTCCTGTCCGTCACTACCAGACGTGGACTGGGACGAAATGGCGCGCTTGGATGACATCGCCTATACCGCCCAGTGGGAACATGAATCGCAGAGTCGTGAGGAGAAGCAGAAACGCCAGCAGGAGGAAGAGCGGGAAGCTCAGCGTAACCGTCAGCGACAACATGCAGAGCTGATCGCGGACAAAGAGAGTGTCCGGAGAGATAAAGGTACCCTAAGGGAACCGCGGCGGCAGGGGTGTGTGACTGAGTTCCAGCTCCGGAAGGGCTGGGGCTTCATCCGTGAACCGGGCCTCTACCCAGGGGTCTTTGTCAGCAGGCGTGACGTAGAATCTCACCTACCGCAAGGCCATCCCGGGAGGGACTTAGTAAATGGAGACATTGTCACGTACACACGGCATTGGGGAATGAAGGGATGGTATGCCCTTAACGTCACCATCGTCCGTGACCCCGTCCCTGACGCAGGTAACGTCACCACTACCGCAGCGTCCCCGTCTCCAGCTCAAGCAGTATCCGGCCGTGCCCCAGCATCGCCCCCTGCAAGTACTTCGCAAGTGGAAGCGACACCTGTACACTGTTATCCTTCCGCATCGCAACTAGCGACCCAGATTTCATCACAAAGGAAAGCCACCTCTACATCGCAACATGCGACCCAGTCTCAATCGCAATCCATGACACGGTCCATATCGTTAACTGTGATTGAAACGCAATCGGTGTCTCGTGAGGAGAATGTACCCGTTGCGCCCCTAGTGGTTCGCACAAAGACTGTGGCGACTCAAACCCCAATAGCAGGTCACTACCTGTTAGTTCTGGGATCTAGGGCCCATTGCATTGTTCCAGCCCCCGGGGTGGAAAGTGTATTTGAAAATGAATAAATAGTAAGGAAGAATCGGTGAGATCCATATAGGGTCTACCATAAGTAATATTGTAGAAAGTTTCAGAAATGTTTTACAAAATTTTGCATAAGTTGAAGAGTATAATGCATATATATTTTGCTAACCGTAGAATGCCCGGCTGGGTAACCAGAAAAAGTTTTGCACTTTAGTATGATAATGTGATATTATATCTATGTCTTTGGTTTTACAATGGACTTTGAGGTTGAGGACTGTGCCAACCCAGAACTTACTTGTACATAGTTGCGCTTCGGTGCTTTATCTTGGTTTTACATAAACCAGCACAACTACCTCTGAATACAAAAACCCGTGTGGTGTGGCACTGAGTGAGGTCTGCATTCGGATGTCCTGCAGCCCACCCAGGACCCACGTTGAAGGTTTGGTGCGGGTCCTTCACAAGAATACTGTATATTTATTGAATGCTATTTAATACTTTTGTATTTCTATATATAATGTTATTGTTCGCAACGTTCAAGATATCCTCACCTCCCGGATGGGACGAATTACTGTTTATTGTTTAATGTTTTCATGCATAAACAAAAATGTCTCTTTTGTATTTTATAGCCCGGGAGTGCTGTCGTTTACCATGGGGGAATGTGTAGCCCTGGTGTTAGGCACACGCAGTACCCTGGAGAGTGTGTGGCGAGACAGCAGTTTAATGCTAAATACCCATTCACTCAACATACACTAGACACACCCTTAGGGTAGTGTAGTTTACTATTGAGGGAGTGGTCAGTCAGTCAGTGCCTGGACTTCAGAGAGGAAGGTCTAGCCTGGACTGAGGAGAAGGAGATTAGTGCAGAAAGACTTCAGTCACCTGTCTAAAGGACAGTGAAAGGTTCAGAGACGTGCTCCTGCCTATTGATAACTGAGCATCTGTAACTAACTTTGAAGAAAGTGAATGAAGGAAGTAACTACCCGACTTTATGCTAGTGTGAGTGCTTATGCTACCAGCGAGGACAAGGCGAAAGGCACAGTGGATAATTGGAAAGGTGCTTTTGGATTGAAGAAGTCCTGCACATTGCAACCGGTCACTGGGGACCGAAGGATCACTATTAGCTACAAGCATAGTGGTAAGAAAACCAGGAATTTACCGGACCTTAGGTCGCGGCAAACAAGCCCCTTATAGTCAGTACGTAACTGGGGTCAGGGGGAGTGAAGACTTTGAGTCAGGCGCAGACAAAATAAGAATTCAGCTCTCTCGCAGGAAGGCTCCTACCACAAAACTGACTGGGCAGTACAGCTATGGATTAGCTGGAGTTATTGAGGGAACTACGCTTCAGGCTGGTTGTACTCATTGTGTTGAAAGTAAAGGAGGCCCCTAACTTGTCCAGCTGCTGTCTCAAGATACACTCTCCTTGGATCAGCCTCCCTGGGACCTGCCTGAACATCTTACAAGTAAAGGTATGGAAAGACGCTGACCGTGTGAGACTGTGTTATTTATCTGCACCCGACTTCACTAACTTCATAGACTTTGAGGGAAGAGTCCCACCTGTAGGGGACATGACATCTAGCTGCCTCACCATCCCCTCAGAGATCTACAGCAGCGCTGGTACAAATTACCAGAAGACTACAGGTGGCGTCACGAACTGTATATAAATATATCCCCTGTAAATATATTCCCCCAACATACGCCAGACCGCCCGGGCCACAGACCGAGCCACAGCTACCTGTGACAAATCCCCATAGACTTCTACGGGCTCGGCTCTGAGTACCCCATTGCCCTGGTAACCCACAATTGTGGTGGCGGGTCGACACACATGTGTCATCAGTGTTTGGGATCAGTGTATCATCAGTGTATGGTCCATGTGTCATCAGTGTTTGGGATCAGTGTATCATCATTGTATGGTCCGTGTGCCATCAGTGTTTTGAATCAGTGTATTGTCTGTGTCATCAGTGTATGGTCCATGTGTCATCAGTGTTTCAGATCAGTGCATCATCGGTGTATGGTCCGTGTGTCATCAGTGTTTTGGATCAGTGTATCATCAGTGTATGGTTCGTGTGTCATCAGTGTTTTGTATCAGTGCATCATCAATATATGGTCCGTGTGTCATCAGTGTTTTGTATCAGTGTATCATCAGTATAAGGTCCGTGTGTCATCAGTGTTTTTTATCAGTGTATCATCAGTATATGGTCCGTGTGTCATTAGTGTTTTGTATCAGTGTATCATCAGTATATGGTCCGTGTGTCATCAGTGTTTTGGATCAGTGTATCATCAGTGTATGATCCGTGTGTCATCAGTGTTTTGGATCAGTGTATCATCAGTATATGGTCCGTGTCTCATCAGTGTTTCGGATCAGTGTATGAGTATATGGTCTTTGTGTCATCAGTGTTTTGGACGAATATATCATCAGTGTATGGTCCGTGTGCCATCAGTGTTTTGGATCAGTGCATCATCAGTGTATGGTCCGTGTGTCATCAGTGTTTTGGATCAGTGTATCATCAGTATATGGTCCGTGTGCCATCAGTGTTTTGGATCAGTGTACGATCAGTATATGGTCCATGTGCCATCAGTGTTTTGGATCAGTGTATCATCAGTATATGGTCCGTGTGCCATCAGTGTATCATCAGTGTATGGTCCGTGTCATCAGTGTTTTGGATCAGTGTATCATCAGTATATGGTCCGTGTGCCATCAGTGTATAGTCCGTGTGTCATCAGTGTTTTGGATCAGTGTATCATCAGTATATGGTCCGTGTGTCATCAGTGTTTTGGATCAGTGTATCATCAGTATATGGTCCGTGTCTCATCAGTGTTTCGGATCAGTGTATGAGTATATGGTCTTTGTGTCATCAGTGTTTTGGACGAATATATCATCAGTGTATGGTCCGTGTGCCATCAGTGTTTTGGATCAGTGCATCATCAGTGTATGGTCCGTGTGTCATCAGTGTTTTGGATCAGTGTATCATCAGTATATGGTCCGTGTGCCATCAGTGTTTTGGATCAGTGTACGATCAGTATATGGTCCATGTGCCATCAGTGTTTTGGATCAGTGTATCATCAGTATATGGTCCGTGTGCCATCAGTGTATCATCAGTGTATGGTCCGTGTCATCAGTGTTTTGGATCAGTGTATCATCAGTATATGGTCCGTGTGCCATCAGTGTATAGTCCGTGTGTCATCAGTGTTTTGGATCAGTGTATCATCAGTATATGGTCCGTGTGTCATCAGTGTTTTGGATCAGTGTATCATCAGTATATGGTCCGTGTGTCATCAGTGTTTTGGATCAGTGTATCATCAGTATATGGTCTGTGTGCCATCAGTGTTTCAGATCAGTGTATCATCAGTATATGGTCCGTGTGTCATCAGTAGTGTTGAGCATTCCGATACCGCAAGTATCGGGTATCGGCCGATATTCGCTGTATCGGAATTCCGATACTTAGTTCCGATATTTTTCCTATATCGTATACCGGAATCGGAAGTTCCCATAATTCTTTGAGAGGCAGTGTGATTTTAGTCAGCCAATGTGGAATCCTACGAAGTGTGGGCACATCCTGTAATGCTGCGGTCATCTTAACTAATGGCATGGCTGTGATTGGCTGCTGAAATGATGTCAGAATGCACTATAAAAGTCGCAGCCGCCATTTTAGCGTCACTGTGCTGTGAACTCAGTTAGGGACAGAACGCTGCTCTGCTGACTCAGAGGGACAGTTAGAGATTGCGATTTTGTGTACTTTGCTTTAGGCAGGCTAGTTTACCAACAGCTGTGTAAAGCTTCCTTTTGCCTTGCAGTGTTGTTTTAACAGCTCTGTGCAAGGTGTGTGTGTGAGAGTGCAGGTGACGCTGCAGTTTGCTCTGCATTCAACGCTGTCTGTAGGCATCTGCACGTGTCACTCACAGACTCTTTTTTTTTTTCTTTAGTGTAATTCTAGCTGCTCCATTCAATAGAAATTATAGTGTGACGCGCTTCCATCCGTATACAATACATTGGTTGCAAACACTATAGAAGTACAGAAAGGAGCCTTTCACAGATAGTGAACAGTTGTGTTTCATTGTTCACTGCAGTCTGTGAGGTATTTTTATTTTTTTTTTTTAAATGCAGATCACGCTCCAGTTACTTCTTCAACTAATGCTGCGTGTACTCTGCTCAGCGTGTGTCACTGGCTCATCATTGTCATTTTTCTAAAATTGGTGCTGCTTTATTCTATTTTAAATTTACTAAAATCTATTAGTGTGACGCTCTTCCATCAAAATACAATACATTGCTTGCAAACATAATAGAAGTCCACAAAAAGGCCTTTCACAGCAAGTGAACAGTTGTGTTCAGTGTTCACTCTAGTCTGAGGTTTAAATTTTTGGTAGGAGTGTAGATCCCGATCCACTTCCTTCAACCACCGCTGCGTGTACTCTGCTGAGTGTCTGTCACTGGCTCATCCTTGTCATTTTTCTAAAATTGGTGCTGCTTTATTCTATTTTAAATTTACTAAAATCTATTAGTGTGACGCTCTTCCATCAAAATACAATACATTGCTTGCAAACATAATAGAAGTCCACAAAAAGGCCTTTCACAGCAAGTGAACAGTTGTGTTCAGTGTTCACTCTAGTCTGAGGTTTAAATTTTTGGTAGGAGTGTAGATCCCGCTCCACTTCCTTCAACCACCGCTGCATGTACTCTGCTGAGTGTCTGTCACTGGCTCATCCTTGTCATTTTTCTAAAATTGGTGCTGCTTTATTCTATTTTAAATTTACTAAAATCTATTAGTGTGACGCTCTTCCATCAAAATACAATACATTGCTTGCAAACATAATAGAAGTCCACAAAAAGGCCTTTCACAGCAAGTGAACAGTTGTGTTCAGTGTTCACTCTAGTCTGAGGTTTAAATTTTTGGTAGGAGTGTAGATCCCGCTCCACTTCCTTCAACCACCGCTGCGTGTACTCTGCTGAGTGTCTGTCACTGGCTCATCCTTGTCATTTTTCTAAAATTGGTGCTGCTTTATTCTATTTTAAATTTACTAAAATCTATTAGTGTGACGCTCTTCCATCAAAATACAATACATTGCTTGCAAACATAATAGAAGTCCACAAAAAGGCCTTTCACAGCAAGTGAACAGTTGCGTTCAGTGTTCACTCTAGTCTGAGGTTTAAATTTTTGGTAGGAGTGTAGATCCCGCTCCACTTCCTTCAACCACCGCTGCGTGTACTCTGCTGAGTGTCTGTCACTGGCTCATCCTTTCATTTTTCTAAAATTGGTGCTGCTTTATTCTATTTTAAATTTACTAAAATCTATTAGTGTGACGCTCTTCCATCAAAATACAATACATTGCTTGCAAACATAATAGAAGTCCACAAAAAGGCCTTTCACAGCAAGTGAACAGTTGTGTTCAGTGTTCACTCTAGTCTGAGGTTTAAATTTTTGGTAGGAGTGTAGATCCCGCTCCACTTCCTTCAACCACCGCTGCGTGTACTCTGCTGGGTGTCTGTCACTGGCTCATCTTGTCATTTTTCTAAAATTGGTGCTGCTTTATTCTATTTTAAATTTACTAAAATCTATTAGTGTGACGCTCTTCCATCAAAATACAATACATTGCTTGCAAACATAATAGAAGTCCACAAAAAGGCCTTTCACAGCAAGTGAACAGTTGTGTTCAGTGTTCACTCTAGTCTGAGGTTTAAATTTTTGGTAGGAGTGTAGATCCCGCTCCACTTCCTTCAACCACCACTGCGTGTACTCTGCTGAGTGTCTGTCACTGGCTCATCCTTGTCATTTTTCTAAAATTGGTGCTGCTTTATTCTATTTTAAATTTACTAAAATCTATTAGTGTGACGCTCTTCCATCAAAATACAATACATTGCTTGCAAACATAATAGAAGTCCACAAAAAGGCCTTTCACAGCAAGTGAACAGTTGTGTTCAGTGTTCACTCTAGTCTGAGGTTTAAATTTTTGGTAGGAGTGTAGATCCCGCTCCACTTCCTTCAACCACCACTGCGTGTACTCTGCTGAGTGTCTGTCACTGGCTCATCCTTGTCATTTTTCTAAAATTGGTGCTGCTTTATTCTATTTTAAATGTACTAAAATCTATTAGTGTGACGCTCTTCCATCAAAATACAATACATTGCTTGCAAACATAATAGAAGTCCACAAAAAGGCCTTTCACAGCAAGTGAACAGTTGTGTTCAGTGTTCACTCTAGTCTGAGGTTTAAATTTTTGGTAGGAGTGTAGATCCCGCTCCACTTCCTTCAACCACCGCTGCGTGTACTCTGCTGAGTGTCTGTCACTGGCTCATCCTTGTCATTTTTCTAAAATTGGTGCTGCTATATTCAATTTCAAATAATTCAAATCTATTAGTGTGACATGCTTCCATCCGTATCCAATACATTGGTTGCAAAGAATATAGAATTACACAAAGAGGGCTTTCACAGCTATTGAACAGTTGTGTGAAGTGTTCACTGTAGTCTGAGGTTTTCAGGTATTATTATATTTACTTGTATGCTTTTATTTAAAAGCCAAGAACAATGAAGGCAAACATTCGCACTGCAGCTGTTGTCAAAGTTCAACCCACATTATGCACTTCCAACACTGCAGCTTTTGAGGCATGATGTGAGTTTGATTTGCTAAGTTATGGAGTGACAAAATGACTCAGGGAACAAAACATAGAGATTTTGGGTCCATGGGCTGGAAACTCCCCAGATCTTAATCCATTGAGAACTTGTGGTCAATCATCAAGAGACGGGTGGACAAACAAAAACTTAAAAATTCTGACAAAATGAAAGCATTGATTGTGCAAGAATGGACTGCTATCAGCCAGGATTTGGTCCAGAAGTTGATTGACAGCATGCCAGGGAGAATTGCAGAGGTCCTGAAGAAGAAGGGTCAACACTGCAAAATTAGACTTGCTGCATTAACTCATTCTAACTGTCAATATAAGCTTTTGTTACTCATATGTTTGCAATTATATTTCTGTCTGTGATAAAAATATCTGTCAAACACACATAAAAACCAGAGGGCAGCAGATCATGTGAAAATATCATATTTGTGTCATTATCAAAACTTTTGCCCATGACTGTACAGTTCAGGTGGTAGAAAGATGAACATAACAGGATACATGTATAACGTTGCCAACCAGTTATTTAATCGGAAACAGGACAGGCAAATTCATGCGTGATCCATGCCTTGTTCATTTTCAGCAAAGTAAGCCGGTCTACATTATCGGAGGATAGTCGCATGCGACGGTCTGTTAGTACACCACCTGAAGCACAAAAGACGCGCTCCGATAATACACTGCCAGCAGGGCAAGCCAGCACCTCCAATGCATACTGGCTAAGCTCTGGCCATGTATCCAGCTTAGAGACTCAAAACTTGAATGGGGAAGAGCCATCTGGGAGTACACTGAGTGGGCAAGACATGTCGTCTGTCACCATCTTACGGAAACGTTGCCTCCTGCTGACTGGAGCCGTCTCGGATGGTGTAGACATTGGTGGCGCTGCCACAAAACTTCACCACATTTGGATCATACTGGTCTTGCCCTGTGCAGAGGCGCTGCTTGTGCTCCCTCTTGTTGCAGAGCTGTCTCCACTGCCTCGACGCACAGAGCTGCTTTGTAAAGCAGTAGCAGCAGCAGTGCTCTCGGCTGGAATGGAGAACATTATGGATTCCGACAAGCTTACAACCTTGCAATGATCCTCAGTGTACTCAACCATCGTACGACCAGCTCTACCCTTTCCTATTGCATTCTCACCCATCCCTGCAGACTGTGAGCCCTCGCGGGCAGGGTCCTCTCTCCTTCTGTACTTGTGTGTCCCTTGTCCAGCACATCTTTATTGTACCTGTCTATATTTTTCCCTTGTCATATGTAAAGCGCCATGGAATAAATGGCGCTATATAAATGTATAATAATAATAATAATTGCAGCAGTGTGTCTTGTTACTCCCGCATTTTACGCTCCCGGTTCAACGGTCTGATGAGGCTTTGAAAGTTGCCCCAGTAGCGAGGGTCTAGGAGGGTGTACACCCAATAATCAGACGTGGTGTGAATGTGTTCGATGCGGCGGTCGTTTCTCAGGCACTGCAGCATGAAATCAAACATGTGCTGCAGACTCCCAACTGGCCAAGAAACGCAGTCCCCTGCAAGAGGCGTCATCTCTGCCTGCTCTGCATCACCCCACCCTCGCTCTACATACTGACTAGAGCGTTGTGTACCTCCCTCTGGAGCGATGTCTTCCTCCTCCATTGACTCCTCCTCATCCTCCTCACAAAGTCCTTCAAATACATAAAAATTTACAAAACATTGTATCATAATTCTGTAACATCACTTTATGGAAACACAATAGCATTACAAAAGGATAGACAAAAACTGTACATTATGTGCTTTGTAAATACATTAAAAGTTTGGAATGGTTATGAAAATATAGACAGCGAATCTGGAGGTTCAATTGTTGATACAGCATGGTACTTTGAAAGTCCTCCAGCCCTTTGTGAGGAACCACGTTGCGCTGACTGTCCAGAAGGTGATGGAATTTGTGACTCCTCATCCTCCACCTCTTCCAAAACCTCATGCCTTAGTGCTTGCAGTGTTTTTTGAAGCAGGCAGATAAGGGGGACAGTCAGGCTGACTAGTGCATCATCTGCACTCGCCATCCGTGTTGTCTCATCAAACGCACGCAAAACGTGGCAGATGTCCTTCATAGAGTCCTTCGCCACTCATTACCTGGCTGCCCATTCATTATAGGATACAATTCTAATTACTGGTTCTCACCAACAAAGCTCTCCACAGTGCAGCACCCCCCTACATCTCCTCCCTCATTTATATTTATCGGCCTAACCGACTGCTGCACTCTGCAAACGACATTCGACTAACCTCTGCACTAATCCGTACCTCCCACTCCCGACTCCAAGACTTCTCCCGCGCTGCGCCAATCCTCTGGAATGCTCTACCCCAAGAAATTAGGACTATCCGCAATTTGGATGGTTTCAGGCGCTCCCTCAAAACACATTTGTTCATAGTGCCTATCACATTCACTAATCAAAGTCATTCTATGTGTAAGTCTGTGTGTGTAGCCCATTCACTATCTCCATGCATCCCTCACTCCCTTAAAATGGCTGGACCATCATTGTAAAAACACCATTGTATATAAACACGTGTACTTTGTATCTCCCCCACCTCATTGTAGATTGTAAGCTTTCACCAGCAGGGGCGGCTGATTTTGCTTTAATTAATGTATTGTTAACGTTGTTACTTATGACTTGTGTTTTGAAACTGTTAAACTGTAAAGCACTGCGGAATATTATGGCGCTATATAAATAAAGATTATTATTATTATTCTTATTATAGAGGCCCACTCAGTAGTGGTGAAGTGTGAACGGCGCAAATTGCGAGTTGACTTGCGCCTGATGCAGCTGATACTCCATTACTGTTGGCTGCTGCTCACACAACTGCTCCAACATATGTAACGAGGAATTCCACCTGGTGGGTACGTCACATATGATGCGATGTTCATGAAGGCGAAATCTGCGTTGCAGAGCTGCAATCAGCGATCTGGCCATGCTGTAACGTCGCAAGTGAGCGCACTCTAGGCGGACCTTGTGCAGCAGTGCATCAAGATCCGGATAGTCCCTCAAAAAACTCTGCACGACCAAGTTGAGCACATATGACAGACATGGTATGTGAGTGAGGTTGCCAAGGCCCAGAGCTGCCACCAGATTTCGGCCATTGTCACACACTACCAAGCCTGCCTGTAGATTCGCTTCCAAAAACCACACGTCGCTCTCCTGCTTTATGGCATTACAGAGCTCCTGCGCTGTGTGGCTAAGATTTCCCATGGAAATTAATTTCAGGACGGCCTGTTGACATTTGGACACGGCTGTGCTCATATCGGTCGCAACAGGTAAACGTTCACGGGTCCATGTGGAGGTAGACCGTGACGGCTCCTGCAGCGATGATTCTGAGGAACTGGAGTAGGAGGAGGAGTCAATGTGTACAGACTTGATTCCTGCAATCCTTGGAGTTGGCAGAACACGTACAGCGCCACTCGCAAGATCAGTACCCGGCTACACAACATTGACCCAATGGGCAGTGAGGGAAAGGTATTGTCCCTGGCCATGGGTGTTAGAACCCTCTTGTTAGGTTTTGTTTCAGTTTGCTGGTCACATGACCTTTTTTCCCTATTTAGTCTGGCTCCGCCCTTCTGGCTTTGCTTGACTTCATTGTATTATCTACTGTTAAGCTAGCCGGGTGCTTAGGTGCCTTAATCAGTCAGTTTTGCTTGATGTTAGGATCGCAAAGTTTTTTTTTTTCTGTTTAATTATCCATGCTACAATTTATGTTAGGAGGTGTCCACCTTTTCTCCCAGTCCCTAGATCTTGTAGGGATTCCTCCCTCGCAACTATAGGTCTTCGTTCACACTAGATGAGGACTTTAGCGGGTCTGGTCGCAGGATCAGGTTCCCCGTTACATCGTAGGGATTCAGCTTAGTTGTATTGTAGGGACAGAATTCCCTTCTTTCCTTACTGGTTGTAGCAGATCCTAACAATGGGTACTGGTCCACGCATCGGTGGTCAGGTGGACCTTGCTACTGAGGGCGTTTAGTAGCGCATGTTTAATTTTTCCCTCAACATGCTTTTGCAGACCAGGGACGGCTTGCCTGCTGAAATGAAATCGGCTTGGCACATTGTATTGTGGGACTGACAATGATATTCAGTTACGGAAACTGTCTGTCTCCACCAGCCTGAATGACAGCATTTCAAGGGACAGGAGTTTTGCAATGCCAGCATTCAGAGCCTGTGCTCGTGCATGGTTTGCGGAGTATGGCCGTCTTTTATCCCATGCCTGTGCTACCGATGGCTGTTTTGTGGCCTGGGAGTGTGAGGATGACAGAGAACTTGCTGCTGTGTGTGGAATAACACTTTGTCTCTGGACAACAGTGACCGAGGTTCTTCCATGGCAATCCTGTGAGGAAGCAGAACCAGCTGTGTGTGAGCTCGATGAAGAGGCTTCAACACAACCTGAAGATGTAGGTGCTGCTGTAGGTTGGCCTACATCTCCAGTGTGTCTTTGTAACTCAACTATGTGCTTTGTCCGCACATGTTTCCACATATTTGTGGTATTGAGGTGACTGACACTTTTAGCTATTTTTAATTTTTAATTAGACAGCATGCATTTGACATAGCAAATATCATGTGCAAGTGTGTGAAAAAAGGACCACGCAGTGCAAGTCCTGGGAGCGCACGTTTTGACTTTTGGAAGACAACTGCTCCGAACAGGTGACAAACTGGAGGCAACAGGCAACCGAGTCTGCAGCCTAACTCTCCCTCCTGTTTGTACCGTTGGGTGTTGTGAATGGACTTGAAATGAGTTCTGAGCAGAGGCTCCCTCTGGTGGTTACAAGCGGTACTGGACTGTCCAGTGAAGATTGTGAGGATTGGGAATCAGGTGTTACTGACTGGTCTTATATAAGGGAGTCGCCTTCCCATCAGGGTTGCGGTGATCAATTGTTCTGGTCTCAATCCCTGATTCCTGTTTCCTTTGTAGCCTGCTGTGTCGTGTCTGCATCTCCTGCTAACAGATAAGACATTTTCTTCTTTTGTTTTTGTGCTTGATTTTTACATTTTGTCCTGCACTTCTGTGGGGGCCTTCAGGGTCCCCTCCGGGGGCTTTTGCCCTGTCAGTTTAGTTCAGCCACTGATGTTTGTACATTTGCTTTTTCCAGTTTTTTCAGTGGCTGTTGTTTTGATTTTGTTACACCAGAGAACTAATTTAGGTGGTAGAGGTCGTGTGATCTCAGGTGTTTTTGAAATTAGTAGAGTTGGTGCTTTTCAGGGTTTTTTGGGATTGCAGTAAGTGCCCTTCCTATCCTTTTCTATTTAGGTAGTTTGGGCCCCAACGTTTGCTCATACTATTTTCTGTCTGTGTCAGTATTTCTTCTTGTCTAACCGCCATTACATGTTTGGGGGCTTTCTATGTTCTTTGGGGATCTGCTCCGGGGCAGATAGCTTTCCTCTTTCTATCTTTAGGTGTAGTTAGTTTCTCAGGCTGTGACGAGGCGTCTAGGACCAACGTAGGAACGCTCCACGGCTGCCTCTAGTTGTGGTGGTTAGTCAGGGTACTGCAATCTCATAGATTCCAACTGCTCTGGTGTATTGCCTTTTTTACCTGCACTCCTCAGCTACCGAAACATAACAGTATCACCGGCCTAAAAATTGAAAATTGTATGGTACTCACAGAAGGGAAAAAATATTGTGAAAGAAAAAAAGGTTGTCAGAGTTGTCAGAGATATTTTTCGGTTTGTTGCATTTTTTTTTCCCTCTGTATCTCTGGGTGCTGGGGAGGATTTTTTCTCTCAATGGAGTTTGCACAGTTGTCTGGCCGTGTGGATCAGCTTGCCACTGAGGTTCAGAGTATTGCTACCTATCTTGCTAGGTTGCCTGTTGTGGAACCTAGGATTCCCATGCCAGATTTGTTTTTGGGGGATCGAGCCAAGTTTCTGAATTTCAAAAATAATTGTAAATTGTTTTTTGCCTTAAAATCTAAGTCCTCAGGGAGCGGAGCGCAGCAGGTTCAAGTTGTCATCTCTCTCCTGCGCGGCGATCCTCAGGATTGGGCTTTTTCCCTGACACCTGGGGATCCTGTTTTGAGTGATGTTGATGCATTTTTTTCGGGCCTTGGGGTTATTGTACGATGAGCCTAATGTCACTGATCAAGCTGAAAAAGCCTTGTTGGCATTAAATCAGGGGCTTGATGACGCTGAGTTATACTGTCAGAGATTCCGTAGGTGGGCAGTCCTGACCAAATAGAATGACGACGCTTTGGCAGCCCTTTTTCGGAAGGGTCTGTCAGATAATGTAAAGGATGTTATGGTGGGATTCCCTGTCCCCTCTGGTCTCAATGATTCTATGTCATTAGCGATTCAAATTGACAGACGTTTGCGTGAGCGGAGAAGTATGCGTGGAATAGTGTTGCCTTGTGAACCTGCTTCTGAATCCATGCAGTGTGATAAAGTGGTTTCTGGGGCACAGCGTCATGAGTTTCGAAAGCGCAATGGGTTATGTTTCTACTGTGGTGATGCCTCTCATGCTATTTCAGTCTGCCCTAAGCGGGGAAGACGTTTTGCACGCTCAGTTGTCTTGGGTAGTGTTCAGACTAAGTTTTTATTAACTGTTACTCTGATATGCTCTCTGTCCTCATTTTCTGCTCAGGCTTTCGTTGATTCGGGAGCAGCTATTAACCTGATGGATTTTGATTTTGCTAAACGTTGTGGGTTTCCCTTGATACCCCTACGGAAGTCTATTCCCCTACTCGGGATCGATTCTACCCCTTTGGCTGAGAATAAACCTCAGTTCTCTACTCAGGTGAAAATGAGGGTTGAACCTGATCATCAGGAGAGCTGCAAATTTTTGGTTCTGTATAATCTGCATGACATTATCGTACTGGGTTTCCCTTGGTTACAGTCTCATAATCCTGTTTTGGATTGGAAATCTGTGTCTGTAACCAGTTGGGGCTGCCAATGTGTTAATACCAACACTCCTGTTTTTTCTGCCTCCCCCAGGCTCAGGATGTTCCTGACTTTTTGATTGATTTTTCTGATGTGTTTAGCGAAAGTAAATCTGCATCCTTGCCTCCCCATAGGAGCTATGACTGCGCTATTGAATTAGTGCCTGGTAGTAAATTCCCTAAAGGTCGCCTTTTTAACTTGTCTGTACCTGAACATGACGCTATGCGGTCTTATATCAAGGAGTCATTGGAGAAGGGTCATATCAGACCATCCTCTTCACCCTTAGTTGACGGTTTTTTCTTTGTGGCCAAAAAGGATGGTTCATTAAGGCCGTGTATTGATTATCGTCTTTTGAACAATATTACTGTGAAATATCAATATCCGTTATCCTTGATTTCTGACCTGTTTTCCAGGGTGAAAAACGCTACTTGGTTTACCAAGCTTGACCTCAGGGGGGCATATAACCTTATTCGCATTAAGCACGGTGATGAATGGAAGACGGCATTTAATACCCCTGAGGGGCATTTTGAGTACCTTGTGATATCCTTTGGGCTCACTAATGCTCCTTCTGTCTTCCAGTCCTTCATGAATGACATTTTCAGGGATTTTGTGGATAAGTTTCTGATTGTTTATTTGGATGATATCTTGTTTTTTTCCAATGACTGGGACTGTCATGTGAAACATGTTCTAACTGTATTCCAGATTTTGAGAGAGAATGCTCTGTATGTGAAGGGATCAAAGTGTCTTTTTGGCGTACAGAGGATCTCATTTTTGGGATTCATTTTGTCCCCATCTGTTATTGAAATGGACCCGGTCAAGGTCAGGCCATCTGTGATTGGGTCCAACCTACTTCATTAAAGGCTCTTCAAAGATTTTTGGATTTTGCCAATTTTTATCGTAAATTTATTGGTCATTTCTCGGTTATTGTTAAACCATTAACTGATTTGACCAAAAAGGGTTCTGATGTGGTGAATTGGCCTCCTGAGGCAGTCTCTGCATTTCAGGAACTTAAGCAGAGATTCACTTCTGCTCCTGTTCTACGGCAGCCTGATGTTTCTCTGCCATTTCAGGTGGAGGTTGATGCCTCTGAAATTGGGGCAGGTGCCGTTTTGTCCCAAAGAGATCCAGAGACCTCTAAAAGTAACCCTTGTGCCTTTTTCTCTAGAAAATTTTCTCCTACTGAATGAAATTATGACGTGGGTAATCGTGAGTTATTGGCCATGAAGTGGGCTTTTGAAGAGTGGAGACATTGGCTGGAGGGAGCCAAACATCAGGTGGTGGTCCTTACGGACCATAAGAATCTGGTTTATCTGGAATCTGCCAAGCGACTTAATCCTATACAGGCCAGGTGGGCCTTGTTTTTCACACGTTTTAATTTTGTGGTTTCCTTTCTTCCTGGCACTAAGAATGTTAAGGCGGATGCCCTCTCGAGGAGTTTCCTTGCGGATTCTCCTGAGTTATCTGATCCTTCTGTTATTTTGAAAGAAGGTGTAGTTCTTTCCGCCATCTCGCCCAATTTGAGACTGGCTCTGGAGGGGTGTCAGGAGGATAGGCCCGAGCGCTGCCCTGTTGGGAAATTGTTTGTCCCGGACCAGTGGAAAAAGAGTGTGATGTCTGAGATTCATTGTTCCGCGTTGGCCGGTCATCCCGGAATTTTTGGTACCAGAGACTTGGTTAGTCGGTCCTTTTGGTGGCCTACCTTGTCTCGTGATGTCAGGGAATTTGTGCAGTCCTGCGGGACTTGCTCTCGCTCCAAGCCTTGCTCTCGCTCTAGTGGTTTGTTGATGCCATTGCCTGTGCCCAAGAGACCATGGACCCATATCTCTATGGATTTCATTTCCGACCTCAGTGTTTCTCAGAGAATGACCGTCATCTGGGTGATTTGTGATAGGTTTTCCAAGATGATACATCTTGTGCCATTACCTAAGTTGCCTTCCTCCTCTGAATTGGTGCCTTTGTTCCTTCAGCACATGGTTCGTTTACACGGCATTCCTGAGAACATTGTGTCTGACAGAGGAGTCCAGTTTGTTTCCAGATTTTGGAGGACCTTTTGTTCTAAACTTGGTGTTCAATTGTCTTTCTCCTCGGCGTTTCATCCTCAGACCAATGGTCAAACTGAGAGAACAAACCAGACATTGGAGACTTATCTAAGATGCTTTGTGTCTGCTGATCAGGATGACTGGGTCTCTTTTTTGCCTTTGGCTGAGTTTGCTCTTAATAATAGGGCTAGCTCTGCCACTTTGATGTCTCCAATTTTCTGTAATTCTGGGTTTCATCCTCGATTTTCTTCAGGACAGACGGAGGCTTCTGTCTGTCCAGGTGTTGACTCTGTTGTGGAGCGTATGCAACAGATTTGGGACCAGGTAGTGGAGAGGTTGTCCCTCTCTCAGGAGAGGGCCCAGTGGTTTGCTAACCGGCATAGGACTGATGGTCCTCGGTTTAAAGTGGGGGACTTGGTCTGGTTGTCCTCAAAAAATATTCCTATGAGAGTGGCATCTCCTAAATTTAAGCTTAGGTTCATTGGACCTTATAAGATCATGGAGATTCTTAATCCTGTTTCTTTTCGTTTGTTTCTTCCAGGGACATTTAAGATCCATAACGTGTTCTACAAGTCCTTGTTGAAGAGGTTTGTTGAGCCAGTGGTTCCTACTGCTTTGCCTCCTGACCCTGTTCTGGTTGAGGGCAATACGGAGTTTGTGGTTGAGAAAATATTGAATTCTCGTTTTTCTAGACGGAAACTCCAGTATTTGGTTAAGTGGAGAGGTTATGGCAGGAAGACAATTCTTGGGTGTTTGCTTCGGACATCCATGCTAGGATACTCATCCGTGCGTATCATAGAACTCATCCTGACCGACCTGGTTGCTCAAGTGAGGGCTCGGTGACCCCTCCTCAAGGGGGGGGTACTGTTGTGAATGGACTTGAAATGAGTTCTGAGCAGAGGCTCCCTCTGGTGGTTACAAGCGGTACTGGACTGTCCAGTGAAGATTGTGAGGATTGGGAATCAGGTGTTACTGACTGGTCTTATATAAGGGAGTCGCCTTCCCATCAGGGTTGCCGGTGATCAATTGTTCTGGTCTCAATCCTTGATTCCTGTTTCCTTTGTAGCCTGCTGTGTCGTGTCTGCATCTCCTGCTAACAGATAAGACATTTTCTTCTTTTTGTTTTTGTGCTTGATTTTTACATTTTGTCCTGCACTTCTGTGGGGGCCTTCAGGGTCCCCTCCGGGGGCTTTTGCCCTCTCAGTTTAGTTCAGCCCACTGATGTTTGTACATTTGCTTTTTCCAGTTTTTTCAGTGGCTGCTGTTTTGATTTTGTTACACCAGAGAACTAATTTAGGTGGTAGAGGTCGTGTGATCTCAGGTGATTTTGAAATTAGTAGAGTTGGTGCTTTTCAGGGTTTTTTGGGATTGCAGTAAGTGCCCTTCCTATCCTTTTCTATTCAGGCAGTTTGGGCCCCAACGTTTGCTCATACTATTTTCTGTCTGTGTCAGTATTTCTTCTTGTCTAACCACCATTACATGTTTGGGGGCTTTCTATGTTCTTTGGGGATCTGCTCCGGGGCAGATAGCTTTCCTCTTTCTATCTTTAGGTGTAGTTAGTTTCTCAGGCTGTGACGAGGCGTCTAGGACCAACGTAGGAACGCTCCACGGCTGCCTCTAGTTGTGGTGGTTAGTCAGGGTACTGCAATCTCATAGATTCCAACTGCTCTGGTGTATTGCCTTTTTTACCTGCACTCCTCAGCTACCGAAACATAACAGTTGGGGCAATGTCTTCCTCTATCTTCCTTCTATCACTAACCACTTCTCTAGGCCTCTCCCAGCTTTCAACCAAAGTACTGGTTCTCAGCCACAAAGCTATCCACAGTGCAGCACCCCTCCTACATCTCCTCCCTCATTTCTATCTATCGGCCTAACCGACTGCTGCGCTCTGCAAACGACTTTCGACTAACCTCTGCACTAATACGTACCTCCCACTCCCCACTCCAAGACTTCTCCCGCGCTACGCCAATCCTCTGGAATGCTGTACCCCAACAAATTAGGACTATCCACAATTTGCATGGTTTCAGGCGCTCCCTCAAAACACATTTGTTCAGAGCGGTCTATCACATTCACTAATCAAAGTCATTCTATGTATTCTGTGTAAGTGTGTATGTGTGTGTGTGTCTCTAGCCCATTCACTATCTCCATCCCTCACTCCCTTAAGATGGCTGGACCATCATTGTAAATGCACCATTGTATATAAACACCTATACTTTGTATCTCCCTCACCTCATTGTACATTGTAAGCTGTCACGAGCAGGGGCGACTTATTTAGCTTAAATTATTGTATTGTTAACGTTGTTACTTATGACTTGTGTTCTTAAACTGCACAACTGTAAAGCGATGCGTAATATGATGGCGCTATATAAATTAATATTATTATTATTAGGATTCCTCTGAGCTGCTCCCACCACCTTCCTGTTCCTCACGCCATGTTGGGTCTTGGACCTCATCATCTCCACTACCCTCTTCCAACACCTGCTGCTGTTGGGTGGTCTGGCCAGCACCATGCTCAACAGAAACTGGCACCTGAGTCTCATCATCATCAGATGCGTTCTGCGGTGTGCTGACCATCGGCACTGTCTCACCCGCCTCTTCAGATTCAGAGAGACACAGCTGTTGCGCATCACTGCATACTCCCTCTTCTTCACATTACAGAATGCTGCTTGGCTGGGCCCCTGTTTGCAAGCCAATAGATTCTGAGAACAGAAGCAGACACTCAGCTGGCTCCTGTACAGAACTCGCTGACTGCCTGGGCAATTTGCCAGGCGGTGAAGAGACAGATGGTTGCTCAACAGTGCTGTGGTCCTGAGAGGAGGTGGAAGCAATTGAAGTCGATGCATTGGCTGCCATCCAACCAACAACGGCTTCAATTTGTTCTTCCCGCAGCAGGGGGGTACTCCGAGCTCCTACAAAAGTGCGCATAAAGGAACGCTCACGGGAAAACTGGTGGATGCTGTGTCACTGGGGGCCGCAGCAGCCTCAGAATCCCCACGTCCTCTCCCTGAAGAAACTCCACGGCCACGACCACGTGCCTTACTCCCTGCCTTCTTCATCTTGGTAGATTGATAAAGAAAGTCTGAAAAGTTATAAGGCCTAAGTGTGGTTATTCCGCAGAGACTGCAGTGAACACTGCACACAACTGTTCACTACCCAACGCGTCTCAGCAGGAAGGCAGTCTGTGCGTCAAAACAAAGGCGCAAGCATACATCCACGTACCCTGTTTATAAAGCTATATAAAAAAAATTATGTAGTAGTGACGCACACTTTATTGAGGTACAGTATTACATCGCCATTCACCATCTGTGGCTATGCAGTCTCATCTATATATACCTTATCTATCCGTTGTCATGCTTGCAAGTCGACAGTCAGGCATAAATAGCAATTTTCACTATGCACTATGCACTTTTTAAAGGTTGTTTGTTAATAAAAATGATTATTGCCACATATTATGAGTATTACATGATGGAAATTGTATAATTTTGTATAAACTGTTTAGTGACATTATTCAGCAAATGTAACATTTTAGTAATGTCACAGATAACTTGTAATGCTGATGATGTTTTGAAGTCAGACATTCATTGTCTATACAATAAAAATGGTGTACATACTGTTACTTATCCATCATTAATGGATTCAGATATGTACTTGTATGCTTTTATGTACAACCGTATAGCAGATTCCTTAACTAATTTATTTTGTGGTTTGCATTGCTGTTCAACATGTTAATGTATGTGTTTATGTTTGTCAATTCTTTTTTTATCTCGATATTAGTTTAAATGAAATCATCATCTTATGGTAGTAAAGGTTATCTTTCTCTTGTTTGAAGTATAGACATTTAAAATTGACAGGTAACAAGGAAATTACTTGATCTAGTATTTAAACATCCTCCTTGACCCTGGGCTCCAACACCGCCAGTTGTTGCCTGTAAGTGCTGTTAGCACAGTCAACACTTGCTCCTGTGTTACTGGGGTTCAGTAATGTCAGCTGTTCCCCTGCTGTGTGAACGGCAAAAAGTCCTGCTGCCTCCAACTGGTTCTCTTCTCATCCCTGGGCTCCAACACCGACAGTTGTTGCTCGGAAGTGTCATTGGCACGGGTACTCACTCCTGCCCAGACTGGTTACAGCACGCCATCTGTTTCCTGTCAGTGTAAACGTCACTTAGCCTCCAATAAGTTGTCCTGTCGTGTTGCGGTCGGGTTAGCCGACTCTATGGTGCCTGGAGTTTAGGTGCTTCCTATGTGTGCTGCGGGATATGCAAATAAAGGCTGTTTCCGTTGTGACAATAGAACAATCACCCACTGTAGTACTGTGGGATTCGGTAACTGCGGCCGGCTCGCGGCCTGTCAACTTAAATTTCCATGGGTACCTTCTGCTACCCGTCTGGGTTCCAGTACCGTCAGCTGGTTCTCCGCAGTGCCTTTGGCCTAGGTGCCTCCATCTCGGTATCCGAGTTCCAGCAACGTCTGCTGGTCCTTGGTAGTGCTTTGGAGCACAGGTACCTCCTGCTTAGTAACCGTGTCCCAGTAACGTCAGCTGGTCCTCGGTTGTGCCATTGGCTCTTTTCCTTCTGCTGCCCCTCCGGGTTCCAGCACAGTCAGCTGGTCCTCGTTACTTGCATTGGCTCTTGTACCTTCTGCTACCCGTCCAGGTTCCAGTACCGTCAACTGGTTCTCCGCAGTGCCTTTGGCCTAGGTGCCTCCATCTCGGTATCCGAGTTCCAGCAACGTCTGCTGGTCCTTGGTAGTGCTTTGGAGCACAGGTACCTCCTGCTTAGTAACTGTGTCCCAGTAACGTCAGCTGGTCCTCGGTTGTGCCATTGGCTCTTTTCCTTCTGCTGCCCCTCCGGGTTCCAGCACAGTCAGCTGGTCCTCGTTACTTGCATTGGCTCTTGTACCTTCTGCTACATTTACAAATTTAAGATTTTTTAAATGTTTTTTTGGGTAATCACTCTGGATCTCCAACAATGAAGATGACGACCCTGATGACCACCCCGAAGAAGATGAGGACCACAAGGACGACGAGCATCAAGCCAACCAGCCTAAACACCATCACAAAGAAGAAATAAAAGATTACCCAACAGGACTAAGAAGGTTAAGACAAACTACAAGATACAGAACAAGAGACTGAAGAACAATAAGCAGAAGATCAAAAAGCAGAAGAACATGAAGTATAAGACCAAAATGAAGAGCAAAATATATGCTCTAAATTATAAGCAGAAGAAGACTAAGCAGTGTATGGGGGTGAGTCCGTTCCTCCTCGTGGTGCCCCTGGAAAATGCCTGCTGCTGCAGGCTAAACTGAACACGGACAAATACTGTTGTAATTTAAATCTTTTGTGACAGCAAGAATGGAAGGATGAAAAATTCATACTTTGACAGATTACAAGTACAGGAATCTCTGTCCAAAATAAGAATATGATGAAGAAGATGAAGTAGAATATGAAGAAGAATAATAGTTTAATAAGAACAATATGAGTAATGTTAACAAAAAGATGAATAGCAAGAAGTTTAAGAAGAAGATAAAGAAGGTGAAGATGAAGAATAATTTGATGAAAAAGATGATGCTGCTGAAGATTATGAAGGAGAAAGTGTGTCAAAAGTTAAAAAGGTGAAGAGCATGGAAGTTGTGAAATATACATATTTGCCAAAATAGAAAAAACGTTAACAACATTGTCAATTTCTTCGTCAATCCGAACATCTTTAAAAAAAAAAATATTTATGCTATTCCATTTGATTGAGTTAAACATCTATGCCTTTAATGTCTCCTCAACCTTCCCCAATACATTATACATTACTCTTTGTTGTTTTCCTTCATGTACAATTAACCAACAAGGCAAGAATGTGTTTTTTTTAATTCCGATATTTTGTTCCCATAGACTTACATTGGATTTCCGGTATCGGTATCGCCGATATTTTTGGGGTATCGGCGATACCATTCCGATTCCGATACTTTTGTATATCGGAAAGTATCGCTCAACTCTAGTCATCAGTGTTTTGGATCAGTGTATCATCAGTATATGGTCCGTGTGTCATCAGTGTTTTGGATCAGTGTATCATCAGTATATGGTCCGTGTGTCATCAGTGTTTTGGATCAGTGTATCATCAGTATATGGTCCATGTGCCATCAGTGTTTTGGCTCAGTGTATGGTCCGTGTGTCATCAGTGTTTTGGATCAGTGTATCATCAGTATATGGTCCGTGTGCCATCAGTGTATGGTCCGTGTGTCATCAGTGTTTTGGATCAGTGTATCATCAGTATATGGTCCGTGTGTCATCAGTGTTTTGGATCAGTGTATCATCAGTATATGGTCCGTGTGTCATCAGTGTTTTGGATCAGTGTATCATCAGTATATGGTCCGTGTGTCATTAGTGTTTCGGATCAGTGTATCATCAGTATATCGTACGTGCGTCATCAGTGTATGGAAAGTGTGTCATCAGTGTTTTTCATGGATGGATAAATAAATTATAAAGCTTCTCCTATATTTTGCAATCTTAAATAAGTACAGCACACGGATGTGTACGTGTTTTTCATGGACCCAAAGACTTGTATCGGCATTATTCATTTGTGATCCCAAAGAAAAACTGACATGCCTCTGTAAGTTTTGCACAGACACATGGTCCATGGAAAACAAGGACATGTCAACAGCACCATTGACTATAATGAGTATGTGTTGTATTGGTGAAAAACATGGATACAACATATCTGTGCAACACGGACGTCTCAATGAGGCCTTACTCACAGCACACAGAACACACATGCCATCTGTGTGGTGTATGTGCTTTTCATGGAGCCAGACTTATATTGGCTCTTTTCATCCATGCTGTCAGAAAAGTGCATGCGTGAATAGCAAGGTACATGTTGTGAATGTGCTAGAGATTGTTTCTGAGCAGAGGCTCCCTCTGGTGGTTACAGACAGTACTGAACCTTCCAGCGAGGAATGGCAATCTGGGATCACTGACTGGACTGATATAAGGGAAGTTCCTTCCCATGATGGTCGCCGGTGATCAATTGTTCTTGTCTCAATTGTGGTTCCTGGTTCATTTTGAAGTTTGCTGGAGTCTTGCCTGCATCTGCTGCTTTCAGATAAGATATTTTCTGCTTTTCTTTTTGTGCTTGCTTTTTGCATAGTTTTCTGCACTTTTGTGGAGGTCAGCCGGGTCCCCTCCTGGGGCCTATGCTCCTCTCAGTTTATCTGTAGCCACTGTTATTTGTTCATTCGCTTTTTCTTGTTCTTTCAGTGGCTGCGGCTTGGTTTTGTTACACCAGAGATCTGATTTAGGTGGATGAGATCGTGTGATCTCAGGTTTTTTGGCAATCAGAAGTGTTGGTATTTTTTAGGGTTTTTTGTTGGATTGCAGTCAGAATTCTTTCCTGTACTTTTCTGTCTAGACAGATTGGGCCCCAGAGTTTGCTCATTCTATTTTCTGTCTGTGTCCGTGCGTTCTTCTTGACTAACCGCCATTACATGTTTGGGGGCTTCCTATTTTCTTTGGGGATCTGCTCCGGGGCAGATAGCTTTCATCTTTCTGCCTTTAGTTGTAGTTATCTCTCAGGCTGTGACGAGGCATCTAGGATCAACGTAGGAACGCTCCACGGCTACCTCTAGTTGTGTGGTTAGTTCAGGTTACTGCAATCCAATAGGTTCCAGCCTCTCTGGTGTATTACTGTTATGATTTGGTAGCTGAGGAGAGCAGGCAAAAACGGCAATACACCAGAGAGGTTGGAATCTACTGGATTGCAGTACCCTGACTAACCACCACAACTAAAGGCAGGCGTGGAGCGTACCTACGTTGGTCCTAGACGCCTCGTCACAGCCTGAGAGGTTAACTACACCTAAAGATAGAAAGAGGAAAGCTATCTGCCCCGGAGCAGATCCCCAAAGAACATAGGAAGCCCCCAAACATGTAATGGCGGTTAGACAAGAGGAAATACAGACACAGACAGAAAATAGTATGAGCAAACGTTGGGGCCCAATCTTCCTAGAAAGAAAAGGATAGGAAGGACACTTACTGCAATCCAAAAAACCCTAAAAAATATCAACTCTACTAATTGCAAAAACACCTGAGATCACACGACCTCTACCACCTAAATTAGTTCTCTGGTGTAACAAAACTAAGCCGCAGCCACTGAAAAAACTGGAAAAGGCAAATGAACAAATAACAGTGGCTCAGATAAACTGAGAGGAGCACAAGCCCCCGGAGGGGACCTGGCTACCTCCACAGAAGTGCAGGAAAAAATGCAAAAAGCAAGCACAAAAATAAAAGCAGAAAATATCTTATCTGTTAGCAGAAGATGCAGGCAAGACTCAGCAAGCTTCCAAGTGAACCAGGAACCAAAGTTGAGACAAGAACAATTGATCACCGGCAACCCTGATGGGAGGGAACCTCCCTTTATAAGACCAATCTGTAACTCCTGATTGCCAATCTTCATTGAATAGTTCAGTACTGTTTGTAACCACCAGAGGGAGCTTCTGCTCAGAATTAATTTCTAACACATTCACAACATATTAACGTTTTTGCTATTTCTCCTCAGCTACCTAAACATAACAGGTACACTGACTAAATGCTACTTTATCATAGATCAGGGGTCCTCAAACTGCGGCCCGCCGAGGACATTTATCCAGCCCCTGTGCCCGGCCGACATTGAACGTCACTACAGCTCAATGCCGGCGGGCCCTGTAGTCGCGGGCAGAACGAGATGGCGAGGAAAGGCGATGCACGTCCCTCCGTATGCAGCAAACACAGATGACGATTGTCATCACGTCGCCTGATGACGTCACGCCGCCTGTGCCAGAAGACCGAGTTGAGTGGGCGCCTCTTCAGAGCAGAGGGGGGCATAGGCGAGTACTGGCCTTTTTTTTAAACGTTGGGTCCGGTCTATCATGCCAATTGGGGGCCTATGCTGCCTATTGGTGATATTTACCTGCCTATTGGGGACATATGCTGTTTATTGGTAAGTTACCTGCTTATTAGGGACCTGTGCTGCCTATTGGGAACTATGCTGCCTATTGGGGACCTGTGCTGCCTATTGGGGATCTGTGCTGCCTATTGGGGACTATGCTGCCTATTGGGGACCTATGCTGCCTATTGGGGACCTGTGCAGCCTATTGGGGACTATGCTGCCTATTGGGGACCTGTGCTGCCTATTGGGGACCTGTTCTGCCTATTGGGACCTGTGCTGCCTATTGGGACATTTACCTGCCTATTGGGGACATTTACTTGCCTATTGGAGACATTTATCTGCCTATTGGGTCATTTACCTGCCTATTGGAGGCATTTACTTGCCTATTAGGGACATTTCCTGCCTATTGGGGACCTATGTTGCCTATTGGGGACATTTACTTGCCTATTGGAGACATTTACATGCCTATTGGGGACTTTTATCTGCCTAATGGGGACCTATGCTGCCTATTGGGGACATTTACCTGCCTATTAGAGACATTTACTTGCCTATTTGAGACATTTACCTGCCTATTGGGGACATTTATCTGCCTATTGGAGACATTTACCTGCCTATTGGGGACATTTATCTGCCTATTGGGGACATTTATCTGCCTATTGGAGACATTTACCTGCCTATTGGGGACATTTATCTGCCTATTGGGGACATTTATCTGCCTATTGGAGACATTTACCTGCCTATTGGGGACTGTCGCATCACACCAGTCTGAGCCTGAGGTAAAAGCGGAGTTGCGCCAATATGTGCACTGATGAGGATGAAATGATATGGATTGGCAAGGCTGCAGTGATGGGCAGTGCAGGCTGTATGTTCTGTGTGGGCAGTTTTATTGCTGGTATATTAGTTTTTGTAGCGCTGTATAAATATTGGTATTTTAATAATAGCAATTTGGAATCCCTAGGAAACAATGATATCAAGAAAGAGAAAAAATTGACTCGGAGAGTAGGAAATTCAAAGAACCCATTGAAATATCGGTAAGTTTGTTGATTTAACTTTACTTGTTCTTCATTTTAAATATTGTATTTGTTCCTGTTTTTTTTTTTTTTTTACTTCAAAATCAGATATGTGCAGTGTGCATGGGAATTTGTTTCTAGTTTTTTTTTAAACTATATTCCGGCCCTCCAAT
Organism: Oophaga sylvatica; assembly: GCA_033576555.1. Taxonomy (NCBI): domain Eukaryota; kingdom Metazoa; phylum Chordata; class Amphibia; order Anura; family Dendrobatidae; genus Oophaga; species Oophaga sylvatica. The sequence continues at coordinate 212,665,034 of JARQOD010000002.1, forward strand.
GGTCTGAGGGACTGTGAACTGGCCCCCTGTTTAAAACGTTTGAGGACCCCTGTCATAGAGTTATGCCGAAATGCAGGAGTTCTTCTCCACTGCTAAAACTCCAAACTATATAGAAAATGGCATAAAACCCTCCAGTCTGTCAAAGCAGCTTCCTTTATGATTAGATTTCAGTCTTTTCCATGAATCTCAGAATATAGTCATAAAATCAATATCCATCATAATCTCCATTAGTGAATAATAGGCGCGGATTTCGGTGCAAACATTCCAAATACTTAATGTGGAAGCAGAGGCGCTGTCTGGTGATCTGAGGGCTGGACCCCCATAATAGAAGCTGGGAGAGTATGCGCATACACTGGGCCAGATTCATGGCCGCCATTTTATTCACTTTAGTTTTTTGACTTGTGGTTTTTGCAACAAATAAAAACACAGCGCACGGAATTCATCAATTTTGCTCAAGGCCCAAAATTGTCTTTTTTTCTGCCTGTAACAAACTAGTGTGAACACAGCCTGAGGCTCCGTGTAGCATCCCCGGCTGTGAGGCAGATGCGGCCGCACACCATGGCCGACAGCTGAGGTGACGTCTGCAGCTGTGACAGACGGCCGGCGCTCCGGGATGTTAGGAGCAGCAGTGCACGGCGGCTGGCGCTCCGGGATGTTAGGAGCAGCAGTGCACGGCGGCCGGCGCTCCGGATGTCAGGAGCAGCAGTGCACGGCGGCCGGCGCTCCGGGATGTAGGAGCAGCAGAGCACGGCGGCCGGCGCTCCGGGATGTCAGGAGCAGCAGTGCACGGGGCCGGCGCTCCGGGATGTCAGGAGCAGCAGTGCACGGCGGCCGGCGCTCCGGGATGTCAGGAGCAGCAGTGCACGGCGGCCGGCTTCCGGATGTCAGGAGCAGCAGTGCACAGAGGCCGGCGCTCCGGGATGTTAGGAGCAGCAGTGCACGGCGGCCGGCGCTCCGGGATGTCTAGGAGCAGCAGTGCACGGCGGCCGGCGCTCCGGATGTCAGGAGCAGCAGTGCACGGCGGCCGGCGCTCCGGGATGTTAGGAGCAGCCGTGCACGGCGGCCGGCGCTCCGGGATGTCAGGAGCAGCAGTGCACGGCGGCCGGCGCTCCGCGATGTCAGGAGCAGCAGTGCACGGCGGCCGGCGCTCCGGGATGTTAGGAGCAGCAGTGCACGGCGGCCGGCGCTCCGGGATGTCAGGAGCAGCAGTGCACGGCGGCCGGCGCTCCGCGATGTCAGGAGCAGCAGTGCACGGCGGCCGGCGCTCCGGGATGTTAGGAGCAGCAGTGCACGGCGGCCGGCGCTCCGGGATGTCAGGAGCAGCAGTGCACGGCGGCCGGCGCTCCGCGATGTCAGGAGCAGCAGTGCACGGCGGCCGGCGCTCTGCGATGTCAGGAGCAGCAGTGCACGGCGGCCGGCGCTCCGCGATGTCAGGAGCAGCAGTGCACGGCGGCCGGCGCTCCGCGATGTCAGGAGCAGCAGTGCACGGCGGCCGGCGCTCCGCGATGTCAGGAGCAGCAGTGCACGGCGGCCGGCGCTCCGCGATGTCAGGAGCAGCAGTGCACGGCGGCCGGCGCTCCGCGATGTCAGGAGCAGCAGTGCACGGCGGCCGGCGCTCCGGGATGTCAGGAGCAGCAGTGCACGGCGGCCGGCGCTCCGCGATGTCAGGAGCAGCAGTGCACGGCGGCCGGCGCTCCGCGATGTCAGGAGCAGCAGTGCACGGCGGCCGGCGCTCCGGGATGTCAGGAGCAGCAGTGCACGGCGGCCGGCGCTCCGCGATGTCAGGAGCAGCAGTGCACGGCGGCCGGCGCTCCGGGATGTCAGGAGCAGCAGTGCACGGCGGCCGGCGCTCCGGGATGTCAGGAGCAGCAGTGCACGGCGGCCGGCGCTCCGCGATGTCAGGAGCAGCAGTGCACGGCGGCCGGCGCTCCGGGATGTCAGGAGCAGCAGTGCACGGCGGCCGGCGCTCCGCGATGTCAGGAGCAGCAGTGCACGGCGGCCGGCGCTCCGGGATGTCAGGAGCAGCAGTGCACGGCGGCCGGCGCTCCGCGATGTCAGGAGCAGCAGTGCACGGCGGCCGGCGCTCCGCGATGTTAGGAGCAGCTGTGACAGACGGCCGGCGCTCCGGGATGTCAGGAGCAGCAGTGCACGGCGGCCGGCGCTCCGGGATGTCAGGAGCAGCAGTGCACGGCGTCCGCCGCTCCGGGATGTCAGGAGCAGCAGTGCACGGCGGCCGCTCGTCTCCGCGTCCCTCCCATATCCCGCACACATCTGCAGCACAGGAGCGCCTACTTTCCTGGCAGCCGCCCGCAGCCCCGCTCCGGCTGCACTGACTGGTCACTGTTGTCCATGTTCTGGCAGCTCCTGGTAGTAGCCGCCATAGCAGCCCCCCTGCGCTGCACCGAGAGCCCCCGGCGGTGAGTGCAGAGCTCAGCAGAGTATGGGGTCCGGGGCTGCGGGGGGAGGCTGCGCTTCCTGCACGGTATTTCTACATCCAGGCAGCGGACACACAAGGGAACAAGTAAGTTCACAACTATGCCGGAAAGTGAGGAGGCGGTGTCCATGGCAACAATTATGTTACTTATTCCACTAATGGCAACTATGTGTAACAGTCCCTCCTACTGTGTGATGTTCTGTATGGAGAGAAATGGGGGAACATGGAGCCAAACTGTGGTAGTTGTCTCATTGTGTATGTACAGCACCAAAGGCCAGACTTATGGAACAGCGCTGTACAGCTGGGAATTATATACTGCCTCTGTTATACTGCTGTATATCTCACCTATATACCTCCTCTGTTATACCGCTGTATATCTCACCTATATCCCGCCTGTTATACAGCTGTATATCTCACCTATATACCTCCTCTGTTATACAGCTGTATATGTCACCTATATACCTCCTCTGTTATACAGCTGTATATGTCACCTATATACCTTCTCTGTTATACATCTGTATATGTCACCTATGTACCTACTCTCTTATACCACTGTATATGTCACCTATATACCTCCTCTCTTATACCGCTGTATATGTCACCTATATACCTTCTCTGTTATACAGCTGTATATGTCACCTATATACCTTCTCTGTTATACAGCTGTATATGTCACCTATATACCTCCTCTCTTATACCAGGGTGGAAAAAAATCATGATTTTTTTAAAAAAATCAAAAAAATCGGATTTTTTTGATTTAAATCGGATTTTTTTGATTTAAATCGGATTTTTTTGATTTAAATAGGATTTTTTAATCAAGTTGTACACAAGCAAAACTTTGTCTTTTTGCAAATCAAATTATTTTACACAAATAAAAATATTAAAACAGTTGATGATTATGAAACCTAATAATTTTTATTTGCACTATTAAACAATCAGAATTGAACTACAGAGAGTAAGTAGCTGAGTAGCTACATTTATTATCTTCGCTGGAAGAACAAGTGATTGCGACTTCCACCAGTCCAGTGGTTTTAGTTCATTAACGACGTTATCTGCAAACATGTATTTTTGAAATGGTGCAGATTCACACTTCAATTTCAGCACAGTTGCCACAATGTCATGGTTAGTATTGGCGAGCCACTCCATTGCAGAGTTGATTTCCGCCTCAGATAGTTTTTTCCCTCTGTAGATGGGATGCAAGATATTGGCTAAATAGTATTCTTCTTTTAATGCTTGGTCCTTGCGGTGGTGTATTGCAACCTTTACATTGTTTGAGAGGTTCAAGCGATCTAGCGAACCTTCTAAATCTTTCCAAACTTCTGTGGCATCAGCTATGGTTGCAGTATCTTTCTGCATTTTATCCAACGCAATAGATATTGGCTTTAACCTTTCCAAAAGGTCCTCGGCATTTCTCTTCACACCAAGATTTAATACTTTGCTTCGTATATTAGCATCAATTTTATCCCGATGTGTTTCGCAAACGGACACTAATTTTGACCAGTTGTTAATAAACAGTTCCAAGCATTCAGCCAAGGTATTCCATCTAACATCTTGTGGTAGAACCAACTTCAGTCCTCCCATTTCCTTGTAGGTTGCATGTGCAAAATGATTATTGCGGAAATATTTAACAATTTCTACAACATGTTCCTTGACACCCGAAATATGCAGGTCTTTTGCCAAAAGATGCAACAAATGGGCAGAACAACCGTATGTAATGACATTTGTGTCATCCTCATGTGCCAGTTCCGCTCGCATTTTTGCCACATTGCTTGCGTTATCAGTAACTAAGCTCCTTACTTTACATCCAAACTGTTCTTGGCATTGGTGAATTGAGTTCTTAGCAATTTCAAGTAAATATCAGCAGTATGTGAATTTCCAGATGTGTCGATTGTGTCTGTAAGGTAAGTTTCACCATCTTCTGTTGTGACACAAGTGCAAATTATGGGGTCGTTGTGGATGTTGCTCCAACCATCCAAGCTCATGTTAACAACTTTGTCTTTCAAATATTTTGTATAAGCCGCTCTTTCTTTGTCGTATACAGCCTGAAGATGTTTTCCTGAGATATCAAATCTACTTGGTGGTTTGTAGCCTGGTCTTATTCCTTCGATCATTTGTATAAACAATGGGTGTTCAACTAGTCGGAAAGAAGAATTGGTTGCAAATATGAATTTAGCAATTAATTCATCAAAATGTTCTTTCTGGCTCGTCGTAGTCTTTAAGAGGAATTTTTCTACACTTTGCACGCAAAGTTTTTTGTTGGGCTGCTTCGTTGAAGTTGTACCCAGATATTGATTGTCACGTGCAGCACAAGCCATATTTGACCCTGAAAGCACAGTAATTAAAAATATAATTTGACTGCGTATTTGAAGAAATATAACGAAAATATTTTGAAACAAACTTTTTGAACAATGTAATGGTCCTCGTCCTATAAGGGCTGTCTCAAAAGTTATGCTACTCAAGTTTCCGGTGAAGTTGCTGTAATACTAGTAATATCAGAGCAACTGAAAAAAATTATGTCACAAAAGTTTTAAAAATGTTTTTTTAAAAAAATGGTCAATTTGGCAGACTTCAAAAGTGAATTGTAGCCTACAATAAAAAAAAAAAAATAGGCGTATACACACTCTTATTTTTACTTAACGTTAATCTTCTGTGAAATATTGCCTTAACATAAATTTAAATTCTATACTCCAGAACTAGTGCTAGAAATTTTTCTTTTCATAGACTTTAACCATCCCAGTAAAACATCTGTTAAAATAGGTTGTAATTGCCAGACTTACCACTAGTGCTAGGGTCCTGGTGCATAAGAAGCTGTGGGGGTTCATTGACATTAGTTGTATCACTATCAACATCTTCATTTCCCTTCTGGTTGCAGTTTTCATAATGTGATTTCAAACGGCAAACAAGTCCTTGGATATCCTTTTGACAGTATTTGCACTTTGCTTTCCCACCTTTCTTTCCAAGCTCTGCTGGCATCTCAACAAAATGAACCCAAATAGGGTCTCTCTTACGACCTGCCATGGCTCACGCAGATCACTTCTGAAGTTTGATTGTTACTACAGCCAAGTACTGCTGACTGACTATCCAACAAGTTTGGGCATGTCAACTGAATGGAAAAAGAAACTGAAACCAAGCTACAGAAAGTGAAACCAAGCTAGAAGTGTGGAGTTGATTGAACAATGATTGAAAGTTTTAGATTTTAATCGTGATTTATATTAAAAAAAATCTTTTGATTTAAATCAGTGATTTAAATCATGATTAAAATCACGATTTAAATCGATCTGATTTAAATAGAAAAAAATCATTTGATTTAAATCATGATTTAAATCGTTGATTTAAATCGGCGTGATTTAAATCAATCCACCCTGTCTTATACCGCTGTATATGTCACCTATATACCTCCTCTCTTATACCGCTGTATATGTCACCTATATACCTTCTCTGTTATACCGCTGTATATCTCACCTACATACCTCCTCTCTTATACCGCTGTATATCTCACCTATATACCTTCTCTGTTATACAGCTGTATATGTCACCTATATACCTCTGTTATACAGCTGTATATGTCACCTATATACCTCCTCTCTTATACCGCTGTATATGTCACCTATATACCTCCTCTCTTATACAGCTGTATATGTCACCTATATACCTTCTCTGTTATACAGCTGTATATGTCACCTATATACCTCCTCTCTTATACCGCTGTATATGTCACCTATATACCTTCTCTGTTATACAGCTGTATATGTCACCTATATACCTTCTCTGTTATACAGCTGTATATGTCACCTATATACCTCCTCTCTTATACCGCTGTATATGTCACCTATATACCTCCTCTGTTATACAGCTGTATATCTCACCTATATACCTCCTCTGTTATACCGCTGTATATCTCACCTACATACCTCCTCTCTTATACCGCTGTATATCTCACCTATATACCTTCTCTGTTATACAGCTGTATATGTCACCTATATACCTCTGTTATACAGCTGTATGTCACCTATATACCTCCTCTCTTATACCGCTGTATATGTCACCTATATACCTCCTCTCTTATACAGCTGTATATGTCACCTATATACCTTCTCTGTTATACAGCTGTATATGTCACCTATATACCTCCTCTCTTATACCGCTGTATATGTCACCTATATACCTCCTCTCTTATACAGCTGTATATGTCACCTATATACCTTCTCTGTTATACAGCTGTATATGTCACCTATATACCTCCTCTCTTATACCGCTGTATATGTCACCTATATACCTTCTCTGTTATACAGCTGTATATGTCACCTATATACCTCTTCTCTTATACCGCTGTATATGTCACCTATATACCTCCTCTGTTATACAGCTGTATATCTCACCTATATACCTCCTCTCTTATAACGCTGTATATGTCACCTATATACCTTCTCTGTTATACAGCTGTATATGTCACCTATATACCTCCTCTGTTATACCGCTGTATATGTCACCTTTATACCTCCTCTGTTACACCGCTGTATATCTCCCCTATATACCTCCTCTGTTATACCACCTCTGTTACACAGCTGTATATGTCACCTATATACCTTCTCTGTTATACAGCTGTATATGTCACCTATATACCTCTTCTCTTATACCGCTGTATATGTCACCTATATACCTCCTCTGTTATACAGCTGTATATCTCACCTATATACCTCCTCTCTTATAACGCTGTATATGTCACCTATACACCGCCTCTGTTACACAGCTGTATATGTCACCTATATACCGCCTCTGTTATACCGCTGTATATGTCACCTATATACTGTTAGGTTCTGCTACAAGCACTAAGGAAAGAAGGGAGATCTGTCCCTACGATAGAACTAAGCTAGATCCCTACGATGTAACGGGGAACCTGATCCTGCGATCAGACCCGCTAAAGTCCTCAGCTAGTCTGTACGAAGACCTATAGATGCGAGGGAGGGATCCCTACAAGAACTAGGGACTGGGAGAAAGATGGACACCTCCTAACAGAAGTTGTAGCAGTAAAAGACAAAAAAAACAACATAGAACATAGAGGTCCGAAGACCAAGTAAAACTGACTGAGTAAGGTAACAAAGCACCCGGCTAGCTTAAGAGTAGAAATTACAATGAAGTCCAGCAAAGCCAGAAGGGCGGAGCAGGATTAAATAGGCAAAAAAGGTCATGTGACCAGCAAAATAGAAAAAAACAAACAGGAGAGTTCTAACAGTACCCCCCTTCTAAGAAGATCCTCCGGATCCCCTAGGCCCAGGCTTACACGGAAACCTCTTGTGAAACGCTCTGACAAGTCTGGACGCAGAAACATCATCCGCCCTCACCCATGAGTTATCCTCGGGTCCAAAACCCTTCCAAGCGACGAGATACTGCAAACTCCCTCTATACCGTCTAGAATTTAGGATGCGGGAAATTTCATATTCCCCATCCTCCACCACCGGGGGAACAGTGGCAGAGGCGTCTCCATCCGACACATCAGCTCTTTTCAAAACAGAGAAACATGAAACACCGGATTAATCTTCCAGGAGGTAGGAACCTCCAACCTAACAGCAGATTGGTTAACAACCTGAAGCACCTTAAAGGGCCCTACAAACTTGGGACCCAATTTTTTAGAAGGAATCCTCAACCGCAGATTCTTAGAGGACAACCAGACCATGTCACCAATAGCAAACAAAACCTCTTGCCGTTTCCTATCAAAGTACCTTTTAGATTTTCTGTTAGCCTCCTGAAGATTACCACGCACATCTGTTATGATCTGCTACAAGCACTAAGGAAAGATGGGAATACTGTCCCTACAATAGAACTAAGCTGGATCCCTACGATGTAACGGGGAACCTGATCCTGCGACCAGACCCGCTAAAGTCCTCAGCTAGTCTGAACGAAGACCTATAGTTGCGAGGGAGGAATCCCTACAAGATCTAGGGACTGGGAGAAAAGGGCGGAGCCAGACTAAATAGGGAAAAAAGGTCATGTGACCAGCAAACTGAAAAAAACCTAACAAGAGGGTTCTAACAGTACTCTCCCCTAGGACTTAGGCTTATCCGGAAACCTCTTGTGAAACGCTTTGACAAGTCTAGATGCAGAAACATCATCCGACCTCACCCATGAGTTATCCTCGGGTCCATACCCCTTCCAAGCGACGAGGTACTGCAAACCCCCTCTGTACCGTCTAGAATTTAGGATGCGAGAAATCTCATATTGCCCGTCCTCCACCACCAGGGAACAGTGGCCGAGACGTCTCCATCTGAGACCTCAGCTTTTTTCAAGAGAGAAACATGAAACACCGGATTAATCTTCCAGGAGGTAGGAAGCTCCAACTTAACAGCAGATTGTTTAATAACCTGAAGCACCTTAAAGGGCCCTACAAACTTGGGACCCAATTTCTTAGACGGAATCCTCAAGCGCAGATTCTTAGAGGACAACCAAACCATGTCACCAATAGCAAACAAAACCTCTTGTCGTTTTCTATCAAAATACACTTTGGATCTTTTGTTAGCCTCCTGAAGATTACCACGCACATCAGTCCAAACTCTCTCCAAAACACCAGAAAAATTCTCCTCTTCAGGTACAGCCGATCCCAACTTGGAAAATGACCCAAACGACGGATGTCTCCCAGTACAACAAAAAAAAGGCAAACAACCAGCAGAAGCGGATGTATGGTTGTTAAGAGCAAACTCAGCAAGTGGCAGAAACTCAGACCACCCCTCTTGATTATCAGTCACAAAACAACGCAAGAACTGCTCAACATCCTGGTTTTTCCTTTCTGTCTGGCCATTAGACTCAGGATGATATCCGGATGAAAACGACAAATGAACTCCCAACCTGTCACAAAAAGCGCGCCAAAAACGAGCCACAAACTGAGGTCCCCTATCGGAAACAATGTCAGTAGGAACGCCATGTAGTCTGACAATTTCCTTGACAAAGGCCTTAGCGAGAGTCTTAGCGCAAGGCAGTTTGATGAAAGGAACCAAGTGACACATCTTGCTAAAACGGTCCACGACCACCCAGATGACAGTGAAACCCTCAGAGGGGGGAAGGTCAGTAATAAAGTCCATAGCCAAATGTGTCCAAGGTGCACTAGGGACCTCCAGAGGGCAAAGCAACCCCGCAGCAGGAGTATGAGAAGACTTAGATCTAGCACACGCCGTGCAGTGACGCACCCACTTAATGACTTCCTTCTGCCATCCAGGCCACCAAAAGCTGCGACCCACAAGTCTCTTGGTCTCAGAGATTCCAGGATGACCTGCCAACCGAGAGTCATGACATTCAACAAACAAATCTCTCCTCAGGGTACCAGGCACAAACAACCTCCCATGCGGCATGTTAGATGGGGCATTCTCCTGTGCTTTAAGAAACAAGCTATACGGGCGAAACTGACCTCATTTTTTTTTCTCTTTATTCATACGAAGCACACAGTTCTTAATGAAATGGTCAGATTTGCCACAATAGAAACACAAACCTTCAGCAAATCTACGGTCTTTTTCCCAAGAGTGAGGTGTCATTGCTCCAATTTCCATCGGCTCTCCAATGTCAGTACAGTCCCTCTCCAGACTTGGAGCTGACAAGGCAGATTTACTCTCATTAACCCTTGCACACAGTCTCCTATCCACCCGTATGGCTAATTGCATAGCCTCCTGCAAGTTACCAGGTATGGGATAAGCAATCAGCAAATCTTTAACTCTTTCACCTAGCCCTGCAAGAAATAAACTTTTCAAAGCTGAATCGTTCCACCCACCTGAGTGGACCACCTTCGGAAGTGAGTACAATATTTTTCCACATTACCTGATCCCTGTCTCAAACGTCTCAATTCTGTCTCAGCTGATGAAACACGATCAGGATCGTCATACAATAACCCCAAAGCAGAAAAAAAACTATCCACTGATCTAAAGCATGGATTACTAGGCTGCAGAGAAAAGGCCCACTCCTGAGGTTCTTTGCGCAAAAGTGACATTATGAACCCTATGTGCTGTGATTCATCACCAGAGGATCTGGGTCTCAAATGAAAATACAACAAGCAAGCATTTTTAAAAGAAAAAAATCTTGTTGTTCATCAAAAAATAAATCAGGCAAACGTACCTTTGGCTCCACGAAATGTGCTCCAGAACAACTACTCACTTGTTGCTGGAGCTCAGCCACCTCCAGAGAGAGTCCCTGCAGGCGTTGAGCCAAGTCCTGAACCGACACCATGATGGAAGCTGGAATTCTTTCCTTAGACATATTTGTGGGCTGGACTTACTGTTAGGTTCTGCTACAAGCACTAAGGAAAGAAGGGAGATCTGTCCCTACGATAGAACTAAGCTAGATCCCTATGATGTAACGGGGAACCTGATCCTGCGATCAGACCCGCTAAAGTCCTTAGCTAGTCTGTACGAAGACCTATAGACGTGAGGAAGGGATCCCTACAAGAACTAGGGACTGGGAGAAAGATGGACACCTCCTAACAGAAGTTGTAGCAGTAAAAGACAAAAAAAACAACATAGAACATAGAGGTCCGAAGACCAAGCAAAACTGACTGAGTAAGGTAACAAAGCATCTGGCTAGCTTAAGAGTAGAAATTACAATGAAGTCCAGCAAAGCCAGAAGGGCGGAGCAGGATTAAATAGGCAAAAAAGGTCATGTGACCAGCAAAATAAAAAAACCTAACAGGAGAGTTCTAACATATACCTCCTCTGTTACACAGCTGTATATGTCACCTATATACCTCCTCTGTTATACAGCTGTATATGTCATCAATATACCTCCTCTGTTATACAGCTGTATATGTCACCTATATACCTTCTCTGTTATACAGCTGTATATGTCACCCATATACCTCCTCTGTTATACCGCTGTATATGTCACCTATATACCTCCTCTGTTACACAGCTGTATATGTCACCTATATACCTTCTCTGTTATACAGCTGTATATGTCACCTATATACCTCCTGTTATACAGCTGTATATGTCACCGATATACCTCCTCTGTTACACAGCTGTATATGTCACCTATATACCTTCTCTGTTATACAGCTGTATATGTCACCTATATACCTCCTCTGTTATACAGCTGTATATGTCACCTATATACCTCCTCTATTATACCGCTGTATATGTCAACTATATACTGCCTCTGTTATACCGCCTCTGTTACACAGCTGTATATGTCACCTATATACCGCGTCTGATGCACAGCTGTATATGTCACCTATATACCGCCTCTGTTACACAGCTGTATATCTCACCTATATACCGCCTCTGTTATACCGCTGTATATCTCACCTATATACCTCCTCTGTTACACAGCTGTATATCTCACCTATATACCTTCTCTGTTATACCAATGTATATCTCACCTATGTACCTCCTCTGTTATACCGCTGTATATGTCACCTATGTACCTCCTCTTTTATACCACTGTATATCTCACCTATATACCTCCTCTGTTATACCGCTGTATATCTCACCTATATATCTCCTCTGTTATACCGCTGTATATCTCACCTATATACCTCCTCTTTTATACAGCTGTATATCTCACCTATATACCTCTTCTGTTATACAGCTGTATATGTCATCTATGTACCTCCTCTGTTATACCGCTGTATATCTCACCTATATACCTCCTCTGTTATACAGCTGTATATGTTATCTATATACCTCCTCTGTTATACCGCTGTATATCTCACCTATATAGCTTCTCTGTTATAATGCTATATATCTCACCTATATACCTACTCTGTTATACCGCTGTATATCTCACAGTAGTATAGGGGCACCCCCTTTCGTCAAACTCAAATCTGACAGGTCGACACGCCCCTATCATTTAATCCGTCTCCCTGTCAGATTGATCCATGTCGTCACGCGATCTGTGTGGACTTTGATCAGGCTGGGAAATCTGTGGCTGAACTTTGCTCAGGCTGTGAAATCTGGTCTGTTGGATTTTGTGAATTTCAATCAAAGTGATTTATTCATGTCTATTTATATTTTATTCAGTGCCTTTGATTAGTCTGTGGAGTATTAGTGTAACTTTTAAGGACCCAGTAAATGTATAAGGAGTTCTAGTTAAATAATGAGGCTTTTTAGTGAATTAAAGAGTGAATCTTGATCTTTTTTGTGGGTAGATGCTTTTAAGGACCCAGTAAATGTAAAGCTATTTTCTAGCAGAGTCTGTAGTACAGACTCCAGTATATAAGAATTTTTAGTGAAATACAGACTCTTAGTGAAATACATGCACCAGATCAAAGACTTGTTTACAGCCATATGAGGAGCTATATTAAAAAAGCAATAAGGTTTGTTTTTATATGTATCTTTTAGGCTGGTTGCCACAGGTGACACCACAGCTATATTGTGTATAGCCCCCAGGCATGTTGGGGCATGTTTAAAACTGACGAGACTTATAACCATGTCTCATTGAGTATATAAGAATTTTTAGTGAAATACAGACTCTTAGTGAAATACATGCACCAGATCAAAGACTTGTTTACAGCCATATGAGGAGCTATATTAAAAAAGCAATAAGGTTTGTTTTTATATGTATCTTTTAGGCTGGTTGCCACAGGTGACACCACAGCTATATTGTGTATAGCCCCCAGGCATGTTGGGGCATGTTTAAAACTGACGAGACTTATAACCATGTCTCATTGTACGGGCATATTATGTATATGGCCGTGTTACAATATTACAGAATGTTTTATTCGTATTTTAAAAAAGCAATGACACAATATTGTAAAACAAGATTACAAGATTTTATTGTAATAAATAAATCTCAAAGACATTTCAAGCATTTAAAAGTACATACAGAATGATATAAAAGTGTCACATGTACAATTAACAAATACCATCACACACACGATAAAATAGATAATTAACAAGTACATAGGTTACATCGTGAGCCACATGGCTGGCAGTATCGGTAGAGACCTTTTTTTAGGTAGTAGAGTTCCCCTTGTGGTGGCTAATGACGGCGAGTGCAGAGAATGAATTGTACGGGGTGCGGGATCTATCCTCATCGGTGTAGATACACCAGCGCTGGAGGCCATTTTTAATTCGTCTAAATGTTGTCTAGTAGTGGGATTACCCACAACAGTAGAGGGTATATTCAGTTCGGCCATAGCTCGCATAAACGATTCCCAACCCCTAGGTAAATTCCTGACGGTCAGAGCGTGACTCTGCGTTGTACTACGTACTAAATCCACTAAGTTAGACCCGGGTATTACAGAGCTTTTGAAAATAAATTCGGCTTTATCATTCCAGTCTGTCACACTCTTATTCTGGAGTAGCCTGTTTAGTAAAAATTCAGCATTCTTTTTATATCTTTGGTTTATATGACCTACAATTTCAGCGATCTCGTGATTTTTTTTATCGGTGTCGGTATTTGGCGGTTGTTGATGCTCAGGACCCTGAGGGCTAACGAGATTTAAAGTTGTTAATTCTTTTGAGCTGCGTTTCGTATGTACCAAGTAGCGCTCCAGCACTGTGCTATACATTTTAATTTTCACATCGTCAGGGATGTCGCGTCGCTGTAAAACGGTGTTAATTTCATCATCGAGGCGTCGAATAGCAGTTTCGCGTATGCTCTCGGTGATTGGTGATCTTAGCTTGTGTAGCTCCTGTTTGGGGACTAGATACATTTTCTCAGCATGCTCCATTATTTGCCCGCGAGCAGACTCGTTATTATGGGTATTGCAAAGCCTAAAAGAGGACCGATAAAGCCACCGGTCTGATTCAGTACCCGTTTCTTTTTCTTTATGGACTGCGCTCTATCGCTCATGGTTCTTATAGCTTTACGCCACTTCTTCAGTATGCCTTTTTGGCGCTCTTTCAGCGGGATTCTGCCTTTTAAAATGTTTAAAGCAATCTCACCTATAGCGGTGATTAAATCCACGCTCGCATTGCGCAAAATAGATTTCCGGACGGATGGGGGTGCCTTCACCAGTGTTTTTAAGAGAGCCCAGTTACGCCGGAGTCTCTCGGACATCTTTACAGCACAAAGCACACAGCGTGGAATGTGCGAGCCCGCATAAAATTCACTTTTTAGAAGCGGTTTTTCTTCTGCACATAGACAGCTGGTAACGCCGGCGGAAACAATCCCGTCCGTAAGCGGTGATCCTCAGGTGTATTAGCTCTCAAATCGACCAGCAAATACCCATAAGGCTCCCGCGTAGCATCCTCAAATGCTTCAAGGAAGAAACGTGTTTTTCCAGGATACATCTGACGAGCTAGTGTTAAAATTTGTAATTTATCTCGCGGATTGTTAAAAAGAACCATGTACTTTGTGTTTAAATTTATGGTACGGCTTTTCTTACCCTGACAAAATATGTTTTGTACCAGGTAGAAAATACTGAGATTTCTGTGGTGCACATACTTGGTGAACGCTTTTTCTATCTCACAATTATCGCTAGCACTATCCATGAGATCATCAACAATCGCCAAATTCACCTTGCCCGGTGGGAATAATTCATCATCTACGAATGTATCCGGCAGACCCTCCATAAATCTGGTGTTGGGAAAAGAGAGAGAGATTTCATCATATAGTTTCTGCCAGCATGAATAAAACCAAACAATATTATCAGGTTTGTGAGAAAAATTACTTTCAATATTATATAGCAATTGTTTTACAAAATAACTCTTTCCAGAATTAGACGGTCCCGCTAGAATGCACGAGAGCGGGTGTTGTAGCCGCGTATCCATCACAATGCTGTGCTAATAACCATACGGCAGGGTAGTGAATTCGTCTAGTAGTCGACGCTTTGTGTAGACACACTTCTGGGTCTTTTGTAGGACACGGGATTCAATATTCCAATATTTTTTATCTCTCACAATGCCCTGCTGCTGCACGACGATGCGCTTCTGAGTTTCTGCGTTTGAATTACTGGGGTAGTCCAGAACTAGATCTTTCAGACTGCTAAAATTGATAGATTGCGAGTTACCAACATTTAGCGTTATTCCCTTCACTTTTAAGACAGTTTTCCCCGTGTCGAGCTTGTACCCGTAAGTTTTAGGCCCAGCAGAAACAAACTCTGTGATGTATGTGCCCTCGGGTATCTCACTCGTCAATTCCCCAGGTAATCTCCTAGAGGCGGCTGCCACTCACCTTCCCTGTGCACAAAAATAACTGAATCTGTGTCGTGATAAAGACACCTCTCCTGCAGCCTGTCCAGCAGAGAATAGAGCTCTAGCCGCGCATACGCTGTGGTAAAGCAGGCTATAAAGATGTTTGTGTTTTTATTAACTGTGTGGTGCCCCTCAGCATATTTCCAGTTAATGGTAGCGGTTTCGTCATCGATAAAATCCAGCGTAGAAATGTCATAGTAGGGCAGGAAGAGATACCTAAAAAGCTCATCAGGATCCCTAACAATCTTGGTGCTTGGTAGATTGGCCTTCTGAGCAAACTTTCCCCATAAAGAATTTAAGAAAAGTTTGGAGATCTGTCTTTTAGCGGGGTTGACGGCTATATTTTCAGGTCGTAACCGTACACCCTCTTTTTCAAGAAAATTGTCAATGTACTGTTTTTTCTTGGCATCATCAGTGCACCAGCTAGGATACCCTGACGCCTCCTGCTTATCCCTAAGGTGTAATTTAATGTATCGGGTAAACAGATCGTCGCTGGTGTTTGGAAAATGCCATATTTCATAGATGTGGGCGACCCGGTACCCTTTATCTATAGCCAGCTCGAGCTCTATGGTGCACCAGGTACCTGTCAGGGCGCGTTCTTCATCACTATGGCTGCATTCCTCGGCTTGTGAATTTACAGCGCATGTATAACAAAGGGGGAACATCAATTTTTTGTCGAGTTTTACCGGTAGAACGGGAAAAAATAAATCTCTCGGGGGATAGACCTTGACTCTAGCTAAGCCAAAGTATTTTTTAATGAAACCAAAGTTGTCATAGATGATGTCGGGGTGACCTACAGGGTATGTTTTAGTTTTGTTTACAAAGGGGTACAGGCTGGTGAAGTCGTAGTAATGTAAAGTCTCATCAGCTTCCACCTGGTGATAGAGCTTAATGGCGTTAGTTCGACCCCCATAAAGCGCATCGCGGGGGTCTAAGGGAGTGGGGAAATCCATTTGCTGGAGAAATGCCTGGAGGTTAGAATCGTTTTTAGACATTTCACGCCACTCGTGTTCCCATATCAGTCTTATTGTGTACCCGCGCAGATGCAGGTAGCGCTTTTTAGCTAAAAAGGCATGATATAATTGACCGTAGGTGGTGTTTGTAACTTTATTTGTATCACTCTCATTATAGCACGACGGGCAACCGTGGAAAAAGCAGCCCTGAAATTCAAAAGCTATGTGCTGTCCGTTAACATAGGCATAACCATCTAGAAAATACTGCCCGAGTTGTTTCTCACCCCCTCTTAAGGCATGCTGAATGGCAATGTTCTCGGTATGCGCTACATACATGAGCCACTGTATAGCGGCGGATGAGTAGCGCTTTTTCGCCTTGTGATAATTATCACCCGGTAAAATGGCGATAGTTTTTTCTGGTAGAAATTTAAATCGATACATTGACATACATACAGAGGCCAGGGTGATGAGCTGAAATGGGTCAATACAGCTGCTCTCCACAACCATTTCTTTTTGAATGTCGCAGTATTTTTTAACAGTTTTCAGCGTCATTTCCATAATGCGCTCTCTATAGATCTCACAGGCACGTCTCAAAATTTCAACATCCTGTTTGCAGTATGATTTTAGTTCACTCTTGAAGTCAAAAACTGTATGTTTCTCACCCTCATGCCAGGACAGGAACTCTACCTTCTCATCCGGGGCCATGTACTCTAACCCATAATATTTCACATCGGGTATGGCACCTACATAGTTTTGGTTTTCTCGTGTGTTAAAAAAGTGTGGAAAATGACCTTTGGCACCTGAAAAGCCCATGGCCTGAGGTAATTTACTGAGCTTCATGGGAATAAAATTTAGCGAGTCTATGAACCTTATAGACAAATCGGGCACCGTCACACACAAGAGTCGGCCACCTTGGGCTATCAGCTTTACCTGTAGTTTTTCAAAAATCAACTCCTTAACAATAAAGTAAGAATCGTAGCGCCCCGCATTGTGGGCTATAAATGTATACCCTGAAAATTTCCCGCTGGTAAAGAACAGTAAAAAGTCATGCGTGCAGCTATCACCTTCAAACTCCCAGGACTGCTCACCACTCAGTGTTGTGGCATAAATGTAATTTGGGATGTGTGTGCCTGTCTCCTGCATACATTCAAAATCGTAAAAGATATAACAATCTGTCTCGTCCTCTGGTACATAGCGTCGCATGTAACAGAGATGGGCGTCAAATTTATTTACACGTGTGCGACATACGGGGCAGCGTAAGCCGGAACATTCATGAACGCCCTCGTTATTCCTGAGCACAAAGCGCTGGCACTCATCACAAAATATTTTAAGCCTGCAGAATGGCGGATCATTCAGAGCTAATTGTTTGTGGCGCTCTAAACACTCACTAGAGCGACAATGAACCCGACATACGGGGCACCGTGGTGTTTGTTGTACACCGGCACACTCCACACAATCCACTCTTTGACAAGCTTTACAAAAATATTGACATGAATGGGTGTTCTTCTTAGTATACAATGAATTGCAGAGCTCACAAAAGTGCTTAGTCCCGATAAAACCTTTTATATTCTTGATACCGTAGTAGTGGTTATCATGGAACAGTATGAATACGATTTTACCACTAGCGGCATTGTCGGTCTGAAAGTAGCGCCAATCACCCTGACTGTAGTACAGTACTTTAATGGTGACCCCCAAATAGTTCTCAAATGCTGGAATGTCGCTAAAACTCACTAATCGCTCATCAGGGATGCCCAGCGTCGTGTGTATGTTTTTAGAGCGATTCAGTAAAACCGCATCACCGACATCCGCGTCCTCTAGCAGGGCGCACACACTAGCGGCCAAACACAGATTTGTACTGTAATTGTTAAAATCATACAGCCACTGCATCTTTTGTTTAATGATTCGGCTGCTCGCTATAGATTTCAGGCGTCTTTTTACACCGCCTCGGCGGTTTTTAACGGTAGTGATGACTAGTTTTAGGTATTACTTGCTAAGCATTCAGCATTACTTTGAAGTGTGCGAGCAACAGCATTTAAAAAAGATTCAGAATTAAAAGCCTCACGGCTCTGCTTTGTAGTGAAAATGGGGTCTAAAGCGTCGCCACCTTCAAGCCTTAACTGCACAAAGTCGCCCGGTTCAATATCCCTAATGACTCTATCCAGTAATGACTGAATACTGTCGTGAACAATGTTCACAGCCTCGACAAACGATCGTACACGCTCCAAATTTACAAACCTAAAATGATCGGTATGTATGCGTGCACTGAAATTACGGTTGTCCCTCTGGTGATGATGGAAGTGTTGTAAAAATACTGTATGATCCGATCCCCTCACATCATCAACAGAGTTAGCATCCGCAGCAGAGGCTTGTGAGCTTTGTGCACCGGAACGGACGTCATTTTCAGGGCCATCATGGCTATGTGAGACAGGAGCATCTGTGTGTGCTGGCTCCGGGGCTGGCTGTGGTGGTATAGCAGGACAGATGCCTCCACGCCGCCGCCTAGCGCATAGTGCGCGTCGAGCACTGACCAGTAGTTTTAGAGCTCGTTTTATAACTCTTGACCTATTATAACGGGCTGTTTTAGTTGGTTTATGCAGGCCCGATCCGCTCATATTTAGTCATAACGGGTTAGCACCATCGGGTATCTCGGTGTCTACTTGCATCTGGCGAAGCGCGTATAGCTCGGCCTTACAGGCATCTGTTGTGACTACTTCAGACAGCAATCTTTCAAAAGTATTACAGAAAAACACTATTTTGGGTAGCCAGATTTTGTAACGTAAGTAACGATCTAACTGCTCCTTAAACACTGCGGCTCCGGCGGGGCCCACCCAATGGCGTCATACATCTGCGCTGTAGCGATCGGAGATACAGAATTCCCACTGTTAACAACTAGAGTGTCTGCAGAACCAGCAATGCTAACAGGTACAGAGACCGCAGAATCCGCACTGCTAACAGGTACAGAGACGCAGAATCCGCAATGCTAACAGGTACAGAGACTGCAGAATCCGCAATGCTAACAGGTACAGAGACCGCAGAATCCGCAATGCTAACAGGTACAGAGACTGCAGAATCCGCAATGCTAACAGGTACAGAGACTGCAGAACACGTATTGCTAACAGATACAGAGACCGCAGAATCCACACAGCTAACAGGTACAGAAGCTGCAGAACACGTATTGCTAACAGCTACAGACACATCTGTATGAAGCCTCGGCTTTTTACATACTTTATGCTTAGTCGTTAACACTCTCTTTAACCCCATCACAACATTAACTGGATTAGATACAGCAGCGTGAGATGTGGTGGGTAAATTAATGGTATCCAACAGTTCAATACCCGTGGAATTAGTGGCCTCAGTTACAGATGGCAGTAAAGGCTGAATAGCATGAGTGGTTCGTATAATGATTGGTTCTACGGTGCGCTTCTTACCATCAGCGAGCTGATCAATCTCACGGTCAAGCGCCTCACGAGTCTGTCTGGTTGTGGTATTCATGGCGGAAAATGTGACTGGTGATGTTTCTGAAGCACACGTAGTTCTCTGCGCGTGTTTACGTGGTCGCTCCTGTACTTCAGAGTATAGTTCAGCGTCATTCACAGCACCGCTGGATGGTTGCGCGCCGCTTGAATGGGATAGCACGCCCGGCATCAGATAGAACTGCTGTTGTGGCTGTGGGCCATCACTGCCCATAGGTGTCTGTATCGTCATCAAGAATGGCGCTGCGTGGTTCTCGTTGAGACGTAGTGTTTGCAGAGGGTTCGTGGTTATTTTTCTCTCGACTTTAGACTTATCTGTGGATGAGATTGTACATGTGGCAATCTGACTTTACAACTATCTTTAAGGAGAGATTCTACATGTAGCGGATACGTGCGGAACATCGCGATCCTATGTGTGACAAGAGTAGCATACGATGTATTAAGACTATCCTGATATATCAAAATATACACTTACCGGTTAACGATGATGCCTGCACGGTTGTGGCCGGTGTTTCTGGGACGTCTGAGGCGTTCTCCACTAGCAGATGTATATTCTCCTTTGTAAATATCTTGCTCCTAGGTTTCACTTTACGCGCTATAAATAATAATAGTCATTAGAAGGTGCATCAACAATTTTCTCCAGCCGTTTGGGCAAAACAGTTTTTCATGCGGCACGTACCTTTATCTTTCTTGACAGCCGCCAGGCTCCGCTTTTTAGGAGCTTTAGAAAACGCGACGTCTTCTTGGGCTCTGTTAGTGCATGAGTTCATAGGCATCGACGTCTTCTTGGGCTCTGTTAGTGCATGAGTTCATAGGCATTTCGGCTGAGTCCAGCACTGCTATCATCGCGACATCTGTAAGGAGTTAATTTTCGCTTACACACTTAAATTCACATAGTTAATTGTTATATATAGTTGTATATATATATATATATATATATATATATATATATATATATATATATATATACAGACACGCAGAAACACAGCGTACCCTCGATGCCCGGCGCTGAAAGCCCGTCCCAGGGTCCGGCAGCTCCAGAACTGCTACAAACGGCATCGGTTAAAATACATGCCTCGGGATCCGAATAGTTCAATGTGGCGAATACCTCATCAGGCAGTTCGCAGCTCATTATACTCGGTTCTTAAAGAATAAAGCAAAAATAATATGCAAAACAACTCTATATATCTATATATATACACACACACACACACACACACAACAATCGCACATCCACACAACGTACCCGCGCTGGGCAGCGCCGCCTGACCGCTCACGGTCCACCCATCAGTAGCGCTACTACACGCGGTCTCGGGTAAAACGGTGTAGCGGGGATCAGAATAGTTCATGGTTGGTGAAATCCCAGCAGATATACCCGGCTCTTAAACGTGATAGAATAAAGCGGTATAAAAATAATGTGCAAAACAACTCTTAACTAGAATAGCCCGCTGTGTCTATATAAGGCGTAAAGCATACCTGTTGCAAAGCCATTAAGACTTCTGAAAGACTGTTAGAAAACATTTGCTCCTCCATCTAAAAATAAAATTAACTGTATGAATTTTAGCGTCAATCTATAGTTAATTATTAATATTAATAGTACGCGAGCTAAATTTTCCACTACAGGGTAAATATACAGCTATTAATCAACACAGATGTGGTATATTATTAAAACAAATAAAGTACAACTATGAAAACCCGGATAAGTTATTCATGCAAATAAACACTTAAACTATACTAACTTAATATAATTGAAACGAAATCCGTAAAAATACTCACTATAGTCCTGTTCAGATATGGCGTGTGGTCTGTGAGGTATGAAGTCTTACAGGTGAGCTGTGTATCGCTTGGGTGCTGCTTGTATTTATTGGGGGCTAACAGAGAGAACACGCCCTCTGTCAATACCATGAACTGCTAGATAGAAAAAATCTATTAATGTTTTACAGGGCCAACATGTCTGCTAAGGGTCCTGAAGGTATATTAAAGAAGCAATATTTCACGCCCGAAGCCCCTGCATCATTCAGCGGCATTACAAATCTATACAGATCGGTTAGAACGCGTGGTATAAAACAACATGAGGTGGTCGATTGGCTGAATAAACAAGATGCTTACACACTGCATAAGGCTGTAAGGACAAGATTCTCTACCAATAAAATCTTTGTCGCGACGTTGATTCGCAATGGCAGGCTGATTTGGTTAGCTTAATTGAATATTCTAGGGAAAATGACGCCGTGAAATATCTACTGACTGTGATAGACGTACTATCCAAACACGCCTGGGTTGCTGCTCTGCACAACAAAACCGGGTGACTGTAGCTCGTTCGTTCGAATTAATATTTGGAAACGCCCGACGCACCCCGCAGAAACTACAGACGGATCGTGGCAAAGAATTTATGAATTCACACATGAAACGTGTTTGTAAAATGCATAAAATACATCATTTTTTCACCAAACAATACCGTAAAGGCGCTATAGTTGAGAGATTTAATCGTACATTAAAAACACGTATGTGGCGCTATCTGACGAAACATAATACCTTTAGGTATATCGACATTTTACCAGGTTTGGTGCACAGTTACAATCACACCTTTCACACCACGATACAGACACGTCCGTGCGATGTGACGAAGCAGAACTCGTTACAGATATGGAAAAATATTTATAGCGGTATCGTGGCTAAAAAGCGTATTAAGCCATCTTTAAAAATTGGAGATCATGTCAGAATATCCCGTTTTAAGAACCCTTTTACGAAGGGTTATGAGCAGACATTCAGCGAGGAGATATTTTTAATTAGCGCCATTTCCAATAAATTTCACAAGCCTCTCTATAAAATTAACGATTTAGCGGGCGACGCTATCGAGGGATCATTTTATAAGGAGGAGCTGCAAAAAATACATTTCAATGAAAACCGCGCCTACCGCGTTGAGGCAATTTTGAGAAAAAAACGTGTCAGGGGGGCGATTCACTGCTATATTAAATGGAAAGGTTATCCTGATAAATTTAATTCGTGGGTACCCGCGTCGGCTCTGACGGACATATAACCATGGAATCCGAATCCTTCTTTATCACCCTTCCCTCCAACGCTTCTGGCGATATATATCCGGAAAACACAATCGCCGAGTATACCACAAAATTATCTAAACCCGTTCAGCTTTCAGGACAGTACGAAGTTGCTCTAACTGAGATTCAGTACCCCCATACATGGTACACGTTTGAGCGGGGTGAAGGGAACTTCTATATAGGCAAGCGGGGTGATGTGATGCAGGAATATTATGTGAAGCCCAGTTTTTATAACACAATACCGGATCTCATACGTGCTATTAATGAGAGAATTGATATTTTGAAGCTTGCCAGCGACGGTTTTAAGCTGCGCTATGACGAAGTGCGGAGGAGTGTTACCCTACCGGATTCCCCCACGATACAATTTGCCCCGGGTCATAAATTGGGACATATTTTAGGCCTCCAGCCATACATCGAAGCGTATGATAATAACCAGACTGAGCGGAAGAAGATTTATGCCGATATAAAAGCCGGTTTTTATACATTATTTATTTACAGCGACATCATCCAGCATCAGCTTGTGGGCGGCAGCTACGTACAACTTCTGAGAACGGCGCAAATAAGCGGCAAGAGCGGTGAAATTACCACGCTTCAATACACACGACCCGATTATGTGCCCTTATGCAAGCATCATTTTGACTCTGTAACAATCTCCATCTTATCGGACCAGGGCACTCCAGTTAAATTCAAGTACGGAAAGTGTATTGTGAGACTACATTTCCGGAAGAGACGCGATTAGCACGCTAGAAAATGGTGTCTCAGAGACCCTACGGGGACCCAGCTGTTTATGCCCGGTACTATATTGCACAGTCTGGGCACGGATTAGAGGGGTTCAGCGGGAGCGAGTACATGTACGGATCGGGTCTGGCTGGGATATTTAAAGGCTTATTTCGGCGTGCTGTACCGCTTTTCAGAAGAGGCTTAGAATTGGTAAAACCACACGTGAAGACGGCTGTCAAAAACATTGCTAAAGACGCCGTCACATCTGTCTCATCAGCGCTTATGAATCGTATAAATACACATCCCGAGCAAGGTGGCGCGGGTCTAGTTTATGTCGCTAAAAAATCACATAAAAGAAAGCGTCGCTCATGCCCCGCTTTACCCCCGATCCTCATGAATAAAAAACCAACCAAGCGTCGACCCCGTCAGAAACGAGTGAGACGTACTGCTGAGGACATCTTCTGATCATCATGGCTTTCCTGCACGATGCTTCTGTAGAGTGCGCTAAATCTGAACTGGATATTTTTGACATACCCCCGACACAGACGAGTATAGAGAAATCCCTATTTGTAGAAGTTCAGCCGATTGCCGCTCTGACGGATAATGCTCCGCTGGAATTTTTCATATCGGGTAGCGGGGATTATTATTACGACCTGAATAACACCCTGCTGTACATAAATTGTCGCATCGTCAAGCAGGATAATTCGAATATCGCCGATGACGCCCGTGTAGCCCTCATAAACTATCCTCTTGCCACTCTCTTTAATCAGGTCGATATTACTCTGGGGGACCGAGTTATCTCACAATCGGACAATCTCTACAGCTATAGAGCGTACATAGAGACTCTCTTAAATTACAGTTCACAGACGCTGTCCTCGCAATTTACTGCCGGATTGTTCTATAAAGACACAGCTGCTCACCATAATGACCGAAGCTTGGATGGCCCAAATGCAGGATTTATTAAAAGAGCCGCTGCAACCCACCGCTCCAAACCCCTGGACCTCATTGGTCCAATATTTGGTGATATATTTAATCAACCAAAGCTAATATTGAACGGACTCGATCTTAAGGTTAAGCTAACGAGAAATAAGGACGCTTTCTGCCTCATGTCGGCTGAGGCCGATCCGCTGAAAGTGCAAATCATGCAAGCCGCTCTCTTTGTAAAGAGAGTACAAGTGTCCCCGGCGGTCCGAATAGGCCACAGTCAGGCCCTCTTGGCATCGACAGCCAAGTACGCTATTGACAGGACATGCATGAAAGTGTACAGTATAGCCGCTGGAACACGGATCACGAACCACGAGAATCTCTTCCTAGGCCAGATACCGAAAACTGTTATATTGGGTTTTGTAGATAATGAAGCATTTAGCGGGTCTTACGCCAGAAATCCCCTGTTCTTCCATCACTACAACGTCAATCACGCAGCCCTCTACCTGGACGGACAACAGATCCCTGCGAGGCCTTATAACCCTAACTTTAATGACTACTTAGCCGTCAGAGAGTATATGGCTCTCGCACATATATCAGGCAAGCAGAAAGCTGATTGTGCCATGGCCGTGGATCGTGAAGAGTTTATGTCCGGATTCACTCTGTTTGCATTTGATTTATCAGCTGATCAGGAACCCGGCGGTCATTTCTCCCTCATTAAAACAGGTAACCTACGGGCTGAAGTCCGCTTTGCACTAGCGACACCCCACACGATAAACATGATTGTTTTTGCAATCAACCCGGCCATTCTGGAAATTAATAATAGAAGAGAGATCTTGTACGATTTTAATTAGTGATGGATAGCCTGCAACTCACGTCCATACTGAAGGGGGATAGCTTTACAGAGCGTGTGTTTGGCGGTGTGTTCCGTGTGATTTGCTTCCACCACATCGGGTAAATCAACGCCCTGTCGGATTCATCGTAAATACAGACCCCGCACACCAACCTGGCAGACACTGGATATTAATTGTGCTTTGTGACGCCAAGAACGCCATATTTTTTGATAGCTACGTATTATGTGCAGACAACGCTATCTTTCCGAGCGAGTTTGTGACTTTCCTGAACACGAATTGTGAGACTTATTATTACCAAAGCAACCAGATCCAAGACACATATAGTACTGTCTGTGGGCACTACTGCCTGTACTTTTTACATTTCTTAGCTCGGAACATACCGTTCAGTAAGATATTGGAGAAGTTTTCTGCTGATAAACCGCGTAATGATACAATTGTGAGAAATTTCATTGCTGAGAAGAAATCAACTTTAAAAAACCCTCACTACACGTGTTGGAGCATTCAACAGCGTTGTTCCTGTCTAGAGAGAATCCCATGACCTGTATTGCCATTTCTGTCGATATTTTAGTGTCACAATTAATTCAATGCTTGAAATCTTTGAGATGTATTTATTTATTACAGTAAAATCATGATTATTTCTGGTAATAAACGTTTTTAATATGAATGATCTCTTATGCCTGTCATTCCACACAGCTTTCCACAGAGTGGTAGTGTGGGAAGACCCTTCAGAAACCCATTGTTTTAAAATCACATTAGTGCATGTTATGTTTGCCAGAAACCTTCGGTTTTATGGGCACTGCTATCAGAATACACATAAATGTGTTGGTTTTAAAAGATCCCACTGACTATACACAATGCAATACTATTTACTGGTTGCCTGAATTACCGTAGCATCGACCTTCACTCAGCACTGCTATCAGAATACACATAAATGTGTTGGTTTTAAAAGATCCCACTGACTATACACAATGCAATACTATTTACTGTTTGCCTGAATTACCGTAGCATCGACCTTCACTCATTCTGACAATTCATGTCAACACTGACAGTAGATAAAAAATATTTAGACTTCTAACACAAACCAAGCCTTGTACACACAGATTGATAATAGCTTACCGATCTCTAACAAACCATGCCAAGATTCTTCTTAGTATACATTGAATTGCTGAGATAAGACATAATATGCCCGTACAATGAGACATGGTTATAAGTCTCGTCAGTTTTAAACATGCCCCAACATGCCTGGGGGCTATACACAATATAGCTGTGGTGTCACCTGTGGCAACCAGCCTAAAAGATACATATAAAAACAAACCTTATTGCTTTTTTAATATAGCTCCTCATATGGCTGTAAACAAGTCTTTGATCTGGTGCATGTATTTCACTAAGAGTCTGTATTTCACTAAAAATTCTTATATACTGGAGTCTGTACTACAGACTCTGCTAGAAAATAGCTTTACATTTACTGGGTCCTTAAAAGCATCTACCCACAAAAAAGATCAAGATTCACTCTTTAATTCACTAAAAAGCCTCATTATTTAACTAGAACTCCTTATACATTTACTGGGTCCTTAAAAGTTACACTAATACTCCACAGACTAATCAAAGGCACTGAATAAAATATAAATAGACATGAATAAATCACTTTGATTGAAATTCACAAAATCCAACAGACCAGATTTCACAGCCTGAGCAAAGTTCAGCCACAGATTTCCCAGCCTGATCAAAGTCCACACAGATCGCGTGACGACATGGATCAATCTGACAGGGAGACGGATTAAATGATAGGGGGCGTGTCGACCTGTCAGATTTGAGTTTGACGAAAGGGGGTGCCCCTATACTACTTCTCACCTATATACCTTCTCTGTTATACAGGTGTATACAGTGCCTACAAGTAGTATTCAACCCCCTGCAGATTTAGCTGGTTGACACATGCGGAATTAACTTGGCATTGTGACATTTGTATTGTAGATCAGCCTGGAAGTGGGAAATCCACTGCTGCAAAAATTTTTGTTTTAATTTTTTTTTTTTTTTAAAAAACCGTTAAAAGTTAATTCAGAGTGTCATTTATTATTCAACCCCTCAAACCACAAGAATTCTGTTTGGTCCCCTAAAGTATTAAGAAGTAGTTCAGGCACCAAGAATAATGAGCTTCACATGTGTGGATTAATGATCTCTTTTGCCAGCCTTTTCTGACTATTTAAGACCCTCCCCAAACTTGTGAACAGCACTCATACATGGTCAACATGGGAAAGACAAAGGAGCATTCCAAGGCCATCAGAGACAAGATCGTGGAGGGTCACAAGGCTGGCAAGGGGTACAAAACCCTTTCCAAGGAGTTGGCCCTACCTGTCTCCACTGTTGGGAGCATCATCCGTAAGTGGAAGGCTTATGGAACTACTGTTAGCCTTCCACGGCCTGGACAGCCTTTGAAAGTTTCCTCCCGTGACGAGGCCAGGCTTGTCCGAAGAGTCAAGGCTAACCCAAGGACAACAAGGAAGGAGCTCCGGGAAGATCTCATGGCAGTGGGGACATTGGTTTCAGTCAATATCATAAGTAATGTACTCCACCGCAATGGTCTCCGTTCCAGACGAGCCCGTAAGGTACCTTTACTTTCAAAGCGTCATGTCAAGGCTCGTCTACAGTTTGCTCATGATCACTTGGAGGACTCTGAGACAGACTGGTTCAAGGTTCTATGGTCTGATGAGACCAAGATCGAGATCTTTGGTGCCAACCACACACGTGACGTTTGGAGACTGGATGGCACTGCATACGACCTCAAGCATACCATCCCTACAGTCAAGCATGGTGGTGGCAGCATCATGCTGTGGGGCTGTTTCTCAGCCAAGGGGCCTGGCCATCTGGTCCGCATCCATGGGAGAATGGATAGCACGGCCTACCTGGAGATTTTGGCCAAGAACCTCCGCTCCTCCATCAAGGATCTTAAGATGGGTCGTAATTTCATCTTCTAACAAGACAACGACCCAAAGCACACAGCCAAGAAAACCAAGGCCTGGTTCAAAAGGGAAAAAGTCAAGGTGTTGGAGTGGCCTAGTCAGTCTCCTGACCTTAGCCCAATTGAAAACTTGTGGAAGGAGCTCAAGATTAAAGTCCACATGAGACACCCAAAGAACCTAGATAACTTGGAGAAGATCTGCATGGAGGAGTGGGCCAAGATAACTCCACAGACCTGTGCCGGCCTGATCAGGTCTTATAAAAGACGATTATTAGCTGTAATTGCAAACAAGGGTTATTACACGAAATATTAAACATAGGGGTTGTATAATAATTGACCCACACTTTTATGTTTAAAATTTATTAAAATTCAGCTGAGCAACATAACTTTTTGTTTTGTAAGATTTATGCTTCTGTTAATAATCCTACTCTCGTTTGCAGTTTGAAGGCTCTAACTTATTTGCATCTTATCAAACCAGCTAAATCTGCAGGGGGTTGAATACTACTTGTAGGCACTGTATGTCACCTACATACTATACCTCCTCTATTATACAGCTGTATATTTCACCTATATACCTCCTCTATGTTATACAGCTGTATATGTCACCAATATACCTCCTCTATCATATACTGCTGTATATGTCACCTATATATCTCCTCTATATTATACAGCTGTATATGTCACCAATATACCTCCTCTGTTATATACAGCTGTATATGTCACCTATATACCTCCTGTGTTATACAGCTGTATGTCACCTATATACTATATATCTCCTCTATGTTATACAGCTGTATGTCACCTATATACCTCCTCTATGTTATACAGCTGTATGTCACCTATATATCTCCTCTATGTTATACAGCTGTATGTCACCTATATATCTCCTCTATGTTATACAGCTGTATGTCACCTATATATCTCCTCTATGTTATACAGCTGTATGTCACCTATATATCTACTCTATGTTATACAGCTGTATGTCACCTATATATCTCCTCTATGTTATACAGCTGTATGTCACCTATATATCTCCTCTATGTTATACAGCTGTATGTCACCTATATATCTCCTCTATGTTATACAGCTGTATGTCACCTATATATCTCCTCTGTGTTATTCGACTGTATTTATACCACTAGTTACAACTGCAGCTACTGTATGTCTTTTTGGGAATGATGCAGTTGTGAGAGCGGTTACTCCATTTTCCTTATTGTTTCTCTTACCCTCACTTCTTGTTAGGTGACATGGCCAAAATAATTTTCCTGAGAATATATGAATTTCATAAATGTAGCAGAGTAACATCATACTCGCCGTAGAGCCTTAAAGGGAATCTGTCACCCCATTTTTGCGATATCAGATAAAGATCTCACTGAATTGTGCGTCCCATAAGTAATCTATAGGTACCTATCACATCTCGTGACACCCCAGTTTTCATGTCAAAATACCTTTGTAAACTTCGTTTCTCAGTATGCAAATACATGCGGTCCGGTCCGATGTTCAGGGGACAAAGAGGTAAGTGGGCCTCCTGCCACCTCCAAATGAGCAAGCAGCTTCTGTCATAGAACTAATGGACTGAGAAGGGCCCACATACAGTTCTTGCACAGGGCCTTTTTCTGTCTGTGTCCACCACTGCTGCAGTAATGAAGATCCAGGTTTACTATGCTTCATGTTAACTAATGGTGTTATCTTTTTCTCTTTAGTTTCACATCTACTCCTCAAAATGACCACTATCAAGTCCACATCACTGCATCGGGGAGCAGTATACCAGAGTGGGGGTGCAGTTACTTGACAGAAAAGATGGCTCCTTCCTAGTAAGATACAAACTGTATGCCAGCTACAGCGCTCTTCAGATTGAAGTTCAAGTGAATGGCAGACATGTGGCAAAGTCTCCTTATTTCCTTAAAGGTATTTTTGGTTCACAGCAGTAATATGGTTGGGTCTGTTGAACGACTAACTCCTTCACCCTGAAGCCTGTTTTCACTTTCATGACCAGGCCAAATTTTACAATTCTGACCAGTGTCACTTTTTGTTGTTATAACTCTGGAACGCGTCAACGGATCCCACTAATTCTGAAATTGTTTTTTTCGTGACATTGTACTTCATGGTGGGGGTAGTAAAATTTGTTCAATATGACTTGTGTTTATTTGTGAAAAAAAATCAAAATTTTGTCAAAAATTTAGAAATTTTAAAACTTTTAATTTTTCTGCCTTTAAACCAGAAAATTATGTCACACAAAATAGTTAATAAATAACATTTCTACTTTACATCAGCACAATTTTTGAAACATAATTTTCCTTTCGTTAGGAAGTTAAAAGTGTTAAAAGCTGACCAGCGATTTTCATTTTTCCAACAAAATTTACAAAACCATTTTTTTTTTAGGGACCACATCACATTTGAAGTGACTTTGATTGGCCTATTTGACAGAAAATACTCAAAATTGACACCATTCTAAAAACTGCACCTCTCAAGGTGCTCAAAACCACATTTAAGGGCACGTTCCCACGGTCAGTAATTGGCAGTGCTTTGGACGCAGCACGTGTCCACTGCGTCCAAAGTGCCGCCGGCTTTTGAACGCATGTTATTCCGCATGTGTTCTTT
>JARQOD010000002.1:212696216-212786477 GCA_033576555.1 Oophaga sylvatica
AGCGGGGGTGCCACGCCCCAATCCCATGGGCCTCCAATGTCTACAGACCCTTTCAAACTTGGAGCACAGGGCAGAGGATTACTCTCTTTAACCCCTTGCACGCAGTTCCTACCACCCTTTTATAGCTAATTGCATAGCCTCTGCAATTACCGGGGTTGGGAAAAGAAACAGCAAATTTTAAAACCTTTTCACCTAGCCCTGCAAGAAACAAACTTTTCAAAGCTGAATCTTTCCCACACCACCTGTGTAGACCACCGCGGAAGTGAGTACAATATTTTTCCACTTTAAACCTGACCCCTCCCTCAAACGTCTCAATTCTGTCTCAGCTGATGAGCCCACGATCGGATCATCATACAATAACCCCAAAGCAAAAAAAAAAACTATCCACTGATCTAAAGCATGGATCCCTGGGTTTTGTAGAGAAAAGGCCACTCTGAGGTTCTTTGCGCAAAAGTGACATATGAACCCCTATGTGCGTGATTCATCACCAGAGGATCTGGGTCTCAAATGAAAATAAAAACAAGAAAGCATTTTTAAAAGAAAAAAATCTTGTTGTCATCAAAAAATAAATCAGGCAAACGTACCTTTGGCTCCACGAAATGTGCTCCAGAACAGCTACTCACTTTTTGCTGGAGCTCAGCCACCTCCAGAGAGAGTCCCTGCAGGCGTTGAGCCAAGCCTGAACCGACCCCATGATGGAAGCTGGAATTCTTTCCTTAGACATATTTGTGGCTGGATTTTACTGTTGGGTTCTGCTAACAAGCACTAAGGAAAGAAGGGAGATCTGTCCCTACGATAGAACTAAGCTAGATCCCTATGGATGTAACGGGGAACCTGATCTGCGATCAGACCCGCTAAAGTCCTTAGCTAGTCTGTACGAAGACCTATAGACGTGGGGAAAGGGGGATCCTACAAGAACTGGGGGACTGGGAGAAAGATGGCCCACCTCCTAACAGAAGTTTTTAGCAGTAAAAGACAAAAAAAACAACATAGAACATAGAGGTCCGAAGACCAAGCAAAACTGACTGAGTAAGGTAACAAAGCATCTGGCTAGCTTAAGAGTAGAAATTACAATGAAGTCCAGCAAAGCCAGAAGGGCGGAGCAGGATTAAATAGGCAAAAAAGGTCATGTGACCAGCAAAATAGAAAAAACCTAACAGGAGAGTTCTAACATATACCTCCTCTGTTACACAGCTGTATATGTCACCTATATACCTCCTCTGTTATACAGCTGTATATGTCATCAATATACCTCCTCTGTTATACAGCTGTATATGTCACCTATATACCTTCTCTGTTATACAGCTGTATATGTCACCCATATACCTCCTCTGTTATACCGCTGTATATGTCACCTATATACCTCCTCTGTTCCCACAGCTGTATATGTCACCTATATACCTTCTCTGTTATACAGCTGTATATGTCACCTATATACCTCCTGTTATACAGC
The DNA here is from genome assembly GCA_033576555.1 of Oophaga sylvatica. Lineage (NCBI taxonomy): Eukaryota > Metazoa > Chordata > Amphibia > Anura > Dendrobatidae > Oophaga > Oophaga sylvatica. Next base: position 212,697,670 of record JARQOD010000002.1, read on the forward strand.
TGTATATGTCACCGATATACCTCCTCTGTTACACAGCTGTATATGTCACCTATATACCTTCTCTGTTATACAGCTGTATATGTCACCTATATACCTCCTCTGTTATACAGCTGTATATGTCACCTATATACCTCCTCTATTATACCGCTGTATATGTCAACTATATACTGCCTCTGTTATACCGCCTCTGTTACACAGCTGTATATGTCACCTATATACCGCGTCTGATGCACAGCTGTATATGTCACCTATATACCGCCTCTGTTACACAGCTGTATATCTCACCTATATACCGCCTCTGTTATACCGCTGTATATCTCACCTATATACCTCCTCTGTTACACAGCTGTATATCTCACCTATATACCTTCTCTGTTATACCAATGTATATCTCACCTATGTACCTCCTCTGTTATACCGCTGTATATGTCACCTATGTACCTCCTCTTTTATACCACTGTATATCTCACCTATATACCTCCTCTGTTATACCGCTGTATATCTCACCTATATATCTCCTCTGTTATACCGCTGTATATCTCACCTATATACCTCCTCTTTTATACAGCTGTATATCTCACCTATATACCTCTTCTGTTATACAGCTGTATATGTCATCTATGTACCTCCTCTGTTATACCGCTGTATATCTCACCTATATACCTCCTCTGTTATACAGCTGTATATGTTATCTATATACCTCCTCTGTTATACCGCTGTATATCTCACCTATATAGCTTCTCTGTTATAATGCTACATATCTCACCTATATACCTACTCTGTTATACCGCTGTATATCTCACCTATATACCTTCTCTGTTATACAGGTGTATACAGTGCCTACAAGTAGTATTCAACCCCCTGCAGATTTAGCTGGTTGACACATGCGGAATTAACTTGACATTGTGACATTTGTATTGTAGATCAGCCTGGAAGTGGGAAATCCACTGCTGCAAAATTTTTGTTTTAATTTTTTTTTTTTTTAAAAAAAACGTTAAAAGTTAATTCAGAGTGTCATTTATTATTCAACCCTCCAAACCACAAGAATTCTGTTTGGTCCCCCTAAAGTATTAAGAAGTAGTTCAGGCACCAAGAATAATGAGCTTCACATGTGTGGATTAATGATCTCTTTTGCCAGCCTTTTCTGACTATTTATGACCCTCCCCAAACTTGTGAACAGCACTCATACATGGTCAACATGGGAAAGACAAAGGAGCATTCCAAGGCCATCAGAGACAAGATCGTGGAGGGTCACAAGGCTGGCAAGGGGTACAAAACCCTTTCCAAGGAGTTGGCCCTACCTGTCTCCACTGTTGGGAGCATCATCCGTAAGTGGAAGGCTTATGGAACTACTGTTAGCCTTCCACGGCCTGGACAGCCTTTGAAAGTTTCCTCCCGTGACGAGGCCAGGCTTGTCCGAAGAGTCAAGGCTAACCCAAGGACAACAAGGAAGGAGCTCCGGGAAGATCTCATGGCAGTGGGGACATTGGTTTCAGTCAATATCATAAGTAATGTACTCCACCGCAATGGTCTCCGTTCCAGACGAGCCCGTAAGGTACCTTTACTTTCAAAGCGTCATGTCAAGGCTCGTCTACAGTTTGCTCATGATCACTTGGAGGACTCTGAGACAGACTGGTTCAAGGTTCTATGGTCTGATGAGACCAAGATCGAGATCTTTGGTGCCAACCACACACGTGACGTTTGGAGACTGGATGGCACTGCATACGACCTCAAGCATACCATCCCTACAGTCAAGCATGGTGGTGGCAGCATCATGCTGTGGGGCTGTTTCTCAGCCAAGGGGCCTGGCCATCTGGTCCGCGTCCATGGGAGAATGGATAGCACGGCCTACCTGGAGATTTTGGCCAAGAACCTCCGCTCCTCCATCAAGGATCTTAAGATGGGTCGTAATTTCATCTTCTAACAAGACAACGACCCAAAGCACACAGCCAAGAAAACCAAGGCCTGGTTCAAAAGGGAAAAAGTCAAGGTGTTGGAGTGGCCTAGTCAGTCTCCTGACCTTAGCCCAATTGAAAACTTGTGGAAGGAGCTCAAGATTAAAGTCCACATGAGACACCCAAAGAACCTAGATAACTTGGAGAAGATCTGCATGGAGGAGTGGGCCAAAAATAACTCCACAGACCTGTGCCGGCCTGATCAGGTCTTATAAAAGACGATTATTAGCTGTAATTGCAAACAAGGGTTATTACACGAAATATTAAACATAGGGGTTGTATAATAATTGACCCACACTTTTATGTTTAACCCCTTCACCCCCAAGGGTGGTTTGCACGTTAATGACCGGGCCAATTTTTACAATTCTGACCACTGTCTCTTTATGAGGTTATAACTCTGGAACGCTTCAACGGATCTTCGCGATTCTGAGATTGTTTTCTCGTGACATATTGTACTTCATGTTAGTGGTAAAATTTCTTCCATATAACTTGCGTTTATTTTTGAAAAATACGCAAATATGGCGAAAATTTTGAAAATTTAGCAATTTTCAAACTTTGAATTTTTATTCCCTTAAAACAGAGAAATATGTAACACAAAATAGTTAAGAAATAACATTTCCCACATGTCTACTTTACATCAGCACAATTTTGGAATCAAAATTTTTTTTTGTTAGGAAGTTATAAGGGTTAAAAGTTGACCAGCGATTTCTCATTTTTACAACAAAATTTACAAAGCCATTTTTTTTAGGGACCACCTCACATTTGAAGTCACTTTGAGGGGTCTACATGACAGAAAATACCCAAAAGTGACACCATTCTAAAAACTGCACCCCTCAAGGTACTCAAAACCACATTCAAGAAGTTTATTAACCCTTCAGGTGCTTCACAGGAACTAAAGCAACGTGGAAGGAAAAAATGAATATTTAACTTTTTAGCCACAAAAATGATCTTTTACAAACTTTTTTTTTATTTTCACAAGGGTAAAAGGAGAAAATGGACAGATAAGGTTGTTATGCAATTTCTCCTGAGTACGCCAATACCCCATATGTGGGGGAAAACCACTGTTTGGGCACACGGCAGAGCTCGTAAGGGAAGGAGCGCCGTTTGACTTTTTCAAACTAAAATTGGCTGGAGTTGAGATTGGACGCCATGTCGCGCTTGGAGAACCTCTGATGCGCCTAAACAGTGGAAACCCCCCACAAGTGACACCATTTTGGAAACTAGACCCCCTAAGGTACTTATCTAGATCTGTTGTGAGCACTTTGAACCCCCAAGTGTTTCACAAAAGTTTATAATGCCTGGGTGTGAAAAAAAAAAAAAAAAAATTCCACAAAAATGATTTTTTAGTCCTAAATTTTTGAATTTTCCCAAGGAAATTGGACCCCAAAAGTTGTTGTCCAATTTGTCCTGAGTACGCTGATACTCCATATGTGGGGGTGGAAAACTGTTTGGGCGCACGGCAGGGCTTGGAAAGGAAGTAGTAACGTTTTGGAATGCAGACGTTGATGGGGGTCATGTTCCGTTTGCAGTGCCCCAGATGAGCCTAAACAGTGGAAATCCCCCACAAGTGACCCCATTTTGGAAACTAGACCCCCTAAGGAACTTATCTAGATCTTTGGTGAGCACTTTGAACCCCCAAGTGCTTCACACAAGTTTATAATGCCCGGGCATGAAAATAAAAAATCCTATTTTTTTCCCACAAAAATTATCTTTTAGTCACTAATTTTTTATTTTCCCAAGGGTATCAGGAGAAATTGGACCACATAAGTTGTTGTCCAATTTGTCCTGAGTACGCTGATGCCCCATATGTGGGGGGGAACCACTGTTTGGGCGCACGGCAGAGCTCGGAAGGGAAGGAGCACCATTTGACTTTTTCCAACCAAAATTGGCTGGAATTGAGATTGGATGCCATGTTGCATTTGGAGAGCCCCTGATGTGCCTAAACAGTGGAAACCCCCCACAAATGACCCCATTTGGGAAACTAGACCCCCTAAGGAACTTATCTAGATCTTTGGTGAGCAATTTGAACCCTCAAGTGCTTCACACAAGTTTATAACGTAGAGCCGTAAAATTTAAAAATCATATTTTTTCCACAAAAAATGATCTTTTCACCCCAATTTTTATTTTTCCAAGGGTAACAAGACTCCAAAAGTTATTGTGCAATTTGTCCTGAGTACACTGATACCCCATATGTGGGGGTATACCACTGTTTGGGTGCATGGCAGAGTTTGGAAGGGAAGGAGCGCCATCTCACTTTTTCAACGCAGAATTGGCTGGACGCCATGTCGTGTTTGGAGAGCTCCTGATCTGCCTAAACAGTGGAAACCCCCCACAAATGACACCATTTTGGAAACTAGACCCCTCAAGGAACTTATCTAGATGTGTGGTGAGAACTTTGAACCCCCAGGTGTTTCACTAAAGTTTATAACGTACAGCCTTAAAATAAAAAATCCTTTTTTTTTTTTACAAAAATGATTTTTTCGCCCCCAATATTTTATTTTTACAAGGGTAACAGAAGAAATTGGAACCCAAAAGTTGTTGTCCAATTTGTCCTGAGTACGCTGATACCCAATATGTAGGAGAAAACTACTGTATGGGTGCACGTCAGGGCTCGGAAGGGAAGTAGTGACGTTTTGGATTGCAGACTTTGATGGAATGGTCTGGGGGCGTCATGTCGCATTTGGAGAGCCCCTGATACGCCTAAACAGTGGAAACCCCCCACAAGTGACCCCATTTTGGAAAATAGACCCCACAAGGAACTTATCTAGATGTGTGGTGAGCACTTTGAACCCCGAAGTGCTTCACAGAAGTTTATAACGCACAGCCGTAAAAATAAAAAATCCTTTTTTTTTTTACAAAAATGATTTTTTCGCCCCCAATATTTTATTTTCACAAGGGTAACAGGAGAAATTGGACCCCAAAAGTTGTTGTCCAATTTGTCCTGAGTATGCTGATACCCAATATGTGGGAGAAAACTACTGTATGGGCGCATGTCAGGGCTCGGAAAGGGAAGTAGTGACGTTTTGGATTGCAGACTTTGATGGAATGGTCTGGGGGCGTCATGTCGCATTTGGAGAGCCCCTGATGCGCCTAAACAGTGGAAACCCCCCACAAGTGACCCCATTTTGGAAAATAGACCTCACAAGGAACTTACCTAGATGTGTGGTGAGCACTTTGAACCCCGAAGTGCTTCACAGAAGTTTATAACGCACAGCCGTAAAAATAAAAAATCCTTTTTTTTTTTACAAAAATGATTTTTTCGCCCCCAATATTTTATTTTCACAAGGGCAACAGGAGAAATTGGACCCCAAAAGTTGTTGTCCAATTTGTCCTGAGTACGCTGATACCCAATATGTGGGAGAAAACTACTGTATGGGCGCATGTCAGGGCTCGGAAAGGGAAGTAGTGACGTTTTGGATTGCAGACTTTGATGGAATGGTCTGGGGGCGTCATGTCGCATTTGGAGAGCCCCTGATGCGCCTAAACAGTGGAAATCCCCAACAAGTGACCCCATTTTGGAAAATAGACCCCACAAGGAACTTATTTAGATGTGTGGTGAGCGCTATGAAGCCCCAAGTGCTTCACAGAAGTTTATAATGTACAGCCGTAAAAACAAAAAAAATCTTATTTTTTTTACAAAAATAATATTTTCGCCCCCAGTTTTTTATTTTCCCAAGGGTAACAGAAGAAATAGGACAAATTTCACAATAACTCTTGGAGTCCAGAGTACGCTGATACCCCATATGTGGGGATAAACTACTGTTTGGACGCATGGCAGAGCTCAGAAGTGAAGGAACACCGTTTGACTTTTTCAACGCAGAATTGGCTGGAATGGAGATCAGACGCCATGTCACATTTGGAGAGCCCCTGATGTGCCTAAACAGCGGAAACCCCCCAATTCTAACTCCAACCCTAACCCCAACACACCCCTAACCCTAGTCCCAACCCTAATCCCAACCCTAACCCTAATCCTAACTCTAACCCTAATCCTAACTTTAGCGCCAACCCTAACCCTAACTTTAGCCGAAACCCTAACCCTAACCCTAATGGGAAAATGGAAATAAATACATTTTTTTTATTTTATATTTTTCCCTAACTAAGGGGGTGATAAAGGGGGTTTGATTTACTATTTATAGCGGTTTTTATGATTGGCAGCTGTCACGCTAAAAGACGCTTTTTATTGCAAAAAGTAGTTTTTTGCATCGCCACATTTTGAGAGCTATAATTTTTGCATATTTTGGCCCACAATGTCATGTGAGGTCTTAATTTTTGCGGGACGAGGTGACGCTTTTATTGGTACCATTTTTGAGCACGTGACATTTTTTGATCGCTTTTTATTTCGATTTTTGGGAGGTTAGAATGAACAAAAATCAGCAATTCATGAATTTCTTTTGGGTGAGGCGTTTTTATTGTTCCGCGTGTGGTAAAATCGATAAAGCAGTTTTATTCTTCGGGTCAGTACGATTATGGCGATACCTCATTTATATAATTTTTTTATGTTTTGGCGCTTTTATAGAATAAAAACAATTTTATATAAAAAATAATTATTTTTGCATCGCTTTATTCTGCGAGCTATAACTTTTTTATTTTTTCGCTCATGATGCTGTGTGACGGCTCGTTTTTTGCGGGACAAGATGACGTTTTCAGCGGTACCATGTTTATTTATATCCGTCTTTTTGATCGCGTGTTATTCCACTTTTTGTTCAGCGGTATGATGATAAAGCACTGATTTTTTGCTTCGTTTTTATTTTTTATTTTTTAAGGGGTTCACAAAAGGGGTTAACTAGTGGGACAGTTTTATAGGGGGGGTCGTTACGGACGCGGCGATACCATATATGTGTACTTTTATTGTTTTATTTTTTTTATTTACAATAAGTAATGAATTTATTGGGGAATATTTTTTTTTTTTTTGGATTTTTTTTTACACATGTTTATTTTTACTTTTTTTTACTTTTTTACTTTGTCCCAGGGTGGGACATCACTGTATTTCATCAGATCGCTGGTGTGACAGTGTGCATAGCACTCTGTCACACCAGCGATGTGACAGGCAGTGCAGGACGCTTCCTCATGCCTGCTCTCGGCAGGCACTGAGGAAGCCGCCTCCCTCCAGGACCCCAGCGCCATCTTGGATCCGGGTCCTGGGAGGGAGGAAGCCCTCAGAGCAGCGCGATCACATCGCGCTGGTCTGAGGGTCTCAGGGGGGCGCGCAGGGAGCCCCCTGCCTGCGCGATCCTCCCCTGTGCCCCCAGTACACCGCGATCATGTTTGATCGCGGTGTGCAAGGGGTTAATGTGCCGGGAGCGGTCCGTGACCGCTCCTGACACACAGTCACGGGTGTCAGCTGTGATAATCAGCTGACACCCGGCGGCGATTAGCTGCGCTCCCTCCGGGAGCGCAGCTAATCGCCTATGACGTACTATCCCGTCCATGGTCAGAATGGCACGGGTTTTATGGACGGGATAGTACGTCTAATGTCAGAGAGGGGTTAAAATTTATTAAAATTCAGCTGAGCAACATAACTTTTTGTTTTGTAAGATTTATGCTTCTGTTAATAATCCTACTCTCGTTTGCAGTTTGAAGGCTCTAACTTATTTGCATCTTATCAAACCAGCTAAATCTGCAGGGGGTTGAATACTACTTGTAGGCACTGTATGTCACCTACATACTATACCTCCTCTATTATACAGCTGTATATTTCACCTATATACCTCCTCTATGTTATACAGCTGTATATGTCACCAATATACCTCCTCTATCATATACTGCTGTATATGTCACCTATATATCTCCTCTATATTATACAGCTGTATATGTCACCAATATACCTCCTCTGTTATATACAGCTGTATATGTCACCTATATACCTCCTGTGTTATACAGCTGTATGTCACCTATATACTATATATCTCCTCTATGTTATACAGCTGTATGTCACCTATATACCTCCTCTATGTTATACAGCTGTATGTCACCTATATATCTCCTCTATGTTATACAGCTGTATGTCACCTATATATCTCCTCTATGTTATACAGCTGTATGTCACCTATATATCTCCTCTATGTTATACAGCTGTATGTCACCTATATATCTACTCTATGTTATACAGCTGTATGTCACCTATATATCTCCTCTATGTTATACAGCTGTATGTCACCTATATATCTCCTCTATGTTATACAGCTGTATGTCACCTATATATCTCCTCTATGTTATACAGCTGTATGTCACCTATATATCTCCTCTGTGTTATTCGACTGTATTTATACCACTAGTTACAACTGCAGCTACTGTATGTCTTTTTGGGAATGATGCAGTTGTGAGAGCGGTTACTCCATTTTCCTTATTGTTTCTCTTACCCTCACTTCTTGTTAGGTGACATGGCCAAAATAATTTTCCTGAGAATATATGAATTTCATAAATGTAGCAGAGTAACATCATACTCGCCGTAGAGCCTTAAAGGGAATCTGTCACCCCATTTTTGCGATATCAGATAAAGATCTCACTGAATTGTGCGTCCCATAAGTAATCTATAGGTACCTATCACATCTCGTGACACCCCAGTTTTCATGTCAAAATACCTTTGTAAACTTCGTTTCTCAGTATGCAAATACATGCGGTCCGGTCCGATGTTCAGGGGACAAAGAGGTAAGTGGGCCTCCTGCCACCTCCAAATGAGCAAGCAGCTTCTGTCATAGAACTAATGGACTGAGAAGGGCCCACATACAGTTCTTGCACAGGGCCTTTTTCTGTCTGTGTCCACCACTGCTGCAGCAATGAAGATCCAGGTTTACTATGCTTCATGTTAACTAATGGTGTTATCTTTTTCTCTTTAGTTTCACATCTACTCCTCAAAATGACCACTATCAAGTCCACATCACTGCATCGGGGGAGCAGTATACCAGAGTGGGGGTGCAGTTACTTGACAGAAAAGATGGCTCCTTCCTAGTAAGATACAAACTGTATGCCAGCTACAGCGCTCTTCAGATTGAAGTTCAAGTGAATGGCAGACATGTGGCAAAGTCTCCTTATTTCCTTAAAGGTATTTTTGGTTCACAGCAGTAATATGGTTGGGTCTGTTGAACGACTAACTCCTTCACCCTGAAGCCTGTTTTCACTTTCATGACCAGGCCAAATTTTACAATTCTGACCAGTGTCACTTTTTGTTGTTATAACTCTGGAACGCGTCAACGGATCCCACTAATTCTGAAATTGTTTTTTCGTGACATTGTACTTCATGGTGGGGGTAGTAAAATTTGTTCAATATGACTTGTGTTTATTTGTGAAAAAAAATCAAAATTTTGTCAAAAATTTAGAAATTTTAAAACTTTTAATTTTTCTGCCTTTAAACCAGAAAATTATGTCACACAAAATAGTTAATAAATAACATTTCTACTTTACATCAGCACAATTTTTGAAACATAATTTTCCTTTCGTTAGGAAGTTAAAAGTGTTAAAAGCTGACCAGCGATTTTCATTTTTCCAACAAAATTTACAAAACCTTTTTTTTTTAGGGACCACATCACATTTGAAGTGACTTTGATTGGCCTATTTGACAGAAAATACTCAAAATTGACACCATTCTAAAAACTGCACCTCTCAAGGTGCTCAAAACCACATTTAAGGGCACGTTCCCACGGTCAGTAATTGGCAGTGCTTTGGACGCAGCACGTGTCCACTGCGTCCAAAGTGCCGCCGGCTTTTGAACGCATGTTATTCCGCATGTGTTCTTTGAACCGTGCGGGATCACCGCGTCTAATACATTGTACAGGTGTTCTTTATCCTGCGGAGACTCGCGTCTCCGCAAGATAAATTGACATGCTGCTGTCTGGAAATACGCGCCGCATGTCCGTCTCTGCAGGTAAGCCGCGGGCGTTGGTGCACACATTTCTTGAAATTCCATCCATTATGCTGTAACATCTGGCCGCTGCGGGTTGGATGTTGGATGCTGCAAAAATACTGTGAGACAGTGACCGGTATTATGGTAAATGGCTGGTATGTGTCGCACAGGAGGTCCTCTGTGCTGTAAGCCAGTAATGTTGCTCTGGGATCTGTAGTCCTACGAGCCTTGTTTTTGTTTATAAGGGAGGAATACAGGGTTAGCTGGAGAGCTGGGTGGGACTGGCTAACCACACACACCTCCCACCTATGGGGGATGGTTACACTATATAATGTGACTGTGGTTTGGGTCACATGGTCTGTGTTCTAAGGTCCTGCAAGAGAACAGGTCTATGTGTCAGCAAGTGAATAGACTTCCTGTAGAGCACATGGTGAGACCATGTACAGGCAGAGTCTGTGACGGCGCTACATTGAGGAAGCTACCGATCTTCTGAGGGTCTGGAACTGTGGGGAGTGCCTTGGTCGCAAGGATGGTGATGCCAGTAGATAAATTTCCCAGGAAAGAGAACTGACAGAAGTCAGCGTGTGGAGCAGAAGGAAGGTAACTCCAGCCAATGGAGTTATAATAATGGAAGAAGTATCTGCGATTGGAATAGACTGTCGGTGTTTATTAAGTTCCGTTGACGTATGTAATGGACTGTTCGTAGTGCGGTTTAAGCTCTGGAAATAAACCGGATAGACTGTGTGAGAAAACTGTTCCTGTGTGCTTTAATCCCGTTGCCAAGCGAGTGTCCCCCTACACACACAGTGAGCGCAGTCTTACATATGGTACTAGACTGCGGGCAACGGTCCAGGAAGCACGTGTGGAGGTGATTGCTGTGGATCAGTGGGTCCACGAACTCCAAGCATCTGGCGGTGACTCGGCGGGGTCACGAAGATTACAAGCATCTGGCGGTAGATCGGCGGTTCCACGAAGATTGCAAGCTTCTGGAGGTAACTCAATGGGGTTACGAAATTGGCTAGAGCCATCCAGAGGTCCGCAGAGCCGCCTGGAGCTGTGCAGAGCTGTGCAGAGCCGTCCGGAGCCTCACTGTGCAGAGTCATGCAGAGCCTTGTGAAGCTGGGCAGAGCCTGGCAGAGCGGTGCGGAACCTTGGGGAGCGGCTGCAGTAGCAGCAGCGGCGGCTTGTGATCAGCAGCCGGAGGTGCCAGGAGAGCCAGTGGCTACAGCAGGAGCTGTGGCAGTGCCAGCAGGAGATGGTCAGGTGTCATAAAAGGACATTGGTGGTCCAGGTCGTACAAACTCTTAAAGGGCCAGTGCAAGCCCATAGAGATAATGGTACTGTGCGAACTGGGGCCTGAAAAGGCCATGGGGGAGTCTACAGGGTGTACCCCAGAGAGGGAGGGGTGTACCAAAAAAGGAGGCGGTGACCCAAACAGGCATGGTTGCCCAAAAAGGGGTGGAGTCCCAAAAGGGGGCAGTAACCCAAGCAGGGTGGTTGCCCAGAAGAGGGTAGAGTCCCAAAAGGAGGCAATGACCCTAAAGGGGGTGGAGTCCCAAAAGGGGCCGGTAACCCATATAAGGGTGGTGGCCAAAAAAGGGGCAGCGGCGAATGCGACATTGGACTGTGGCCGGGAGCAGCGAGGGTCATGCTATGCAGGTCCATGCTATACTGAGGATTGCTCGACCAATGAACTGTCACGACAGTGCCCCATCTAGCTGGATGGGGAATGTGTGAAGGGACTGATAGACCCGGGGAGTGGAGTGTCTTTGCTGAGGACCCCTCCGGAACGCTCTGTGTCGCCTGGGACGAGGACAGGAGTGAATGGCATAGGTGGGGACGTTAAAAGACTCTTGACAGCCTTTCTATACATTGATGCGGCTGAGGTTTCCACGTACCATGAAGTGGGGGTAGTCCCCGACTGGCTGTACACTATGATAATAGGTCGGGACTTGGAAGCCCTGTGGGACTGGAGGATAAAGGGAAAAGTGTCTGTAGAGGTAATGAGTATAGGAAGTAATAATATGGAGAGGACGCCCCCTGGAGTTGACAGTCCTAAGTTAGGCATGACCGAGGAAAATGGTGGACGGGCCCAACTTAGTGACATGACGGTGGCAGCAATACCAGAAAGTATGACCGGACAGAAGTGTGGGTCTGACCAACTCTGGGACTTGGCAGAGGTGACCACAAGTGTGACCGTTGAAGACGGGGAAGGTCCAGGAATGGGTTCCGACGCCTGTTTAAATGGGGACTTGTTCCAGGATGACAGGGTGAGTGGTGGTGACTCCATTTCAGACTGTGACTCTAACGCAAGGGAAAAAGAGTAAGTAAGGAGGACACGAGTAAAAATGGTAAGTCTTTCTCTCGTCGCCGGGGACACGGCGGCCACAGAAAGGCAGGGTCAGGTGCAAACAAACTTAATGTCCTAGATAAGGAGGTCACATTGCCGCTGACAAACCCCAGCACATAGGTAGCCACTGATGTGCTGAAAATAAAACTGACACATTGTAGCGTAGAGTTCCATCAGCAGACAGCGCAGGTGGAGGGAAAACCTACGAAGGTCACGGAGAACAGACCTGTAATAGACCCACGTTTGCGGTGACAGAGTGGGGTGAAATGGCTGAGTATGGTGAAGTCTCCAGAGAACCTGATGCTGAAGAGCTGGAGAGTGTGGATTTCTCTGAAGTTACAGAGAGTTAAGAGGTACCTTGCGGGTGACTGGGCAGAGCCTCAAGAGAGGTTGAAGGTGTCGAGTATGGAAGCTACCAACTCTGTACAGCTGGATCAGGTGCATCACCTGGAGTCCGAGCTCTCGGCAGTCAAGACTCAGCTTGGAGAGAAGGAAGCACAGGAGCCGAAGCTGCTCCATACCATCCGCTCCACCGAGGAGAAGCTACGCTCTGATCGGCAGGAGGACGGAGAACACGTGTCTCAGCTGGAAATGACCTGCTGGAATAGAGCGTAGGAGTTCCAGGATCTCACCAAAGAGTTGTCTCGTGAGAAGCAAAAAGTGGCAGATTTATAGGCCGAAGTAAAGCATCTGAAAGAACAGAAATCTGAGGAAAACGCTGCTTTGGAGTCTGGGAGCGAGAACAGTGATTCTGCAGAGAGCCCAGCAGAGCCTCTAGAGGCGGTCGAAGGTGATGGGCCGAAGACCCTAGAGAAAGTGGAACCTGTTGATGAAAGAACAGGTAGAACTCTGAAGCAGCAGAGTGTGGGTGGGCAAGATGGCCCATCTGAAAATATAATTAAAGAAGTTATGGGGCAACATGTGCTGGCCAAAAGAGAACAGGATCACAAAATGGAGGTGCTTAAAGAGACAATAAAAGAGCATGTTGAACGAGAAAGGGTCCTGAGACAAGCGGCTGAGCACAGAGTGGATGAGCTGGAGAAGGAAGTCTCTGAGCTCAGAGGTCACCTGTCAACGTGTCAAACCATGAACAAGGCCATATTGGAAGATATGGAGGTGTTCAGAGAAGCATTAGGAGGACTTCTACAAGAGAAGGAGTTGGTGGTCGTAGACTTACAACGGCAGTACAAGAGTGGTAACGAGGTGGAGCTGAAATTGCCCATCCTGGCGAGGTCTTGAAGAGTGTAAAGCTCAGAAAGAGTTTGCGCTAAAAGCTGAACAAGACAATCACCCAGTCAGGGCAGATGTCCTGATAGAAATGTCCACGGCAAAGCAGTAGCCGTCCATCCTTGAAGAAAATGAGACTTTGCTCTTCAAATGCGTAGTAGAGGTACCCAAGGACGTGCGAGAAGCCTGTGCCAGCAAGGATGTGCATGAGACCTTTAGAAAGGCACATGCACCTGTGGAGCCCAGCTGCGACTGGATCCATATCTTCCAGAAGGGTGCACTGAAAGAAGATACCACTAGAGGTCATTATTCACCTTCACACACGTTCATTTATCCACAAAGTCCACCAGAGGGAGCTGTGTAAGACATATAAAAGAAGCTGACACAGGAAACACCAAGTTAGTTCAGTGCAGCCATCTCAAAGGGCTCAGTCTGCTCAGTTAGCTCAGTCAGCTCAGTCTGCAGCAAGGAGAAGTGCAGAGCTGAGGTTAGAGAGGCTGCAGAGCTATTCAGTTCAGAGCAAGTGGAGTCTAGTACAGAGTGAACAGAGATCACTCCAGCCTAGTCAGAGCTGAAGCTAGGAGTACAGCTTAGTGAGAAGCGTGCCAACGCTTAGAGAGCGGTGAAGAGCAGCCCACCAACTGCCAGTGTGTGATAGTGTGAGGATCCAGGTAGGCCGAAGGCGAGTGGAAAGTTTATGAGACAGTGGAGCCTTAATAGCTCACCTCAGCAAGTATTACCGGACACCGGGGTCCGAGCCTATAGGGATCTCCACGACCCATTAGGAGAACACCGGAGTTCCTGGAGGACTACAAGTCCCAGGAGTACCACAGAGCTGATACGTAACAGGATCAGGAGGACGGAGTCTGGCGCGGCCGGGCCATCAGGGACCCTGTCCTTTCAGAGAGAAGATCCAATCACAAAGTCAGCCAGGTACAAGACGGAGACTAAGCTAGGCCCAGCTACACGCAGGCCAAGACTTCATTACAAAAAGGCAGAGAACAGGAGGCCACACACCTACTCAGTGGAGGAATCTGGATGTGCACCCTTCACCCTACAGCGCTCCGGGAAGTGCCTGCAACATCTTCAGTAAAGGTACCAAAGTGACTTATGTGTGTGTCTCCCTTATTACTCCTGACGGCCGGGTCCCGTCTGTCCTGCATCCCTACACATCTATCTGCCCTGGAGGAATTAGCCTTACTTGTGGAAGGCTTAACATCTAGCTGCACAATATTAACCCTCCAGTGGATCTGCATAGCAGCGCTGGTCATCCTGACCAGGTACCACAAGTGGCGTCACGAATCCCCATATCATTATTCAAGTCACCTGTAAATATCCCACATTTCAGTGAGCGCCCAGGGCACGGACCGAGCTGTGCTACCCGTGACATTCCCCATAGATATCAACGGGCTCGGTGCCGAGTACCCCAAAGCTCTGGCTGTGCGACTCATCTGTTCTGGCATCACGAACAGGATTTCGTGCCCTGCAGCAACGGAGTAACTTGTGCCCGTTGCCACCGGGTACTGTGTGCCTCACTAAAAGACTGTGTTTTGTATGTGGTGAAGATTTCCCGCTATTGTCCGCCATTTACAGCGCCACGGCGCAAAAACTAGTGGGCGTACCTGCAAAAGCGTGCTGAGTCCTGGACACGCCCCCAACGCTGACGCGGCGGCAGGTCCTGTGAAGAGCTTCAGTGAACGCTCTTACGTCAGAGCGCCGGCGACGCAGGTCCTTCTACACATCGCTGTGCCCTGCAGAGCTGCAGCCTTCAGAGAAGGTAGGCTACGCTTAACTAGGGGGGCGCAGACATGTCGCAGCAGCAAGCCGACAGCGCGGCCCAGGCTGACGGCCCCAATGACTTACCCACCGGCGCTGCCGCACAGGCTGGAAATGCTGGCCCCTCACCTGGTCCTGTGGCCCCGATAGTACCGCTAACGCTGCCATACATGCCTGGAGCAAAGTGGCTCCCTCAGTACAGCGGCAAGCCAGACACCCTGTCAGGGTTCAAGCGAAAAATATGCAGCATAATGGACATGTACCCTATGACAGAAAAGCAGAGAGCTGCAGTGGTAGTGGGACAATTGACTGGTGCTGCAGAGAGAGAGGTAGAGACTTGGACAGCTGCAGACCAGGAATCAGTGCTTGCAATCTTCTTAAAGCTACAGACTATCTTTGAGGACCGCACTGAAACAGATCTCCGAATGAGGTTTTACCAATGCTCCCAGAAACCAGATGACAGCATGAGGGACTACGCCTGCCGACTCCAGGGGGCCCTGCGAGCATTTAAACAGGTTAACCCCATAAGTGTCACCAAAGAGAATAAAATGTTAAAAGAACAATTTGTACGAGGACTGAGGTCCCAAGCTGAAAGCAGGACTGTGCACTGGTGGTCCTTGGATCATCCTGATGCTACCTTTGATGCCCTTAAGGATATGGCTATAAAAGGACTGCGACCCCTGGAAACACCCGAGATGGCAACCCAGTGTCACCCGAGTGAAGCCACCCTAAAGCCAGCAGCATCCACCTTTTCCCCGCTGGTTGCGGAAGCCAAAACGCAGGTGGCGCCCCCTACTGAGCTGGACTGTCTGCGCTCAGAAGTGCGCCAGCTGACCAAAAACCTGGCCACTGTAATGAGTGCCCTGCAACTGCCGACGGAGGAAGAAGGAAAGATCCTGCTAGCTGACTGCCCAGAGGATGTCCCTTGGATGAACCGGAGGAGAAGGAGGACGTCGCCCCACCGGAGGAGGACAACGCCACCTCCAGGAAGGACCCGCGACCAGCATCTTTCCTCGCCGAGAGATCATCTGCTACCGCTGCCACAGAGAAGGTCACCCAGCACGTCGGTGTCCTTTAAACGAGCAAATCCTGGGTCCGAGGGCCAACACCCAGGAATAGACTCCTCAGGCCCCTCAGACTGGAACCGCAGGTTTGTGGGAGGAAGACCATACCTGTCCATCATACTGGACGGGATCGCAATCCCTGCCCTGCTGGACACTGGATCTCAGGTAACCGTCATACCTGATGTTCTCTACAATAGATACTGGTCCAGTGACGGTCTCCAACCCCCAAACCCTGACTTTGCCGTATACGCCTCTAATGGCCTCCCTCTTGACTTACTGGGGGCTAAAAACGTAGACGTAAAAGTGGGGAGAGTAGAGCTAAAAGATCAGGGACTTCTTGTAGTGAAGACTGTTAATGAGGAAAATGGGTTGAATGTGGTTTTAGGCACTAACATTATTAGTAACTGTTTGGAGGAGGTTGTGTTTTTACTCCAACAGCTCGCCGAAGTTGCCAGACCAAGGCAAAAGGGAGTGATCCGGAAGGAGATTCGGACCCTGATGTGCCAGCAGCAAGTGAAACTGACCGGTGGTGAAATTGGTAATGTACGGGTAACAGACCCGAACCCCATTGTGATACCCCCAATGAGTGAAATGCTTATTTGGTGTAGAGCAGCAATAGGTCTGAGAGGACAGAACTACCAAGCAGTAGTAGAGCCCATTGTTCAGAACACAGACCTACACTCTTAACTGCCAGAGGGGTAGTGGAGGTACATAATGGGAGGGTGCCAGTGCGTCTTCTCAACTGGGGAGAGGATGAAGTCAAATTACAACGTTATGCCACTGTTGCTAAGTTACATGCTGTGGATAATAACTCCATTCACAAAACGGAGCCCTTAACCTCCCCACAACCAGTGGAGGATAACGGCCGACCACCCAGGTGGAGGATTGGTGTCAGCAGCTCCATGTCGGGACAGACACCACTCCAGCCCACCAGAAACAAGGAGTATACCGAGTAGTTCAGGAGTATGCGCAGGTATTCAGCAAACACCCACTCGACTTTGGGAAAATTAAAGGGGTTCAACATCACATCCCCACAGGCAATCATCCTCCATTAAAGAACGGTACAGGCCTATACCTCCAGCACACTACCAGAAAGCCAAGGAAATGTTGCGTGACATGAAGGAAGCAGGGGTGATAAGGGATAGTTGTAGTCCCTGGGCAGCACCTCTAGTCCTAGTCAGGAAAAAGGATGGAAGCATGAGAATGTGTGTAGATTACAGACAAGTAAATCGCATTACACATAAAGATGCATACCCTTTACCACGCATTGAGGAATCCTTAGCTGCCTTAAAGACTGCTAATTACTTTTCCACCCTTGACCTCACTAGTGGGTACTGGCAAGTAGCTGTGGCTGAGGAGGATCGGGAGAAGACGGCTTTCACCACCCCGATGGGACTCTGTGAGTTTGACAGAATGCCGTTTGGACTCAGCAGTGCCCCTGGAACGTTCAGAGAGTGATGGAGAGCTGCCTGGGACATCTCAACTTTGAAACTGTGTTGCTGTACCTGGACGACGTAATTGTGTACTCCAAGACGTATGAAGATCACTTGAAGCACCTGGCGGAGGTATTCGAGTCACTGTCCAAGTATGGGATGAAACTGAAGCCTTCAAAGTGCCATCTGCTCAAACAAGAAGGTACAGTATCTGGGACATATTGTCAGCTCAGAAGGAGTAGCGCCAGACCCTGAGAAGATCACCGCCATCCAGAAATGGCCGGAGCCGAAAAATCTCAAGGAGGTGCGACAGTTCCTGGGACTGACAGGATACTATCGGAGGTTTGTGAAGGATTACACCAAGAAAGCAGCGCCTCTGCAAGACCTCCTGGTGGGACAGTCCCTCAAGAGCAGAAATTCTCCATTCCATTGGGGTAAAGAACAGGCTGAGGCATTCAAGGAAATGAAGGAGATCCTGACAGGTGATGAGATCCTAGCTTACCCTGACTACAGCCAGCCGTTCCTGCTGTATACTGATGCCAGCAATGAAGGATTGGGAGCTGTCCTCAGTCAGAAGCAAAATGGCCTGGAGAAAGTCATCGCCTATGCAAGCAGGAAGCTCCGCCCGACCGAGAGGAACCCAGAGAACTATAGCAGCTTCAAGTTGGAGTTCCTGGCACTGGTCTGGGCCATCACGGAGAGGTTTAAGCACTACTTAGCCTCCAGCAAGTTCACTGCCTACACCGATAATAACCCCTTGACGCATCTTGAAACAGCTAAGCTGGGAGCCATGGAGCAACGATGGATGGCTCGGCTGTCAAACTACCAATTCACAATCAAGTACCGAGCGGGCTGCAAGAATGCCAACGCTGATGCCCTATCCAGGATGCCTCATGAATCGGACACAGAAGAAGAAGTGGATGATCTGGAAGAGATTGAACTACCTGCCTTTCACAGGAATGGGATGATCCACGAGCAACAAGCCTGCAGGAGGCAGCGTGGTAAGACGTTAAATCCTTTACCTCACCACAGCTGGAAGGAGACTCAGGACAGCGATCCAGTGGTCAGCCGTATCAAGGAGCTGATAACTCAGGAAGGTTCCTCCTTGGAGAAGGACGCGCCTCTACAAGCAAAGCAGCTGTGGAATGAAAGAAGCCGGCTGTTCATCTACCGTGAGAAGCTGTGCCGGAGGTACGTCAACCCAAGGACCCATGAGATGGTATGGCAGATAGTAGTCCCCAGAGCAGATATTCAGATGGTGTTAGAAGCCTACCACGATCAAGCGGGACACTTTGGCTGGAAGAAGCTGGAGACCCTATTGAAGTGTCATTTCTATTGGGTGGGAATGCGCAGCTCCATTGAGAGGTGGTGCCAGAACTGTGGACCCTGTGGCCTCAGAAGAAAGGACTACAGCAGTCAGAAGGCACCCCTGCAACCCATCAAGACGACTCGTCCCTTGGAGATCGTGGCCCTGGACCATGTCAAGTTGTCACCCAGCCGGTCAGGATACTCCTATGCCCTGACTATGGTGGATCACTACTCCAGGTTCCTGGTGGTCGCCCCTGTCAAAGATCTGACGGCAGAGACAGCAGCAAAGACGTTCCAAGCGTATTTCTGCAGACCACACGGATATCCTGAGCAGGTGCTAACTGACCAAGGCCCAGCCTTCGAGGCCGAATTGTTCAAAGAGTTCTGTCACTTGTACGGGTGTAAGAAGATAAGAACCACACCGTACCACCCCAAACTAATGGTCTCCGTGAGAAGATGAATCACATCGTCATTGACCTGCTGAAGACTGTACCACTTGAGAGAGAGAAATCGGTGGCCAGACCTACTACCTGACCTGGTAGATCTGTACAATTCACATACCTGTGAGTTCCACCAATTGCACCCCAGCCTATCTCATGCGGGCAAGACCAGGAAAGCTGCCCATGGATCTGGAGCTTGGTGTTGTAGAACCAGAAGCAGATGTGACTACTGAAGACTGGGACACAAACAGACAGGAACAGTACAGAAAAGTACAGGCCTGCCTTGAAGATAGTCTCAATCGAGTAAGGGATAAACAAGAAGATCACTACAACAAAAGTGCGCCAGCTGAACCTTTCGCACCTGGTGAAATTTGTGCTGAAAAGAAAGAGGAGGATACACAAATTTGACGATCAATGGGAAAGAGAGCCCTACATCATACAGAATTCAAGGTTTGACAACAAGAAAACGTGCATAATTAGCAAGGATGGAGGAAGAACAACTACCACTGTATCCAGAGATCACCTAAAGTTGTGTCCAATCCGTTAAAGCTTCAAGAGGAAGAACCTGTTGTCAATCAGAAAGAGCGTGATGAAGCAGTCATACATACAGACTTAGGAGATTTCCCCGCGGATTGGCCCAGAATTGGAGAAGCCGTAATCATTCCCGTGCTTCAATTCTATCAACCACAAGGAGAACCTCTACATCCAGTTGCACCAGTTGTTGCAGTAGAGTCAGTTCCAGAGGAACCTGCTCCAGCAGAACCCCAAGAAGCAGAACCCCAAGAAGCGGAATCTCAAGAAGTTGAATCTCAGGAAGAAGGATCCCCTGCAGAAGTCGAGCCAGTTCACCCAGCTCACAGTGTGCTTGCCAGTCCAGTAGAGAGGTTAAGGCAATTCTATAATTCTCTCTCACGCAGAACAAACAGGGAAACTGCTACCTCACAGGTCACTGCACCACGCAGGTCAGAACGTAGCACAAAAGGACACATCCCTGCTAGGTTTAGAGATTAGTTCAACCCTTGGCAAATGTAAATAATTGTTTAGAGTCACTGTACATAAATGTATATATTTTTGCTTATAATATGCTTTATTATACCGCTATTTATTAATCTGTTTTCCTTTATAATATTGAAACAAGTGAATGGACATTATTTTACTTGTTTTCTCTACCCCTTTTTGAGCATCCTTTTCCAAAAGAGACTGGGACTTTTATGGTTGCTCAATTCCTCAATCCCTCATTGTACTAATGTATATAGTTGTTCATTTACCGTTATGCAACAGTTCAAGAGTGCCTTACCTCCTGTAAAGGAAGAGTTATTTATGCAATGTTTATTGTTCTTTGTTTTTGTATTTCAGCCCCGGAGTGCTGAGTTCTACTAGGGGGAATGTGGAGCCCAGCTGCGACTGGATCCATATCTTCCAGAAGGGTGCACTGAAAGAAGATACCACTAGAGGTCATTATTCACCTTCACACACGTTCATTTATCCACAAAGTCCACCAGAGGGAGCTGTGTAAGACATATAAAAGAAGCTGACACAGGAAACACCAAGTTAGTTCAGTGCAGCCATCTCAAAGGGCTCAGTCTGCTCAGTTAACTCAGTCAGCTCAGTCTGCAGCAAGGAGAAGTGCAGAGCTGAGGTTAGAGAGGCTGCAGAGCTATTCAGTTCAGAGCAAGTGGAGTCTAGTAACAGAGTGAACAGAGATCACTCCAGCCTAGTCAGAGCTGAAGCTAGGAGTACAGCTTAGTGAGAAGCATGCCGACGCTTAGAGAGCGGTGAAGAGGCAGCCCACCAACTGCCAGTGTGTGATAGTGTGAGGATCCAGGTAGGCCGAAGGCGAGTGGAAAGTTTGAGACAGTGGAGCCTTAATAGCTCACCTCAGCAAGTATTACCGGACACCGGGGTCCGAGCCTATAGGGATCTCCACGACCCATTAGGAGAACACCGGAGTTCCTGGAGGACTACAAGTCCCAGGAGTACCACAGAGCTGATACGTAACAGGATCAGGAGGACGGAGTCCGGCGCGGCCGGGCCATCAGGGACCCTGTCCTTTCAGAGAGAAGATCCAATCACAAAGTCAGCCAGGTACAAGACGGAGACTAAGCTAGGCCCAGCTACACGCAGGCCAAGACTTCATTACAAAAAGGCAGAGAACAGGAGGCCACACACCTACTCAGTGGAGGAATCTGGATGTGCACCCTTCACCCTACAGCGCTCCGGGAAGTGCCTGCAACATCTTCAGTAAAGGTACCAAAGTGACTTATGTGTGTGTCTCCCTTATTACTCCTGACTGCCGGGTCCCCGTCTGTCCTGCATCCCTACACATCTATCTGCCCTGGAGGAATTAGCCTTACTTGTGGAAGGCTTAACATCTAGCTGCACAATATTAACCCTCCAGTGGATCTGCATAGCAGCGCTGGTCATCCTGACCAGGTACCACAAGTGGCGTCACGAATCCCCATATCATTATCCAAGTCACCTGTAAATATCCCACATTTCAGTGAGCGCCCAGGGCACGGACCGAGCTGTGCTACCCGTGACATTCCCCATAGATATCAACGGGCTCGGTGCCGAGTACCCCAAATCTCTGGCTGTGCGACTCACACCTTCAATGTCTCAGCATGTAACAGATGATCCTGTTGAGAAACAAGGAAGCCACTCGATGTCTGTAGCATGCGAGGAAAGCTCAAAGTCGGCTGGGCTTTGTGGAAGATATCATTCAAGTGCCCAGAAATCTGGTAAGGAATGTCATTGGGAGAATTGGAAAAGTGATGCAGGAAATAGTGAATAAATACGGTTTGGCGAGAGTGAGGATTCCAGCGGAGGACAAAGCCCAGGTAGCTGGTGAAGGTGGGATGGTTCCATTCGTCATTGTGGGTTCAATGGAAAGCCTTAGCAATATCCGAATTCTCTTTGAATATCGGGTGACATGCCTAAGGGAGATAGAGACTGCAGATTAATAAACAGCTGCAGGACATAAGTTGGCGGCCGCTTTCAACCCGAGGTCTGGAAAGACAAAGGGTTTCCCTAAAGAATGGAAGAGTTAGAAGTAGTGACTCCTCTGTTAGCTTAGTGCCTAGGCAGGAGACTATGTAGCGTACTAGATGGGTCATGCTCAGACCAGACAGCAGGCCCGACTGTAAGTGAGTCTCATGTCCACACCAACCGTTGGAGACGGTCATGGAGAGAGAGGTCTGGTAAAGAGGCAGAGCAGTGCGCCTGTGCCGGAGCCGCAACGGGAAGCTAAGAAGAGGAGGGCTTTGCTAGAAGATGGGAGGCGCCGGACCGGACCGCGACGCCCATCAGACCGGACGGCGGACCACCCCTGGGTGAGTATAATATAACTCGTTTGTCTTCTCTTTCAGGTGACATCGGGGGCTTATCTACAGCATTACAGAATGCTGTAGATAAGCCCCTGATGGCGGTGGCCGCATCTCATACTCCAAAAATGGGGTGACAGATTCCCTTTAAGAACGTTCTTGGTTTATTATATGCATTATAAACCAAGGTGAAGCACAAAGTAAGCACGGCGCTCTGGCCAAAAATAGCCAAAACAAAACAAAATGGCAATACTAAGCACAGTCCTTGTGTTAGCGGGGTTCAGCCCACTCAGGGTTAGCAAGACCCACGGTTCAGGTATTAAGGGTATGCCACACTGAACAATATCGCTAACGGGATCGCTAAAAAACGTCACTATTTAGCGATCCCGTTAGCGATGTTGTTCAGTGCGGCATCTGCCAGCGACGAGCTTCCTGCTGTGATCTCGCTCGTCGCTGGAATCGTTCCGGACCCTATTTTCTCGTCGGCGCTCCCGCTGGGTAAGTATATATCGCTAGTGTGACACCTTTTCTTAGCGATTTAGCGGTACTTTTGTACCGCTAAAGTCGTTAAGAAGATCGCTAACGGCGATAGCGTCGTTAACTATATCGCTAAATGTGGCCGCACTTAGCGATATAGAAACAATCCCGCTGGCGATCGCATTAGTATGCGTCGTTATCGTGATCGCTAGCGGGATTGTTTAGTGTGGCAGTACCTTAGCGAACCACAAACACTTTTCTGGGGTATTCCTCTCCAGACACTGAACACCGACTGCCTCTGGAGGCCAGCTACTTAAGCCCCAGACCACACCCTGGGGTGGAGATAAGGTGGACAACCTCCCACCCGCTCTATGGTTGTCCACAAAAAAAATCAGCTCTTTAAACAAATTGGCTGTTCTTAATGTGTTGAAGGAAAAACTTCTGGGTTTTTAAGTCACTGAAGCTATTATCCTCAGCTAAACATATTTCCCCTCCTGCACCTTGCCAGTGACTTTGTCACAATATATATATATATATATTTGTATTGCCTAAAATACAAAGGAAATGTGTCTTGTTTACATTTAGGCCTTTTAGAGATCATTTCATTTTCAACTTGCTTATCTATGCACAATTACAAGCAAACAGGTCACAGGTAGGATGTTACCTTTAGTAGCCATTCAGACCCATTTGTGTCAACTTCTGTGCATGTTATCAGGCCAAAATCACCAGGGTATGTAAACTTTTGATCAGGGTCATTTGGATGTTTTGGGATGTCATTATGATTTAAAAAGAGTAAACACAGTAGTTTGACAATAAATGGCTTCACCCAACCACTAACCATGAGTGGAGAAAAAGTTTTAGTGGAACATCCTTTTCTGTGGCCTCCCTGCTAACACCCTCGCACCTCTCCAGTCCATCCTTAACTCTGCTGCCCGACTAATTCATCGCTCTCCTCGCTACTCCTCCGCTTCTCCCCCTGCAAATCTCTTCACTGGCTCCCATTTCCTCAGCGCATCCAATTTTAATTACTAATACTGACCTACAAGGCCATCTATAACCTGTCTCCTCCATATATCTCTGAACTAATCTCCCGATATCTTCCCTCACGTAATCTCTGATCCTCCCAAGACCTCCTTCTCTCCTCCACACTTATTCGCTCCTCACCCAATCGCCTCCAAGACTTCTCCCGAATAGTCCCATCCTCTGGAATTCTTTGCCCCAACACGTCCGATTATCAACCACATTCGAATCCTTCAGACAAAACTTGAAAACCCACCTCTTTAAGAAAGTTTACAGCCTGCAATGACCCCGCTGCCTCCTCACCACTACGGGAGATATCGCCTCAACCAACACCGGAACTGCTGCAACCCACCAACCTGCTGTCTCCTTCCCCACCATCCTGTAGACTGTAAGCCCGAAAGGGCAGGGTCCTCTCCCCTCTGTATCAGTCTGTGATTGTTAGTTTGTTTACTGTAAGTGATATCTGTAATGTGTATGTAACCCCTTCTCATGTACAACACCATGGAATCAATGGTGCTATATAAATAAATAATATTAATAATATTCTCTGAAAAAAAGGCCAAGAAAGCAAAAATTCTGCAGGGGTATGTAAACTTTTGAGCACAACTGTATATGTATACTGCATGTGTGCATTATATTGTGTAAATATATGTATAAAGTGTATATTGTGATGCAGCAGTAGCACACTTATGCAGTGATGAGGCAGTGACCCAACAAAGTTCCAAACAAAAGTCTCTTTAATGCGTTTACTTCACAGCATTAATGTCCAACTCATATAAACACAACACACGATATCCTCCGGATAACAGCTGGGCACATATCCTCTGGATTACAGTCACTAAACACGACAGTCCACCTCTTACCTGTTGCCGAGGGCGACTGCACCTCTGTGTTAATGTCTCTTTACCCACAGCTTTTCCACAGTACACGATATCCTTCAGTTTAATGTCACTAAACACTCTAGTCCTCCTTCGGGCACAGGACCGTCTACCTCTGGTTCACCACCGTGCACAAGACAGTCCACCTCTGAGACCAATTGCTGTGGGTGACTGCACCGCTATGTTCGCTATGAGTGCCAGGCTCCTGAGCTGGCTTGGCTGCTTGGCTCTGCTGGCCTTTGTTGCCTCACACAGATGGAGCTCTGCAGAGCCTCCTGCTCTGTACTCCTCCAAACATCAGACTGACACTGACTCTGTACCTGACACACCCAAATCCTATACAGTACTGCAGGATTTTTTTAACTAGCAACCTGTGGCCTTCAGCCACATGAAAACCCAGCCAGGAATGAAAAGGACTGCAACACTACCATCTTGCAGTCTGTTTCAAAACATAAACCCAGAGCAGGTTTTCCCTAAATCTGCCTTAGACAACTAGAATGTCCAAGATCTATACTCACTTTAGTCTGAATTGCAACCACAGCTATGCCTGTGATTGCAATGCCCTCTCATGGCCTCAATACGCCTCCGTGCGCATCCTGGGGGAACATACAGCGACCCCTACAGGTAACACCGGTCACTGCTTCACAATATGTATGTGAGCATACTGTACAGTCAGGGCCAGAAATATTTGGACAGTGACACAATTTTCGCGAGTTGGGCTCTGCATGCCACCACATTGGATTTGAAATGAAACCTCTACAACAGAATTCAAGTGCAGATTGTAACGTTTAATTTGAAGGGTTGAACAAAAATATGTGTTAGAAAATGTAGGAATTGTACACATTTCTTTACAAACACTCCACATTTTAGGAGGTCAAAAGTAATTGGACAAATAAACATAACCCAAACAAAATATTTTTATTTTCAATATTTTGTGGCGAATCCTTTGGAGGCAATCACTGCCTTAAGTCTGGAACCCATGGACATCACCAAACGCTGGGTTTCCTCCTTCTTAATGCTTTGCCAGGCCTTTACAGCCGCAGCCTTCAGGTCTTGCTAGTTTGTGGGTCTTTCCCTCTTAAGTCTGGATTTGAGCAAGTGAAATGCATGCTCAATTGGGTTAAGATCTGGTGATTGACTTGGCCATTGAAGAATGTTCCACTTTTTTGCACTCATGAACTCCTGTGTAGCTTTGGCTGTATGCTTGGGGTCATTATCCATCTGTACTATGAAGCGCCGTCCAATCAAGTTTGCAGCATTTGGCTGAATCTGGGCTGAAAGTATATCCCGGTACACTTCAGAATTCATCCGGCTACTCTTGTCTGCTGTTATGTCATCAATAAACACAAGTGACCCAGTGCCATTGAAAGCCATGCATGCCCATGCCATCACGTTGCCTCCACCATGTTTTACAGAGGATGTGGTGTGCCTTGGTTCATGTGCCGTTCCCTTTCTTCTCCAAACTTTTGGCTTCCCATCATTCTGGTACAGGTTGATCTTTGTCTCATCTGTCCATAGAATACTTTTCCAGAACTGAGCTGGCTTCTGGAGGTGTTTTTCAGCAAATTTAACTGTGGCCTGTCTATTTTTGGAATTGATGAATGGTTTGCATCTAGATGTGAACCCTTTGTATTTACTTTCATGGAGTCTTCTCTTTACTGTTGACTTAGAGACAGATACACCTACTTCACTGAGAGTGTTCTGGACTTCAGTTGATGTTGTGAACGGGTTCTTCTTCACCAAAGAAAGTATGCGGCGATCATCCACCACTGTTGTCTTCCGTGGGCTCCCAGGTCTTTTTGGATTGATGAGTTCACCAGTGCTTTCTTTCTCAGGATGTACCAAATTGTAGATTTCGCCACTTCTAATGTTGTAGCAATTTCTTGGATGGTTTTTTTTCTGTTCTTGCAGCTTAAGGATGGCTTGTTTCACCTGCATGGAGAGCTCCTGTGACCGCATGTTTCCTTCACAGCAAAACCTTCCAAATGCAAACACCACACCTCAAATCAACTCCGGCCCTTTCATCTGCTTAATTGAGAATGACATAACAAAGGGATTGCCCACACCTGTCCATGAAATAGCCTTGGAGTCATTTGTCCAATTACTTTTGGTCCCTTTAAAAACAGGGTGGCACATGTTAAGGAGCTGAAACTCCTAAACCCTTCATCCAATTTTGATGTGGATACCCTCAAATGAAAGCTGAAAGTCTGGACTTCAACTGCATCTGAATTGTTTTGTTGAAAATTCATTGTGGTAATGTCTAGAACCAAAATTAGATAAATGTTGTCTCTGTCCAAATATATATGGACCTAACTGTATATACTGCATATAAACTGAATGTTTCTGTGTATACACTTTATATGTGCTTGTACACACTGTATGTGTCTGTATACTGTATATACAGTATATAGTGCATGTTTCTATATTTATAAAGTATATATAAAGTATGTTCATGTATAGTGTATATCTGTGTGTATGTGCTGCATATACAGTTCTGTAATTGTAGTGTCGCCATATTAGGAAACAGCAGATAATGTCTAATGCCTGTGTTTCACAGTAGGACCTGTTCACACTTTCTTTATTTACTGAGCTGCCCGGTGGGTTCTGTCTGAATCCCCTATAGAACCATAGATTGCAATGACAGGAATGGAGTTCAAATGAATTCTACATGTGATGTTTTTTTTCTGAACGTGTCCGTCTGTTCCAAGAGCTACAGATAAGTGGACACTTTTACTCGAAAAAACACAAACAGACTCTGAGGGTATGTGCACACGGTCAGTAAACGCTGCGGGTTGGACCCTGCGTACTTGTACAGCGTCCATCCCACAGCGTCCAGGTGTTATGGCGTAGTGGATTTGATTTCATGAAATCCCATGCCCACTATGCGTCCACAGATCCGCACGGCTCACCCATGCGGCGTGTCTTTCTAGACCGTCGCATGTCAATTTATCTTGTGTAGACGCGAGCCTCCGCAAGATAAATCTCACCCATACAATGTATTGGACGTGGTGAATCCGCATGGTTCAGTGATCACAGAGGATTCACCTGCGTTCAGTAGCCAGGAGCGGACATGTGTTGCATAAAAAGCGTTGCCAATTCGTGATCATGTGCACATACCCTAAGAAAATAAATCAGTCAATTTCAGAAAAAAAACAAATTCATTTGACCTCTGCTTGTGTCAGTGCAGTCTGTGTCTCATCGGGGGTTTCTGTGAATCCTATTTTATGGGGATTCAGGCAGAGACCCCAGACGCACTGCAGAAGCGCAGTGTGAACAGGGCTTAATATACTATTGTGTGGAATAGTGCAGACCAGCAAGTGACACATCAGGATCTCAGCTCCTAAATCATGATGCTCTCAGATTACAAGCAGATTCCTTTTAAGGGCTTTGAAGAATTAAAATGACAGTACAACAAGAGAGTGGTCGGCACAAGAATCCCTGTCTTTTCTAAAACGGGGGTATTAAGAAATGTCATAGAACCAGAATTCTCCTTAATTCTTCGCCATCTTCCACCCTACAGAGTACACCTTGAGAGAAGGGCATCTGCCCCTTTCCTGTATTTCATGTTTATGTGGTTCTGAGACTACTTTCACACTTGCGTTTTTTTGCGCAGTGCATCGTGCGCACATGAAACGTATTAAAAAACGCATGCAAACGCTTATAAATGCTGCGATATTTAGTCGCATCAGTGTGCGCATTACGACCAAAAAACGCAGCATTTGTATGCGATGTCAAGCGTTTTTGCATGCGTTTGCGTTTTTTCGGTGCATGGCTTGTCTACGTGTCACATTTCTATCAACTCTATCTCTATCATCTGTCTCTATCATCTCTGTATCATCTCTATCAACTCTGTCTCTATCATCTGTCTCTATCATCTCTATCAACTCTGTCTCTATCATCTGTCTCTATCATCTCTGTCTCTATCATTTGTCTCTATCATCTATCATCTCTGTCTCTATCATCTGTCTCTATCATCTCTGTCTCTATCATCTCTATCAACTCTGTCTCTATCATCTGTCTCTATTTTCTGTCTCTATCATCTCTATCAACTCTGTCTCTATCATCTGTCTCTATCATCTCTGTCTATCATTTGTCTCTATCATCTCTGTCTCTATCATCTCTATCAACTCTGTCTCTATCATCTGTCTCTATCATCTCTATCAACTCTGTCTCTATCATCTCTCTCTATCATCTCTGTCTCTATCATCTGTCGCTATCATCTGTCTCTATCATCTGTCTCTATCATCTCTGTCTCTATCATCTGTCTCTATCATCTGTCTCTATCATCTCTGTCTCTATCACCTTTTTATCTACACTCCTCACAATGTTGCTTGTGTAGGGGGTTGTTTAAACAAGTTAGACATTATTTACTCAAAAATCGCGTGTGCGCAAAAGCGCTGACGAGCGCAAGCCATGCGCACGCCAGTGCACCCATAGACTTCAATGTTATTTTTTTGCGCATAGCATGCACACACGTGCACACGCGTTTTTTTAAAGTGGTTGGGCGGAAAAAAAAAATGCAACATGTAGCGTCTAGCGCGTATGGACGCACACCTGGAAAATGCGCAGCGCACGCCAAACGCAGATGAACGCGTGCAAGCGCTAGACCCTGCGCCCGCCATGTTAAAGATAGGGGAACATTGCGCATGCGTCCGATAGCGCACGATGCGCTGCGCAAAAAAACGCAAGTGTGAAAGTAGCCTGAGGGTTTGATGATTCATAGAAATATATTATAAAGTTTTATGTAGACATATGGACTACTGACTTTTGCCTAAAAAGTGACAATGATAGGTTTGCAGCAGGTCGGCAGGGGTGCCAAGATTTGGACTAAAATGATCTAGTGTTGATGGCATATTTCAGAATAGGCCTTTAATTTTAAACAACTAGTTTAACCCTTTCAGACTGTATTAAAAGCAAATACCTATTCATTGTTTTTTGCACAAATTAGCCCATACAGCGGTCAAATCAAAGGACTTTTTGTAGAACTTAAGGGTATAATATATTATGGCGCTTGAGCGGTTTCAATGAGTGAAATATATAAAATGCCTTTCTATTCTCTATTTAACCGCATTAACAGTGCTTTTAGGTGCAGGATGTAGCTGCTATATTGTGTGCAGGTCTCAGGGAAGAAGGCATGAGAAAGAACAGGCAACGGTGACCTCTGCAGGCCAAAGGAGAAGACTACACAACTAAATTGTCTGCTCAAAAGTCCTACCTACAGTACATGGATGCAAAATATGGCACAATGAATCATTATTTCTATAAGTGGTATAATACGACTTTGTTGTACGTGTTTTCCCACCTCATAAATAAAATGAATGTACAAATTTAAAAGAATTTTTTTAAATAATATTTTTTAAAAATGAGAAAGTTTCCATTCTCAGGCACAAGTGCGCTGTTAAGTGATACTGCTTTATTAGTGCAGTTTAACCTATAATGATAGAAATTAGATCATTAGATTTGAAAAGGTTTTCAAAGGCTTTGAACCGTCATCAATATTTGATCCGTCCAACTCTCATGATCTCTAACAATCAACAAAATGCATGGGATCAAGTTGCAGTATCAGGCATTGCCACAGGGTATGTGTGGCGCTGTGCCAGTGTAGAGAATGGATATGCATATTCTCCTTAATGACTAGGCTAAATCAATCATTTAAATATTGAAAATTACATAACTGACTTTTTGTTGCACTTTATATTTCACATTTCTTAGGTCCAATTTACAGTGAAGAATGTCACTGCCCTGAGCCGGACAGTGACGTGTGGCTAAGACATATGTCATGTAAAGACTCCATTCCACAAATTCAACGTGATCTCAAACATTTTCCAACGGTTGATCCAGACAAGATTGCTGTAGAAATCCCGGAAAGATTTGGTGACCGCCAGAGCTTGTGCCATTACACCATCAAGGACAATATGGTATGTCCTGTTCCCAAGAATATGATGCTTTTCATGTTAGTGACACTAAATTTGTTTAAATGTGTCACCGTCACATATACGATGGATGACATTGTTACTATGAGTCAGCCTAAAGCTGAATGTTTTATAGGAAGGGTGATCCTACTGTTTATTGAGCATAACACTCTGATATACCCTGACCCAAATAAAGTAAAATATGACATTTTAATGTGTTGATTCAGATTGCCTGGTGTTCTTCCTGTAAACAGCTGCTTCTTAAACAATATGGACACCTTTTTGGGAAAAAAGTCTTGTCGACTTCACTGAAGCCAACAGATAAGCTGAGCTGTTCTGCCCAAGTAGTCGTCACAAGCCACTCTGATCTATTGAGCTCACTGATTGGCTGCAGTGCTTTCGACTTGACGTCAACACTATAGACCATAACAAACTCCAGAGCAGCGGCAAAGACTCACCGCTTCTTTCGGGAAGTGGAAGTAAGGCACAGCTTGTGCTTTAAAACAAATTCCACCCAGGGACATGTGTTTTCTGAAACCACAAAAATGTATGTGTTTTGTGTCAACAATTTTTTTTTTTGCAGTTAAATTGTTAGCACAAAACACATACTTAACCAGCTCTCTTGTTTCTCTGCACACTGCTTAATTAACGAGGTCATCAACTACTCGGACAACCCCTTCCCAATAGCTATGTTTCCCCCAGTAACATAATAACACTTATACTCACCTCCAGTGCCGGAGTCTATCCAGAGATGTCAGCAATGGCTCTCGTGACATTATGTCACACAATCCCTGCAGCCGATCAGTGCTGGCTTCTCTCTCCCCTACTTCAGAAAACCATCCATCCGGAGGAAGTCAGAGTTGCGATTGCTCTCTCAGCATCTCTGGATGTCAATTAAGTCCATAGAAGAGAAGAATGAAGCCAGCGCTGATTGGCTGCAGGGATCGTGTGACATAACACGCATCGGTGGTGAGTATAGGTGTTATTATTTTATTGGGGGAAAACATAGAGATTGAGAAGGTGTTGACCAAGTAGTGGTCAACTTCTATAACTCTATATCCACCAGGCATTTCATTCTGATGGGAGTTTGTGACTCTTATCTGTCTTTTTCTGATCTCCTATCAGCGTATTTATTTCCACAAAATTTACTTCTACTTCCATGTTGTCATAAATCAGACAATAGGAGCTTAGAAGAATGAAAATCAGTTTTATCAATATACTGTATATAGTTCATAGTGCACATTGATAAAACTGGTTTTCATTCTTCTAATCTATTGTCTGATTTATGACGACAAGGAAGTAGAAGTAATATATACGGTATTTGCGGTAATGTTATTGAAATATATAGTGTTTCCCTATACTAGATTTCAGTGGCAGTGTGCTTCTGTACTTTGCCGCATCCCATTTGACGGACTTTTATTGTATTTTGTCAGAAGGTGATGACCAACTTTGTATATTGTAAATTTCTGAAAACCTTTTATGAATGTAATGTAGGCCATACATGTCTTGGGAAGATATTTCTGTTCTGAAGATATATATGTCTTGGGTCACCAAATCGTGATGCACATGCTCAGTTCGCTTTCCAAAGGCACCTCGAAAGCAGAGAAAGAGTAATTAGAAAAATACTTGAATTAATTGCTTGACACTTGAACGTTATTTACCCCAAGCCGCTATAAAGTATCCTGACTTGATCTTTCAATTTGATCTTAGATTTACATAAAAACCTACGGGGAACATGTTGGCTTTAGAATTTTCATGGACTCGCTTCTTCTGTCCTTAACAAGTAAAGTAAGTATCTATAGTAAAACTCATGCTATGTACCTGATAATGAAGTTCTAAGATTAGGGGTAGCAGTGTGTTCTTGTAATAAATATCAAATACTTACAGAGGTTTTCTGGGAATATAATATAGTTGTTTTAATTCATTATATGGACAAGACAATAATATAGATTATTCTGCTTTTAGGTAATTTATGTATAGGATTATCCTATAGATAAATCAGTAGCACATCTGTGGTGCAACGAATCCTGCCACCCTTGCCCATCATACAGAAGCTTTTCGAGTGAATCTGAAATATTAGGACTAGCCACTGCCAAATGGACAGCGCCATGCCTGGTAAACAATGAAGGACATGTGGCGCTTGGTAGTACTCCACTGGCCTTTTTGGTAAGCTAATTGGAAGGAAAGAGCCAGGAGTGTGATCACTACTGATCTGGTAATAATGGATATCCTAAATATAGACCATCTAAATTGAGTCCCAGGACAGCCTCCTTAAAGAGTAGCTAAAGTTTCAACATTTTTATTTATTTGTAATTGTCTGCAGATCAGTAGGGTCCTGGGTCTCAGGATTTCTCAAAAGACCCTTGAACATTGCACAGCTCAGCTGACAGGGGCACACATCACCTACCTGAGCTCGCAACCATAGCGGATTACAAATTCAGTATAAAACATAGGCTTATGCTTATATCTTTACCCGTACCCCGCTCTAGTGACTCAGTAAAGGTTATGGACACATCCGATGTGCTAGTCATGAGAAATCTAACTTAGAAGCCTTATGCTGATCAGGCTGCAAGTGCACTGGGTATGTGTCGGTGCATTTGATCTGCTTTTAATAAATTTATTCAGCAAAAGCTGCATGAAAATACAAATTTTGCATCTGAATGGATTTCTATAGACAGCTACCATCAGGTTTCTGTCACGCTATGACAGTAGGAAAGTCGAGGAGGAGGGACCCTATAGTATCCCTTAATCTAGGGAGGCCCTAGTCTATCCCTATCCCATGCGTTACCCCTGAAGGTGGGGATGCTCTGGTCACGTGCCTCTCTGTGCTCCTGTGAAATCCTACGCAACTCCCACTCACCCCCCCAGGGAGGAAAGGGGCAGGGGAAAAGGGTAACATAGGTTGGACAGACGGGAAACCAAGGCACAATCAAACAACAGACATACGGCATAAAATACAAAGGGAAAATGGGTATACAGTAAAGAGGCAGAAAAACAACATGAAAGATCGCCAAAAAGGGGTAGGAAGAGGTATTCATAACAAATCGCATCCAACAATCTCAAGTTAACAAGAGCGACTGTCCAGAACACTTTTGCCAATGAAGCCAGGAACAGAATGAAGATTCTATTGCTCGCATGGAGGGAAGCCAGATATATGTTCATATAATGGAAGGGGGTGGTTCCAATAAGCAGCATAGCCAAAAGACCAAGAGGAACTCTAAACCCTTTCCATGCCACAAGAAACCTGCTAACTCATGAATAGTTGTGCAGATTTAAGGAGGACCTGTGCTCAGCTAAACGCCTTGATCTTATAATCTCAGATGTACCACCGGTCCCAGCAGAATGCAGCACATTCATGATAGTTACAATCTGTGTGCTGCCTTTGCTTATATGGGGCACTTTAAATTGTTTCTTCAGATTATTACCTTGTATATATACTATTTTCTGAATGTAAAAATAATCTGTACTTTAAATAACAATTATTGTTCAAAAAAAGAAAAGAATCTATTCCGGAAAATACAGTAGCGGCATTTAGGAATATGACCTTAGTATCTGTTTGCTATCTTCGCTACCCACTGTTGGGTTATAATTTCATGATTTGGCCGCTGATGGAGATTAGATAAAATCTATGTGGTATGTTGAAGGCAGATGAAGAGATACACTGTGTGTAGATAAAGGCTTGATCCAATAATTCAACTTGCTTCTTCCAACCTGAGGTTCAAGAAGTCTCCTAATATCATTTTATGGGACGCTTTGGTGGAACTTTTTCAAGTGCATTATGGGCACAATCCGCCAGAAAAAGTGAAAAAGATGTAGCATGCAAATTTTTTAAGGGTATGTGGACACGGCATCACTTAGATGCTGGCACAGCCGCTGAATTTTCCCAGGCGACACCGCTTAAGGATAGCTCCGGCGGTCGTTTACCTGAGACGGCTTTACTGTTGGCTTTGCTGTTGCTCGTGTGGCGGCTCCGCTGCCAGTGTCTTTCGTCCTATACTTTCAAAATAGAGTTTTAACTGGTTCAATATTAACTGGTTAAAAGAAGTTCAAAACAGAAATATAAAAGTGATGCACATACCTAAAATAATCCAAAACTTTATTGATACAATATACAATAACAATACCATAAAAAAACATAAAATATCAATACTAAGACCTGATGTACACTCAGTAAGGTGCAAAAATGGGCAGTGCATGGCTAGTAATCAGATACTAGTAATGACAAAGTACAATATGTTGCGTACAGGAGCAGATTGGATACCAAAAAAATCTCTCGTCAATAATTAACAGACATAGTTACCATATCACATCTAGAATAATAAAGATCTACAGCGGCGCTCTGGTTAAATACTAGAGCTGCAGGTGCCTCAACCGCCTCTGTGCTAGTGGCTGTCAATCTTAAAGGATAAAAAACAGAAAAGAAGGGGCACCGCTCTAAAATATGTATCTGTACAAACCAGACTATATAGGAAAAGCCGACCTAGACTATGTAACTCTAACTAAAATTGCGCACAGCCTAGTGAGGTTACTCACATTTATTGTAATTCCCCGGTGTGAACAAAAGAATCCACTATTAGTGGTCAAGAATCTACTAAAACATATTAAAACATATAGCTCCCATTAACCAGCTCCTATATTCAAGATAGATTGCAGCTACTAGAGCATAATGGTAGATTGGCTGAAATTGGAATATAACTCAACTGTCAGCCAATAGTAATACATAATATATTAGAATGTGATGCAACAATTATTAAGTAATATAGTAACAAGAGGATCCAATAAGGCCTGACAGGTAATGTCGCTCTCCAAAAAATCACCAATGTATATAAGCAGATATTACCACAAAAATAGCCTAGATCTCCCAAGGTCAAACAGATGATGAGGGCTAAAGGATAAACAGAGGAAATAATCAAGGTAGGTGACTAAGCCCTAATAGACTACATTTGGTTTGACACTTTCCCTGATGAAGCTGTAACTATGATTGACGTGAGGTGTCAGGGTGCTGACCTGACTTATGGGCTTTGCCTCTGGGTGATATCTCATTACTCTCTTATGCTTGCACTCTGGCAGCTATGCTGTTAATATTACGATACTTCATCTCTTAAATTGCCCTAAATATCAATTTATGAAGGTGTATGCATCACTATCGTGTTACGGTTTCTCTTGATGTTCTCTATTGATACACAACGAGGCACCCTGTTGCACTATATAGGCTGTGCACCCATACTGCTTGTTTTGATTAGACTGGTTAAAAGAAATGACTTAAGACAGAACATGTTCATTTTCTGAGGGGCTTTTTCACGAAGATTCCGGGTGAAAGACCTTGTGTGCACTTCCTGTCGTCACGTGACTGCCCATATGTGACTTGCATTCTTGCGATCTTGTGTTGAGCGGAATCCTAGCAGTGAGTATATTACACACTATTAGTATTCAGTATGTTACTCTCATTGACAAATTTTAACTAAGGATTTTGAAGACACTATAATTTCTTGAAAGAATTATAATATTTAATTGATTCTAGTAACTAGAAAGAAATGGAAAGCATTTCTATATAGTAATGGCCCCCCATACTCCTTATATTAAAGTTGGCTAAACCTGTCCATTTGATGGGATCAGCCATCTATCTAATTTGTATAGGGGTGTAATGACTGATTATGTCAGTGGAAATAAGGATGGTGCGCTTGAAATTCAATCGCTCAATATGCCCATTACCCTCTCCCCACTACCCTGGATGTAGGATAGTGGGGAGAGATAGCTGCTAGCCAAACAATATCAATCTAACCTGTATGGCCAGCTTTACTCTAGGGTGTCCCTTTCCATCAGAGGATGTGTGATAACGTCGTGATCCCTGAGGTCCCATTGATGGGCCCGCCATCGACTGAGAAAAAGTCCCATCTGAATGGAGCGATGGTAACGCATGGGCAACACTACCACATTCAGTGTGTAAGGGACTGCTGGAGGCCTATAGACAATGAATAGCATGGTGGCGCTCATACATTGCCACTGCTGCATTTCATTGGCCCCATTTTTAAGTTGTGAACCCTTTATATGCAAGTGCAGTTTGTGCTGACTGCGGCTCCTGTAAATTTATGACTTCAAAGTTCATTCCATATGATGGAAGAACAGTCACAATAAGGTTCAATGAACACCAGGATGTTCACAGCATGTCTAATGACCCATGAAGAAGATTAGGGTCAAGGATCATACTAAGCGTACGTGACTGTACAAGGCCAAAGGCAAATGGAGATTCTGATTTGGCTTTTATCCTAAGGCCGGTGTAATGTATGTGATACAGTTCATATAGCGTCTTGTGCTTGGGTGCGATGAAAATACTTGAGACACAGGTTGAAAAAGAAAGTCTTGTATTGCTTCATACAAATTGGCAAAAATAAACACACAGGTTGCAAACACAGAAGCAGGAGACACAGCAGGCCAAAGTAATCTAAGTTCATCAATAACTCTCCACAACAGATTCAGATCTTCTTCTAAGTTACCGCAAGTCCATGCAACCGTGAGGCTTTCAAGAGCAGAGTTCAGAGTCCACAAGAGCTCCAGAGTTTCTCAGTAGAAATGGCTGGAGTACAAAGTCCAAGGCTTCAGGAGTCAGAACACAGGTTCACTGCAGGCCAGATTCTGAAGCACTGATTGCTCAGGTGTGGCTGTTTAAGAAGCAAACGGAGAGAATCAGGGCGGGAACATGCAAGCTGGAAAACTCCATTTTAACTGAGGGCAAGATAGCTGCAGCAAAACAGAAAGCAAAATGGCCGACGAACAAACTGAGTTTCAGAAACAGATATACAGAACCTTACATTACTCCCCCCTTAGGGGCAACCTCCGGATGACCTCAGACCAGGCTTATGTGGGTACCTCTGATGAAACTGACGGAGCAAGCGAGGAGCATTAACGTTATTGACTGGCTCCCATGAGTTGTCCTCCACTGGGTAGCCCTGCCATTTAATCAGATATTGTAACTGATTTCTATACAACCTGGAATCTAAAATCCTTTCCACCACAAATTCTTCCTGACCATCGACTAGCACTGGGTCAGGGCAAGGAGAAGAACGTCCAGGAAACGTATTGGGTGTTGCAGCCTTTAGTAGGGATACATGAAAGACAGGTGGATTCTCATAGTTCTGGGCAATTGAAGACGACAAGCAACGGCACTTATAATCTTACTGATTTTATAGGGTCCAATGTACTTATGTCCCAACTTAGATGATGGAATCCTTAACTTAAGATTTCTGGTTGACAGCCAGACCAGGTCTCCTACCTTAAAAACTGGTGCAGGTTTACGAAATTTATCTGCTGCCTTCTTGTACCTTTCCTGAGCCGATTCCAGATTCTCCTTTAGAAGATCCATATTCTTCTGTAACGTCGTGACTCTTTCAGCCACTGCTGGCAAAGGCGTCTCTATGGGAAATCGTGGTAGAATATTAGGATGATAACCTAAATTAGAGAAAAAAGGAGACTGTTTAGTGGAGGCACTCTGAGAGTTGTTGTAAGAGAACTCAGCCAATGGAAGTAGATCCACCCAATCATCCTGTAGGTGGCAGATAAAACAGCGGAGATACTGCTCCAGGGTTTGATTGGTTCGTTCGGTTTGTCCATTAGTCTGGGGATGAAAAGCAGAAGAAAGGTTTACTTTAATGTCCAATGCTGCACAGAAATTTTGCCAAAACCTAGAAGTGAATTGCACCCCTCGATCCGAAATAACCTCATCCGGTACTCCATGTAAACGAAACACATCTTTAATCATCAAATCTGATGTCTGTTTTGCAGTGGGTAAGCCGACACAAGGGATAAAATGAGCTGCCTTTGTTAAACGATCAACCACCACTAGAATAGTGTTCTTCCCTTGAGAGGTTGGTAATTCCACAATGAAGTCCATAGAAATGGATCCCCACGGGCGGGACGGGGTGGGAAGAGGCTGTAACAGACCAGTTGGTGAAGAGCGAGGTGTTTTGCATCTTGCACAAACCTCACACGAAGTGACATAATCCAAAACATCCTTCCTACAAGTGGGCCACCAAAAGAAACGAGAAAGAAATTCCTGTGTCTTTAGAATTCCTCTATGCCCGGCTATTTTGGAATCATGAATGAGTTGCAATACTCTCAATCTGACTGTTTCAGGTATATACAGACGTTGTCCCAGAATCCACACACCATTCTTAAAGACAAGACTTACGTCCCTTGGGGGTTGAGCCAAAAAAGAATCCGCATGGTATGCTTCCTTAATGTCTTTAATTAGGTCTTGATGATGAATCACTCCTAGGAATCTAGAGTCAGGAAGAATAGTCTTAGGAGGAGTAATTGGACGTGTCTCTGCTGAGTAAATCCTAGAGAGTGCATCAGCCTTTCCATTGCGCGATCCTGGTCTATAAGAAATAATAAAATTAAATTGATTTAAGAAAAGATTCCAGCGAGCCTGGCGAGGAGTCAGGCACTTAGCCGACCTGATAAACTCAAGATTACGATGATCTGTCAGAACGACTATTTGCTGTGCAGCTCCTTGCAGAAGGTGTCTCCATTCTTTGAAGGCGGCAATAATGGCCAACAACTCTCTATTGCCCACATCGTAGTTCTTCTCAGCCGAAGACAACTGCTGGGAAAAGAAGGCACAGGGATGCAAGACATTCTTCTCACCTGTTCTCTGAGAGAGTATAGCTCCCACGGCACAGTCTGAAGCATCCACCTCTATTATGAAGGCAAGCTCTGGGTTGGGATGTACTAGAATAGGTGCAGTGGTAAATTTATCTTTTAGACGGGAAAATGCTTCCTGGGCTTGGGGAGTCCAGGAGAACTTAGACTCTTTCCGGGTAAGTTGGGTGATAGGTGACACTACCTCAGAGAAATTTCTAATGAAACGTCTATAGAAGTTTGCAAACCCGATGAAGCGCTGTACCTCCTTCACATTTCTAGGACTTGGCCAATCATTGATGGCTTGGGTTTTACTTCCATCCATACTAATTCCTTGTGTAGACAGTACATACCCCAGAAATTGAATTTCGGTCTTATGGAATTCACACTTTTCAAGCTTGATGTAAAGATGATTTTGTCTTAGACGTTCCAAGACCATTCTCACATGTCCATGATGTTCCTCTGTGGAGTTAGAAAAAATTAAAATATCATCCAAATAAATTACCACGAATGTATCTAAGAGATCCCTGAAGATGTCATTCACCAAGTGTTGGAAAGTGGCTGGGGCGGTACTCAGACCAAAAGGCATAACCAGATATTCAAAGTGTCCATAGCGTGACCTGAATGCAGTCTTCCATTCATCCCCAGGTCTAATACGGACTAAGTTATAGGCCCCACGAAGATCTAGTTTAGAAAAAATTTTAGCATGTCGCACTCTCTCCAATAACTCAGGGATTAAAGGCAATGGATAACGGTTTCTAATAGTAACCTTATTAAGTTCCCTATAGTCTACGCATGGTCTCAGGGATCCATCTTTCTTCTTTACAAAGAATATGGGTGCCCCTGCAGGAGATGAAGAGGGGCGTATGAAGCCCTTGGCTAGATTTTCGTCTATGTACTCTTTTAAAGCCTTCAGCTCGGGCCCCGCCAGGGGTAGATCTTACCAAAAGGTATCTCTGCTCCAGGCAATAATTCAATTGGACAATCATATGGACGGTGAGGAGGAAGCTGGTCAGCGTTCTTCTTGTCACATAAATCCACATAGTCCTGGTATACAGCCGGTAATTCAGGGACTGACATGGTTCCTTTAGGAACAGAGCAAGCTGAAATTTTTTGACTCATCTGTTTCTCTGGGAAGTGTAATTCCTTGGTCTCCCAGTTAATGGTAGGATTCTGAGCCTGCAGCCATGGTAGCCCTAGAATAATGGGAAAGTGAGGAGAAGAGATAAGCATAAAGGACAGTTTTCTCTTGATGATCTTTACCCATAAGAACCTTTAAAGGCTCTGTTTCCTGATCCACTGGTCCAGAGGTCAGCAGGGAGCCATCCACAGTTTCCATCTGTACGGGAGCAGCCTTCTTCACTGAACGTATTCCCTGTTTTAGAGCAAAGGAGACATCCATAAAATTTCCACTTGCACCTGAGTCGATCATG
Organism: Oophaga sylvatica; assembly: GCA_033576555.1. Taxonomy (NCBI): domain Eukaryota; kingdom Metazoa; phylum Chordata; class Amphibia; order Anura; family Dendrobatidae; genus Oophaga; species Oophaga sylvatica. The sequence goes on from JARQOD010000002.1 coordinate 212,738,740, forward strand.
GCAGAGCTAGACACCCAGGCTGAGTCAACCCAGAGTTTGATGGAAAGAAAACAGTGAGAATTGTTTTTCTTACAACTCAGCTGGGACACCGCTGAGGAAACTTGAAAGATGGTAGCATTTACACAGTCAACGTCCTCAGAGGTAACGGAGTTTAAGTCCGAGAAATCAAGATCTGCTGCGGCAGCTATCTCTGGAGCCTGAGGCTCGGACCTGACAGATCCCCTCTCGCAACACTCACAATGAATGAGTGCTGCAGTAGTCTTGCGAGAACGGCTGGGACAGTTAATAATAAAGTGCCCTGACTTACCACAGTAAAAACATAGATTCTCCTTAAAACGATGTTCCTTGCGTGCATCACTAACCCGTCGTAGCAAAGAGTCTACCTGCATGGGTTCAGGTTCAGGTTCCCGTGTAATCCTATTCAAAGGTTCCTTAGCTGGAGAGGAAGGTAGGAAAAGGTTAGTACGATTGCTTTCGAACCATCTCTCTTGCCTGCGTTCAGTTAAACGAGTATCAATACGGATGCAGTAGTTAATAAAGTCACCTAACGCAGTGGGAGGGTCGGCACGAGCAAGTTCATCCTTAATTAGTGGGGATAACCCCTTTCGAAAAATAGATTTTTTGGCGGAATTGTCCCAGGTGGTATCAAGGGCCCATCTCCTGAAATCCAAGGCATATTCAGCTACTGAGTGCTTACCTTGGCGCAAAGCTAACATGGCTGCTTCAGCTGTTGCACCTCGATTGGGGTCATCAAACACCTGCCCCATGGCTGAAATAAAGTCATCAAGGTGATTCAAACAATCATCCTCAGTCTCAATCAGAGGGTTTGCCCATATCAAAGCCTTGTTGGTAAGCAACATAATTATAGTAAGCACCTTAGATCGTTCAGTAGGAAACTGTGAAGCATGCGCAGAAAAAAAAAAGATTACATTGATTAACAAATCCCCTGAATTTCTCACGTTCACCACCAAAACGAAAAGGGGGCAACTTGGGAATCCCAGAACTCGGGGCCATGGCAGGAGCCTGGACTTGCCCCTCCAGAACCTCAATCCTGGCTCGCAAATCCTGAGTAGTCTGTCCAACCACTTGCAAATTGTGATTATTTAGGTCCTGAAGATTTGTAAGACGGGTCTTTATATTCTGCAAATCTGCAAGGATATTATCAGTCACTCCACAAAGTTCCTTATGCGGGCCTCCATTTTCCAGATCTTTTAAGACAGGATACTGGAAGAAGAGGAGAGAAAAAAAAAACAATAGTGTTCACCTGTGGCAACACTGAAGAAAGAAAAAACTTTAAGGGAACTGCTCACCTGGAATGGTTGTGAGAAGTCACAACCACTATCATCACAGAAAGCTTTCAACCAGACATCTGATATCCAGAGTTTCAGCAGACAAAAGAGAAGAGAAAAAAAACAATAGTGTTTACCTGTGATAACTCTGCAGAAAAAAAAACTTAAGGGAATTGCTCACCTGGAATGGTTGTGAGAAGTCACAACCACTGTTATCACAGAAAGTACAACCGGACATCCGATATCCACAGTACAGCAGACAAGCCTTTCCAGACCCAGCAGACACTAACGTTTGGCTTCAGAATCTTGTAATGTATGTGATACAGTTCATATAGCGTCTTGTGCTTGGGTGCGATGAAAATACTTGAGACACAGGTTGAAAAAGAAAGTCTTGTATTGCTTCATACAAATTGGCAAAAATAAACACACAGGTTGCAAACACAGAAGCAGGAGACACAGCAGGCCAAAGTAATCTAAGTTCATCAATAACTCTCCACAACAGATTCAGATCTTCTTCTAAGTTACCGCAAGTCCATGCAACCGTGAGGCTTTCAAGAGCAGAGTTCAGAGTCCACAAGAGCTCCAGAGTTTCTCAGTAGAAATGGCTGGAGTACAAAGTCCAAGGCTTCAGGAGTCAGAACACAGGTTCACTGCAGGCCAGATTCTGAAGCACTGATTGCTCAGGTGTGGCTGTTTAAGAAGCAAACGGAGAGAATCAGGGCGGGAACATGCAAGCTGGAAAACTCCATTTTAACTGAGGGCAAGATAGCTGCAGCAAAACAGAAAGCAAAATGGCCGACGAACAAACTGAGTTTCAGAAACAGATATACAGAACCTTACAGCCGGAGTCACACACAACTACAAAAAATCGGTCCGTTTTAGTCGGTCGATTGTCGGATCAAAATGCAAACATCACACATCCTTCTGTCATCCGATTTTCCTTAAAAGATGCGATTTAGTCGCATGTGTGTGTACCTTGTAACATCCGATTTTCATCCGACTTGCGAGAATTTCTCGCAGGCTTGCAAAACTGACATATAATGGATCCAAAAGAATAGTATTTCAATCACAAAAGAAAGAATAGATATATACACATAGAACACATATATATATATATACATGTCATTGTGACATATATATATATATTTATAGTTCCTAGACTTCTACATACTGTAATAGCCGCTAATTCAATTGCCAGCTTTTGTGAAATCACAGAAGCCGACATGAAATGATACATTGTTTCCACACAGTTAACCATGTCATTTCCTGTATTTGATATTTGTTTAGAACTTACAATTACATGAGTGTATTTGTGCAAAATTTCAGACATGTAGGGGTTAATTAAAGGTGTAAATTCGTTGAAAAAAAATGTGTGGGCTCCCGCTGTATTTTCTCCACCAGACAGACAAAGCAAGCGAGTGGGGGCAGATAATAACAGCCTAGGGAAGGTACATTTTTTTTGTGCCCCCCCTGGCTACTAACATCTGCCCCCAGACACCCCAGAAAGGGCAAATCTATAATTAGATTTGCCCTTTCTGGCACTTTGCCCGTCTATTCCCATTGCCCTGTAGCGGTGGCGAATGGGTTAATAAGGTGTTAATGTCACCTTAGTATTGAAAGGTGACCTTAAGGCAGGTTAATAATTGAGAGCTGTCAATTAGACAACTATCAATTATTAATCCTATTGTATGATAGAAAAATCAAACACACACACTTTAATAAAAAAGAAGTTTAATGAAATAATCACACAGTTTTTAAGCATATTTTATTTTCCTGCTAAAACCATTTCCTGTAATAAAAATAAAATAAAAAAGCAAAATGATTCTTACCAATCCGATGTACAGTCAGGTCCCACGGTGTAATCCATCAGAAAGGGTTAACAGGTTACAGATCGCAGAGAGCTAATAATGCTGTCTCAGACCTGTATTCCCCTGAATGAATAAGTTACTTTCCCAGCGAAAGGAGAGGAATAGATTCATGAATGGAGCTTAATTGATTTATTACAACTTTCACTTGAGTGACCTGACCTAAGGTGAAAGTGGATACAATCAATTAAGCTTCATTCATGAATCACATCCTCTCCTGTCGGCAGGAGATAAGCTCATTCATTCAGGAGCTATCAGATGAGCACGCAGGATTACTTGTGCTGCTTATTTGATTGCTAGTAGTTAACCCTTTGTGAAGGATTACATCGTGGGACGTGACAGATTGCCAGATAGGTAAGAATAATGTTGTTTTATTATTTTATATTTATTTTAGAAGAACAAGGGCTTCGAACGGATTAAGAGTGAAATAAAAGATGGTCAAAAATATGTGTTTTTATTTCATTAAAATTATTTATTCTTAAAGTGTGTGTGTGTTTTTTTATTTACTTCAATAGGATTAATAATTGATAGTTGTCTAATTGACAGCTCTCAATTATTAACCTGCCTTAAGGTCACCTTTCAATACTAAGGTGACATTAAGGTGTCATTATTAACCCATTCGCCACCGCTACAGGGCAATGGGAATAGACGGGCAAAGTGCCAGAAAGGGCAAATCTAATTATAGATTTGCCCTTTCTGGGGTGTCTGGGGGCAGATGTTAGTAGACAGGGGGGGCACAAAAAAAATGTACCCTCCCTAGGCTATTATTATCTGCCCCCACTCGCTTGCTTTGTCTGTCTGGTGGAGAAAATACAGCGGGAGCCCACGCATTTTTTTCAACGAATTTACACCTTTAATTAACCCCTACATGTCTGAAATTTTGCACAAATACACTCATGTAATTGTAAGTTCTAAACAAATATCAAAATACAGGAAATGACATGGTTAACTGTGTGGAAACAATGTATCATTTCATGTCGGCTTCTGTGATTTCACAAAAGCCGGCAATTGAATTAGCGGCTATTACAGTATGTAGAAGTCTAGGAACTATAAATATATATATATACATGTCACAATTACATATATATATATATATATATATATATATATATATGTATTCTATGTGTGTATATCTATTCTTTCTATTCTTTATTAAAGCTGTCAGTGTGATTTTACAGTATAGCCGGGGATGAATTGCCGGCTTTTCTAAAGGACACCGATGCGATTTAATCGCAAGTCACACATGCGGCCCGTTTGTAATCAGATTTTTCATCGCTCCCATAGACTTGCATTGGCGATAGTCGACCCACAATCGGTGACAATCGCAGCATGCTGCGATTGCACACGGACGTTTAAAACGGACCACAAAAAATCTGATACTGGGAGCTGCTCCATAGATTAACATAGATTTTTCATCGTATTGCAGTCGTCCGATTCTGTCGCCAGTGTGACGCCGGCCTAAGTCATATTACAGGACTCGTTAAAGGGTTGATTGTGACTTGTAGGATCGCTACTTCCAATAGGTGGCGCTATAGAGTACAAGTCCTCTTTGTTTGAAGAGGCAATTTGCATGTACAAGGCCAAAGGCAGTCATCATTTTGCACCTAATGATGTCTTTATTAGCAGGTGGTTAAACTTTACAGGAATTTTTCACTCAGGATAGATTAGATGAATGCTGTAGCTTGTCCTGACTGTTGCATGTTATATACTAAATTGGGGAAAACTTAAAATGTTTAACCAGTCTATTGTTTGCCTGTTTTTATCCCATTCCAGACATGGAGGGAAAGCTGCACATGAAAAATCTGCTTTTTTTTTATCCAGTATGAGTGCACCCTTCTATGGCCCCTAAGTCTTTAAGAAGTTTCATATCAGTGCCATCTGCTTACCTTAGTGTTATCCACATGCAACCAAAAAACACACATTCATTCTTGCATTATAAATGAAAGGAAAGAGATTGCTGGAATTTACTATGTGTCTCTTTTTATAAATGGCAGTATGTGTTGCATCACATATCAGCCCACGCAGGGGTCTTTTCCAATTGCACTAGAAAATACCCCTGTGTGTAAAGGGTATGCCACACTAAACGAGATCGCAAACGAGATCGCAAACGAGATCACTAAAACGTCACTATTTTGCGATCTCGTTAGCGACCTCGTTGTGTGTGGCATGTAGCAACGATGTGGCCCCTGCTGTGATGTCGCTGATCGTTTACTAGAGTTCTGGACCGTTTTTTGATCGTTGGCGTCCCACTGGTGAGCCTGAATCGCTGTGTTTGGCACCTTTTGCGAACGACGAGCAACCTCGTTTGTGACGCATGACTGTTTTGCGTCACGGAGTGGATCGCAATATCTGTAAGTTCTCTTTTGCGTCACAGAGAAGATCGCAGAAGTTGCAAAGCAGGCTAGCGGGACGCAGAGAGCAGGAGCGATGCTGGAAATTCCTATGAATCAGAAGTGCTCAGTACATGCTGACATCCTAACGACCGCCAAAGTCGTTAAAGAGATCGCTGACCGCTGATGAGTCGTTTTTGAGATCTCCTGTTTGGCAGCTACTAGCGACCTAAAAGAGATCACAAAAACGATCTCGTTAGCTTGCGTCGTTATTGAGATCGCTAACGAGATCGCTAAGTGTGGCAGTACCTTTACTGGTGTAAGGCTGTGGTTCCACGGTCCGGAACCACAGCGCTTTGGACGGAGCGGAAATTCCGCTCCGTCTAAGCCCCGCCCCCTTTTTGACGCGCGATCTTTCCGGAGGTGTTCAGGACACCTCCGGAACACCTCCGGAAAGAACGCAGGGCTACATAGCCCTGTGTTAAATTCTGTTGCGGCGACGCACCGTCACCGCAATACGCGAGGACATGCTGCGGTCTAAAAAGACGCGCCGCATGTCCGTTTACGCAGGTCTGCCACCTGCGTATTGTTACGCATAGTGGAGACGGGATTTCTTGAAATCCCCTCCACTATGCTGTAACATCTGGACGCTGCGTGTTTGGCGCTGCGCCAGCGCACAGCGCCAAACACGCAGCGTTTACTGACCGTGGAAACTCACCCTAACATGTAGTAGCACCAGATTAAAAAGAAAACACATTGGTAGTGCTGGCAAACGCCTTCATTTTATTTGCTTAGGCTGTGTGAACACGGTGCGTTTTTTCTGCACTGAATTGGCTCAAAAAAGGAATCCTTATGCAAGCAAAGTCAGTGAGAATCCTAAAGTGCTGTGCACATGATCATTAATTTTCCTTTACAGATTTGTGGTACTTTTAAATTCGCAGCATGTCATTTCTTTGTGCGTTTTTGCCACGTTTTTCACCCATTGACTTCAATTGAGTCAATCAAATACGCAGCAAAAACGCAGGTGTAAAAATGCAGATTTGCTGAGTTTTTGCTTGTTTTTACGGACTTCATATCAGATATTTCCCACGTTGTCATCTGTTTGACAGTGCGAGAAACACCGGTGTGGCAGTTCTGATCAGCGGTAACACTACCGCCAGTAAGATTGTCACCGTCGGTCAGAGCACTGCAGGGTCACTCTGTCAGATGTCAGCGTGACCCCACAGAGATACTGTGACCCGCAGTGAAAAGCTTACAGCAGGTCAGCAGCGACGGCTAATGAGAGACTATTACTCCCATCAGCCGAAGCCTGCTGTCACTGATTACAGCCAGAGCAGGTGGCGGCTGATGGGTTTAGTCATCTGCCAGCACCTGTGCTCAAAGTAAAAAAAAAAGAAGTAAAAATAAAGAGTTAAATAGTGACATAAAAAGAAAAAAAAACACAGTATATACTCACCTTACACCTAATCCCTGAAGCCCTTTGTCTCCTGTAAACAATCAAAAATAAAAAAAACACCATATACTCACCTTAACGCATAATCCCGATGCCCATATCACCTGGAATAGAGAAAAAATATTAAACCACCATATCCCTCACCTATACGCCGTAATCCATAATGTCCCACGACGATTCGGATTACATGTAGAGCCCTCATATCAGCTGATGTGATGGCTCTACCCCGCAGCCGGCGACACTCTTAGGCTGGTTTCACATTAGCGTTTTTGTGCGCAGCGCATCATGCACATCCGATCGCATGTGTCATGTGTACCTATTTTTAACATGGCGTTCGCATGGTCTTGCGTTTGCACGCGTTTGTCTGCGTTTTCGTACGCATGCGTTTTTTCAAGGTATGCGTCTAGACGCGCCCGACGCAACATGTTGCATTTTTGGGTCCGTCCAAAGGTGTAAAAAAAACCGCATGTTCTTGCGCACGGAATGCGTCAAAACAAATCATTACAGTCTATGGGAATGCTGGCGTGTGCATAGACATGTGTACGCCTGCGTTTGCTTACGTAAGCATGCGTTTTAAGAGTAAACATGTCTAGACACTGGTTTAAGGCTGGTTTCACACTAGCGTTTTTGTGTTGCAGCGCATCTGCGCAATCGTTCATGCATACCTATGTTTAACATTGCATACGCATGGTCTTGCGTTTGCATGCGTTTTTGCATGCGTTTCTACTTGCACATGATGCGCAGTGCACAAAGACGCAAATGTGAAACCAGGCTTACAGTAGCGTGTAATCACCCCTGGAGTGTGTGCGCTGAGCTGCGGTGGGAAAGTTCACCGGAGTTCATCAGATGATGAGCCCCGGTGATCTCACTTACGGGGCTGCCATAAGTAAAATCATCGTGGCTCATCAGTTGATGAACTCCGGTGAACTTTCTCGCAACACTGCAGGAGCAATTACCTCCGGTGTCAGTGTAAGCCGGCTGTCCTTGAGAGAAGTCACATCACAGGACATTATGTATTATCTCTTCACTTCAGACAGGTGAGAAATATTTTTGTTTATTATTTTAATTAATTTAAAGGAGACTATGGCTTCAGTGGAAAGGGCATTGGCATGAGTATGGTTTAATTTAGATTCAAAAAAGGAGTCTCTGTCATTATTTCAATTAATGGACTTTATTCTGGGTGTGTGTGCTTTTTTATAATATGACTATGGGGTTAATAATGGGGGCGTCTTATAGACACATCTCCATTACTAACCTCTGGGCTTGATGTCACCTGACAATACAAAGGTGACATCAACCCCAATACTATCACCCCACTTGCCGCCGCACCAAGGCAAATGGGAAGAGAGAGGTTAAGTGCCAGAATTGGCCCATCTTATGGATGCGCCTTTTCTTGGGCAGCTGAGAGCTGATGTTTTTAGTCTGGGAGGGGGCCAATATCCATGGCCACTTGCCAGATTTTTAATACCAGTCTGGACCGAGTGCCGTGTGATTTTTGTTTCTTGCAGCCATTGACTTGCATTTGCGAGTCTCTTCCGATATACAAGGACAATCGCAGTATGGTACGATTCTATGTTCTCAGTGTGTGTGTTTATTTAACTCTTTACTTATAGGTTTAGTAATGAGGGTGTCTGGCTGACACCTCTTCATTACTAAACCTAGGGTTTGATGTCAGTGAAAGCTGCTGATACCACCCCCTAATATCATTACCCTGATGCAACTGCACAAGGGTTTAGGAAGAGCCTTGGCTAAGTGCCAGAATTGGCGCTTCAAATGTGATGTGCCATTTCTGAGACAGCTGAGGGCTGGGATTTTTAGCCTGAGACAGGACAAATAAGCATGAAAAAGAAGTAGATGAACAAGGAAATTACACAGCAAAACTTTTTTTCCTTTCTTCAAATATTTTTATTGAACTCCAAAAATAATTCATTGCTATACAAAAACATATGCAAAAGCGCATGCAAAAAACGCGTGTTTTTTGCTGTCAAGAGATGCAGAAACATTTGCAGAATTTTGGCAAGCAAATACTCAACGTGTGCACATACCCTTAATGTCTGGATGGGAACTGGACTGTTTGACTTCTACATCCGCAGCTTTCTAGTTTGTGCTGTACAGACAATTTACATTTCGGCTCGTTAGTTGAAATTTACAGAGTGAAGGTAACAAGTAGCGTAGACAGTCTAGATCTACAGCACTGACTGTAGTGCAATGTGACAGTGACATGATTTTGCCAAATGTAGCTCACATGACACTGGGTGGAATCACTGGTGTAACATGCACAACTTAGTGTTTTCTGCCATTTCTTTTCATTGTAAAGTCAATGTAAGGTTTCAGCAGGTGGCAGCATATACCACTGAATATAATGTGGAATATGTCTTGTGTATAGAAATATAGTTTTATAATAGTATAGTGTAAATGTTAATTCCAATGTATTAATCTTACAGGTGAAGCTTCCAGATATTGAATTCTTTGTAAATTTAGGGGACTGGCCATTGGAGAAGAGGAAGGTATCCCCCTTTCACCCCATTTTCTCCTGGTGTGGATCTCTAGAAACAAAAGATATCGTAATGCCTACGTACGACTTGACAGATTCTATATTAGAGACCATGGGAAGGTAATTTGGTTCTACAGCATTGTAATATGCTAATGTTGTATTTTTCAGTGATTTCTATGATTACTTTGCGGGAGTGAAGTTTGCTTCTATGTAACATTTGGTGAACCTCATTTGTATATTAGGGAATTGAATTATTGGTAATTCCCTATAAGGCCACGTTCACACGTTCAGTATTTGGTCAGTATTTGACATCAGTATTTATATGCCAAAGTCAGGAGTGGAACAGTCAGAGGAAAAGTATAATAGAAACACATCACCACTTCTTTATTTATCACCCACTCCTGGTTTTAGCTTACAAATACTGATGTCAAATACTGACCAAATACTGAACATGTGAATGTGGCCTTATGCTTGTGAATTATTCTCTTTACAAAGCAGGACTGAATTTGACAAATGTGAGTGATGGCATAAGATAATTACATTTCAAGTTTAATGCTGCCCAATTCACAGACAGTATGTTTCAGACAATGGCTGTATGATTTCAGCCAGATATGTTTGACACTGAAATGCTGCAGCGTGTCAAAGAAAAAGATGACTGAGCTGTTTGGGAGACTAGTCGGCTTTTCCCCACCTGCTGCAGTGACAGGTCTCTGCAGGGCATTCGTTCTTATGAAGAGATGGATGTCCATCTAGAGTCCTGTGCGGCTCCATCCCGCAGCATTTCAGAGTCAAACATACCCAACTGAGATTGTGCAGCCAGTGTCTGATACATGCTGCCTGCTGATAGGGCAGCATGTGTAGGGATGTGGACTGTCTTAGGCTAGTTTCACACTAGCGTTTGAGCGACCTGCGCCTGTCTGCGCACGGCCGCCGCTAAGCTCTGCCCCCCCGGCCACGCCTCCTCCTGGCCGCTCCGCCAATGGGCGCATGACGCTGCATGTGACCTGCGTACCCTATCTTTAGCATTGGGTACGCAGGCCGTGCGCAGGTATGCGTTTGGCAGCGCATGCGTCCTTTTGACGGTGCGCCGAGCGCACCAAAATGCAACACAGGGGGGTCGGAGCTTAGCGGAGGCCGTGCGCAGACCGACGCAGGTCTGTCAAACGGTAATGTGAAAGCACCCTTACCCTGTTCCTGCTTCTGGAAGACAACAGACGCACTATGTGAAATGTGATGTAATCTATTATGGTGATGTACAGTATATAAAGTGTTAAAGCATAATGGGAATATAGCATAAGGATAAGCTTAGGACAGCATAGGATACAGAACAGGTTAGCATGCAGATAGGAAATGGTTAAGGTGTGGATTAGCCCAGTGGGGCAGCACTAGTGCTGATAAGAAGATGGCACATCCTGGAGAGAGAGAGCTCAGTGTCAGCTAGTAAAGGGCATAGTGTAGTCCAAGTTTAGGTGGGGTGGGGTGCTAGGGACAGCATGGGTCAAACGTTCAGGGCAGTAGGCGGACAAGTGAAGATCCCTCAAGGAGTTTCCAACAGCGTCTGGAGCCTAGGACTTGGACCAAGTAGCGCCTGGTCTTCCGACATCACAAGGTCGGTGAACATAGAGTTATATGCGGGGCAGGTGACCGGTCCCGAGTGCACTGCTGAACTGGACAACAAACCCTAAGGCTGATTGAGTCAGCGGGCTTTGGGGTAGTCCAGAATGAATGTGTGACAGAAAAGAAGAGAAATTGTACTAAGGAGGTAGGAAGTCTGAACTGCTGTGCCCTATCCCACCTGTATGCACCTGATGAAAATGGACTGTTTAGTAAAAGATTGACTGTTGCAAAGAACCTGGTGTCACATGCATTGTGTACATTGGCTCCTGAGGACTGAGGCCTGCACCTCACACCCTACAGCACACTGGGATTGGGACACCCCTTGTCTTAAAAAAGTGCCAGAGTGCAACTGAACAGCAGTTCGGTCGCGACTAGCGCTCTAGGACACTATACACATGTATCAACTGTCAGGATCCATTTCCGCTTGTAAAAGTAACAATAAGAAATGTAATTATCTTATACCAGCACTCACTCAGGTTCCCTTTTTTATTATTATTATTATTATTCATTTATATAGCGCCATTTATTCCATGGAGCTTTACATGTGAAAAGGGGAAATATAAACAAGTACAATAGACATGTGTAAGACAAGGGACATATAAGTACAGAAGGAGAGAGGACCCTGCCCGCGAGGGCTCAGTGTACAGGGATGGGTGAGGATGCACTAGGAGAGGGTAGAGACTCGTTGGGCGGTGGATCAGTAGACTGAGGATCATTGCAGGCTGTAGGCTTGTCAGAACAGGTGGGTCTTCAGGTTCTTGAAGGTTTCCGTTGTTGGTGAGAGTTTGATGTGTTGCGGCAGAGAGTTCCAGAGTGTGGGGGAAGCACGGGAGAAGTCTTGTATGTGGTTGTGGGAAGAAGAGATGAGGGGGGAGTAGAGAAGGAGATCTTGAGAGGATCGAAGGTTGCGTGCGGGTAGGTACCAGGAGACCATGTCACAGATGTATGGAGGAGATAGGTTGTGGATGGCTTTGTATGTCATGGTTAGGGTTTTGAACTGGAGCCTCTGGGCAATAGGAAGCCAGTGAAGGGCCTGGCATAGGGGGGAGGCTGGGGAATAGTGGGGAAACAGGTGGATTAGTCGGGCAGCAGAGTGTAGGATGGACTGGAGCGGTGCCAGAGTGCTAGAGGGGAGGCCGGAGAGTAGGAGGTTGCAGTAGTCGAGGCGGGAGATGATAAGGGCTTTCACTAGTGTTTTTGTGATTTCATGGTTGAGGAATGCGCGGATCCGGGAAATATTTTTGAGTTTGAGGCGGCAGGAGGAGGCAAGGGCTTGGATATGTGGTTTGAAAGAGAGGGCAGAGTCGAGGATCACTCCAAGGCACCGAGCGTGCGGGACTGGGGAAAGCGAGCAGCCATTGACATTGATGGATAGGTCTGGTGGAGGGGTAGAGTGAGATGGGGAAAGATGATGAATTCTGTTTTGTCCAAGTTCAGTTTGAGAAAGCGAGCAGCAAAGAAGGCCGAGATAGCAGACAGACATTGCGGGATTTTGGTCACTAAGGAGGTGAGGTCAGGTCCAGATAGGTAGATCTGCATATCATCGGCATAGAGATGATACTGCAAACCGTGGGATTCTATGAGTTGTCCCAGGCCGAAGGTGTAGATGGAGAAGAGTAGGGGTCCTAGGACTGAGCCTTGAGGAACACCAACAGACAGGGGGCGAGGTGAGGAGGTGGTGTGTGAGAGGGAGACACTAAATGTTCGATCTGTTAGGTATGATGAGATCCAGGATAGGGCCAAGTCTGTGATGCCAAGGGATGAGAGAATCTGTAGCAGAAGGGAGTGGTCCACGGTGTCGAAGGCAGAAGACAGGTCCAGGAGAAGGAGGACAGAGTAGTGTCGCTTGCTCTTGGCGGTTAGCAGGTCGTTAGTGACTTTAGTTAGGGCAGTTTCAGTTGAGTGATGCGGTCGGAAGCCAGATTGTAACCGGTCAAAGAGGGAGCAGGAGGAAAGGTGGGAGGACAGTTCAAGATATACATGCTGTTCCAGTAGTTTTGAGGCGTAGGAGAGAAGAGATATTGGGCGATAGTTTGGCACAGAGGATGGGTCGAGGGAGGGCTTTTTGAGGATGGGTCTGATTAAAGCATGTTTGAAGGATGAGTGAAAGACACCATTTGTAAGTGAAAGGTTGAAGAGGTATGTAAGAGTTGAGATGAAGACTTTATCAAGGTTAGGGATAAGGTGGGATGGGAGCGGGTCAAGCGCGCAAGTGGTGAGGTGTGATCTTGACAGGAGGGTGGAGAGCTGATCTTCTGTCATAGTGGAGAAATGGTTTTGGAAGAACAGGGCTGAGTGGCTAAGAGGGGCATTGGGGCTGCGGGCCAAAGCTATCTCTGATCGTATTGATTTTCTGCTTAAAGAAAGAGGCAAAGTCTTCAGCAGAAATGAGGGGAGAGGGAGGAGGTGCTGTGGGATGGAGTAGAGAATTGAAAGTGTTGAAGAGCTGTTTAGGGTTATGAGACAGGGAGGATATGAGAGATGCAAAGTAAGTTTGTTTTGCGGCAGAGAGCATGGACTTGAAGCTGGCAAAGGACTGCTTGTATTCATTTAAGTGCTCGGTAGAATGGGTTCTCTTCCATCTCTGCTCAGCGACCCTGGAAGCCCGTCTCAGTTCTTTGGTCAGGCTGGTCAGCCAGGGCTGCCTGTTGATTGTACGAGTTTTGCTCTGCGTGAGGGGGCGGCCGAATCAAGTGTGGCTGTTATTGTGGTGTTACAAAAAGTGGCAGCAGCATCTGTGTCATGAAGGGAAGCTATGTCTGTAAGAGGGAGAAGGGACTCAGAGAGCAATTGTAAATTGAGGTGTTTGAGATTTTTGCGAGGATGAATGAGATTGTGGAGTGGGGGATGCGTACTAACAGAGGAGAGGGAAGAGAATGTCAGTAGGTTGTGGTCAGACAGGGGGAGGGGGGAGTTAGTGAGATTAGTGAGGGAACAGAGACGGGTGAAGACAGGGTCCAGCGTGTGACCATCTTTGTGAGTGGCCGCAGAGAACCATTGAGTGAGGCCGAGGGAAGCCGTGAGCAATAGATGTTTAGAGCAGGGTTCCCCAACTCCAGTCCTCAAGGCCCACCAACAGATCATGTTTTCAGGATTTCCTTTGTATTGCACAGGTGATGCAATTATCACCTGAGCAATACTAAGGAAATCCTGAAAACATGACCTGTTGGTGGGCCTTGAGGATTGGAGTTGGGGAACCCTGGTTTAGAGGCAGCCGGGGTGGAAGCATCAATGGGAATGTTGAAATCGCCCATGATGATGGTGGGGATGTCAGCAGAGAGGAAATAGAGTAGCCAGGTGGTGAAGTGTTCGAGAAAGGTGGAGATGGCTAGTTCTGGGGGGCGGTAGATGACAGCCAGTTGGAGGTTGGAGGGGGAATAGATGCGGACGGAGTGCACCTCGAATGAGGGAATAGTAGCGGAAGGTGGTAGCAGAATTGGGGTGAAGGAACAGGTATCAGACAGGAGCAAACCAACTCCTCCACCACGTTTGTTGCTGGGGCGAGGGGTGTGAGAGAAATGGAATCCGCCGTAGGAAAGCGCAGCTGGAGAGGATGTGTCAGAGGGAGTGAGCCAGGTTTCAGTGATGGCAAGGAAGGAGAGTTTGTTGGTGATAAATGTGTCAGAGGGAGTGAGCCAGGTTTCAGTGATGGCAAGGAAGGAGAGTTTGTTGGTGATAAAGAGGTCATGGATGAACGACAGCTTGTTGCAGACAGAGCTTGCGCTTTAATAAAGAAAGCCAGGGGCTTTACCTTATTTTCTTCTATAGAGGAAAGAAATTACCTATTTTACTTGTTGACAAAGCCAATCATTGTACTTGCAATTTCCCACAGTCCCATAGAGAATGAATGGAGCAGTGGCACGCATGCTCTGCCATCACTCCACTGAAAAAAGCCATTTTGGTGTTCTTGGATAGGTGATAACTTGCTAAGATTGAAATAACCCTACAACACAGGTTGTACTCATGATCAGTAACTAGATAATGCAATGTAGCTACGTACAAATTGTCTCCACCTTTTATGTTTATTAAATGTTCAGAATAAATATAGACTATACAAAGATTCACATTTGGAGCCACTGTGAAGAATATACTAGGGAAAAACTTTATTTTCTATGTCACTATCTATGTAAAAGAAAAAAAAGAATAGATCTACAGTATATACGGTATATAAAAATGAGTGTGTGTAACAAGCCACGCCCACTCTACATTGCCCCGCCCTACTCCTCATAGCCACACTCACTCCACACGCAAAGCCCCATATAATATCTAATATATATATTTCATAGGCACATCTGCTTGACCACAACAGGTTACACTGCCTGTGTTGCCCATAGCAACCAATCACTAAGCATCTTTCATTTCACCGGAGCTGTTTAACTGTTTAAAAGATGAAAGCTGAGCTGTGATTGGTTGCTATGAGTAACAGTTTTCCCACTCCACAACACCTCAGCAGACACTGACCGGGTGGGAGAAATCTAGCAACCCCGGGAACATAAGCTCCCAGCCATTGTCTGCCCCCCAGAAAGGAGCAGAGAGCACATGACAGAAATGAATCACCCGCTCCCGCGCCCATATCCCCATCACACATCATCCATCCCATAGGCACATCTTCCCTCAAAGGGATCTCCGATATGGAAGTCAGGGCAAATCCATCCTTTGCTTTGGTTTTGACCCCAGGCCTCTCTTAAGGGATCCCCGGTACGGAAGTGAGGGCAAATCCACTCTGTGCTTTGGTACTGACCCCAGGCCTCTCTTAAAGGGATCCCGGGTATGGAAGTGAGGGCAAATCCACTCTGCGCTTTGGTACTGACCCCATAGAGAAAATGAACTCGGCACTCAACTTTAGTATAGTGAGAATAAAGATTTTTATTCACAGTAGTAACACGAAACGTTTCGGTCCTATATCATGGACCTTCATCAGTCACAGATACTACTGGGAAGGGGGTTGATCAGGGGTGGGCAATTAATTTTGCCAGGGGGCCGCATGAGAAATTGGGATGGTTTTAGAGGGCCGGACTAATATAATTAACTCCGTTCTACCCAATACTGTATATATACATATATTATTATATATATATATATATATATATACTGTATATGTATATATACATACCTGCCCATTATCATCATCTTCTCCCCATCATCATCAATGCCTCCCCATTATCAGCAATGCCTGCCCATCATCATCTTCTCCCCATCATCAATGCCTGCCCATTATCATCAATGCCTGCCCATTATCATCATCTTCTCCCCATCATCATCAATGCCTCCCCATTATCAGCAATGCCTACCCATCATCATCTCCTCCCCATCATCATCAATGCCTGCCCATCATCATCTTCTCCCCATCATCAATGCCTGCCCATTATCAGCAATGCCTGCCCATCATCATCTTCTCCCCATCATCATCAATGCCTCCCCATTATCATCAATACCTGCCCATTATCATCATCTTCTCCCCATCATCAATGCCTGCCCATTATCATCAATACCTGCCCATTATCATCAATACCTGCCCATTATCATCATCTTCTCCCCATCATCAATGCCTGCCCATTATCATCAATACCTGCCCATTATCATCATCTTCTCCCCATCATCATCAATGCCTCCCCATTATCAGCAATGCCTGCCCATCACACACAGACAGCACATAAGCACTCTCTCACATACACACACACACACACACACACACACACACACACAGCACCGCACTACATAGACACAGACACACACAGAGACACGTCTTACCTGTCCAGCGTCCCCGCTCTCTGACACAGCCGGCCGCTGAATGATGACGTCATTCAGCAGCCGGCTGTGAGAGGAAGCGCCGGTGGAGCCCGGAGCTGCAGCAGCGGAGGCACGGGAGAGGTAAGTATTGTGCCAGCTGATGCCGGGGCCCTGAGACTGCCGGAGCGTCTCCGCGGGCCGGTCACTGACAGCCGGCGGGCCGGATGCGGCCCGCGGGCCGCCCCTTGCCGGGTCTGGGGTTGATCCACATAGGGAAGAAAAAAAGGGCTGGATATAGCCTGTGTTGGTGGGGTGAGATGAGGAAGAGGACAATGCCTCTATTGCACTAGTAACCTGTTGTGAAGGAGTCCGGTAGTGAGGATAGGTCTCTGCATTGGACGCGTGTGTCCACTTGTCCTCTTCCTCATCTCACCCCACCAACACAGGCTATATCCAGCCCTTTTTTTCTTCCCTATGTGGATCAACCCCCTTCCCAGTAGTATCTGTGACTGATGAAGGTCCATGATATAGGACCGAAACGTTTCGTGTTACTACTGTGAATAAAAATCTTTATTCTCACTATACTAAAGTTGAGTGCCGAGTTCATTTTCTATTAGATACGGTGTGGGAACCTACTCTGGCACCTTCTTGGTTGTGCACACGGTTATTTTTTCATTTGGTACTGACCCCAGGCCTCTCTTAAAGGGATCCCTGGTATGGAAGTTAGGGCCATTCCACTCAGCTCTGTGGTTCTGACCCCAGGGTCTCTTAAAGGGATCATTGGTATGGAAGTTAAGGTACTGCCACACTAAACGTCCCCGCTAACGATCACAATAACGACGCATACTAATGCGATCGTTTTTGTGATCGTTTTAATGTCGCTAGTAGCTGCCACACTTAGCGATCTCGTTAACGACGCATAAGCGGTTAGCGATCTCCTTAACGACTTTGGCGGTCATTGCGATGTACAAAACAGCGCACATCGTTCACAAAAGGTGCCAGACACAGCGATATAGGCTCACCAGCGGGACGCCAACAATCAAAATACGGTCCAGAACTCTAGTGAACGATCAACGAGATCACAGCAGGGGCCACGTCGTTGCTACATGCCACACACAACAGCGTCACTAACGAGATCGCTAAATAGTGACGTATTTTAGCGATCTCGTTAGCGTCCTTGTTTAGTGTGGCATACCCTTTAGGGCAATTCCACTAAGCGCTCTGGTTCTGACTCCAGGCCTCTCTTAAAGGGATCTCCGGTATGGAAGTTAGGGTAAATCCCTCAGCGCTCTGATTTTGACCCAGGCCTCTCTTAAAGGGATCATTGGTATGGAAGTCAGGGCAAATCCATCCCTCACTTTGGTTCTGATGCCAGGCCTCTCTTAAAGGGATCCCAGGTATGGAAGTTAGGGCCATTCCACTCAGCGCTCTGATTCTGACCCCAGGCTCTCTTAAAGAGATCCCCGGTATGGAAGTCAGGGCAATTGCCTTCAAATGCTCTGGTACTAACCCCAGGCCTCTATTAAAGGGATCATTGGTATGGAAATCAGGGCAAATCCATCCAGTGCTTTGGCTTTGACCCCAGGCCTCTCTTAAAGGGATCCCCAGTATGAAAGTTAGGACCGTTCCACTCAGCGCTGTGGTTCTGACCTCAGGGCCTCTTAAAGGGATCACTGGTATAGAAGTTAGGGCAATTCCACTAAGCGCTCTGGTTCTGACCCCAGGGCCCTCTTAAAGGGATCCCCGGTACGGAAGTGAGGGCAAATCCACTCTGCGCTTTGGTACTGACCCCAGGCCTCTCTTAAAGGATTTCTGGTATGGAAGTTAGGGAAAATCCCTCAGTGTTCTGATTCTCACCCCAGGCTTTTATTAAAGGGATCATTGGTATGGAAGTCAGGGCAAATCCACTCAGTTCTCTGGTTCTGACCCCAGGCTGACGGGATGATGTGGGATTTTAGGGGTAGTAGTCCGGTGGCTCTGGCTGACGAGATGATGTGAAGTATTACGGGGAGTAGTCTGGTGGCTCTGGCTGACGGGACGATGTGGGATATTAGGGGTAGTAGTCTGGCGGCTGTGACGGGATGATGTGGGATATTAGGAGTTGTGGTCCCGTGGCTCTGGCTGACGGGATGATGTGGGATATTAGTGGTATTAATCCGGTGGCTCTGGCTGACAGGACGATGTGGGATATTAGGGGTAGTAGTCTGGTAGCTCTGGCTGACGGGATTGTGTGGGATATTATAGTGAATGTTGCTATGCGGAGTGTGCAGGGCTCTACACTCAGCTTTATATTTATAGATATAATCATTACAATTTGTTATAACTAACCGTAGTTAGTTACTATGCCCGGGCAGCGCCCGGCTCTTCAGCTAGTCAATATACAGTACAGACCAAAAGTTTGGACACACCTCATTCAAAGATTTTTCTGTA
This sequence comes from Oophaga sylvatica, assembly GCA_033576555.1. Lineage (NCBI taxonomy): Eukaryota > Metazoa > Chordata > Amphibia > Anura > Dendrobatidae > Oophaga > Oophaga sylvatica. The sequence goes on from JARQOD010000002.1 coordinate 212,757,948, forward strand.
TTTTCAGGACTATGAAAATTGTACATTCACACTGAAGGCATCAAAACTATGAATTAACACATGTGGAATTATATACTTAACAAAAAAGTGTGAAACAACTGAAAATATGTCTTATATTCTAGGTTCTTCAAAGTAGCCACCTTTTGCTTTGCACGCTCTTGGCATTCTCTTGATGAGCTTCAAGAGGTAGTCACCGGAAATGGTCTTCCAACAATCTTGAAGAAGTTCCCAGAGATGCTTAGCACTTGTTGGCCCTTTTGCCTTCACTCTGCGGTCCAGCTCACTCCAAACCATCTCGATTAGGTTCAGGTCTGGTGACTGGAGGCCAGGTCATCTGGCGTAGCACCCCATCACTCTCCTTCTTGGTCAAATAGCCCTTACACAGCCTGGGGGTGTGTTTGGGGTCATTGTCCTTTTGAAAAAAAATGATGGTCCAATCAAACGCAAACCGGATGGAATAGCATGCCGCTGCAAGATGCTGTGGTAGCCATGCTGGTTCAGTATGCCTTCAATTTTGAATAAATCCCAACAGTGTCACCAGCAAAGCACCCCTACACCATCACACCTCCTCCTCCATGCTTCACGGTGGGAACCAGACATGTAGAGTCCATCCGTTCACCTTTTCTGCGTCTCACAAAGACACGGTGGTTGGATCCAAAGATCTCAAATTTGGACTCCAAGGCAAGCAGACATTTCCGGGGCAAGGAAAGAGCAGCGCATGCGCTGTACTGATTTTATGCTTTGCCCATTGTCGGGCAAAGCACACTGCGCATGCACCGCCTGAATTTGAATTGCGCAATTGCGGGAAGCTGAACGCCGTCTGTGGGATTCACAGACGGCGATACGCAATGGATGCCGAGGAGCGGGGGGGTGAGGACATGCCGCCCTCCTGACCTGACTGCCATGATTGACAGGGAAAAAAACGAAGTTTACAAAGGTATTTTGATCTGAAAACGGGGGTATCATGATATATGATACCCACCGTTAGCTATGTTATGGGACGCACTATTCAGCCATATCTTTATCTGATATGGCAATTTTGGGGTGACAGATTCCCTTTAACAGTTGTTGTAGAGATGTGTCTGCTGCTAGAACTCTGTGTGGCATTGACCTGGTCTCTAATCTGAGCTGCTTTTAACCTGCGATTTCTGAGGCTGGTGACTCGGATAAACTTATCCTCAGAAGCAGAGGTGACTCTTGGTCTTCCTTTCCTGGGGCGGTCCTCATGTGAGCCAGTTTCTTTGTAGCACTTGATGGTTTTTGCAACTGCACTTGGGGACACTTTCAAAGTTTTCCCAATTTTTCGGACTGACTGACCTTCATTTCTTAAAGTAATGATGGCCACTCGTTTTTCTTTACTTAGCTGCTTTTTTCTTGCCATAATATACATTCTAACAGTCTATTCAGTAGGACTATCAGCTGTGTATCCACCAGACTTCTGCACAACACAACTGATGGTCCCAACCCCATTTATAAGGCCAGAAATCACACTTATTAAACCTGACAGGGCACACCTGTGAAGTGAAAACCATTTCCGGTGACTGCCTCTTGAAGCTCATCAAGAGAATGCCAAGAGTGTGCAAAGCAGTCATCAAAGCAAAAGGTGGCTACTTTGAAGAACCTAGAATATAAGACATATTTTCAGTTGTTTCACACTTTTTTGTGAAGTATATAATTCCACATGTGTTAATTCATAGTTTTGATGCCTTCAGTGTGAATGTACAATTTTCATAGACATGAAAATTCAGAAAAATCTTTGAATGAGAAGGTGTGTCCAAACTTTTGGTCTGTACTGTGTAAAAAGTAAACAGCGTAACAAGAAAAAAAATCAAAACCCCAGAAATACATTTTTTTGGTTACCGCAACATTGCATTAAAATGCAATAATGGTCAATCCAAATATCCTATCTGCACCAAAATGGAATCAGTAAAAACGTCAGCTTGGCACCCAAAAAAATAAGCCCTCAGCCAGCTCCAGATCACGAAAAATGGGGCCCTAAGAGTCTCAGAGAATGGAAACTTTTTTTTTTACAAACTTTGGATTTTTCTTTCACCACTTACCGTATATACTCGTGTATAAGCCGACCCGTGTATAAGCCGACCCCCCTAATTTTGCCACAAAAAAATGGGAAAACTTATTGACTCGTGTATAAGCCGGGTGTATAAACTGCCCTCCTGCTCTGTGCTGCCCCCGTCCTGCTCCTTGCTCCCCCATCCAGCTCTGTGCTCCCCCATCCAGCTCTGTGCTCCCCCATTCTCCTCTGTACTCCCCCCCCTCCTGCTCCATCCTCCGCTGTGCTCCTCCATTCCTTCTCCGTCCTCCTTTGCCCCCCGTCCTGCTCCGTGCTCCTCTGTGCCCTCCATCCTCTCCCCCCGTCCTGCTCCGTGCTCATTGTCCTCCTCCATGCTTCCCCCGTCCTCCTCCATGCTTCCCCCGTCCTGCTCCATGCTTCCCCCGTCCTCCGTTCTCCCCCCGTCCTCCTCCATGCTTCCCCGTCCACCGTTCTCCCCCCGTCCTGCTCCATGCTTCCCCCGTCCTCCGTTCTCCCCCCCGTCCTCCATGCTTCCCCCGTCCACCGTTCTCCTCCCTGTCCTGCTCCGTGCTCCTTGTCCTCTCCTCCATCATACTCACCCCTCCCCGTGCCATCGCTGAACGTCCCTGCAATCCTGCGTTCTCCCCGGCTTCCTGCAGCTCTCCAGCGCTGAGCGGTGACGTAATACCGCTCATTAAGGCCATGAATATGGACGCCACGCCTATGGGAGTGGCGTCGCGTCCATATTACATGACCTTAATGAGCGGGTATTACGTCAGTGCTGGAGAGCTGCAGGAAGCCGGGGAGAACGCAGGATTGCAGGGACGTTCAGCGATGGCACGGGGAGGGTGAGTATGATGTCCCAGCCACAGGCTCCTTCCGCGGCATCCCCTCCCCCTCTGGTTTCTGCCCTATGACTCGTGTATAAGCCGAGGGGGCATTTTCAGCACGAAAAAAGGTGCTGAAAATCTCGGCTTATACATGAGTATATATGGTAAATGAAAAAGAACCTATACATGTTTGGTATCTATGAACTCAAAATTACCCGGAGAATTATAATGGCAGGTCAGTTTTAGCATTTAGTGAACTTGGTAAAAAAAAACTTCCAAAAAACACTTTTTTTGCAATTTCATCACAATTTGAATTTTTGTTTCTATTTTCCAGTACAACTTATCCCGCAAAAAATAAGCCCTAACATAGCCATATTAACGGAAAAATTAAAAAGTTATGGCTCTGGGAAGAAGGGGAGCAAAAAATGGAAACTCAAACAGAAAAACCAAAGGTGGTGAAGAGGTTAAGCCTAGCCTACATTTGCATTGTCTAAGAATGAGACATTTTTTATAACTCTACCCCAATGGGTTTTTTCTTCAACAGTTAGACATACACTCATGGACAGAATTGTTAGTACCCTTCTATTAAAGAAAGAAAAACCCACAATGGTCATTGAAATTACAAAAGTAATTTTCAATATAAATTTACTGAATATCAAGTAATGAAAATCAGACCATTTTTTTCTGGTGAACCACAATTTAAAAACACAGAGACTAATGAAAATGGCCTGGACAAAAATGTACCCCTTCATGACCTTTGACATTTATTTACGTGTACCTGCTTTTGATGTGGGTTCCGACGCTGAGCCCACATCTTTCCTCACACTTGATGGCTGATCCTGGTATGCATGGCCCCATCAGAAAAACATTAAAAAACATAAACCATTTTACTTACCTTCCTGTGCTCCCTCGCAGCTTCCTGTTCTGATGCCAGTAGTTGTAAGCAGCACATGGCAGTGATGTCATGCGCTGCCTACAAGCAAAGGACAGCTGTCGAAATACTCACTGCTCCCCACGCCGTAACTATGTGCGTGGAGAGCAATGAATATTCATTGCTTTTTAATAGCGGGTAGTGTTATCCGCAGCAGCAGGCTTCCTGCAGCTTCCCAGCGTTCACGTGTGCCTGCTACTAAAGAGAATGAATAGTCACTGCCTTCCACTCTTATGGGAGTGGAGAACAGTGAATATTTATTCTCTTAAGTAGTGGGCACACGCGAATGCCCGACAACTGTAGTAAGCTGGCTGCTGAGGCTAATAGCGTGTCTGCTATTAACAAGAAATGAATATTCACTGCTTTCCACTCCCATGGGTGTGGAATGTAGTGAATATTAATTTCTCTTTATCAGCGGGCATAGGAGTCCTTTGACCCGCTGCTCTGTCTCTGCTGCTCCCCCACCTTCCCATCCACAGCCAGAGCAGGTACATCCAGACTGTAAGACGCAACCCCATTTTCCCCCATATTTTTGGAGCAAAAAGTGAGTATTATAGTCCGAAAAATACAGTACCCTAAATGTATTGCCAGAACTACAATGTAATGCAGGGCCGGCGTCAGCACCCGGCGTACCCGGGCAAGTGCCGGGGCCCTGAGCAGGCGGGGGGGCCCACTCGCCTTCGGGCGCCCGTTAGCGGATGAGAGCAGTGCCAGTGCCCCCACTGGCCCCCCCGCTTGCTCAGGGCCCCAGCAGCCGGCATAATACTTACCTCTCCCCGTGCCTCCGCAGCTTCGGGCTCCAGGGGGCGACTGCAGGGCGCCCGCGCTTCCTCTCACAGCAGCGCCGCTGGATGACGTCATGATTCAGCGGCCGGCTGTGGCAGAGTAAGCGCAGGCGCCAGTGATGCTGCAGGGTTGCCTGCGGTGCGGACGCCGGACAGGTGAGATGTCGTGTGTGTGTCTGTAGCGCAGGCGTCCCTGCCCGCTGTCAGGCAGGGACGCTGTTCCACTCACCCCTCCGCGCGCTCCTCTGCTGCAGGGCTGGCGTCCTCCTCCCGCTCTCCTGGCTGCTTGCGTTCCTTTCCGGCCACTGTGTGTTTAGGTCGCGCGCGCGTGCGCTCCCCCTCTCTTAAAGGGGCCGCGCGCGCGCCATCCTAAAAAGTCCCGGCCAATGGCCTGAGGACTTTACCCTATATAAGGCACCTCCTCCAAAATGAAGGTGCCCGAGCAATGTTGTTGCACTGTTCACTACTCTGCTTCAGTCCTCAGGGTCCTTTGCCAGTTACCTGCCAGATTCCTGCCAGTTTGCTGTCCGTTCCTGCCTGTTACCTGTCCGTCAGCCTACCTGGAGGCTCTGCCGTCACGAGTTGTGACCTTCTGCTATTCCAGTGACTCTCACCCGCTCACCTGGGAGCGTTCATCTGTTACCTGCCTGCTAGCCTACCTGGAGGCTCTGCCGTCACTAGTTGTGATCTTCTGCTATTCTAGTGACTCTCGCTCGCTCACCTGGGAGCGCTCATCTGTTACCTGCCTGCTAGCCTACCTGGAGGCTCTGCCGTCACGTGCTGTGATCACCTGCTATTCCAGAGACTCTCGCCCGCTCACCTGGGAGCGCTCATCTGCTATCTGCCTGCTAGCCTACCGGGAGGCTAAGCCATCACAGGTCGTATCTATCTTTATCCAGAGACTGTCCCGGTCACTTGCCGTGACCTCCTGCCCGTTCATCCAGAGACTGCCCCAGTCACTTGCCGTGACCTCCTGCCCGTTCACCCAGAGACTGCCCCAGTCACTTGCCGGGACCTCCTGTCCGTTCATCCAGAGACTGCCCCAGTCACTTGCCGAGACCTCTGGCCCGTTCATCCAGAGACTGCCCCGGTTACCTGCTGTGACTGTCTCCCCGTCTGCCCGGGTCGCCACCCGCTCCCTTACAAGGACCACCCCCTTGTATAGTAGCTCAGAGGTTCCGCCTCCCTGACCCGTTACAGTTTGCTCGGGCCATGGAACCCGGTGGCACCCAAACTCCCTCTATCTCGGACCTGTGTCATGAACTGTCCCGTCAGAGGTCCCAACAGGAGTCCATCCTGGGTCACCTGCGGAATGTCAATTCTCGCCTGGACACTCTGACAGCTCCACCAGCAACCTCAGCTGGTGCCACGACACGCAATCCGGCTCCTATGCTCCCCAATTCCATGGTTTCCTGTCACGGACCCCGACTTTCCGCACCTCCTTGCTTCGGAGGTGACTCCGCTCAGGTTTGGGGCTTCATTAACCAGTGCACCCTGCACTTTGAACTTCTTTCCACCAGTTTAACTCCGACCGGGCTAAAATTGCCTTTATCATGTCCCATCTCACTGGGGAGGCCCTGGCCTGGCTGAATCCTCTTTGGGAGAGAGGAGACCCCTTGGTGTCCGACCTGTCTGCCTTTCTCGCGGCTTTCCGGAAAGTCTTCGATGAACCCGGACGGAAGATCTCATCCGCATCTTCTTTGCTACGCCTCCGTCAGGGAAGTCTCACCGTGGGCCAATATGCCATACGGTTCCGTACCCTTGCCTCGGAGCTGGCCTGGGATAACGACGCTCTAGTATCTGTCTTTTGGGAGGGTCTGTCCGGCCGTATTAAAGATGAACTCGCCGGTCGGGACATCCCTACCACTCTCGATGACCTAATCACTCTTGCCACTCGGATTGACCTACGATTTCAGGAGCGTGCCAAAGAGGTTACCCGGGAGAGGAGGTTTCCACGTCTAGCTCCTACGTTTCAGAAACCCGTCACTCCCTCTGTTTCTCCCCAATTACACTCTCCGGAGCCTATGCAGGTCGACCAGACCAAGATGGTCAAAACCCGTCAGGACTTACGTCGTGCCGAAGGGAGTTGCTTCTACTGTGGCAGTAAGGAGCACCGGATTCGTACCTGTCCGGAGAGGTCGGGAAACGCCTCTGTCTAGGTTCGCTCAGAGAGGTCGACCTAGACACGGAGAAAGCCTCTCCATCTCTGCTGCTGTCAGTCTCCATTCTCTGCGGGGAGAAGCGTTATTTCGAACTTGCCCAACTTGATTCTGGAGCAGCTGGGAATCTTATTTCACAGTCCCTGGTAGAAAAATATCACATTCCCACCAAACCTCTGGCAGTACCCTTATCGGTCGCGGCTGTGGATGGGGGTCTCTTATCATGTCCCATCTAACTCATCACCGAATCCATAACTCTACAAGTGGGAATGCTGCATTCTGAGAGCATCTCTTTTCATGTTCTGCCTGGACTCTCTCACGCACTTTTACTAGGTCTACCTTGGCTCCAGAGACATGCACCCGTGCTCGACTGGCAGACCGGAGAGGTCCTTCGCTGGGGACAGGATTGTCATAAGACGTGTTTGGTTCCTGTTCATCCCGTCTGTCCTTCTCCTACCCCAACTAATCTACCAGGACTTCCGATTCCCTATTGGTCATTTTCTGATGTCTTTAATAAAAAAGAGGCAGAGACATTACCTCCTCATAGACCATACGATTGTCCTATCGATCTGTTACCTGGTGCTACGCCTCCCCGTGGGCGTATTTACCCTTTGTCTGCTGCTGAGACCCGGTCGATGTCCGAATATATCGAGGAGAATTTGGCCAGGGGATTCATCCGGAAATCTACTTCTCCGGCGGGAGCAGGCTTCTTTTTCGTAAAAAAGAAGGACGGCTCTCTCCGTCCCTGTATAGACTATAGAGGACTCAACCAAATCACGGTGAAGAATAAGTATCCCCTTCCGCTCATTCCGGAATTATTTGATCGTCTGCGGGGGGCTAGAATCTTCACCAAACTGGACCTCCGTGGGGCGTACAACTTAGTCCGTATCCGTCAAGGGGATGAATGGAAGACTGCCTTTAACACCCGGGACGGCCACTATGAATACCTAGTGATGCCCTTTGGGCTCTGTAATGCTCCCGCCGTCTTTCAAGAGCTAGTCAATGACATCTTCCGGGATCTTCTCTATTCCTGCGTAGTGGTGTACCTGGACGACATCTTGGTCTTCTCTCCGGATCTCCAGACTCACCGGAGGGACGTTCGTCAGGTTCTGCTCAGGCTCAGGCAGAATCACCTCTTCGCTAAATACGAGAAGTGCCTCTTTGAGCAGACCTCGCTTCCGTTTTTGGGCTACATTATTTCTCAGACCGGTCTACGGATGGATCCTGAGAAACTGTCTGCCATCGAGAAATGGCCCCGACCGGAGGGATTGAAGGCCATTCAGGATTTCTGGGCTTTGCTAATTATTACCGTCTCTTCATACCGCACTTCTCTTCCCGGACCGCCCCAATTTCCGCGCTCACCCGTAAGGGCACTAACCCCAAGGAGTGGACTCCCGAAGCAGAGGAGGCCTTTCTCTCCTTAAAACAGGCTTTTTCTTCCGCCTCGGTGCTGCATCGCCCGGATGGCAACAAGCAGTTCTTCCTGGAGGTTGATGCTTCCTCCTCTGGAGCCGGAGCGGTGCTTACTCAGAAATCATCTTCCGGTAGGATGGTAACTTGTGGCTTCTTCTCCAAACTCTTCTCCTCTTCTGAGCGCAATTATTCCATAGGAGACCGAGAGTTGTTGGCCATCAAGCTGGCATTGGAGGAGTGGCGGTACCTACTCGAGGGGGCTCTTCATCCGGTAATTATTTACACTGACCACAAAAATTTGGCTTACCTCCAGCATGCTCAGAGGCTTAATCCGCGTCAAGCCCGGTGGTCCTTGTTTTTTGCTCGCTTTGACTTTATTCTACATTTTCGCCCGGCGGACAAGAACATCAAGGCGGATGCCTTGTCCCGATCTTTCCTGGTGTCGGATCTCGAGGAGGAACCTAAACATATTATCGATCCCGCCAGAGTCATGCAGGTGGCTCCCGTGAGTCTGAACCGTCCTCCTCCCGGTAAGACGTTCGTATCGGTAACCGATCGGGAGAGGATCCTACACTGGGGTCATTCGTCTAAACTTGCTGGCCACGCCGGCCAAAGAAAGACCCTCCAACTTATTTCTCGGCATTACTGGTGGCCTACCCTGCACAAGGACGTTATAGATTTTGTTGCTGCCTGTGCCTTCTGTGGCCGCAACAAAGTTCCGAGACACCTGCCTGCCGGTCGCCTTCTTCCGCTTCCGGTACCCACTGCCCCCTGGCAGCATATAGCCATGGACTTCATAACGGACCTCCCTGTCTCTGCTGGTTTTACGGTCATTTGGGTGGTCGCCGACCGCTTTTCCAAGATGGCTCACTTTATTCCCCTGCCAGGCCTCCCGTCTGCACCCGAGCTGGCTAAAGACTTTATCCGCCACATTTTCCGACTCCATGGTCTGCGCCGTCACATCGTGTCGGATCGAGGGGTACAGTTCACCTCACGTTTCTGGAGAGCCACTTGTAAATTATTGGACGTCACCCTGGATTTCTCCTCCGCTTACCACCCACAGTCCAATGGTCAAGTGGAGCGGATCAACCAGATCCTAACCAGTTACCTCCGGCACTTTGTTAATGCCCACCATTCTGACTGGGTGGATCTCCTGCCATGGGCCGAATTTTCTTACAACAATCACGAGAGTGAATCTTCCTCCAAATCCCCGTTTTTTGTAGTCTTCGGTCAGCATCCTCGGATCCCATTTCCCGTCTCCACCTCAGTGGACAATCCGGCTGCAGAATCTCTGGTTAACAAATTTTCCTCCATATGGGAGAGTACCCGGTCCGCACTTCTTCTGTCATCCGAGCGTATGAAAAGACATGCTGACAAAAAACGTCTGGATCCTCCTCAATTCCGTCCTGGGGATAAGGTCTGGCTCTCGTCCAAGTATGTTCGGCTCAAGATTCCTTCCTATAAGTTAGGTCCTCGGTTCATCGGTCCTCTGGAGGTCATCAGTCAGATCAACCCGGTGGCCTATAAATTGAAACTCCCGGCCAACTTGCGGATCCCCAACTCCTTCCATGTATCTCTCCTCAAACCGGTGGTACTTAACTCTTTTTCTAAATCTATAGGCACACCTCCTGCTCCGGTTTCTGCTGAAAACGAATTTGAGGTAGAGAATATTTTGGCCACCAAAAGGGTAAGAAGGAAAACCTATTTTTTGGTGGATTGGAAGGGGTTTGGTCCTGAGGAGAGAACGTGGGAGCCGCGGGAGAACATCCATGCCCCTTTCATCTTAGCTAAATTTCTCTCTGGCCTAAAAAAAGGGGGACCTAAAGGGTGGGGGGTACTGTAGCGCAGGCGTCCCTGCCCGCTGTCAGGCAGGGACGCTGTTCCACTCACCCCTCCGCGCGCTCCTCTGCTGCAGGGCTGGCGTCCTCTCCCGCTCTCCTGGCTGTGCGCGCTCCTCTGCTTCGGGGCCGGCGTCCTCCTCCCGCTCTCCTGGCTGCTTGCGTTCCTCTGCCCCGGGCCCGGCGTCCTCCTCCCGCCCTGCTGGCGGCGCGCGCTCCTTTCCGGCCACTGTGTTTGGGTCGCGCGCGCGTGCGCTCCCCTCTCCTTAAAGGGGCCGCGCGCGCCATCCTAAAAAGTCCCCGGCCAATGGCCGGAGGACTTTACCCTATATAAGGCACCTCCTCCAAAATGAAGGTGCCCAAGCAATGTTGTTGCACTGTTCACTACTCTGCTTCAGTCCTCAGGGTCCTTTGCCAATTACCTGCCAGATTCCTGCCAGTTTGCTGTCCGTTCCTGCCTGTTACCTGTCCGTCAGCCTACCTGGAGGCTCTGCCGTCACGAGTTGTGACCTTCTGCTATTCCAGTGACTCTCGCCCGCTCACCTGGGAGCGTTCATCTGTTACCTGCCTGCTAGCCTACCTGGAGGCTCTGCCGTCACTAGTTGTGATCTTCTGCTATTCCAGTGACTCTCGCCCGCTCACCTGGGAGCGCTCATCTGTTACCTGCCTGCTAGCCTACCTGGAGGCTCTGCCGTCACGTGCTGTGATCACCTGCTATTCCAGAGACTCTCGCCCGCTCACCTGGGAGCGCTTATCTGCTATCTGCCTGCTAGCCTACCGGGAGGCTAAGCCATCACAGGTCGTATCTATCTTTATCCAGAGACTGTCCCGGTCACTTGCCGTGACCTCCTGCCCGTTCAGAGACTGCCCCAGTCACTTGCCGTGACCTCCTGCCCGTTCACCCAGAGACTGCCCCAGTCACTTGCTGGGACCTCCTGCCCGTTCATCCAAAGACTGCCCCAGTCACTTGCCGAGACCTCTGGCCCGTTCATCCAGAGACTGCCCCGGTTACCTGATGTGACTGTCTCCCCGTCTGCCCGGGTCGCCACCCGCTCCCTTACAAGGACCACCCCCTTGTATAGTAGCTCAGAGGTTCCGCCTCCCTGACCCGTTACAGTGTCATTGTGTGTGTGTGTGTCTGCCTGCGTGTGTGTATGTAGTGCGGTGCTTTGTGTGTGTATGTGAGAGAGTGCTGCGATGCTGTCTGTGTGTGGTGCTGTATGTGTGATGGTGGTGAGGGGAGGCAGTGATGGTGGTGAGGAGGCAATGATAATGATGGGGAGGCAATGATGATGATGGGGAGACAATGATGATGATGGGGAGCGGATGATGATGATGGGGAGGCAATGATGATGATGATGATGGGGAGGCAATGATGATGATGATGATGGAGAGGCAGTGATGATGGGGAGGCAATAATGATGATGATGGGGAGGCAATGATGATAATGGGGAGGCAATGATGATGGGGAGGCAATGATAATGATGGGGAGGCAATGATAATGATGGGGAGTCAATGATAATGATGGAGAGTCAATGATGATATTGGGGAGGCAATGATGATGATAATGGGGAGGCAATGATGATGATAATGGGGAAGCAATGATGATGATAATGGGGAGTCTTTCCACAGCGCCCTTTCCTGAGCCGTAACAGTGCAGAATTCAGCACAGTGCAGAGGAGAGCTCTATATTTTGTATGGAGCATTATATGGGGTCCAATATTCTTTATGGAGCATTTTATTTGGCCCATAATACTGTATGGAGAACTATGTGGTGCCCATAATATTGTATGGAGGACTGTACTGTCCAGTCTGTACTGTGCGCTGTGAGGATTTGGCGATTTTTGAGCTATTGTACAATTTACAATAGATATCAGTCATGTAATGGAATAAGTGAAGTGTTTGGCATTGTACTATTATACCCATATTTCTCTGCAGTATCTGTGCATCATGAATCGTAGTCTGTGTTAAAGGGGCCCACTGAGACTCTTTCGCCCGGGGCCCATAAAAACCTGGAGCCGGCCCTGATGTAATGGTTTAGATCTCAGCATTTTCATGAGTTTGAATGGCCCAGTCAAAGTCCAGACCTAAAGCCCATTGTGAATTTATAGCAAGACTTGAAAAATTGCTGTTCACAGACACTCTCCATCCAATATCACTGAGGCAGAGACATACACCGAAAGGCTTGCAGCAGTAATTGCAGCAAAAGGTGGTCCTACAAAGTATTTATTTGAGGGGCTGAATGTAATTGCAGGTCACAATTTTCAGATTTATATTTTTAAAATAATTAGAAAACCATGTATCTTTTCCTTTACACTTCACAAATGTTTGCTACTTTGTGTTAGTGTTTCACATAAATCCAAAAATAAAATATTTAAGTTTGTGGGTATAACGTGAAAAAATTTGGAAAATTTCACAGGGCATGAATACGTTTTCTAGGCACTGTATGCCCTTCTTATACACTTGCAACCAAAATTGCACATAGTATTCTATGTGTAGCCACACTAGTGACTTGTATTTAGTATATAATTACATATCTTCTTTCTTCAGCCCATGTGCATGTGCTTGCATTTATCTGCTTGAAGCTTCAATTGCCATTTTTCCGGCAAAGCCTCAAGCTTGCATAACTCTCTCTGTAATATTAAATTATGCTCCTCAGTTTTGATTACCTTGCAAAGTTTAGTATCATCAGCAAATATGGAAATTCTACATAGTATGTCCTTTACAAGGTCATTAATAAATATGTTATAAAGAAAAGGACCTAATATTTTCGTTTTTTGCTCCCCTTCTTCCCAGAGCCATAACATTTTTATTTTTCCATCAATATGACCATGTGAGGGCTTGTTCTTTGCGGGACAAGTTGTACTTTTGTATGAAACCCTTGGTTTTAACAGATCATGTAGGGCAGCACGGTGGCTCAGTGGATAGCATTGCAGTGCTGGAGTCCTGGGTTCGAATCCCACCAAGGACAACATCTGCAAGGAGTTTGTATGTTCTCCCCGTGTTTGCGTGGGTTTTCTCCGGGTACTCCGATTTCATCCCCCATCGGGGGACAGCGACGATAATGTGTGTAAACTGTAAAGCGCTGCGGAATATAAAAATAAAGATTATTATTATTATTATTATCATGTACTGGAAAATGGGGAAAAAATTCCAAGAGCGGTAAAATTGCAAAAAAAGTGCAATTCCACAGTTTTTCTTTTTACCATGTTCAATTAATGCTAAAACTGACCTGCCATTATGATTCTCCAGGTCCATATGAGTTCATAGACACCAAACATGTATAGGTTGGATCAGGGCTTATTTTTTGCTTGCCGATCTGACGTTTTTAATTATACCTTTTTGGTGCAGATACGATCTTTTGATTGCCCGTTATTGCATTTTAATGCAATGTTGCGGTGACCAATAAAACGTAATTCTGGCATTTTGACTTTTTTTCTCCTTGCGCCGTTTAGCGATCGGATTAATTCTTTTTTTATATTGATAGATCGGGCGATTCTGAACATGGCGACACAAAATATGTGTGTATTTGATTTTTTTTTAAATTGTTTTACTTTGAATGGGGCGAGGGGGATGATTTGAATTTTTATATTTTTTTATATTTTTAAAAACTTTTTTTTTACTTTTTGCATGTTTCAATAGTCTCCACGGGAGACTAGAAACTTCAGTTGACCGATCGCCTGTGTGTAGCAGAAATGCTCACTTGCTATGAGCTTTGTGTACATTTATTTTCAAGCACGCAGTACCAGTTTTTGGCACCAAGATCATCTTTTAGCCTTTGGAAATTCGCCTTCCTGAAATTTAGTGCCCTGGTAGCCCATCTACTATACATCTTATTAAAGGATATGTGAAATCGTATTATTTTGTGAACACTGTTACCCAAGTCACTTCCAACCCATACATTTGATATTTTGTCTGGCCTGTTTGTTAAAATTAAAGGGGTATTCCCATCTCCAAGTTCCTATCCCAATATGTAGTAGTTGTACTACTTATAATATTAGCAAATACATTGCAGGACCTTAAGTATCCATGGTAATGACCACTTGCAACTAGCTAACTATCACTTTATCAGCGGATGTAACCATGAATATCTAGGTTCCAGCAATGCTTGCACATGAGGAAAGGGACATAGTGAATCAAAAACTATACTACATTTCTAATTGGTGGTATTTGTTAATATTATAATTATTGTAAAAATAATTGTGAAAGGGGACTCAGTTTTTGCAAGAGGTAGTGGTGGTGGGGGGTTACTTTATTCAAAGGAGTAGTGGGGGATATTTTGCAGAAGGACAGTGTGTGTTTGGGAGGGATATTTTGAAGAGAGGCAGTGTGTGTGGGGGGGGATATTTTGCAGAGGGGCGGTGTATGTGTGTGAGAGGATATTTTGCATAGGGTCAGTTAGGGGGCACTGTGCGGGGCATATTTTGCAGAAGGGCAATGTGCGGGGGATATTTTGCAGAGGGGCAGTATTGTGTGGGGGATATTATGCAGTAGGAAGTGTGTGAGAGTGATATTTTGCAGGAGGGCAGTGTGTGGGGGATATTTTGGAGAGGGTCAATATGGTAGAAAATTATGGAGGCGGGAATATTTTGGAGAAGATTAGTGTGGGATATTTTGTGCAGGAAACACAGTGAAGGGCAATTATTTATTCACGGCTGGGCTTACTCTGGAGGGGCAGTGTCTACCGGGTTTTCACTAGGGCCTCTAATGGTGAGGATAAGCTAGGCTGCCAGAAGACCCCAGGCACCACTCCAGGGCAGTCCCCAGGACTGCAGCAGCTAACTGGAATGTCAGAGGCACGGTTATGAGATTCTTGAGGGCAAGACAAAAGCACAGTCAAATGGTTCGACGTCAGGGCAGGCAGCCTGGATTCACATAACTAAGCCTGAGTCAGGGATGGAGAAGTCAAACAGAGCTGGTAAACATACCGGGTTGATAACGGGAAGCAAAATATGGAGATATGCTTTACAGAGGGAAGTCTGCAGAGACAAGCTCTGGGCATGAAATCTCATCATGTGCTACATGTAGACAAAAGGGATGGGAATGACTTCAATCAGAGAAGATGTCATATATAAGGTACCTGGAGGTAAATGTTTATTTATGATCCTGACTATGTCTCATCAGTGCTGTGTTTCTTGTATGATCCACAGTCTGAGGATGACTGTTAACAACTCCCAGTATTTCCTTACCATTGTTAAAGACATACTAGGAGTTGTTGGTTCATGTGATAATATTATACATGGGGCTGACCTGACATCGCATTTGATCGCTGTACTAAGCTTGGTGATTTATTAATGTACTGACAGTGGTTCTGACACTACATTCATGTACTGATGAAGGTTCTCGCGCTGTATCCATATCCTGACAATGAATACCGTGCCAGAACCATTTACTGACAGTGGTTCTGATGCTGAATTCACATACTGACGGTGGTTCTGGTGCTGCATTCATATGCTGACAGTGATTCCGGCACTGAATTCATATGCTAACGGTGGTTCTGGCACTGCATTCATGTGCTGACAGTGGTTCTGGTGCTGCATTCTTGTAGTGACTGTGGTTCTGATCTTGTACATAAGTAAAAATCCAAAACGTGATTCATGGTTATGTTAAAACTTAAAAATCCTCAAAATTTAGAGTATTGAGATTATGAGGAGAATTTGGCAAAATTCTGCTCAGTTTATTCTACAAAAACTCAATGCAAGTTAGCTTATGTTTACACTTATTTTTGGAGCAGAAAGTGAGCAGAATTTTTCCAAATCATCCACACTTGGTTCTGGTGATGTATTATTAATGCACTGATGGTGGTTCTGGTAATGTATTCATGTAAGTACCCCTTTAAATTTTTTTGTAGCCATTAGGATTGGTTCAGTATGGCATTGCGGCCCTTGGACCAAAAAATGTCATGCCCCCCGGGTATAAATGTTCCCCTGCTATGTACTGTGTACATGTGCTTCTCACAAAATTAGAATATCATCAAAAAGTTAATTTATTTCAGCTCTTCGGTAGAAAAAGTGAAACTCATATTATATTGAGTCATTACCAACAGAGAGACCTATTCCAAGTGTTTATTTCTGTTAATGTTGATGATTATGTCTTACAGCCCATGAAAACCCAACAGTCATTATCTCAGTAAATTAGAATAATTGACAAAAACATCTGCAAAGGCTTCCTGAGTGTTTAAAAAGATCCCTTAGTCTGTTTCAGTAGGCTCCAAAATCATTGGGAAGACTACTGACTTGACAGATGTCCAGAAGGCAGTCATTGACATACTCCACAAGGAGGGTAAGCCACAAAAGGTCATTGCTAAAGGAGCTGGCTGTTCACTGAGTGCTGTATCCAAGCATATTAATGGAAAGTTGACTGGAAGGAAATAGTGTGGTAGAAAAAGGTGCATAAGCAACCAGGATAACCGCCGCCTTGAAATGATTGTTCAGAAAAGCCCATTCAAAAATTTGGGGAGATTCACAAGAAGTGGACTGCTGCTGGAGTCATTGCGTCAAGAGCCACCACACAAAGACGTATTCAGGACATGGGCTACAAGTGTTGCATTCCTTGTGTAAAGCCACTCATGACCAATAGACAATGCCAGAAGCATCTTACCTGGGCCAAGGAGAAAAAGACCTGGGCTGTTGCTCAGTGGTCCAAGGTGTTGTTTTCAGATTAAAGTAAATTTTGCATTTCATTTGGAAATCAAGGTCCCAGAGTCTGAAGGAAGAGTGGAGAGGTGCAAAATCCAAGCTGCTTGCGGTCTAGTGTGAAGTTTCCACAATCAGTGATGGTTTGGGGAGCCACGTCATCTGCTGTGTAGGTCCACTGTGTTTTATCAAGACCAAAGTCAGCGCCGCCATCTACCAGGAAATTTTAGAGCACTTCATGCTTCCTTCTGCCAACAACATGCATGAACATGGTCTTCACATGTCACAGCTCCTGGACAGGGGAGGACTCAAAAGAGAATACAGACTGGACAGCATCGGATTGCAGTTGCTTTTTTTCTGTGAGGTAAAGCCTTGCTGCTTGTTTTTAAATATGTTTTACCCAACAGAAAACACAGCTGTGACCCCATGCTGTCCTGTTGTGTACTTTCTATTGTTTCATTCCCTGTTCAGGAGCTGTGGCATGTGCCAACCATGTTTCTGCATGGTCAATACAGCCACTACACAGTAGTGGGCAGGAGCACATTATTATCTCAGCACAGGAACATTTTTTAAACACATAAAATTGTGGAAGTACATTTTATTCCAAGATCTCTTAATTAAAATGTACTTTGTTTGTGGGAAAACCCCTTTAAATGGGCAGACTGACTGATTACAGACCTGTGATGCTAATTACAGGACACACCTTAGTTTAACATGTCCGTATGGTCAAGGTCATGGCCATGCCAGTATATTTCAGTTACCATGCGTAACCTCCAAAATATTACTCCGCTCAGGAGTTAGGCAAATTTGGCTACACCTCATTCCACCTGAGCTACACCCACTTTTCTAGCAATTGGCAGCATAGCTGGCTGGCACCGTTGTAAAAGTGCCAAAAGTTGCACAATTTTTGTGCATCTTCGAGTTGTGTAAATTTTTTCAACACTGGTTATTGAATCAGACACTATATATTTTGTCTTCAGCAGTTAGGTGTTTATACCTCCCTTACGGACTTTATGTTCTGTGACAAAGTCACTGGTAAAGTGCTGGATGGTATATATGTTTCACTACGCCTAATAGCGTCAGTGATATAAAACCCAAAGTTTTCCTCCAGCACACTAAGTGTTTTGAGGGATTAAGTTATTTGCATAATGGGCTGGCTTTATGTGGATGTCCATAAAGCAGATGGAAGGATGTCCACCTTATCTCCACCCCAGGTGTGGTCTGGGGCTTGAGTAACTGGTTTTCAAAGGCAGCAGTATTTAGTGTCTGGAGAGGAACACTCCAGAGAAGTGGTTTTGTGTTTATGCTAAAACCTGAACTGTGTATGTTCTGCTAGCGGTGAGCGGGAGGAACCCTGCTCCCAGAAGGACTGCGTTTTCTGCTACCATTTTTGTTTTTTTTTATTCTGCCTTGCCCAGAGGGCTGTATTTGTTTTACTACACTTTGGTTTATGCTGTCCATAATAAACCAAAGGAAGTTCTTAAAGCCACAGTGTTCTCATGTCTACCTCCGTGTACAGCTGAGTGAGTCGATCTACCATAGGTGGTGTTAAAAGTGCTGGCAGCATTCCCAGCAAACACGTTTGAAGCCTACAAGAGGTACTGCATGTCCTGGATGAAGGCGGCCACAAGCCAGCATACAACATCAAGCTAAGTGGAGGACCTGCTCAAACATCTGGTACAAGCACAGCAACTGCAGCACCAATTACAGCATAAACAGGTGGCTTGACAGGAGACCAGTAAGCTGCTTATACAGCAACTGTAACAACAGCACCAGCAGCAGATTGACTTGATTTTAGAGGCGGTTTGTGGAAGGCCAGCAGCCCCTCCCCCAAGTCCAGGTGACGACACGTACGTCCAGAAGGTGGTAAGTAAGACGAGTCATGCAAAAAATGACCCTGGGTGATGATGTGGAGGCATTTTTTACTATGTGTCATGGGTGCATCGCCACGAAGATCGTCGCGATTGCACATTCTGACTTCTCACAGCTGAGCTGCTGTTTCTTTGTGTTTGGTAATGAGAGAGTTAATTTTAACCTAGCTCTTTGCTAAGACTAGGTCCAGCCTCGCCCGGCTGCTTTGGATTATGTTCTAATTAGTTTCCTTTATATTCCTGCCAGTCTGGGTGTTAGACGCCGGTGAAAGCATTCATATAGTTTAGCAGACTGGATCGGTTCTGAGAATACTTAAGCTAAGAGCTCCTTAGTTGTTTTTACTCTTACAGCTTATAGTTTATCTCTGAGACCTTAGGTGTTCCTACTGTGTGTGAGTGTTGTATGTAAGACTTTATTTACTTTATTTCTTGTCTTTCTTGTATGTCTTTCTGTTCATTAACCGTTACCTGTTCATTCCCTTTGGTGGTATTCAGGGTCCTTCTTAGGACTAGAATACAGTTGGCAGGGATTGATAGGAGACAGGGTTTACGCTGGTGGCCTGGACCTCTGTACCTTTAACAGTACCTCCAGGTTGAGGGATTAGTTAGGACCCCAGTTTAGGGTCAGCATAGACCCCGGTCACCCTCTAGCCGGAGACAGCGTATAACGGATTCCGTTTTGACCCACTGGACTTTCTGTCAGGTAAATCTATGTTATCATATAGCTATGCGCATGTTATATAGTATGTTGCCCTTTTGATATAGATTATTGTCATCACATATATATATCTGCTATACAGCGTGACATTTTCACCGGCCTATACTAAAGATTCTCCCCAGCTATCATGGATCCAGTAGCCCAGCTGGCCCGGCAGTTGCAGGGATTGTCCATGGAGTTGGCAGACATTAAGTCCAAGGTTTTGTCCCCCCCGGAGCAAACCAGATCTGAACCTAAGGTTGCTCTCCCGGACAGGTTCACTGGTGGGCGGGACAAATTTTTTACTTTCCGGGAGGCATGTAAATTGTACTTTCGGCTGCGGCCTCGGTCATCTGGGAGTGAAGAGCAGAGGGTGGGAATTGTTATCTCGCTCTTACAAGGGGATCCTCAATCTTGGGCGTTCTCCATTCCTCCAGGCTCCCCAGATCTCCAGTCAGTGGATCGATTTTTTGCTGCCCTGGGTCTGGTATATGATGATCCGGATCGAGTCTCCCTTGCTGAAACAAGGTTACGTAAAATCGGCAAGGAAATCGTCCAGCGGAGGAATATTCTTCTGAGTTCCGTAGATGGGCAACAGATACTCAGTGGAATGACCCAGCTCTTAGGAGCCAGTTTTGTCAAGGGTTGTCTGACAAATTAAAAGATGTGTTGGCTCAGTATGATTCTCCTCCATCACTGGAGGCTGCTATGGCCCTCGCTATTCGCATTGATAGACGTCTTCGGGGAAGACGCGAGGTAACTCCGCCCCCCGTGATGACTCCACCTACTACTAAAGTCCCTTATACTGAGGTTCCCCTGGTCTGTTCTGAGGAACCCATGCAGTTGGGAGGGACATCATTTTGTAGGAGGGAATCAGCGGTGCGCCGCAAGACTAGAAGGTGTTTCTTTTGCGGGAGAGAGGGACATTTTGTTGGGGGGTGTCCATCCCGGACCTCTTTGAACCAAGGAGTTAACCTGGGAGTGTGTATTTCGTCCCCAAATCCCTCTCAGTTTCTCGTGCCTGCTGAGGTGGTGATTGGTACTAGAACTGAGAGGATTTCTGTTTTTCTTGATAGTGGGTCTGGGGCTAATCTGGTGGACACTCGGTTTGCCCAGGTGCATGGTATGCAACTGAGTGTATTGGCCAAACCGGTCCCTATACTTTCTATTGATTCTAGACCTCTTGGTCAAGGTAGCTTGGTACAAGCTGTTCATAACATAGATCTTCGAGTAGGGGCAATACATAAAGAGCAATTGTCTTGTTATGTGTTGGAGGGTCTGCCTGCTCCTATTGTGTTGGGACTTCCTTGGTTGTCTAAACATAACCCAGTGATTGATTGGCAATCCAGAAAGATAAGCCAGTGGGGTGAATTTTGCAAGAATAACTGCATGAGCATGGTCATCGGTGCGGTTGTGCCTAGGACTTTGCCTCCTTTTCTGGAGGACTTTTGGGAGAAGTTCTCAGAGGAGGGGTGTAAAGAGTTACCTCCTCATCGCACATATGACTTCTCAATAAAGTTGCTTCCTGATGCCTTATCTCGTACTTTCCCAGGGGTCAGGAAGACGGATGATCCGGTTCCTATTCCTCAGGAGGGAGTTGTAGTGTCAGCTGTATGCTCTGAGCTTGAGGGGGAGGTATTGGGGGCTCAGGGGGACGCCCCTGTGGGACTTCCAGGGAGACTGATAGTTCCAGATCGCTTAAGACTGAAGGTTACGGAGAACCCTTACAAACGGATGGCTGATAGGAGGAGAGTTTCTGGTCTAGATCTGAGGGTGAACGATCTGGTGTGGTTGTCTACCAGGAATATAAAACTTAAAGTTCCCTCCTGGAGGTTGGGTCCCAGATTCATCGGGCCATACAGGATCAGTTCCATAATTAATCCTGTGGCATTTCGTCTGGACCTCCCTCCTACGTTTAAAATTCATAATGTGTTTCACAAATCATTACTTAAAAAGTATGTGGCACCAGTCATACCGTCACCTCTACCTCCTCCTTCAGTGGTAGTCAATGATAACGTGGAAGTTCATTGGAGGGGGTATGGTCCGGAGGAGAGGACGTGGGTCCCTGCGTCTGATGATAACGCAGATCGATTGGTTCGGACCTTTCACACAATTTACCCGGACAGACCTGGTCATGAGGGTCCGGAGGCCCCTCGTAGAAGGGGGGGTACTGTCATGGGTGCATCGCCACGAAGATCGTCGCGATTGCACATTCTGACTTCTCACAGCTGAGCTGCTGTTTCTTTGTGTTTGGTAATGAGAGAGTTAATTTTACCTAGCTCTTTGCTAAGACTAGGTCCAGCCTCGCCCGGCTGCTTTGGATTATGTTCTAATTAGTTTCCTTTATATTCCTGCCAGTCTGGGTGTTAGACGCCGGTGAAAGCATTCATATAGTTTAGCAGACTGGATCGGTTCTGAGAATACTTAAGCTAAGAGCTCCTTAGTTGTTTTTACTCTTACAGCTTATAGTTTATCTCTGAGACCTTAGGTGTTCCTACTGTGTGTGAGTGTTGTATGTAAGACTTATTTACTTTATTTCTTGTCTTTCTTGTATGTCTTTCTGTTCATTAACCGTTACCTGTTCATTCCCTTTGGTGGTATTCAGGGTCCTTCTTAGGACTAGAATACAGTTGGCAGGGATTGATAGGAGACAGGGTTTACGCTGGTGGCCTGGACCTCTGTACCTTTAACAGTACCTCCAGGTTGAGGGATTAGTTAGGACCCCAGTTTAGGGTCAGCATAGACCCCGGTCACCCTCTAGCCGGAGACAGCGTATAACGGATTCCGTTTTGACCCACTGGACTTTCTGTCAGGTAAATCTATGTTATCATATAGCTATGCGCATGTTATATAGTATGTTGCCCTTTTGATAAATTAAGTCCATCACATATATATAATCTGCTATACAGTGTGACACTATGTTCGAGCGGGTGGCGGAGCATGACAAGTTACCACCAGAGCAGTAGGCGGAAGTGATGGCCCCCTGTCTGACTGGTGAGCCCAGAAGGCCTATTATGATTTGACATTACAGAATGCGCAGGAGTATGCCAAATTAAAAACTGAAATTTTGGCACACATAGGAGTGACTATGTCAGTCAGAGCATACAGGGTTCACCAGCTGGGCGTGTTATGGGGACAAACCGCCTCAATCCCAAGTTTTTGATCTACTGCATCTTGTGCAAAAATGGTTGCAACCCGAATACTCCGGGTTGTCATGGACAGATTTGTGCACTCCCTTCTTAGGCCGGTGCAGACCTGAGTTGACCAGGAAGATCCCCGGAATGCTGACAAACTATGGGGACAAACCGCCTCGATTCCAAATTTTTGATCTATTGCATCTTGTGAAGAAATGGTTACAGCCAGAATCCTCTACTTCAGCCCAGGGAGATCCCCGGAATGCGGACCAACTGGTGGGTCCAGTGGAACGGTACCAGGTGGTTGAGAGGTCCCAAAGCAAGCCAGGGGGTGGTGCATTCCCATACTAGAGTACTCAGTGGGAACCTGAGTCCCAAAAGAGGGTTAGTACCAGTCTGTCATTGTAAATTTGTTTACTGTAAACGATATCTATAACTTTGTATGTAACCCCTTCTCATGTACAGCACCATGGAATTAATGGCGCTATATAAATAAATAATAATAATAATAGTAGAGCCATCACTGGAGGGAGTCCTAGATCCCAAGGGGTCGCTCATGGGTTGTCAAAGGCCATGGGTAAAGACTTGCTTTGCTGGATATGTTGCGGTCCTGGACATACACACGTGGTCAAAATTGTTGGTACCCCTCATTTAATGACAGAAAAACCCACAATGGTCACAGAAATAACTTGAATCTGACAAAAGTAATAATAAATCAAAAATCTATGAAAATGAACAAATGAAAGTCAGTCATTGCTTTTCAACCATGCTTCCACAGAATTTAAAAAAAATAAAACTCATGAAATAGGCCTGGACAGAAATGATGATACCCTTAACTTAATATTTTGTTGCACTATTCGTCATTGTATAAGCCAAAGTGGACTTCATGTGAGAGGACCAAGGAGGACACCATTGTTGAAAAAAAATTCTAAAATTATAAAAAAGCAAGAATGGAATTTGCCAAACTACATGTTGACAAGCCACAAAGCTTCTGGGAGAATGTCCTACGGACAGATGATACAGGAATGGAACTTTTTGGTAAGGCACATCAGCTCTATGTTCACAGATGGAAAAATTAAGCATATCAAGAAAAGAACACTGTCCCTACTGTGAAACAAGGAGGAGGATCTGTTATGTTCTGGGGCTGCTTTGCTGCATCTGGCACAGGGTGTCTAGAATCTGTGCAGGGTACAATGAAATCTCAAGACTTTCAAGGGATTCTAGAGAGAAATGTGCTGCCCAGTGTCAGAAAGCTTGGTCTCAGTCACAGGCCATGGGCCTTGCAACAGGATAATGACCCAAAACACAAAGCTAAAAACACCCAAGAATGGCTAAGAATAAAACATTGGACTATTCTGAAGTGGCCTCCTATGAGCCTCGACCTAAATCCTATTGAGCATCTTTGGAAAGAGCTGAAACATGGCATCTGGAAAAGGGAACCTTCAAACACGAGACAACTGGAGCAGTTTGCGCTTGAGGAGTGGGCCAAAATACCTGTCGAGAGATGCAGAAGTCTCATTGACAGTTACAGGAATCGTTTGATTGCAGTGATTGCCTCAAAAGGTTGTGCAACAAAATATTAAGTTAAGGGTACCATCATTTCTGTCCAGGCCTATTTCATGAGTTTTATTTTTTTAAATTCTGTGGAAGCATGGTTGAAAAGCAATGTCTGACTTTCATTTGTTAATTTTCATAGAATTTTTATTTTTTATTACTTTTTTTCAGTTTCAAATTATTTCTGTGACCATTGTGGGTTTTTCTGTCATAAACTGAGGGATACCAACAATTTTGACCATGTCTGTATAGCCGCCTGTTTTCCTTTGTCCACTGAGGAGATGGACTGCAGACTAGGCAGGAGCTGCTC
This sequence comes from Oophaga sylvatica, assembly GCA_033576555.1. Lineage (NCBI taxonomy): Eukaryota > Metazoa > Chordata > Amphibia > Anura > Dendrobatidae > Oophaga > Oophaga sylvatica. The sequence goes on from JARQOD010000002.1 coordinate 212,782,137, forward strand.
CTACTATGCCTATCCCGCGTTCAGTGTGGACTATCAGCCCGGTGAGGGGCTGCAGGCATATCCCATGTTAATAAATGTGGTGCTGGTGTCAGGACTCTTAGACTCAGGGAGCTTGGTGACCCTGATGTGGGCCACACTTCCCCACTAGTTGATCACAGGGAAATACGTGGGCGTCTCTGTATCCATGGGGATGCAAGGACCCTCCCACCTGCCAGAGTGTCGATCAAAATGAGCCACGGTACTGAGTCCCATGAGTTCGATGTAGTCAAAGGTTTGCTACGCCCCATGATAATCGTGCAGGACGTCAGCCTTTTCTGGAACTTGAGGGGAAAGGTGGGGATACCAAGGAACTCAGACAGGTGCCAGTTCAACCCTGATGAAACCCCATTGCAGTCGGAGGTGGATGAGTTCCTCTTGTGTGTCCTGGCTGGTGATGAGGATGAGATGGTGACCAGTGATGCCGAAATTCCTGAACTGGGGGTTTCTGGCAGGAATTTTGGGACTGCGCAATTGCAAGATCTAACTTTAAAAAATGTACTTGAAAATGGGACTGTGATAAATGGGGTTGCCCAAGAGCCGGGGGCCGACACCAGGTTCCTGTACTTTGCAGTCAATGAGGAGTTGCTATATCGAGTCACTAAACAGCGATGTGAAGTATTAGAGCAGCTGTTAGTCTGGGACCCTATAGACTTGGGGTACTAGATCTGGCCCATGCTCATGTCTTGGGGATGCATCTAGGCGTAGCTAAAACCCAAGAGCGAGTCCTTCATAGGTTTTACTGGCCTGGGTGTCACAGGGACATTGTTCATTTCTGCTGGTCCTGCCTTACCTGTCAGCTAACTGCTTCTATATCTCACTTCCGCAGTTCCCTAGTTCCGTCAATCATCGAAGTTCCATTTGACCAGATTGCCATGGACCTGGTTGTGCCCTTTGTTAAGTCCGCCAGGAGTCATCAATACATCCTGGTGGTAATGGACTACACTACCCGGAGGCAGTACCACTACCACTAAAACTTCTCCGCCCGGAGTATAGCACGAGAGCTAGTTCATATTTTCTCCCAGACGGGCCTGCCGAAGGAGACCCTGACAGACCAAGGGACACCGTTCATATCCAAGGTAATGAGGGAGTTGTGTAAGGCCCTCCAGATTACCCAACTTAGGACTTTGGTGTACCATCCGCAGACAGACGGCCTAGTAGAGAGATTCAACAAAACCTTGAAATCTTTGTTGAAGAAGGCCGTGAAGAAGGATGGCCGAGATTGGGATTGCCTGCTACCATACCTACTGTTCTCCATTAGAGAAGTCCCACAGGCCTTAACTGGGTTCTCGCCGTTCAAGCTCTTATACAGACGGCACCCTCGGAGTCTTCTACACATTGCAAAGGGGACCTGAGAAGCGGAGGTAACACCCCACCAAAGCACTATTGAACATGCGGCCCAGATGCAGAACAAGATCGCGAGTGTGATGCACATTGTGAGGGAGAGCCTCCTCCAAACACAAGAGGCCCAGGCAAGGGTCTACAATCCATCGGCAAGACTGAAACAGTTTAGCCCTGGAGACCGGGTGTTAGTGTTAATCCCCACCACGGACGTCAATTACAAGGTCCACCAACCAGGGAGAACAAAACCATACCAGGTGTACCATGTTAACCTGCTGAAACCGTGACGAGACAGGGATCAGGTGGAAGCAACGTGCCTAGGGACCCATCCTGAAGTCAGGGTCGAGGATGTCAAAGTGGCTTAGACACTGTCACTGGCCCAGAAACAACAGTGCCGTGAGCTGCTTCAGCGGTACAGAGACCTGTTTTTGGAGTTACCAGGATGTACGCAGGTTGTGGAGCACGAAATCCTGACTGAACCGCATGTGAGGGTGAACCAAAGGCTGTATCAGATTCCTGAAGCCCACCTGAGGTGATGTCCAAGGAGGTGAAGATAATGTTGAGCCTGAGCGCCATCGAGGAGTCAAAGAGCGGCTGGTCCAGCCTTATTTTCCCTGTGCCAAACCCGGATGGAGAGTGGTGCTTCTGTAACAATTACAGGTAGCTCAGTGAGGTATCTAAGTTTGATGCACATCCGATGCCCCGGGTCAATGAGTTTATTGAGAGGCTAGGGTCAGCCAGATATATCACCACCCTTGACCTAACGAAGTGGTACTGGCAAATTCTCCTGTCCCCAAGTGCCATGGAGAAGATGACCTTCTCTACACTTGACAGGTGCTTTCAGTATACCCTGATGCCGTTCGGACTACAAGGAGCCCAGCTACCTTCCAGAGGGCTATGGACCGGATGCTATCCCCTCACAAGAAGTACTCAGCCGCTTACTTGGACAACATTGTGATCTTCACCCTGGATTGAGGAAGTCACCTGCAGAAGGTTCAGGCAGTACTGGATGCAATTAGGAAGGCAGGCGTTACCATAAACCCAAAGAAGTGTGCTCTCTGGAAAGAAGAGGCAAAGTACTTGGGCTACGTCATTGGAAGGGGTGAGATAAAGCCACAAATAGACCAGGTGGAAGCAAACCAAAAGTGTTCTCAGCTGGTCTCAAAAAAGCTAGTTAAGGTGTTTCTGGAAATTGTGAGATAATAATAGAGATTTATCCCGAATTTTGCCATGATAGCATTAGCCACCCCCCCTGACGGATCTTCTCAAGGGCACAAAATCGTTGATGGTCAAATGGTCCTCTGAAGCTGAGATGGCATTCCAGAAGTTGAAGTTCTTCCTGTGCAGGCGGTCTTGGTCGCGCCAGACTTCACTAAGGAGTTTGTGCTCCAGACAGACGCCTCCGAGGTCGGTGTGGGAGCTGTGTTGTCTCAAGAAATAGATGGGGACAAACATCCAATCCTATACTTGAGTAGGAAACTCTCCTCCTGTGAGAAGAACAATACCATCTTAAGGGTATGCCACACTAAGCGAGATCGCTAACAGATCGCTACTGCGTCACCATTTATGATGCAGTAGCGATCTCGTTAGCGACTTAACTGTGTGTGACATGTAGCAGCGATGTGGCCCCTACTGAGATGTCATTGATCGCTAATGAACGTTCTGAGCCGTTTTTTGGTCGTTGGTGTCCTGCTGGTGAGCCTGAATCGCTGAGTGTGACACCCTTTATGAACGACTTCGCCAGCATCGCAAGGTGGGACTAGGTTTTCCCAAAGACCGCAGAGGTCGTTATACAGATCGCTGATGAGATGTGTTTGGAATCACAGATCGCTGATGAGTTGTGTTTGGAATCACACAGCTAAGTCGCTAACGAGATCGCTACTGTGTCATAAATGGTGACGCAGTAGCGATCTCGTTAACGATCTCGCTTAGTGTGGCATACCCTTTAGAGTAGACCCTTTGCTCACTATTGAGTAGAAGCACCCTTTTGAGCTAGTTGTCATGGGTGCATCGCCACGAAGATCGTCGCGATTGCACATTCTGACTTCTCACAGCTGAGCTGCTGTTTCTTTGTGTTTGGTAATGAGAGAGTTAATTTTACCTAGCTCTTTGCTAAGACTAGGTCCAGCCTCGCCCGGCTGCTTTGGATTATGTTCTAATTAGTTTCCTTTATATTCCTGCCAGTCTGGGTGTTTGATGCCGGTGAAAGCATTCATATAGTTTAGCAGACTGGAGCGGTTCTGAGAATACTTAAGCTAAGAGCTCCTTAGTTGTTTTTACTCTTACAGCTTATAGTTTATCTCTGAGACCTTAGGTGTTCCTACTGTGTGTGAGTGTTGTATGTAAGACTTTATTTACTTTATTTCTTGTCTTTCTTGTATGTCTTTCTGTTCATTAACCGTTACCTGTTCATTCCCTTTGGTGGTATTCAGGGTCCTTCTTAGGACTAGAATACAGTTGGCAGGGATTGATAGGAGACAGGGTTTACGCTGGTGGCCTGGACCTCTGTACCTTTAACAGTACCTCCAGGTTGAGGGATTAGTTAGGACCCCAGTTTAGGGTCAGCTTAGACCCCGGTCACCCTCTAGCCGGAGACAGCGTATAACGGATTCCGTTTTGACCCACTGGACTTTCTGTCAGGTAAATCTATGTTATCATATAGCTATGTGTTATGTTACGGTAGCTGAGGAGTGCAGGTAAAAAAGGAAATACACCAGAGCAGTTGGAATCTATGAGATTGCAGTACCCTGACTAACCACCACAACTAGAGGCAGCCGTGGAGCGTTCCTACGTTGGTCCTAGACGCCTCGTCACAGCCTGAGAAACTAACTACACCTAAAGATAGAAATAGGAAAGCTATCTGCCCCGGAGCAGAACCCCAAAGATAATAGAAAGCCCCCAAACATGTAATGGCGGTTAGACAAGAGGAAATACTGACACAGAAAGAAAATAGTATGAGCAAAC
>JARQOD010000002.1:212786577-212910972 GCA_033576555.1 Oophaga sylvatica
CCTTATTTTCCCTGTGCCAAACCCGATGGAGAGTGGTGCTTCTGTAACAATTACAGGTAGCTCAGTGAGGTATCTAAGTTTGATGCACATCCGATGCCCCGGGTCAATGAGTTTATTGAGAGGCTAGGGTCAGCCAGATATATCACCACCCTTGACCTAACGAAGTGGTACTGGCAAATTCTCCTGTCCCCAAGTGCCATGGAGAAGATGACCTTCTCTACACTTGACAGGTGCTTTCAGTATACCCTGATGCCGTTCGGACTACAAGGAGCCCAGCTACCTTCCAGAGGGCTATGGACCGGATGCTATCCCCTCACAAGAAGTACTCAGCCGCTTACTTGGACAACATTGTGATCTTCACCCTGGATTGAGGAAGTCACCTGCAGAAGGTTCAGGCAGTACTGGATGCAATTAGGAAGGCAGGCGTTACCATAAACCCAAAGAAGTGTGCTCTCTGGAAAGAAGAGGCAAAGTACTTGGGCTACGTCATTGGAAGGGGTGAGATAAAGCCACAAATAGACCAGGTGGAAGCAAACCAAAAGTGTTCTCAGCTGGTCTCAAAAAAGCTAGTTAAGGTGTTTCTGGAAATTGTGAGATAATAATAGAGATTTATCCCGAATTTTGCCATGATAGCATTAGCCACCCCCCCTGACGGATCTTCTCAAGGGCACAAAATCGTTGATGGTCAAATGGTCCTCTGAAGCTGAGATGGCATTCCAGAAGTTGAAGTTCTTCCTGTGCAGGCGGTCTTGGTCGCGCCAGACTTCACTAAGGAGTTTGTGCTCCAGACAGACGCCTCCGAGGTCGGTGTGGGAGCTGTGTTGTCTCAAGAAATAGATGGGGACAAACATCCAATCCTATACTTGAGTAGGAAACTCTCCTCCTGTGAGAAGAACAATACCATCTTAAGGGTATGCCACACTAAGCGAGATCGCTAACAAGATCGCTACTGCGTCACCATTTATGATGCAGTAGCGATCTCGTTAGCGACTTAACTGTGTGTGACATGTAGCAGCGATGTGGCCCCTACTGAGATGTCATTGATCGCTAATGAACGTTCTGAGCCGTTTTTTGGTCGTTGGTGTCCTGCTGGTGAGCCTGAATCGCTGAGTGTGACACCCTTTATGAACGACTTCGCCAGCATCGCAAGGTGGGACTAGGTTTTCCCAAAGACCGCAGAGGTCGTTATACAGATCGCTGATGAGATGTGTTTGGAATCACAGATCGCTGATGAGTTGTGTTTGGAATCACACAGCTAAGTCGCTAACGAGATCGCTACTGTGTCATAAATGGTGACGCAGTAGCGATCTCGTTAACGATCTCGCTTAGTGTGGCATACCCTTTAGAGTAGACCCTTTGCTCACTATTGAGTAGAAGCACCCTTTTGAGCTAGTTGTCATGGGTGCATCGCCACGAAGATCGTCGCGATTGCACATTCTGACTTCTCACAGCTGAGCTGCTGTTTTCTTTGTGTTTGGTAATGAGAGAGTTAATTTTACCTAGCTCTTTGCTAAGACTAGGTCCAGCCTCGCCCGGCTGCTTTGGATTATGTTCTAATTAGTTTCCTTTATATTCCTGCCAGTCTGGGTGTTTGATGCCGGTGAAAGCATTCATATAGTTTAGCAGACTGGAGCGGTTCTGAGAATACTTAAGCTAAGAGCTCCTTAGTTGTTTTTACTCTTACAGCTTATAGTTTATCTCTGAGACCTTAGGTGTTCCTACTGTGTGTGAGTGTTGTATGTAAGACTTTATTTACTTTATTTCTTGTCTTTCTTGTATGTCTTTCTGTTCATTAACCGTTACCTGTTCATTCCCTTTGGTGGTATTCAGGGTCCTTCTTAGGACTAGAATACAGTTGGCAGGGATTGATAGGAGACAGGGTTTACGCTGGTGGCCTGGACCTCTGTACCTTTAACAGTACCTCCAGGTTGAGGGATTAGTTAGGACCCCAGTTTAGGGTCAGCTTAGACCCCGGTCACCCTCTAGCCGGAGACAGCGTATAACGGATTCCGTTTTGACCCACTGGACTTTCTGTCAGGTAAATCTATGTTATCATATAGCTATGTGTTATGTTACGGTAGCTGAGGAGTGCAGGTAAAAAAGGAAATACACCAGAGCAGTTGGAATCTATGAGATTGCAGTACCCTGACTAACCACCACAACTAGAGGCAGCCGTGAGCGTTCCTACGTTGGTCCTAGACGCCTCGTCACAGCCTGAGAAACTAACTACACCTAAAGATAGAAATAGGAAAGCTATCTGCCCCGGAGCAGAACCCCAAAGATAATAGAAAGCCCCCAAACATGTAATGGCGGTTAGACAAGAGGAAATACTGACACAGAAAGAAAATAGTATGAGCAAACGCTGGGGCCCAAACTATCTAAATAGAAAAGGACAGGAAGGGTACTTACTGCAATCCCAGAAAACCCTGAAAAGCACCAACTTTACTAATTTCAAAAAATACCTGAGATCACACGACCTCTACCACCTAAATTAGTTCTCTGGTGTAACAAAAACAGCAGCCACTGAAAAAACTGCAAAAAGCAAAAGTACAAAACACAGTGGCTGGACTAAACTGAGAGGGCAAAAGCCCCGGAGGGGACCCAGAAGGCCCCCACAGAAGTGCAGGACAAAATGCAAAAATATAACAAAAACACAAAATAAGAAATTGTCTTATCTGATAGCAGGAGATGCAGACACGACACAGCAGGCTACAAGGGAAACTGGAAAGAAGGATTCAGACCAGAACAATTGATCACCGGCAACCCTGATGGGAAAATGATTCCCTTAAATAAGACCAATCAGTAACACCTGATTCCCAATCCTCACTAGTACCGCTTGTAACCACCAGAGGGAGCCTCTGCTCAGAACTCATCTCAAACCCATTCACAACAGTACCCCCCCCTTGAGGAGGGGTCACCGAACCCTCATTTGAGCAACCAGGTCGGTCAGGATGAGTTCTATGATACGCACGGATAAGTCTCCTAGCATGGATGTCCGAAGCAAACACCCAAGAATTATCTTCCTGACCATAACCTCTCCATTTAACCAAATACTGGAGTCTTCGTCTAGAAAAACGAGAATCCAATATTTTCTCAACCACATACTCCAGATTGCCCTCAACCAAAACAGGGTCAGGAGGCACAGCAGCAGGAACCACTGGCTCAACAAACCTCTTCAACAAGGACTTGTGGAACACGTTATGGATCTTAAATGTCCCTGGAAGAAGCAAACGAAAAGAAACAGGATTAATAATCTCCATGATCTTATAAGGTCCAATGAACCTAGGCTTAAATTTAGGAGATGCTACTCTCATAGGAATATTCTTTGAGGACAACCAGACCAAGTCCCCCACTTTAAACCGAGGACCATCAGTCCTATGCCGGTTAGCAAACCGCTGGGCCTTCTCCTGAGAGAGGGACAACCTCTCCACTACCTGGTCCCAAATCTGCTGCATACGCTCAACAACAGAGTCAACACCTGGACAGACAGAAGCCTCCGTCTGTCCTGAAGAAAATCGAGGGTGAAACCCAGAATTACAGAAAAACGGAGACATCAAAGTGGCAGAGCTAGCCCTATTATTAAGAGCAAACTCAGCCAAAGGCAAAAAAGAGACCCAGTCATCCTGATCAGCAGACACAAAGCATCTTAGATAAGTCTCCAATGTCTGGTTTGTTCTCTCAGTTTGACCATTGGTCTGAGGATGAAATGCCGAGGAGAAAGACAATTGAACACCCAGTTTAGAACAAAAAGTCCTCCAAAATCTGGAAACAAACTGGACTCCTCTGTCAGACACAATGTTCTCAGGAATGCCGTGTAAACGAACCACGTGCTGAAGGAACAACGGCACCAATTCAGAGGAGGAAGGCAACTTAGGTAATGGCACAAGATGTATCATTTTGGAAAACCTATCACAAATTACCCAGATGGTGGTCATTCTCTGAGAAACAGGAAGATCGGAAATGAAATCCATAGAGATATGGGTCCATGGTCTCTTGGGCACAGGCAATGGCATCAACAAACCACTAGAGCGAGAGCAAGGCTTGGAGCGAGAGCAAGTCCCGCAGGACTGCACAAATTCCCTGACATCGCGAGACAAGGTAGGCCACCAAAAGGACCGACTAACCAAGTCTCTGGTACCAAAAATTCCGGGATGCCCAGCCAATGCGGAACAATGAATCTCAGACATCACACTCTTTTTCCATTGGTCCGGGACAAACAATTTTCCAACAGGGCAGCGCTCGGGCCTATCCTCCTGACACCCCTCCAGAGCAAGTCTCAAATTAGGCGAGATGGCGGAAAGAACTACACCCTCCTTCAAAATAACAGAGGGATCAGATAGCTCAGGAGAGTCCGCAAGGAAACTCCTCGAGAGGGCATCCGCCTTAACATTCTTAGTGCCAGGAAGAAAGGAAACCACAAAATTAAAACGTGTGAAAAACAAGGCCCACCTGGCCTGTCTAGGATTGAGTCGCTTGGCAGATTCCAGATAGACCAGATTCTTATGGTCCGTAAGGACCACCACCTGATGTTTGGCTCCCTCCAGCCAATGTCTCCACTCTTCAAAAGCCCACTTCATGGCCAATAACTCCCGATTACCCACGTCATAATTACGTTCAGTAGGAGAAAATTTTCGAGAGAAAAAGGCACAAGGGTTACTTTTAGAGGTCTCTGGATCTTTTTGGGACAAAACGGCACCTGCCCCAATTTCAGAGGCATCAACCTCCACCTGAAATGGCAGAGAAACATCAGGCTGCCGTAGAACAGGAGCAGAAGTGAATCTCTGCTTAAGTTCCTGAAACGCAGAGACTGCCTCAGGAGGCCAATTCACCACATCAGAACCCTTTCTGGTCAAATCAGTTAATGGTTTAACAATAACAGAGAAATTACCAATAAATTTACGATAAAAATTGGCAAAACCCAAAAATCTCTGAAGAGCCTTTAATGAAGTAGGTTGGACCCAATCACAGATGGCCTGAACCTTGACCGGGTCCATTTCAATAACAGATGGGGACAAAATGAATCCCAGAAATGAGATCTTCTGTACGCCAAAAAGACACTTTGATCCCTTCACATACAGAGCATTCTCTCTCAAAATCTGGAATACAGTTCGAACATGTTTCACATGAGAGTCCCAGTCATTAGAAAAAATCAAGATATCATCCAAATAAACAATCAGAAACTTGTCCACAAAATCCCTGAAAATGTCATTCATGAAGGACTGGAAGACGGAAGGAGCATTAGTGAGCCCAAAGGGCATCACAAGGTACTCAAAATGCCCTTCAGGGGTGTTAAATGCCGTCTTCCATTCATCCCCGTGCTTAATGCGAATAAGGTTATACGCCCCCCTGAGGTCAAGCTTGGTAAACCAAGTAGCGTTTTTCACCCTGGAAAACAGGTCAGAAATCAAGGGTAACGGGTATTGATATTTCACAGTAATATTGTTCAAGAGACGATAATCAATACACGGCCTTAATGAACCATCTTTTTTGGCCACAAAGAAAAAACCGGCACCTAAGGGTGAAGAGGATGGTCTGATATGACCCTTGTCCAATGATTCCTTGATATAAGACCGCATAGCGTCATGTTCAGGTACAGACAAGTTAAAAAGGCGACCCTTAGGGAATTTACTACCTGGCACTAATTCAATAGCGCAGTCATAGCTCCTATGGGGAGGTAAGGATGCAGATTTACTTTCGCTAAACACATCAGAAAAATCAAACAAAAAGTCAGGAACATCCTCAGCCTGGGGGGAGGCAGAAAAAACAGGAGTGTTGGTATTAACACATTGGCAGCCCCAACTGGTTACAGACACAGATTTCCAATCCAAAACAGGATTATGAGACTGTAACCAAGGGAAACCCAGCACGATAATGTCATGCAGATTATATAGAACCAAAAATTTGCAGCACTCCTGGTGATCAGGTTCAACCCTCATTATCACCTGAGTAGAAAACTGGGTTTATTCTCAGCCAAAGGGGTAGAATCGATCCCCAGTAGGGGAATAGACTTCTGTAGGGGTATCAAGGGAAATCCACAACGTTTAGCAAAATCATAATCCATCAGGTTAATAGCTGCTCCAGAATCAACGAAAGCCTGAGCAGAAAATGAGGACAGAGAGCATATCAGAGTGACAGTTAATAAAAACTTAGTCTGAACACTACCCAAGACAACTGAGCGTGCAAAACGTCTTCCCCGCTTAGGGCAGACTGAAATAGCATGAGAGGCATCACCACAGTAGAAACATAACCCATTGCGCTTTCGAAACTCATGACGCTGTGCCCCAGACACCACTCCATCACACTGCATGGGCTCAGCAGCTGGCTCACAAGGCAACACCACTCCACGCATACTTCTCCGCTCACGCAAACGTCTGTCAATTTGAATCGCTAATGACATAGAATCATTGAGACCAGAGGGGACAGGGAATCCCACCATAACATCCTTTACATTATCCGACAGACCCTTCCGGAAAAGGGCCGCCAAAGCGTCGTCATTCCATTTGGTCAGGACTGCCCACCTACGGAATCTCTGACAGTATAACTCAGCGTCATCAAGCCCCTGATTTAATGCCAACAAGGCTTTTTCAGCTTGATCAGTGACATTAGGCTCATCGTACAATAACCCCAAAGCCTGAAAAAATGCATCAACATCACTCAAAACAGGATCCCCAGGTGTGAGGGAAAAAGCCCAATCCTGAGGATCGCCGCGCAGGAGAGAGATGACAATTTGAACCTGCTGCGCTGCGTTTCCTGAGGACTTAGATTTTAAGGCAAGAAACAATTTACAATTATTTTTGAAATTCTGAAACTTAGCTCGATCCCCTGAAAACAAATCTGGCATGGGGATCCTAGGTTCCACAACAGGTAACCTAGCAAGATATGCAGCAATACTCTGAACCTCAGTGGCAAGCTGATCCACACGGCCAGACAACTGTGCAAACTCCATTGGGAGAAAAGATCCTCCCCAGCACCCAGAGATACAGAGGAAAAAAAAAAAATGCAACAAACAGAAAAATATCTCTGACAACTTTTCTTCCTTCAAAATATTTTTTCCCTTCTGTGAGTACCATACAATTTTTATGGCCGGTGATACTGTTATGTTACGGTAGCTGAGGAGTGCAGGTAAAAAAGGAAATACACCAGAGCAGTTGGAATCTATGAGATTGCAGTACCCTGACTAACCACCACAACTAGAGGCAGCCGTGGAGCGTTCCTACGTTGGTCCTAGACGCCTCGTCACAGCCTGAGAAACTAACTACACCTAAAGATAGAAATAGGAAAGTTATCTGCCCCGGAGCAGAACCCCAAAGATAATAGAAAGCCCTCAAACATGTAATGGCGGTTAGACAAGAGGAAATACTGACACAGAAAGAAAATAGTATGAGCAAACGCTGGGGGCCCAAACTATCTAAATAGAAAAGGACAGGAAGGGTACTTACTGCAATCCCAGAAAACCCTGAAAAGCACCAACTTTACTAATTTCAAAAAATACCTGAGATCACACGACCTCTACCACCTAAATTAGTTCTCTGGTGTAACAAAAACAGCAGCCACTGAAAAAACTGCAAAAAGCAAAAGTACAAAACACAGTGGCTGGACTAAACTGAGAGGGCAAAAGCCCCCGGAGGGGACCCAGAAGGCCCCACAGAAGTGCAGGACAAAATGCAAAAATATAACAAAAACACAAAATAAGAAATTGTCTTATCTGATAGCAGGAGATGCAGACACGACACAGCAGGCTACAAGGGAAACTGGAAAGAAGGATTCAGACCAGAACAATTGATCACCGGCAACCCTGATGGGAAAATGATTCCCTTAAATAAGACCAATCAGTAACACCTGATTCCCAATCCTCACTAGTACCGCTTGTAACCACCAGAGGGAGCCTCTGCTCAGAACTCATCTCAAACCCATTCACAACAGCTATGCGCATGTTATATAGTATGTTGCCCTTTTGATATAGATTATTGTCATCACATATATATATCTGCTACACAGCGTGACATTTTCACCGGCCTATACTAAAGATTCTCCCCAGCTATCATGGATCCAGTAGCCCAGCTGGCCCGGCAGTTGCAGGGATTGTCCATGGAGTTGGCAGACATTAAGTCCAAGGTTTTGTCCCCCCCGGAGCAAACCAGATCTGAACCTAAGGTTGCTCTCCCGGACAGGTTCACTGGTGGGCGGGACAAATTTTTTACTTTCCGGGAGGCATGTAAATTGTACTTTCGGCTGCGGCCTCGGTCATCTGGGAGTGAAGAGCAGAGGGTGGGAATTGTTATCTCGCTCTTACAAGGGGATCCTCAATCTTGGGCGTTCTCTATTCCTCCAGGCTCCCCAGATCTCCAGTCAGTGGATCGATTTTTTACTGCCCTGGGTCTGGTATATGATGATCCGGATCGAGTTTCCTTTGCTGAAACAAGGTTACGTAAAATACGGCAAAAAAAAATCGTCCAGCGGAGGAATATTCTTCTGAGTTCCGTAGATGGGCAACAGATACTCAGTGGAATGACCCAGCTCTTAGGAGCCAGTTTTGTCAAGGGTTGTCTGACAAATTAAAAGATGTGTTGGCTCAGTATGATTCTCCTCCATCACTGGAGGCTGCTATGGCCCTCGCTATTCGCATTGATAGACGTCTTCGGGGAAGACGCGAGGTAACTCCGCCCCCCGTGATGACTCCACCTACTACTAAAGTCCCTTATACTGAGGTTCCCCTGGTCTGTTCTGAGGAACCCATGCAGTTGGGAGGGACATCATTTTGTAGGAGGGAATCAGCGGTGCGCCGCAAGACTAGAAGGTGTTTCTTTTGCGGGAGAGAGGGACATTTTGTTGGGGGGTGTCCATCCCGGACCTCTTTGAACCAAGGAGTTAACCTGGGAGTGTGTATTTCGTCCCCAAATCCCTCTCAGTTTCTCGTGCCTGCGGAGGTGGTGATTGGTACTAGAACTGAGAGGATTTCTGTTTTTCTTGATAGTGGGTCCGGGGCTAATTTGGTGGACACTCGGTTTGCCCAGGTGCATGGTATGCAACTGAGTGTATTGGCCAAACCGGTCCCTATACTCTCTATTGATTCTAGACCTCTTGGTCAAGGTAGCTTGGTACAAGCTGTTCATAACATAGATCTTCGAGTAGGGGCAATACATAAAGAGCAATTGTCTTGTTATGTGTTGGAGGGTCTGCCTGCTCCTATTGTGTTGGGACTTCCTTGGTTGGCTAAACATAACCCAGTGATTGATTGGCAATCCAGAAAGATAAGCCAGTGGGGTGAATTTTGCAAGAATAACTGCATGAGCACGGTCATCGGTGCGGTTGTGCCTAGGACTTTGCCTCCTTTTCTGGAGGACTTTTGGGAGAAGTTCTCAGAGGAGGGGTGTAAAGAGTTACCTCCTCATCGCACATATGACTGCTCAATAAAGTTGCTTCCTGATGCCTTATCTCGTACTTTCCCAGGGGTCGGGAAGACGGATGATCCGGTTCCTATTCCTCAGGAGGGAGTTGTAGTGTCAGCTGTATGCTCTGAGCTTGAGGGGGAGGTATTGGGGGCTCAGGGGGACGCCCCTGTGGGACTTTCAGGGAGACTGATAGTTCCAGATCGCTTAAGACTGAAGGTTACAGAGAACCCTTACAAACGGATGGCTGATAGGAGGAGAGTTTCTGGTCTAGATCTGAGGGTGAACGATCTGGTGTGGTTGTCTACCAGGAATATAAAACTTAAAGTTCCCTCCTGGAGGTTGGGTCCCAGATTCATCGGGCCATACAGGATCAGTTCCATAATTAATCCTGTGGCATTTCGTCTGGACCTCCCTCCTACGTTTAAAATTCATAATGTGTTTCACAAGTCATTACTTAAAAAGTATGTGGCACCAGTCATACCGTCACCTCTACCTCCTCCTTCAGTGGTAGTCAATGATAACGTGGAAGTTCATTGGAGGGGGTATGGTCCTGAGGAGAGGACGTGGGTCCCTGCGTCTGATGATAACGCAGATCGATTGGTTCGGACCTTTCACACAATTTACCCGGACAGACCTGGTCATGAGGGTCCGGAGGCCCCTCGTAGAAGGGGGGGTACTGTCATGGGTGCATCGCCACGAAGATCGTCGCGATTGCACATTCTGACTTCTCACAGCTGAGCTGCTGTTTCTTTGTGTTTGGTAATGAGAGAGTTAATTTTACCTAGCTCTTTGCTAAGACTAGGTCCAGCCTCGCCCGGCTGCTTTGGATTATGTTCTAATTAGTTTCCTTTATATTCCTGCCAGTCTGGGTGTTTGATGCCGGTGAAAGCATTCATATAGTTTAGCAGACTGGAGCGGTTCTGAGAATACTTAAGCTAAGAGCTCCTTAGTTGTTTTTACTCTTACAGCTTATAGTTTATCTCTGAGACCTTAGGTGTTCCTACTGTGTGTGAGTGTTGTATGTAAGACTTTATTTACTTTATTTCTTGTCTTTCTTGTATGTCTTTCTGTTCATTAACCGTTACCTGTTCATTCCCTTTGGTGGTATTCAGGGTCCTTCTTAGGACTAGAATACAGTTGGCAGGGATTGATAGGAGACAGGGTTTACGCTGGTGGCCTGGACCTCTGTACCTTTAACAGTACCTCCAGGTTGAGGGATTAGTTAGGACCCCAGTTTAGGGTCAGCTTAGACCCCGGTCACCCTCTAGCCGGAGACAGCGTATAACGGATTCCGTTTTGACCCACTGGACTTTCTGTCAGGTAAATCTATGTTATCATATAGCTATGCGCATGTTATATAGTATGTTGCCCTTTTGATATAGATTATTGTCATCACATATATATATCTGCTACACAGCGTGACACTAGTACAACCATGAGTCTTCTTGGGAATGATGCAACAAGTTTTTCACACCTGGATTTTGGGATCCTCTGCCATTCTTCCTTGCAGATCTCTTCCAGTTCTGTCAGGTTGGATGGTGAACGTTGGTGCACAGCCGTTTTCAGGTCTCTCCTGAGATGCTCAATTGGGTTTAGGTCAGGGCTCTGGCTTGGCCAGTCAAGAATGGTCACAGAGTTGTTCTGAAGCCACTCCTTTGTTATTTCAGCTGTGTGCTTAGGGTCAGTGTTATGAATGTGCTAAAAATGGTTTCTGAGCAGAGGCTCCCTCTGGTGGTTACTGACAGTACTGAACCTTTCAGCGAAGAATGGCAATCTGGGATCACGGACTGGTCTGATATAAGGGAGGTTCCCTCCCATGATGGTTGCCGGTGATCAATTGTTCTTGTCTCAATTGTGGTTCCTGGTTCATTTGGAAGCTTGCTGAGTCTTGCCTGCATCTTCTGCTATCAGATAAGATATTTTCTGCTTTTATTTTTGTGCTTGCTTTTTGCATTGTTCCCTGCACTTCTGTGGAGGGCAGCCAGGTCCCCTCCGGGGGGCTTGTGTTCCTCTCAATTTATCTGGAGCCACTGTTGTTTGTTCATTTGCTTTTTCCTGTTTTTTCCGTGGCTGCGGCTTAGTTTTGTTACACCAGAGAACTGATTTAGGTGGTAGAGGTCGTGTGATCTCAGGTGTTTTTGCAATCAGTAGAGTTGGTATTTTTAGGGGGTTTTTTTGGATTGCAGTGAGTATCCTTTACTGTACTTTTCTGTCTAGACAGATTGGGCCCCAGTGTTTGCTCATTCTATTTTCTGTCTATGTCCGTGTTTCTTCTTGTCTAACCGCCATTACATGTTTGGGGGCTTCCTATTTTCTTTGGGGATCTGCTCCGGGGCATATAGCTTTCATCTTTCTGCCTTTAGGTGTAGTTATCTCTCAGGCTGTGACGAGGCATCTAGGATCAACGTAGGAACGCTCCACGGCTACCTCTAATTGTGTGGTTAGTTCAGGTTACTGCAATCCAATAGGTCCCAGCCTCTCTGGTGTATTGCCGTTTTTACTTACTCTCCTCAGCAAAACATAACAGGTCAGTGTCTTGTTGGAAGGTGAACTGTTATGATTTGGTAGCTGAGGAGAGCAGGCAAAAAAGGAAATACACCAGAGAGGTTGGAATCTATTGGATTGCAGTACCCTGACTAACCACCACAACTAAAGGCAGCCGTGGAGCGTACCTACGTTGGTCCTAGACGCCTCGTCACAGCCTGAGAAGCTAACTACACCTAAAGACAGAAAGAGGAAAACTATCTGCCCTGGAGCAGATCCCCAAAGAACATAGGAAGCCCCCAAACATGTAATGGCGGTTAGACAAGAGGAAATACAGACACAGACAGAAAATAGTATGAGCAAACGTTGGGGCCCAAACTTACTAGATAGAAAAGGATAGGAAGGACACTTACTGCAATCCCAAAAAACCCTAAAAAGTACCAACTCTACTAATTACAAAAACAGTTGAGATCACACGACCTCTACCACCTAAATTAGTTCTCTGGTGTAACAAAACTAAACAGCAGCCACTGAAAAAACTGGAAAAGGCAAATGAACAAACAACAGTGGCAGAACTAAACTGAGAGGAGCACAAGCCCCCGGAGGGGACCCGGCAGACCCCCACAGAAGTGCAGGACAAAATGCAAAAAGCAAGCACCAAAAAACTAAAAGAAAAAAATGTCTTATCTGTTAGCAGAAGATGCAGGCACGAAACAGCAAGCTTCAAAGTGAACAGGAATCGAAGATGAGACCAGAACAATTGATCACCGGCAACCCTGATGGGAGGGAACCTCCCTTATATAAGACCAGTCAGTAACACCTGATCGCCAATTTCACAATCTTCATTGAATAGTTCAGTACTGTTTGTAACCACCAGAGGGAGCTTCTGCTCAGAATTCATTTCTAGCACATTCACAACAGTGAACCTTTGGCCAAGTCTGAGTTCCAGAACACTCTAGAAGAGGTTTTCATCCAGGATATCTCTGTACTTGGCCACATTCATGTTTCCTTCAATTGCAACCAGTCGTCCTGTCCCTGCAGCTGAAAAACACCCCCATAGCATGATGCTTGCCACCACCATGTTTCACTGTTGGGATTGTAGTGGGCAGGTGATGAGCAGTGCCTGTTTTTTTCCACACATACTGCTTAGAATTATCACCAGAAAGTTCTCTCTTCGTCTCATCAGACCAGAGAATCTTATTTCTTATAGTCTGGGAGTCCTTCATATGTTTTTTAGCAAACCCTATGCGGGCTTTCATATGACTGTCACTGAGGAGAGGCTTCCGTTGGGCCACTCTGCCATAAAGGCCCGACTGGTGGAGGGCTGCAGTGATAGTTGACTTTGTGGAACTTTCTCCCAACTCCATACTGCATCTGTGGAGCTCAGCCACAGTGATCTTGGAGTTCTTTTTTACCTCTCTCACCAAGGCTCTTCTACAATTGCTCAGTTTGGCTGGACAGCCAGATCTAGGAAGACTTTTGGTGGTTCCAAACTTCTTCCATTTAAGGATTATGGTGGCCACTGTGCTTAGGAACCTTGAGTACTGCAGAAATTCTTTTGTAACCTTGGCTAGATCTGTGACTTGTCACAATTCTGTCTCTGACCTCCTTGACTTGTTCGTTTGACCTCATGATTCTCATTTGGTCTGACATGCAATGTGAGCTGTGAGGTCTTAGGCTACTTTCACACATCAGGTTTTTGGCGTTTTCTGCCGGATCCATCTACCGGATCTGTCTAAAATCCGGATCTGTTTCATCCGTTTTTTATTCGTTTTTCGACGGATTACGACGGATCCGGTTTTTAAAAACGACCTTTGGGGGCTCCCAAACGTGATTGGCTACTGAAAACCTATATACAGTTATATGAAAAAGTTTGGGCACCCCTATTAATCTTAAGCTTAATGTTTTATAAAAATTGGTGTTTTTGCAACACCTATTTCAGTTTGATATATCTAATAACTATTGGACACAGTAATGTTTCTGCCTTGAAATGAGGTTTATTATACTAACAGAAAATGTGCATCCATACAAAATTTGACAGGTGCATAAGTATTGCCACCCATATCATTTTCTTATTTTAAATACTCCTACTTCTTTTTACTGACTTACTAAAGCACTTTTTTTGGTTTTGTAACCTCATTGAGCTTTGAACTTCATAGCCAGGTGTATGCAATCATGAGAAAAGCTACTTAAAGTGGCCACTTGCAAGTTGTTCTCCTGTTTGAATCTCCTCTGAAGAGTGGCATCATGGGCTCCTCAAACAACTGTCAAATGATTTGAAAACAAAGATTATTCAACATAGTTGTTCAGGGGAAGGATACAAAAAGCTGTCTCAGAGATTTAACCTGTCAGTTTCCACTGTGAGGAGCATAGTAAGGAAATGGAAGAACACAGGGACAGTTCTTGTTAAGGCCAGAAGTGGCAGGCCAAGAAAAACATCAGAAAGGCAGAGAAGAAGAATGGTGAGATCAGTCAAGGACAATCCTCAGACCACCTCCAGAGAGCTGCAGCATCAACTTGCTGCAGATGGTGTCACTGTGCATCGGTCAACTATACAACGCACTTTGCACAAGGAGAAGCTGTATGGGAGAGTGATGCGAAAGAAGCCGTTTCTGCAAGCACGCCACAAACAGAGTCGGCTGAGGTATGCAAAAGCACATTTAGAGAAGCCAATTTCTTTTTGGAAGAAGGTCCTGTGGACTGATGAAACCAAGATTGAGTTGTTTGGTCATACAAAAAGGCGTTATGATTGGCGTCAAAAAAACACAGCATTCCAAGAAAAACACTTGCTACCCACAGTAAAATTTGGTGGAGGTTCAATCATGCTTTGGGGCTGTGTGGCCAATGCCGGCACCGGCAATCTTGTTAAAGTTGAGGGACGCATGGATTCCACTCAGTATCAGCAGATTCTTGACAATAATGTTCAAGAATCAGTGACAAAGTTGAAGTTACCCAGGGGATGGATCTTTCAGCAAGACAATGATCCAAAACACCGCTCCAAATCTACTCAGGCGTTCATGCAGAGGAACAATTACAATGTTCTGGAATGGCCATCCCAGTCCCCAGACCTGAATATCATTGAACATCTGTGGGATCATTTGAAGAGGGCTGTCCATGCTCGGCGACCATCAAACTTAACTGAACTGGAATTGTTTTGTAAAGAGGAATGGTCAAAATTACCTTCATCCAGGATCCAGGAACTCATTAAAAGCTACAGGAAGCGACTAGAGGCTGTTAGAGGATCTACTAAATATTAATGTCACTTTTCTGGTGAGGTGCCCATACTTATGCACCTGTCAAATTTTGTTTGGATGCAGATTGCACATTTTCTCTTAGTACAATAAACCTCATTTCAAGGCAGAAACATTACTGTGTCCAATAGTTATTAGATATATCAAACTGAAATAGCTGTTGCAAAAACACCAATTTTTATAAAACATTAAGCTTAAGATTAATAGAGGTGCCCAAACTTTTTCATATAACTGTATATACAGTGTTCCTACAGCCCATCTTTGACAGGTTGTACAGGAGCAAGTGCAGGTTGGAGAGAAGAGCAAGTGGCTGGCAAAGATGGACGGAGTGATGGCAAACATTCTGAAGAATTATGTGGATTTCACTGTTTGGAGGCGAATCGTTTGAAAGCGATTGTTCTGGAGAAGGAGCGAGAGAGTCAGCAGCGCATCATGTATCTGCGCCGTAGACGTTTGTGGATCCACCCCGTCACAGCCCAGAGAATGACACGTGGGGTGTGTTCTACACTATACATGGAGCTACGAGGAAACCCTGAGAAGTTTTTCTCATATGTTCGGATGCAAATGGAGAACTTTGATTTATTGGTGGAACAAATTGGACACCTCATCAGAAGTGACACATATTGCCGCTTCTCCATTTCACCGGCGGAGCGTCTGATGTTGACTCTTCGGTAAGCCATATTTATTGTATCTCCTCCTTTTAAAGCACACTTGTAACTGTAATGTTGTTGGTAGTTTGTAATAATTCTTTTTATAGTATCTCCAACTGTTAAAGCTGACTTATAACTTATGTTATTGCTGTTATTTTGAACTCATTTGTCACCTTTTTTTTATTCACAGATTCCTTGCAACTGGAGAATCCCTTTTGTCACTCCATTTCCAGTTCAGACTTGGGATTTCCACCATCTCTGGAATTGTGAAGCACACATGCCGTGCATTGTGGGACTCTTTACATGGCGAGTTTATACCACATCCAACAACGGAGAGTTTTCTGGAAATTGCTGATAAATTCCAAAAAATCTGTCAGTTTCCAAATTGCTTGGGTGCAGTGGACGGGAAACATATCCGCATTGTCAAACCTGCTGGATCTGGATCCGAATATTTTAATTATAAAAAAAATATTTCTCCATTGTGCTCATGGCCATCGCTGACACTGAATACAAATTTATAGCGGCTGATATTGGGGCCTATGGTGTTATGATTTGGTAGCTGAGGAGAGCAGGCAAAAAAGGCAATACACCAGAGAGGTTGAAATCTACTGGATTGCAGTACCCTGACTAACCACCACAACTAAAGGCAGCCGTGGAGCGTACCTACGTTGGTCCTAGACGCCTCGTCACAGCCTGAGAAGCTAACTACACCTAAAGATAGAAAGAGGAAAACTATCTGCCCCGGAGCATATCCCCAAAGAACATAGGAAGCCCCCAAACATGTAATGGCGGTTAGACAAGAGGAAATACAGACACAGACAGAAAATATATGAGCAAACGTTGGGGCCCAATCTTCCTAGAAAGAAAAGGATAGGAAGGACACTTACTGCATTCCAAAAAACCCTAAAAAAATACCAACTCACTAATTGCAAAAACACCTGAGATCACACGACCTCTACCACCTAAATTAGTTCTCTGGTGTAACAAAACTAAGCAGCAGCCACTGAAAAAACTGGAAAAGGCAAATGAACAAATAACAGTGGCTCAGATAAACTGAGAGGAGCACAAGCCCCCGGAGGGGACCTGGCTGACCTCCACAGAAGTGCAGGACAAAATGCAAAAAGCAAGCACAAAAATAAAAGCAGAAAATATCTTATCTGTTAGCAGAAGATGCAGGCAAGACACAGAAAGCTTCCAAGAGAACCAGGAACCAAAGTTGAGACAAGAACAATTGATCACCGGCAACCCTGATGGGAGGGAACCTCCCTTATATAAGACGAGTCTGTAACACCTGATTGCCAATCTTCACAATCTTCATTGAATAGTTCAGTACTGTTTGTAACCACCAGAGGGAGCTTCTGCTCAGAATTCATTTCTAACACATTCACAACAGTACCCCCCCTTGAGGAGGGGTCACCGAACCCTCATTTGGGCAACCAGGTCGGTCAGGATGAGCTCTGTGATACGCACGGATCAGTCTCCTAGCATGGATGTCCGAAGCAAACACCCAAGAATTGTCCTCCTGACCATAACCTCTCCACTTAACCAAATACTGGAGTTTCCGTCTAGAAAAACGAGAATCCAATATTTTCTCAACCACATACTCCAGATTGCCCTCAACCAAAACAGGGTCAGGAGGCGCAGCCATAGGAACCACTGGCTCGACAAACCTCTTCAATAAGGACTTGTGGAACACGTTATGGATCTTAAATGTCCCTGGAAGAAGTAAACGAAAGGAAACAGGATTAAGAATCTCCATGATCTTATAAGGTCCAATGAACCTAGGCTTAAACTTAGGAGATGCAACTTTCATAGGGATATTTCTTGAGGACAACCAGACCAAGTCCCCCACTTCAAACCGAAGACCATCAGTCCTATGCCGGTTGGCAAACCGCTGGGCCCTCTCCTGAGAGAGGGACAACCTCTCCACTACCTGGTCCCAAATCTGCTGCATACGCTCCACAACAGAGTCAACACCTGGACAGACAGAAGCCTCCGTCTGTCCTGAAGAAAATCGAGGGTGAAACCCAAAATTGCAGAAAAATGGAGACATCAAAGTGGCAGAGCTAGCCCAATTATTAAGAGCAAACTCAGCCAAAGGCAAAAAAGAGACCCAATCATCTTGATCAGCAGACACAAAGCATCTCAGATAAGTCTCCAATGTCTGGTTTGTTCTCTCAGTTTGTCCATTGGTCTGAGGATGAAAAGCCGAGGAGAAAGACAATTGAACACCAAGTTTAGAACAAAAAGTCCTCCAAAATCTGGAAACAAACTGGACTCCTCTGTCAGACACAATGTTCTCAGGAATGCCGTGTAACCGAACCACGTGCTGAAGGAACAAAGGCACCAATTCGGAGGAGGAAGGCAACTTAGGTAATGGCACAAGATGTATCATTTTGGAAAACCTATCACAAATCACCCAGATAACGGTCATTCTCTGAGAAACAGGGAGGTCGGAAATAAAATCCATAGAGATATGGGTCCATGGTCTCTTGGGCACAGGCAATGGCATCAACAAACCACTAGAGCGAGACCAAGGCTTGGAGCGAGAGCAAGTCCCGCAGGACTGCACAAATTCCCTGACGTCACGAGACAAAGTAGGCCACCAAAAGGACCGACTAACCAAGTCTCTGGTACCAAAAATTCCGGGATGACTGGCCAACGCGGAACAATGAATCTCAGACATCACACTCTTTTTCCACCGGTCTGGGACAAACAATTTCCCAATAGGGCAGCGCTCGGGTTTATCCTCCTGACACCCTTCCAGAGCCAGTCACAAATTGGGCGAGATGAAAGAACTACACCCTCTTTCAAAATAACAGCAGGATCAGATAACTCAGGAGAGTCCGCAAGGAAACTCCTCGAGAGGGCATCCGCTTTAACATTCTTAGTGCCAGGAAGAAAGGAAACCACAAAATTAAAACGTGTGAAAAACAAGGCCCACCTGGCCTGTTTAGGATTAAGTCGCTTGGCTGATTCCAGATAAACCAGATTCTTATGGTCCGTGAGGACCACCACCTGATGTTTGGCTCCCTCCAGCCAATGTCTCCAATCTTCAAAAGCCCACTTCATGGCCAATAACTCCCAATTACCTACGTCATAATTACGTTCAGTTGGAGAAAATTTTCGAGAGAAAAAGGCACAAGGGTTACTTTTAGAGGTCTCTGGATCTCTTTGGGACAAAACGGCACCTGCCCCAATTTCAGAGGCATCAACCTCCACCTGAAATGGCAGAGAAACATCAGGCTGCCGTAGAACAGGAGCAGAAGTGAATCTCTGCTTAAGTTCCTGAAACGCAGAGACTGCCTCAGGAGGCCAATTCACCACATCAGAACCCTTCTTGGTCAAATCAGTCAATGGTTTAACAATAACAGAGAAATTACCAATAAATTTACGATAAAAATTGGCAAAACCCAAGAATCTCTGAAGAGCCTTTAATGAAGTAGGTTGGACCCAATCACAGATGGCCTGAACCTTGACCGGGTCCATTTCAATAACAGATGGGGACAAAATGAATCCCAGAAATGAGATCCTCTGTACGCCAAAAAGACACTTTGATCCCTTCACATACAGAGCATTCTCTGTCAAAATCTGGAACACAGTCCGAACATGTTTCACATGAGAGTCCCAGTCATTGGAAAAAATCAAGATATCATCCAAATAAACAATCAGAAATTTATCCAGAAAATTACCTGAAAATGTCATTCACGAAGGACTGGAAGACGGAAGGAGCATTAGTGAGCCCAAAGGGCATCACTAGGTACTCAAAATGCCCCTCTGGGGTATTAAATGCCGTCTTCCATTCATCTCCGTGCTTAATGCGAATAAGGTTTTACGCCCCCCTGAGGTCAATCTTGGTAAACCAAGTAGCACTTTTCACCCTGGAAAACAGGTCAGAAATCAAGGGTAACGGATATTGATATTTCACAGTGATATTGTTCAAGAGACGATAATCAATACACGGCCTTAATGAACCATCCTTTTTGGCCACAAAGAAAAAACCGGCACCCAAGGGTGAAGAGGATGGTCTGATATGACCCTTCTCCAATGACTCCTTGATATAAGACCGCATAGCGTCATGTTCAGGTACAGACAAGTTAAAAAGGCGACCTTTAGGGAATTTACTACCAGGCACTAATTCAATAGCGCAGTCATAGCTCCTATGGGGGGGCAAGGATGCAGATTTACTTTGCTAAACACATCAGAAAAATCAGTCAAAAAGTCAGGAACATCCTGAGCCTGGGGAGAGGCAGAAAAAACAGGAGTGTTGGCATTAACACATTGGCAGCCCCAACTGGTTACAGACACAGATTTCCAATCCAAAACAGGATTATGAGACTGTAACCAAGGGAAACCCAGTACAACAATGTCATGCAGATTATACAGCACCAAAAATTTGCAACTCTCCTGATGATCAGGTTCAACCCTCATTATCACCTGAGTAGAGAACTGGGGTTTATTCTCAGCCAAAGGGGTAGAATCAATCCCCAGTAGGGGAATAGACTTCCGTAGGGGTATCAAGGGAAACCCACAACGTTTAGCAAAATCAAAATCCATCAGGTTAATAGCTGCTCCCGAATCAACAAAAGCCTGAGCAGAAAATGTGGACAGGGAGCAAATCAGGGTAACAGTCAACAGAAATTTAGTCTGAACACTACCCAAGATAACTGAGCGTGCAAAACGTCTTCCCCGCTTAGGGCAGACTGAAATAGCATGAGAGGCGCCACCACAGTAGAAACATAACCCATTGCGTTTTCGAAACTCATGACGCTGTGCCCCAGAAGCCACTCTATCACACTGCATGGGTTCAGAAGCTGGTTCACAAGGCAACACTATTCCACGCATACCTCTACGCTCACGCAAACGTCTGTCAATTTGAATCGCTAATGACAGAATCATTGAGACCAGAGGGAGCAGGGAAACCCACCATAACATCTTTTACATTCTCTGACAGACCCTTCCGAAAAAGGGCTGCCAAAGCATCATCATTCCATTTGGTCAGGACTGCCCACCTTCGGAATCTCTGACAGTATAACTCAGCGTCCTCAAGCCCCTGATTTAATGCCAACAAGGCGTTTTCAGCTTGATCAGTGACATTAGGTTCATCGTGCAATAACCCCAGAGCCAGAAAAAATGCATCAACATTACTCAAAACAGGATCCCAGGTGTCAGGGAAAAAGCCCAATCCTGAGGATCGCCGCGCAGTAGAGAGATGACAATTTGAACCTGCTGTGCTGCGTTCCCTGAGGACTTAGGTTTTAAGGCAAAAAACAACTTACAGTTATTTTTGAAATTCAGAAATTTAGCTCGATCCCCTAAAAACAAATGTGGCATGGGGATCCTAGGTTCCACAACCGGCAACCCTGCAAGATAGGTAGCAATACTCCGAACTTCAGTGGCAAGCTGATCCACACGGCCAGACAACTGTGCAAACTCCATTGAGAGAAAAAAAAAATCCTCAGCACCCAGAGAAAAAGAGGGAAAGAAAAAAAAAAAAATCTCTGACAACTCTGACAATTTTTTTTTTTTTTACACTATCTTTCCCTTCTGTGAGTACCATATAATTTTCAGTTTGGCCGGTGATACTGTTATGATTTGGTAGCTGAGGAGAGCAGGCAAAAAAGGCAATACACCAGAGAGGTTGGAATCTACTGGATTGCAGTACCCTGACTAACCACCACAACTAAAGGCAGCCGTGGAGCGTACCTACGTTGGTCCTAGACGCCTCATCACAGCCTGAGAAGCTAACTACACCTAAAGATAGAAAGAGGAAAACTATCTGCCCCGGAGCAGATCCCCAAAGAACATAGGAAGCCCCCAAACATGTAATGGCGGTTAGACAAGAGGAAATACAGACACAGACAGAAAATAGTATGAGCAAACGTTGGGGCCCAATCTTCCTAGAAAGAAAAGGATAGGAAGGACACTTACTGCATTCCAAAAAACCCTAAAAAAATACCAACTCACTAATTGCAAAAACAGCTGAGATCACACGACCTCTACCACCTAAATTAGTTCTCTGGTGTAACAAAACTAAGCAGCAGCCACTGAAAAAACTGGAAAAGGCAAATGAACAAATAACAGTGGCTCAGATAAACTGAGAGGAGCACAAGCCCCCGGAGGGGACCTGGCTGACCTCCACAGAAGTGCAGGACAAAATGCAAAAAGCAAGCACAAAAATAAAAACAGAAAATATCTTATCTGTTAGCAGAAGATGCAGGCAAGACACAGCAAGCTTCCAAGAGAACCAGGAACCAAAGTTGAGACAAGAACAATTGATCACCGGCAACCCTGATGGGAGGGAACCTCCCTTATATAAGACCAGTCTGTAACACCTGATTGCCAATCTTCACAATCTTCATTGAATAGTTCAGTACTGTTTGTAACCACCAGAGGGAGCTTCTGCTCAGAATCCATTTCTAACACATTCACAACACTATGGCCTTTCCAATGATTCTCAAGTATTCAAATTGTCAGCAATGGGGCGTCATCTCTATGAAAACATCTTCCAATTCCCACGCCCTAGACCGCTGCCTGAAACATCAGGGCCACCAATGCCTTTTGCTTGCGTAGGGGATGAAGCCTTTCGGCTATCAAAACACCTGCTGAAACCATACTCAGCAGTGGATTGACGCCAACTAAAATAATTTTTAATTACCGCCTCACACGAGCACGAAGAATGGTGGAATGTGCTTTTGGTATTCTGATAGCCAAATGGCGTGTTCTATTGACCGCTATCAACCTTAAGACAGAAATTGTGGACGAGGTGGTCAAAGCTTGTGTGGTCCTGCACAATTTTGTTATATGCAAGGAACAAATTTCCGTTGATGAACATTCTGAAGAAACCACCTTGCATGATTACCAGAACATTACGTATAGAAGTTCTGTGGCAGTTTCAAGAATGAGGGATAAATTTGCAGAATACTTTTTCACCTGAAGGAAGAATAAACTGGCGGTATGAGAGAGTTTGAAAAATTGCTCTGGGACCTTGTAACCAAAAGTCATTTACCTTCTGTACCCACAGTATTTTACCTTTTATACCCAACGTTTTGTACCTTGTTGTGTTTTACCTACAGTATTTTACCTTTTATACCCAAAGTTGTGTACCTGGTTGTGTATTACCCAAAGTATTTCACCTTAAATACCCAAAGTTGGGTACCTGGTTGTGTATACCTAATCAATTTTACCTTCGTTAACCACAGTATTTTACCTTGTTTTAAACATATTTAACCTTATAAATAAATTAAAGCCAAATTTTTAACCAACAAATTGTGATTTTATTTACACAATAGTAATAATTCTTATTACATGTAAAAAAATTTAATTGGATGAAAAAAAATTTTTTTTCAGAAATTTACATAGTGTGGGGTGGAGATAATGCTGGAGGGTCTGTCAGCTTGGGACACTTCGACATTGGGAGTGTGGAGAGAGGAATGGGATGGTGGTGGGGGAAGGATCAGTAGGTTAAAACAGGTGAAGGGGTGGAGAAAGAAAAAGAACGGGTGGACATGTGGGAAGCAGAAGAGGTGGTGGGTGGTGGAAAGGAGGGTTGGGCAGGGACTGGAGGTGGGGATGATGTGTTTGGGAAGTGGTATGGGGTGGTATGTTGGTACAGGGAAGGATGTTGGTATGGGGCAGGTTGCTGGTACGGGGCAGGTTGCTGGTATTGCATGGGAGGGGGAGGAGGGACAGTGGCTGGAGGGGGGGGCAGGTGTGGGAGGAACTACCGGGGTGGGTGGAGGAGCTTGGGAGCTAACCTGCGCTAGAGCAGAGTGGCACGATTGCGTTACATGCATCTGCTGGTGAGGAGATAGCGTATCCATGCGCTCGACTACAGACCGGAAAAAGGTGTGGTTTGGAGATCTACTTGCATCTGAATGAATCTTAAGCAGAAGTGTTTTCAACTTCAGAATACTGTTGTTGAGCATAATAAATCCTGCGGCCATTTGCTCAGACAACACTTTCAAACAGTTCTGGAAGGATGCATTCAGATGCAAGAACTCAGGCGCATAGCTCTTTTCCTGACCCCTCTGGCACTGCCGCCCAGTACCCACAGGTGTACTAGAGGTGGCAGCGGCAGAGGTGTGGGGTAAAGGAAAAGCTATATCCTCACCAGCAGATTCATGCAACGCAGTCGGCCACGATGCTCCAGCGCTGGTAGATGGGACAGAGGGATCAGATGTGAGGGAAGGCTGGGAAGGTGCAGATGGGCAGGGGCGGTCGAAGTGTCCCTCGGTGACGGACTCATGAGGGATCGCCCCAGAAGGGTCCAACTGTGCAGGCTCCCGAGTGCTGCTGATGGTGCTGTGGAATAAAGAGAAAAAAAATAAAATTAATATATTGATATTGCATGGCCCTGGCTGAAAAACAAAAAAATTGTTAAACATTTTTGGGGTGTGTAATATTTACCTTCTGGTCACAATAGTTGCCCGGAGGAACGACAGTGCGTGCGCATACTTATACTTGCTCCTGCGTCCTCCAGATCCACTCGGGGACGCATCTCTTAGTTGCATTCCTTCTTGAAACGATCCCTGATAGACCGCCACCGCTTGACAATTTTCTCACCTGAAAAGTGAAAGCACAAATTGGTTAGTATACAACATCAGTGTTTCCCAAACTCCAGTCCTAACAGCCCTCACGGGTCATGTTTTCAGGATTTCCATAGTGTTGCACAGGTGAGAGAATTCCTGATGCCTTGATGATACTTCCACCATCTGTGCAATACAAAGGAAATCCTGAAAACATGACCCGTGGGCAGAGCCGGCTCCAGGTTTTTATAGGCCCCCGGCGAAAGAGTCTCAGTGGGCCCCTTTAACACAGTCCACGATTCATGATGCACAGATACTGCAGAGAAATATGCGTATAGTACAATGCCAAACACTTCTCTTCCATTACATGAGTGATATCTATTGTAAATTCTACAGTAGCTCAGAAACCGCCAAATCCTCACAGCGCACAATACAGACTGGACAGTACAGTCCTCCATACAATATTATGGGCACCACATAGTCCTCCATACAGTATTATGGGCCAAATATAATGCTCCATAAAGAATATTGGACCCCAAATATACTGATTTTTGTGTTACTCACTGTAAAATCCTTTTCTCCGAGACGCTCATTGGGGGACACAGGACTGTGGGTGTATGCTACTGCCGCTAGGAGGATGACACTAAGTAGATATAAAAAAAGGTTAGCTCCTCCTCCGCCGTATACACTCGACACTGGCCGCAGGCGAACCCAGTTTAGTGCAAAAAGCAGTAGGACAAAAAGTAAATCAGTGTTAACACAGGTACAATATATCCAGAAATAAACCCACCGGAACAGACAAAAATAGAATTAACTCAAAAACGAAGCCATCTGGCTATCAGGGTGGGTGCTGTGTCCCCCAATGAGCGTCTCGGAGAAAAGGATTTTTACGGTGAGTAACATAAAAATCCGTATTTCTCCTTCGTCTCATTGGGGGACACAGGACTTTGGGACGTCCCAAAGCAGTTCCTTGGGTGGGAAACCGACTCCACAGTATAAGTCGTAACCAGGCATTGCCTATAGGTGCGCTACCGCGCCCTGAAGAATCCTTCTACCCAGACTTGCATCCGCTGAAGCCTGAGTATGGATATTATAATGTTTAGAGAAAGTATGCAGACTGGACCAGGTTGCCGCCTTACAAACCTGTTCCGCCGAAGCCTGATGCCGAAGAGCCCAGGAGGCACCCACCGCTCTGGTGGAGTGAGCCCTGATTCCTGCGGGAACCACCGCGCCTCTGATGCGGTAGGCCTCCTGAATGGTTAATCAAATCCATCTGGCCAAAGTTGATCTTAAGGCAGCGAGTCCCTTCCTGCAACCCTCAGGGAGGATGAACAGCGTGTCTGTCTGCCAAAAGGATGCCATCCGTGATACATACCTCCTGATTGCTCTCACCAGATCCAGCGTATGGAGAGCTTTCTCCACTGGGTGTGTCAGAGCTGGGCAAAATGAGGGCAAAACAATGTCCTCATTGATATGAAATGAGGACACGACCTTTGGCAAAAAAGGTGGTGTTGGCCTGAGCACCACCTTATCGTGATGAAAAAGTAAGTACGGAGCTCGGCAAGATAGTGCCGCCAGCTCCGAGACCCGCCTTTGGATGTTATGGCTACCAAAAACACCACCTTCCAAGAAAGGTATGTCAAGGAAACTTCCTGAAGAGGCTCAAATGGAGATTCCTTGAGAACTCCCAGAACAAGGTTGAGATCCCGGATGTCTAAGGGAGCCCTGTAGGGGGGCACTATGTGGACAACCCCTGAATAAAGGTCTTAACCTGTAAATTAGTAGCGATTCTATGCTGAAAAAGAACAGACAAGGCTGATATCTGTCTTCTAAGAGTGCTTGGCGCTAGGCCTGAATCTAGGCCAACTTGGAGAAATGCCAAAATGTTAGGAACTGAAAACTGAAGCGGGGAATAACCGTGTTCCCTGCACCATGTAATGAAGGCCTTCCAAGTATGGTGGTAGATACGAGCCGAGGCGGGTTTTCGGGCGCTAGCCATTGTGGCAGTGACCCTCTGGGAGAATCCGGCCTGGTCAGGATCCAAGATTCAACGGCCAGGCCATCAAACACAGGACCGCTGAGTTCTGGTGGTAAACTGGACCCTGGGAGAGAAGATCCGCGCTCTGGCAGACGCCAGGGTGCGTCGGCGAGCAGCTGTACCAGCTTTGCGTACCATGAGCAACGAGGCCAATCCGGAGCAACTAATATCGCTGGGACCCCCTCTATCTTGATCTTTCTGATCACCTTTGGGAGCAGAGCTAACGATGGAAACAAGTACGGGAGGTGAAACTGATTCCACGGTAGAACCAGGGCGTCCACTGCAATTGCCTGCGGATCCCGGTATCGGGAGACGAAGTTGGGTACCTTTGCGTTTATTCTGGAGGCCATCAGGTCCACATCTGGAGTTCCCCAGCGTAGGCATATCTGCTGAAATACGTTGGGATGGAGCGACCATTCCTCAGATACTATCCCCTGACGGCTGAGGAAATCCGCTGCCCAGTTCTCGCCCGGATTGTGGACCGCCGATATAACAGAGTGATTTCTTTCTGCCCAGGCCAGAATATGTTTTACCTCGTGCCTGGCCACCCTGCTGTGGGTACCTCCCTGAGGATTTATCGGCCGTGGCATTGTCCGATTGTATTCGGACAGGGCGGCCAGCCAGATGATGGTGAAAATGCCTCAGAGCCAGCCGAACAGCCAGAATCTCTAGAATATTGATCGGGAGGGTTGATTCCTGCAGGGACTAAGCTCACTGTGTTGTGTAGTAGCGAAACACTGCTCCCCATCTGAGAAGGCTGGCGTCCGTTGTGACTATCAGCCAATGGACTGGGGGGAAATATCGCCCTTGTTGAAGAGTGGTGCTCCTTGTCCACCATGTAAGTGTCTGTCTGACCTGCGGAGACAGACGGCACCGGAGATTGAGAGAGTAAGGGCTCCCGTCCCAAGCTGCCAAGAGGGCATGCTGAAGGGGGCGGAGATTAAATTGTGCAAACGGAATGGCCTTGATTGCTGCCAACATCCTTCCTAAGACCCTCATGCAAAACAGGATGGTGTGAGGAATTGGCTGGCGAAGGATTCGTACCTCCTGACGGAGAACTAGGGCCTTGTCCCGAGGGAGGATTATCAAACCTCGAGCGGTGTCGAAAATCATCCTTAAAAAGGTGATCTTCCGAGATGGCACGGGAGATGATTTTTTCAAATTCACCAGCCACCCCAGGCGAACCAGAGTGTCTAGCGTAATGCTGACACTTTCCTCGCAGGCCTGAAAAGACGGACCCTTGACGAGGAGATCGTCTAAATATGGCAAGACGACTATCCTCCGGGAGTGCAGAATGGACACAACGGCAGCCATGACTTTTGTGAACACACTGGGGGCTGTGGCTAGCCCGAAGGGCAAGGCTGCGAATTGAAAGTGAAGGTTGCTGAATGCAAACCGCAGAAACCTCTGATGAGGGGGGAATATGGGGATGTGAAGATAGGCATCCTGGATGTCTATTGACGCTAGAAATTCCCCCTTTTCCATTGCTGCAATGACCGAGTGGAGAGACTCCATTCGGAAATGTCGAACTCTGACCAACCTGTTCAGACGTTTTAGGTCCATAATGGGCCTTACAGTGCTGTCTTTCATGGGTACTATGACCAGGTTGGAATAGAACCCCTGACCTCTCTCGATCTCCGGTACTGGAATGAAAACCCCGCTGCGCCGAAGAGATTCGACAGCCTTGAATAAGGCGTGAACCCGGGTTTCTTCTTTGGGGAGTTGCGAGGGAAAAAACGATTTGAGGGATGGCTGTTAAACTCTATCTTGTACCCCGAGTAGACTAACTCCCTGACCCACTTGTCGTGAGTGACCGATAGCCAGGCCGCCCACTCTGGACCCTGCCTCCAGTCATTTGGCCGAAAATCTTTGGGACCTAGACCCTCTAGATTTCGGCTGTTGGGATCGCATCCTTCCCAAAGGGTTGGTCTTGTAAGAGACCTGACGATCTCTGGCCGACCTGAGCCGCCGGAGCGTGCGCCGTGGCCCAACCTGGGTCGCGAAAGGCCCTAAACCGAGGCTGAGGCTGTCGGCGAAAGGACTATCTACTTTTTTTTGCTGAGGAAGGAAACTGATTATCCCTCCTGTAGAATCAGATATCAGCTGATCCAGCTTCTCGCCAAATAATCGGCCACCCTGATAAGGTAAAGACGTAAGGGACTTCTTTGAGGTTGAGTCTGCTCGCCATGTCCTCAACCACAAAGCTCTCCTAATAGCAATCGCGTTGGCAGCAGCTAGTGCTGCGCAATTTGCCGCATCCATGGAAGCATTAATCAAAAAATCTCCTGCAAGAGCGATCTGATTGGAAATCTCAATTACCTCTGAGGGCACATCCACACCGTGGAGTGCTCTATTTAGAGACTCCGACCAGGATATCATGGCCTTAGCTACCCAAGTCGCTGCAAAAGAGGGAGAGAGAGCAGAGCCTGATGCCTCAAATGCTGAGCGAGCCAAGCTTTCAATTAGACGGTCCGTCGGATCTCTGATTGAGGAACCGTTGGGAAGGGAAAGGAGCGTCTTAGACGCTAAACGCAACACCGGAGGGTCGACTGCAGGAGATTCGGCCCATTTCTTAAGGAGATCAGGGGCAAAGGGATATCTGGTATTGAGAGCTTTTGCCCTGAAAAGCGCTTGTCCTGCTTTTCTCGGTGGCGCTGCACTGGCCCTCAAATTCAGGGTGAGCGCCAAACACCTTATGAGCCTGTCTGGCCCGCTTGAAGGACACCTTATGACCAGAGGCCAAGGTGGATTCATCATCTACTCCAAGGGTTTGATTAACGGCCTCAATGAGACTGTCGATTGTCTCTTGACAATTAGGTGCCTCCAGATTGAGGGAGCCTTCGGAGTCAGAGTCCGAATTTTGTTCATTCGCCTCCGGTGGTGAGGGAGAACGAGAAACGGAACTGATAGCTGCCGAGGCCCCGGACGGCACAAGCGACGCTGTGTGGGTTCGCTTCCCCCGCGTCTGCTTGGTGAGAGCGCGGCCCCTGCAAGACGGAGGTTCCTGAGAAATGGCCAAGACGGGTGAACCACTGTCCGTGACCCTATCGGGAGCTTCAAGGGACTCGATTGCTCTCATTAATGATGCCATAGGGGCAGGGCCCATTCCTGGGGACCTGACGCACTGGGCTCAGTTATAGGTGAGGGCTCCTGGGCACGTTCGGAGTCACAGGCTTCAAGACCCGATTAGTCTGGGTGTGCGGAAAAGGGGACCTACAGGCAATGCATGCGGTATACAACACCGTGTGAGTCTTAGCCCTTCTGGACATACTGGATTTGTGCCGCAATGATTTGAGGCAGCAACAAAAATAGGGTGCAGCGGAGCGGAGTGCAGAGGAGTGCAGCGGAGCGGAGCATAGTTGAGCTACCAGGCTGGAGGTAGTAGCACTTACCCCAGTCCTGTGTCCCCGGACGTCTTTGAATGGCGTGCAGTGGGTGCAGAAGAGGCCACGGAGGCTGCAGCTGTCAGGTGCAATCTCCTGACTTCAAAAAGCGCGCCCAGTTCAGGGGGGCGTGCCTAAAATAGCTGAGGACCTTTGGGGGGAGGGATCCCGAGTCACAGCCTAGCGCCGGCCGAAGCCGGAGGCTAAATTTGCTGGTGGGAGCGGCGATTCCGGCCGCGGCCTAGCCTCCAGCCGAAGCCGGGGGTTAAATTTTCAGTGGTGGCCGCCCGAGAGTCGGGTGGCGGGCCCGCCGGAAGGACGCGCTGCTGGTGGCGGAGACTGAGACCGCGGCCTAGTTTCCGGCTGAAGCCGGGACTAAATTTTCGGCGGTGGCTGCCCGAAAGTCGGAGGGCGTTCCCGACGGAAGACTATGCGCCTCAGGGGGTGGGACTTCCGCCTCTCCCAACCACCCTGAGGGCCTGCCCGGGCCCTGCTTACTAGGCAGTCCATACTCCGGCTCCCTTCCACGCTCTGTTGTGCCCTCCAGAGGACCAAAGCTGCTTCAGGAGCTTGCCGCAGGAGCCCTCCCGGTCCCCCATCCACGATCCGCACCATCCTTCTGTCCTCAGTTTAGAGGGGGGCTTTGTAGAAAAAAATGATGGTGCAGGCACCCTAACTCCATCATCCCTTCAGGGGATGAGGAGAGGGACCGTCCGCCTCCTTGAAGCACCGCAGTCTAGCATTGGTGGTGCAGTGGGGGCCGCATGGACTGCCTCTGCCTCTGTACAGCCTAGGGTTTTAATACCCTAGGGTGGTCAGGGTTGAGTCCGGCATTCGTGTCTCACGTTGCGGGAGAGGATACGTGGAGGCGACACTCCATGTGCTCGCCCGTTGATGGTTTGGGGAGATCGGACCCCTTCAAAAGGGTCTGTCGCCCCTATCTCGTCTCCGTGGGAAAGGAAAAAAATGGTCTGGAAGAAACCAGACAAGTGCCTCCATCAGACACTAAGCATGAACTGGTTTAGCCTGCGGCCAGTGTCGAGGTGTATACGGCGGAGGAGGAGCTAACTTTTTTTATATCTACTTAGTGTCAGCCTCCTAGCGGCAGTAGCATACACCCACAGTCCTGTGTCCCCCAATGAGATGAAGGAGAAAATGCTCCATACAGGATACTGGTCCCTATCTAATGTTCCATACAAAATATGGAGCTCTCCTCTGCACTTGGCTGCGTTCTGCACTGTTACGGCTCAGGATAGGGCACTGTGGAAAGACTCCCCATTATCATCATCATTGCCTCCCCATTATCATCATCATTGCCTTCCCATTATCATCATTGCCTCGACATTATCATCATCATTTCCTCCCCATTATCATCATCATCTTTGCCTCCCCATCATCATCATTGCCTCCCCATTATCATTATAATTGCCTCCCCATTATCATCATCATTGCCTCCCCATTATCATCATCATCATCATTGCCTCCCCATTATCATCATCATTACCTCCCCATTATCATCATCATTGCCTACCCATTATCATCATCATTGCCTCCCCATCATTGTCATCATTGCCTCCCCATTATCATCATCATCATCATTGCCTCCCCATCACCATCATTGCCTCCCCATTATCATCATCATTGCCTCCACATTATCATCATTGGCTCCCCATCATCATAATCATTGCCTCCTAATCATCAATGTCTCCCCATCATCATCATCATTGCCTCCCCATTATCATCATCATTGTCTCCCCATCATCATTATCATTGCCTCCCCATCATTATCATTGCCTCCCCATTATCATCATTGCCTCCCCATCAATATCATCATCATTGCCTCCCCATCATCGCCTCCCCATCATCATCATCATCGCCTCCCCATTATCATCATCATTGCCTCCCCGTTATCATCATTGTCTCCCTATCATCATCATTGCCTCCCTATTATCATCATCACTGTCTCCCCATCATCATCGCCTCCCCATCATCTTCATCATTGCCTCCTCACCACCATCACTGCCTCCGCCCACCACCATCACACATACAGCACCACACACAGACAGCACCGCAGCACTCTCTTACATACACACACACAAAGCACCGCACTACATACACACACGTAGGCAGACACACATACACACACTGATTACACACACTTCACATCTCACCTGTCCGGCGCCCGCACTTACTCTCCGCCACAGCCGGCCGCTGAATGATGACGTCATCCAGCAGCGCTGCTGTGAGAGGAAGCGCGGGTGCCTTGCAGGCGCCCCCTGGAACCCGGACATGCGGAGGCACTGGGAGAGGTAAGTATTGTGCCGGCTGCTGCCGGGGCCCTGAGCAAGCGGAGGGAGCCCAGTGGTTGCGCTGGTACCGCTCTCATCCGTTAACGGGCGCCGGGGAGCCCGACGGCGAGTGGGCCCCCCCGCCTGCTCAGGGCCCCGTCACTTGCCCGGGTAGGCCGGGTGCTGATGCCGGCCCGGCCCGTGGGGGCCACGAGGACTGGAGTTTGGGAAACACTGCTTTACATCCAGCAACATAAATGAACTGTGTATACTTACGCGCTTGAATCTGGGCCCGAGCATCGAGGTCCTCTGCCTAGTCCACGAGTTGTTCACAGATTTCCTCCCAGAGCTGACGGGTTACAATTATATCAGCATGGCGGCGGTCCCCCATGTTCCACAGAGGCTCCCGCTCTCGTATCAGATCAATAAGGAGGTCTACATCCAGCCCCGCCTCCTCATCGTCCGAGTCAGGAGCACGCTGTGAAGCCTGTTAAAAAAGGAAAAAAACAAACAAACATTAGATTCAAAACAACAACAAAAAGTAGATTTAAAAAAAAAAGGTACTTACACGATGGAGACCGCCCTGTCGCTGCCACCGCCGACCCTGGGAGACTCTTCGAGGACCTCTTGGACGAGCACCAGATTCAGAAGACTATAATAATAAAAAAAAAATTATGTGCTTGGATGTAGGCATATGTGTTGTGTGGAGTGTGATATCAATCTGTAATGATCTCTTTTTATGTGTTGTCTGCAGTGTGATGTTTGTACTAAATTGTTTTCTATGTGTTGTGTGTAGTGTGATAATGTGTTTCTGCGATGCATGCAAGAAACTTACGAATTGCGAGCCCACTCCAGGTATCTCTCCACCCCTTCGTTCTACTTCTGGGAGCACCTCTTCAGCTGCAGATTCCTGTTATACGAAAATTATCAATTAATATATTTAGATATGTATTATGTACTAACACACACACACACACACACACACACACACACACACACACACACACACCCCACATTTACAGGGGGGGCATAGAAGAGCACTTATGTGACCATCAAAATAATACACAGGGCATCATTACTTTCTAAGGGGTAAAATCTGGTCACTGTTTTGTAGGGAACTTGCACAGGGCATTAACATTTTCTAGGGGACCATTTTTTACCATCTAGAGGGCACAAATATGGGTGGACACAAAATGAATCACTGCCATTGTGCCTGTGACGTCCCCTCACGGCAGGTCTGAACTTAGGGTAAGACAGCACCCCGAGAAACCCCGAGACTCTTTACCCCCATACAGGGATCTGGAATTACAGCGAAGCCCAGGAGGTAGCTGCCTATGAGAGCAGTGGACCGGAGTAGGATGGACGATAGGAAGGGGATAAAAAGTGAGCCCAATTGCGAAGTCAGTAGTCCAAAGATCAAAACCAGGAGGGCGGCAAAGGTACAAAATCGGCAGTCAGAAGAAGGGTCAGAAATTCAAGCTAAAGTTAAAACCAGGCGGGCAGCAAAGGTTCAAAATCGGCAGGCAGTAGAACAGTCAGAAATCCAGGCAAAGGTCAGAAATACAATAGCAAAATAAACTAGCATACTGGGGAAACCAAGACTATATCTGGCGGCTTGCAAGCCAGGCTCCAAGGCATTTGAAGGGCATGGCTACTTCTCACAGGCTTACAGTCTGATGACCTCATCTGGACCGCCCCCAGAACCAGGCCAGATGGTGATGCATGACTGACACCAACCACTTCACCTCTGACAGCAGAGCGAAGCCTACGCCCACCAGACGCCTGAGTCCGGCGCCTCCCAGCGGCCGAGGCAGGAACACCAGCCACTGAGTCCAACGGCGACGTGATAGTGCCAAATAGCGAATACACTAGGACGACATGCTCAGAGATGGCATATCAGAGAAGGATTGTGAAATAAATTATTTTTTTTTTACCTCTAAGCGCTGACGACGCAAGGGAGGGCTCCCAGAAGAAGACATGTCCTGGCTCTGGGGCTGCTGGACAGTTGCTGGCGTCTGCTGGACGGCGGCTGATTGCTTGCTCCTCTGCGGTTGGCTCCTCTCAGTTTGGTTGGCTGCATGGTAATGGCTGAGGGCTTCACTGGCATTGTTTATATATGTTTCCTGGGGGCTGGCCAATTACTTCTGTGCATGCTCAGACGTAAAAACCGGATCCGGCCATCGGATCCTTCTTTTTCCGGATCCGGCACATTGCGGTGTCCATAGACTTCCATTGTAGCAAAAAACTTTCCGTTTTTTTCGCCGCAGACAAAAAACGTTACTGTAGCCATTTTTCCAGACACCGGAATGAAAATTTTCGCCGGAAGAACGGAAGAATCGCAAGGCCATGCAGCGAGATCTGGTGCTAATACAAGTCAATGGGAAAAAAACGGAATCGGCGGTAGATTTCGCCAGATCCGGTTTTTCAAAAAATAGCCGGATCGCGCCTGACGCCAAAAACCTGATGTGTGAAAATAGCCTTATATAGACAGGTGTGTGCCTTTACAAATCAAGTTCTATCAGTTTAATTAAACACAGCTGGGCTCCAATGAAGGAGTAGAACCATCTCAAAGAGGATCACAAGGAAATGGACAGCATGTGACTTAAATGAGTGTCTGAGCAAAGGGTCTAAATACTTATCACTGCGTGATATTTCAGTTTTCTTTTTTAATACATTTGCAAAAATTTCTACATTTCTGTTTGTTTTTCAGTCAAGATGGGGTGCAGAGTGTACATTAATGAGAAAAAAGTTAACTTTTTTGAATTTACCAAATGGCTGCAATGAAACAAAGAGTGAAAAATTTAACCCCTTCCCGACCCATGACGCCTACGTTGGCGTCATGCTATAAATCATGTTCCTGCGGGTCGGGGGACCGAAATCACTGAAAGGTCATCCGACCCGCAGGCACAGGACCCCTTGCGCATCACCACAGTGGGGGTGGCTTAACCCCCACGTGGTTACGATCGCTCTGATTGGCTGTTAAAAGTGAAACAGCCAATCAGAGCGATTAGTAATATTTCACCACTGAAAAGTGGTGAAATATTACAATCCATTCATGGCCGATGCAGCAATAGCATCGGCCATGGCTGGACACTGTGTTCCCACCCTCCCCACACCGAGTAACGGTGGTGATCGGCCGCCGCCGATTCATGGCGGCGAACGGTCACCGCCGTTACTATCATCTGCTGGCAGCTCCGATCCTGTCCCCTCCGGTGTGCTCCGCTCCCCCCGCCCTCCGATCACCCCCCTGCCCTCCGATCACCCCCCGCCAATATACTCACCTCCTCCGGTCTTCTGCGGCCTCTTGATCCGTCCCGGCGGCCGCCCGGGACTCTTCATGGGCGCCGCCATCTTGGAAAATGGCGGGCGCATGCGCAGTGCGCCCGCCGGCCGGCGCATGCGCAGTGCGCCTTCCAAATTACAATTTATTTTGATCACTGTGATAAACTCTCACAGTGATCAAAATAAAAGTAAATTAACCCCCCCCCCTGTCATAAGTAGGGACAAAAAATAAAATAAAGAATTTTTTTTTTCCTTTTAGGCCCTGTCCACATGTTGCGGATTTCGCTGCTGATCCGCAGAGGATTTCGCTGCGTATCCGCAGCGGATTTCGCTGCTGATCCGCGGCGGATTTCGCTGCGTATCCGCAGCGGATTTCGCTGCTGATCTGCGGCGGATTTCGCTGCGTATCCGCAGCGGATTTCGCTGCTGATCCGCAGAGGATTTCGCTGCGTATCCGCAGCGGATTTCGCTGCTGATCCGCGGCGGATTTCGCTGCTGATCCGCGGAGGATTTCGCTGCGTATACGCAGCGGATTTCGCTGCTGATCCGTGGCGGATTTCGCTGCGTATCCGCGGCGGATTTCGCTGCTGATCCGCAGAGGATTTCGCTGGGGATCCGCAGCGGATTTCGCTGCTGATCCGCAGCGGATTTCGCTGCTGATCCGCAGCGGATTTCGCTGGGTATCCGCAGCGGATTTCGCTGCTGATCCGCAGTGGATTTCGCCGCTGATCCGCAGCGGATTTTGCCTCTGATCCGCAGCGGATTTCGCTGGGGATCCGCAGCGGATTTCGCTGCTGATCCGCAGCGGATTTCGCTGCTGATCCGCAGCTGATTTCGCTGCTGATCCGCAGCGGATTTCGCTGCTGATCCGCATCTGATTTCGCTGCTGATCCGCAGCTGATTTCGCTGCTGATCCGCAGCTGATTTCGCTGCTGATCCGCAGCTGATTTCGCTGCTGATCCGCAGCGGATTTCGCTGCTGATCCGCAGCAGATCCAGAAACCATGTACAGTACAATGCAAATAAATAGTAAAAAAAAAAACGCTGTGCACATGCTGCGAATTTTTCTTCGCGCATTTGCTGCGGTTTTAAATCCGCAGCATGTCAATTCTTTGTGCGGATTCCGCAGCGGTTTTACACCTATTCCAT
This sequence comes from Oophaga sylvatica, assembly GCA_033576555.1. Classification (NCBI taxonomy): domain Eukaryota; kingdom Metazoa; phylum Chordata; class Amphibia; order Anura; family Dendrobatidae; genus Oophaga; species Oophaga sylvatica. Next base: position 212,823,022 of record JARQOD010000002.1, read on the forward strand.
TATAGTTGTAAAACCGCAGGGAAAAACCGCAGCAAATCTGCGCTAAATTCGCAGGTAAAAGGCAGGTCATTTTACCTGCGGATTTTAGAAAAATCCGCAAGTGAATCCGCAACGTGTGCACGGGGCCTCAGGGTTAGGCTGGGTTCTTATTGCATTATGGCAGTCCGTTAGATGGACTGCGTTTCACTGCGGTATAACGCGGTGTAACGCAGTCCATTAACGCTGCCATTCACCCCATTTGTGTGCACATCGCAACGCATGCCGTAAAGCGGCATGCGTTCGCGACGTGCTGTCATTCAGTGACAGAGCCTCGGACACGGGCTGCAGCATCTGGGCTCCATCACCGCTAGCACAGATGAATCATCTGATGATTCATCTGCGCTAGCGGGTATAGCATAACGCGATCGCGTTATGCTATACCATTACCAGCCGGTCAATGCTACGTGTTGAACGGGCTGGTAAAATGCAATATGAACCCAGCTTTAGGGTTAGGGTTAGAATTTGGGTTAGGGTTGGAATTTGGGTTAGGGTTGGAATTTGGGTTAGGGTTGGGATTAGGGTTAGGTTTGTGGTTAGGGTTAGAGTTAGGATAAGTGTTAGGGGTGTTTTGGGGTTAGGGTTGGGATTAGGGTTAGGCTAGTGGTTAGGTTTATGGTTAGAGTTGGGATTAGGGTTAGGGTGTGTTGGGGTTAGGGTTATGGTTAGGGTTTGTATTAGGGTTAGGGGTGTGTAGGGGTTAGGGGTGTGTTGGGGTTGGAGTTAGAATTGAGGGGTTTCCACTATTTAGGCACATCAGGGGGTCTCCATACGCGACATGGCGCCACCATTGATTCCTGCAAATTTTGCGTTCAAAAAGTCAAACAGTGCTCCCTTTATTCCAAGCCCCGACGTATGCCCAAACAGTGGTTTACCCCCACATATGGGGTATCAGCGTACTCTGGAAAAATTGCACAACAACTTTGGGGGTCTAATTTCTCCTGTTAACATTGGGAAAATAAAAAAATTGGGGACTAAAGATCATGTTTGTGGAAAAAATATGATTTTTTTATTTTCATGCCCGGGCGTTATAAACCTCTGTGTAGCCCTTGGAGGTTCAAAGTGCTCACTACACATCTAGATAAGTTATTTGCGGGGTCTAGTTTCCAAAATGGGGTCACTTGTGGGGAGTTTCTACAGTTTAGGCACATCAGGGGCTCTGCAAACGTAACATGACGCCCGCAGACCATTCCATCAAGTGGGCATTTCAAAACGTAACTACTTCCCTTCCGAGCCCTGACGTGCGCCCATACAGTAGTTTTCTCCCACTTATGGGGTATCAGCGTACTCAGGACAAATTGAACAACAACTTTTGGGGTCTAATTTCTCCTGTTACCCTTGGGAAAATAAAAAAATTAGGGACTAAAAATCCTGATTATGGAAGAAATATGATTTTTTTATTTTCATGCCCGGGCGTTATAAACTGCTGTGTAGCCCTTGGGGGTTCAAAGTGCTCACCACACATCTAGATAAGTTCTTTGCGGGGTCTAGTTTCCAAAATGGGGTCACTTGTGGGTAGTTTCTACTGTTTAGGCACATCAGGGGCTCTGCAAACCTAACATGACGCCCGCAGACCATTCCATCAAAGTTGGCATTTCAAAACGTTACTACTTCCCTTCCGAGCCCCAACGTGTGCCCGAACAGTGGTTCCCCCCCACATATGGGGTACCAGTGTACTCAGGACAAACTGTACAACAACTTTTGTGGTCCAATTTCTCCTGTTACCCTTGTGAAAATAAAAAATTGCGGGTTAAAAAAAATCAGTTTTTGAGGATAAAAATGATTTTTTATTTTCACGGCTCTGCATTATAAACTTCTGTGAAGCACTTGGGGGTTCAAGGTGCTCACCACACATCTGGATAAGTTCCTTTGGGGGTCTAGTTTACAAAATGGGGTCACTTGTGGGGGGTTTCTACTGTTTAGGCACATCAGGGGCTCTGCAAACGTAACAAGATGCCCGCAGACCATTCCATCAAGTCGGCATTTCAAAGCGTCACTATATCCCTTCCGAGCCCTGACGTGTGCCCAAACAATGGTTCCCCCCCACATATGGGGTACTAGCGTACTCAGGACAAACTGAACAACAACTTTTGGGGTCCAATTTTTCCTGTAACCATTGTGAAAATAAAAAATAGTGGGCCAAAATATCATTTTTTGAGAAAAAAAAAAGATTTTTTATTTTCACGGCTCTGCGTTATAAACTTCTGTGAAGCACCTGGGGTTCAAAGTGCTCACTTTGCATCTAGGTAAGTTCCTTAGGGGGTCTAGTTTCCAAAATGGGGTCATTTGTGGGGGAGCTCTAAACTTTAGGCACACAGGGGCTCTCCAAACACGACATGGTGTCCGCTAACGATTGGAGCTAATTTTCCATTCAAAAAGTCAAATGGCGCTCCTTCCCTTCTGAGCCCTGCCGTGCGCCCAAACAGTGGTTTATGACCACATATGAGGTATCTGTGTACTCAGGAGAAATTGCCCAACAAATTTTAGGATCCAATTTATACTGTTGCCCATGTGAAAATGAAAAAAACTGAGGCTAAAAGAAAATTTTTGTGAAAAAAAAGTACTTTCTTTTATTTACGGATCAATTTGTGAAGCACCTGGGGGTTCAAAGTGCTCACTATGCATCTAGATAAGTTCCTTAGGGGGTCTAGTTTCCAAAATGGGGTCACTTGTGGGGGAGCTCCAATGTTTAGGCACACAGGGACTCTCCAAATGCGACATAGCAACCGCTAAATATTCCAGCATATTTTCCATTCAAAAAGTCAAATGGCGCTCCTTCCCTTCTGAGCCCTGCCGTGCGCCCAAACAGTGGTTTATGACCACATATGAGGTATCTGTGTACTCAGGAGAAATTGCCCAACAAATTTTAGGATCCAATTTATACTGTTGCCCATGTGAAAATGAAAATAACTGAGGCTAAAAGAAAATTTTTGTGAAAAAAAAGTACTTTCTTTTATTTACGGATCAATTTGTGAAGCACCTGGGGGTTCAAAGTGCTCACTATGCATCTAGATAAGTTCCTTAGGGGGTCTAGTTTCCAAAAAGGGGTCACTTGTGGGGGAGCTCCAATGTTTAGGCACACAGGGACTCTCCAAATGCGACATAGCAACCGCTAAATATTCCAGCATATTTTCCATTCAAAAAGTCAAATGGCGCTCCTTCCCTTCTGAGCCCTGCCGTGCACCCAAACAGTGGTTTATGACCACATATGAGGTATCTGTGTACTCAAGAGAAATTGCCCAACAAATTTTAGGATCCAATTTATACTGTTGCCCATGTGAAAATGAAAAGAAGGCAGAGATGCTCACCTGCCCAGGCCTCCAAACAAATGCACTATCAGGATGCAGTGGACCCACATAGTTAAGATGACGGCAACACAGGTGCAAGAATACCGATGAGGCAACCGCTCACAACCTACCAATACATGGAGGGGGCGGCTGCTTGGTATATTGATGCAGCCGCCCCCTCCATGTATTGGTAGGTTGTGAGCGGTTGCCTCATCGGTATTCTTGCACCTGTGTTGCCGTCATCTTAACTATGTGGGTCCACTGCATCCTGATAGTGCATTTGTTTGGAGGCCTGGGCAGGTGAGCATCTCTGCCTTCTTTTGCTATTTTTGAATTTTTGGAGGATATCTAAGTCCTCTTTTTGTGCTCTTGCTGGTTAGTGTAGTTACTTGTAAACGTGAGGATCCGTGAAGTGGATTACAAGCTTACGTACTTTAGGCCAAATTACCAACTAATACCTCACATTATTTAAATATATTTTTTAATGTGTTTTTTGCACTTTATTTTACAGGGTGCATGTGGGCCCATTTGGTCTTGTAAACTGTGGTGTCTGTTCACATGGCATGCATTTTAATAGCGCTGGGCAGCCCGCCTGATCTAATAGAAGGGTGTGAATACTAGGCTGTTTAACTGGATGCTGTGCATTGCCATAATGTGAATGGCGCTGCATACAAGTCTTTTTTTGTGCATCAATATACCAAGCAGCCGCCCCCTCCATGTATTGGTAGGTTGTGAGCGGTTGCCTCATCGGTATTCTTGCACCTGTGTTGCCGTCATCTTAACTATGTGGGTCCACTGCATCCTGATAGTGCATTTGTTTGGAGGCCTGGGCAGGTGAGCATCTCTGCCTTCTTTTGCTACCCATGTGAAAATGAAAATAACTGAGGCTAAAAGAAAATTTTTGGGAAAAAAAAGTACTTTCTTTTATTTACGGATCAATTTGTGAAGCACCTGGGGGTTCAAAGTGCTCACTATGCATCTAGATAAGTTCCTTAGGGGGTCTAGTTTCCAAAATGGGGTCACTTGTGGGGGAGCTCCAATGTTTAGGCACACATGGACTCTCCAAATGCGACATGGCAACCGCTAAATATTCCAGCATATTTTCTATTCAAAAAGTCAAATGGCGCTCCTTCCCTTCTGAGCCCTGCCGTGCGCCCAAACAGTGGTTTATGACCACATATGAGGTATCTGTGTATTCAGGAGAAATTGCCCAACAAATTTTAGGATCCAATTTATACTGTTGCCCATGTGAAAATGAAAAAACTGAGGCTAAAAGAAAATTTTTGTGAAAAAAAAGTACTTTCTTTTTTTTACAGATCAATTTGTGAAGCACCTGGGGGTTCAAAGTGCTCACTATGCATCTAGATAAGTTCCTTAGGGGGTCTAGTTTCCAAAATGGGGTCACTTGTGGGGGAGCTCCAATGTTTAGGCACACAGGGACTCTCCAAATGTGACATGGCAACCGCTAAATATTCCAGCATATTTTCCATTCAAAAAGTCAAATGGCGCTCCTTCCCTTCTGAGCCCTGCCGTGCGCCTATACAGTGGTTTATGACCACATATGAGGTATCTGTATACTCAGGAGAAATTGCCCAACAAATTTTAGGATCCATTTTATCCTGATGCCCATGTAAAAATGAAAAAATTGATGCTAAAAGAAAATTTTTGTTGGAAAAATTAAAATGTCCATTTTTTCCTTCCACGTTGCTTTAGTTCCTGTGAAGCACCTGAAGGGTTAATAATCTTCTTGAATGTAGTTTTGAGTAGCTTGAGGGGTGCAGTTTTTATAAAGGTGTCACTTTTGGGTATTTTCTGCCATATAGACCCCTCAAAGTGACTTCAAATGTGAGGTGGTCCCTAAAAAAAATGGTTTTGTAAATTTTGCTGTAAAAATGAGAAATCGCTGGTCAACTTTTAACCCTTATAACTTCCTAACAAAAAAAAATGTTGTTCCCAAAATTGTGCTGATGTAAAGTAGACATGTGGGAAATGTTATTTATTAACTATTTTGTGGCACATATCTCTCTGGTTTAACAGAATAAAAATTTAAAATTTGAAAATTACAAAATTTTCTGAATTTTCGCCAAATTTCCATTTTTTTCACAAATAAACGCAAAAAATATCGACCTAAATTTACCACTAACATGAAGCCCAATATGTCACGAAAAAACAATCTCAGAATCGCTAGGATCCGTTGAAGCGTTCCTGAGTTATTACCTCATAAAGGGACACTGGTCAGAATTGCAAAAAATGGCAAGGTCTTTAAGGTCAAAATAGGCTGGGTCATGAAGGGGTTAAAGAGGTCTGAATACTTTCTGTAGCCACTGTATCTCCATTATGGACTTTCTCTACATCCTATATATTTAGTCTTCAGTAGCTAGTGTGGTAGATTGGCTCACTCGGCTGCTCACAGAGGTAGACATAGGAATGTTTCTTCTGCTGATTTATTTAAAATACTAGATGGTGGCCCGATTCTAACGCATCGGGTATTCTAGAATATGTATGTAGTTTATTTATGAAGATTTAAGAATAATGCAATGCTGCTGGGGTGTATACTGTATAGAGGCTGCTGCTGGGGTGTATATAGAGGCTTCTGGGGTGTATATAGAGGCTGCTGGGGTGTATATAGAGGCTGCTGGGGTGTATATAAAAGGCTGCTGGGGTATATATAGAGGCTGCTGCTGTGTATATAGAGGCTGCTGCTGGGGTGTATATAGAGGCTGCTGGGGTGTATATAGAGGCTGCCGCTGGGGTGTACGTGGAGGCTGCTGCTGTAGTATATGTGGAGGCTGCTGCTGCTGGGGTGTATGTGGAGGCTGCTGCTGGGTATATGTGGAGTCTGCTGCTGCTGGGGTTTATAGAGGCTGCTGCTGGTGTGGGTGTACGTGGAGGCTGCTGCTGGGGTTTACGTTGAGGCCGCGGTCGGGGTACTTCCGCTGCAAGCAGCCGGGAGATGACCGGCTGGTGCCGGTCATCTCCCAGATGCGTCGCCGCTGACCTCCATGCAGCAGGAGATGACCTGCGGCCACATGGATCAGCTAGCGCCGCTGATCTCCCGACAATATCGGTGACGTGCGTGGTACAAATCCTGTGCCAATTCACGGCCGGACTGCGCCTGTCGCTGATTGGTCACGTCCGACCGGGCGCGATCAATCAGCGACGCGGGATTTCCTTTACAGACAGACAGAATTAGACGATTATATCGTAGACTAGATGGTGGCCCAATTGCAACGCATCAGGTATTCTAGAATATTTAAGAATAATGCAATGAATACACAGGATATATAGAGGCTGCTGGGGTGTATATAGAGGCTGCTGGGGTGTATATAGAGGCTGCTGCTGGGGTGTACGTGGAAAAAAAAAAAAAAAAATCATGGACTGAGTCATAGTAAAAAGATAAATTTTTATTTATACACAGATCAATTGATAAAACCAATAAGGTCAAGTAAAAATCAAAATAAACAATACAAGGGAGAAAGCAACATCTAAATCTTAATCAAGCAAGTGTTATGTTATGTTTAAATGAGTTTATACAACAATACAGACAGTCCATACAGTCCAAATTGATCCCTGATTCTTATATATATACACACACACCACTGAAGGTTGTTCAAGATAATAGGTATTTTTCAAATGTTATATTATTATATATATATATATTTGGTCAATATAAAGATATGGGTGCATAAGGGCCTAGCGCATAATGCATCCGACCAGTCTCATATAGAAAGACCAAATATATCTCAACATTAATAACCAGAAGAATCAATGGTAACACTAAATCTCATGAAGCCTAAGGTTAACCAAAATTAATAATATATAGCCATATATGATGTAATGATAATAAATCCAAAAAATGACATGTGCATAATTAGTCTAGATAATATTTACAAATATAGCACATGGAAGAGTAAAAAACCTTTTTAAAAGGTATTTCAGATTTTATGAATACCGATTACAGAATATAATATACAGAGTCATCCATTATTATGGTGTATAGCTATATATTATGCACATAATACACATGAAAAAGACAGCACGCTGTCAGCACACTCAGTATGGAGGAAAAACTACCTTCCTGCTATAATGAACACACGTGCTGTCACTAATGGTGCATATGCATAGGCAGAGATCAGAAGGACAGAAAAGAATACTCAGTATGGAGGTAAAACTACCTTCCTGCTATAATGAACACAAGTGCTGTCACTAATATGCATAGGCAGAGATCAGAAGGACAGGAAAGAACATCAAGACTTAAGGTACTGCCACACTAAACGCTCCCGCTAACGATCACAATAACGACGCATACTAATGCGATCATTTTTGTGATAGTTTTAATGTCGCTAGTAGCTGCCACATTTAGCGATCTCGTTAACGACGCATAAGCGGTTAGCGATCTCCTTAACGACTTTGCGATGTAAAAAACAGCGCACATCGTTCACAAAACGTGCCAGACACAGCGATATAGGCTCACCAGCGGGACGCCAACGATCAAAATACGGTCCAGAACTCTAGTGAACGATCAGCGAGATCACAGCAGGGGCCACGTCGTTGCTACATGCCACACACAACAGCGTCACTAACGAGATCGCTAAATAGTGACGTTTTTTAGCGATCTCGTTAGCGATCTTGTTTAGTGCGGCATACCCTTTACTGAAAAAGAGAGCTGCAGGACCCCTCCGCGCGTTTCGCTATGTAGCTTCCTCGGGGGGCGTGCTGCTGGGATATATGTGGAATGCTACTGCTGCTGGGGATATATGTGGAGGCTGCTGCTGTAGTATTTGTGGAGGCTGCTGCTGGGGTATATGTGGAGGCTACTGCTGCTGGGGTATATGTGGAGACTGCTGCTGCTGGGGTATATGTGGAGGCTACTGCTGCTGGGATATATGTGGAGGCTGCTGCTGGGGTATATGTGGAGGCTACTGCTGCTGGGATATATGTGGAGGCTGCTGCTGGGGTATATGTGGAGGCTACTGCTGCTGGGGTATATGTGAAGGCTGCTGCTGCTGGGGTATATGTGGAGGCTGCTGCTGGGGTATATAGAGGCTGCTGCTGGTGGGGTGTATATGGAGGCTGCTGCTGGGGTTTACGTGGAGGCCGCCGGTCGGGGTTCTTCCGCTGCGAGCAGTCGGGAGATGACCAGGCTAGTGCCGGTCATCTCCCGGCTGCGTCGCCGCTGACCTCCATGCGGCAGGAGATGACCCGCGGCTACCGTCGGGAGATCAGCGGCTAGTGCCGCTGATCTCCCGACGATAGTGGTGGCGTGCGTGGTACAAATCCTGCGCCAATTCGCGGCCGGACTGCGCCTGTCGCTGATTGGTTGCGTCTGGCCGAGCGCGACCAATCAGCGACGCGGGATTTCCGTTACAGACAGACAGAAGTAGACGATTATATAGCAGATACAGTATAAACCAGTGCAGGGTTCAAGAAAATAAACATGGCCTTTCTGGCATAATGAGAAAACAAAAGATAACATATAGCACCATCCATATAGTTGCGGGGATCCGCCCGCTCGGGAAAAAACAGCAGGGTTCAGTAATTAGCCTATACTATAAACAAAGCTCTGGAGCTCTCACCCCCAGGCACATGAACATCCAATGACTCAGAATGACTATTTACCTTCTAAACCTCAGAAGGAGATATGGTGAACAGGTGAACAGCTTCTCGCCCACTCTTCAGCTGATCACTTAAAAACCTAGCCCTTAAAATGGGCGCTTAACCCCTCTCAGCACTTAGTGTGCAGGGGCATTTTCCCTAGGTTCATATCACTGAAGCTAACAATTTCAGTGATACATATCTCCCATCCAGTGCTTTACCGGGTACTTTGTCACTCTAGGCATACAGTATATTTCCTTACAGACTTTTTATTTTTACTACTGTATCTATTTTGTCTTCAGTAGTTAAGCATTTATTTCTCTGTGCTCATTAAATCTTAACAAGCTGTCTTGAGAAGTAAATTATTCTGAATGTATCCGACAATAAAACATTGTTATGTAGAGAATGGCTAATGTGAACAGATTTTCATTTGCCATCTGTATCTTTTTATTATGTTTTTTTCTTGCTGTGCCTCCACATGTAAAGGCTTACAGTAAATACCAATGAATAAAAGTTAGAATACGCTATGTAATGACAGTGTTGGATTGTGTACATTTAACCATTTATTTTGAGCTATGTGTGATAGATACATTTTGAAAAATATGAGACAATTGCACAACTCTGAATTGTGGGTGGGAACTTGGTGTGAGGGCTAAAATAGATCTCTGTGGTTTTGTTAGTTCAACTCATTAAGTTTGTGGTTAGGCAGACAATTGTGGCTTTAATATCAGTGCAGATATCCCTGAAGCGGTTAAAAGTAGTAGTGACATGTCCATTTTTCGGTTGTTTCCGTTGGGAAGTCACCTGCTCGCTATACTTGGAAGTTCAACAGCAAAACAGAGGCTTTGCAAGGGAAAACTTGGTGGTTGTGCCAGCGTCTAAAAGTCTCCGCACACACATACCCTTAGGGCACAAAATATGAAAGAAGCATAGTATGAAATGGTAAAATATCTGATCTAATGATTGAGGTGATTCAGCAGGCTGTAGATGGGAACTCAGTAGCTGAACTTTTTTGTTACTTGCGTGCAATAAATTCAGTTTGATTAAAGGGGTTGTCCACTATATTATTATTTTTTTTTACTGTGTTGTAAACAAGATTTTGTTTGATTTTGTGTAACTTATTAATATAAAAGTATTACAGGTTCTCCTCCCGAACATGTTAGTGTCGCCTGTGACAGACAACATAGCTCTTCAGTCCAGAAAATGGCTGTTAGCATAGTGAAAACTGTTTTCAATTGGTGGAGGCTGAAGGACCGGTCTGGTCACATGCTCCTCCCCAATCAGACATTTTGAGAACAGGAGAGCTGTGCAGTCAGTGAAAAAGGCTACTATTAAGAAGAACAGGAGAAAAACCTGTGATACTTGTATATTAGTAAGTGCCACAAAATAATGTCCCCAACACATTTAAAAAAAAAAAAGAAAAGAAAATGGCCAACCCTATTAAACAAAAAATACATCAAACTGATTCTAAAAATGTGTCATAATAGCAAAAAAATAGTCATTTACATCCCTCTAATTATTTCCGCAGGGTGAGTTTAGACATGATGTCTGTTCAGGCAAACACTGGCCCTAAATGGGAGGAGAAGAAGAACTCAGCCTTTTGGAGAGGACGAGACAGCTGTAAGGAAAGACTTGAACTGGTGAAACTGGGCAGGAAACATCCAGACATGATCGATGCTGCTTTTACACATTTCTTTTTCTTTAAACATGACGAGAACCTATATGGTCCAATTGTACAGCCAATACCATTTTTTGATTTCTTTAAGGTAAGTAATTTTCAGTAAGCTGCATTATGGCATTATAGAGGACAGAATTATATTATTTGTATATATCTATATCTACTGCTCAAAAAAATAAAGGAAACACCCAAATAACAGATCCTAGATCTGAATGAATGAAATATTCTCATTGAATACTTTGTTCTGTATAAAGTTGAATGTACTGACAACAAAATCACACAAAAATCATCAATGGAAATCAAATTTATTAAACAACTAGCTGTAGTACCCGGCTTCGCCCGGGTTAATGTACTTAACTGTGCCCTCATCAGGATAGCAACATAGAAGGACAAAGCTGTGGCTGCTACTATATATATATCCTCCCACATACAGGTGATGTGACTTACATCAGTCATTACACCAACATTGGCCAAGCATAGTAACTGAAATCCTATTACCTCACACAAGCTTTCTTATACTGACAATGTCCTCTGTTGCCTATAGTAACCAAACAGAGCTCATATTAATGACCTATGGCAAAATAGAAGCTGAGCTGTGATTGGTTGCTATAGGCAGCCTGATAAATCCCCAGCCAACAGAAAACATTCCCCTCTGACAGTATATATTACCTCACACATACAAATAATATACAGCTCATGTGACTGACATGTGGCTTATTTCCCTATATGGTCATATTAATGTCCTGTCGCAAAATAGAAGCTGAGCTGTGATTGGTTGCTATAGGCAGCCTGATAATTCTCCAGCCAACAGAAAACATTCCCCTCTGGCAGTATATATTACCTCACACATACAAATAATATACAGCTCATGTGACTGACATCTGTCTTATTTCCCTATATGGCAAATTTATAACAAATTGGTCTTGTAGTTTGGCTGGTTATTAATCAGATATTTATTTTTAAAAGATAAAAATACCAGACGTGTGTGTGTTTTTAATGCGCGCAATTTTGAACACGTGGGGTTAAAATGTCGACTCAAAACACAGCCTATGATGCTCCCGGGGTCGAGACGTGCGGGTGTGCAAAATTTCATGCCCGTAAATGCAGATTCCTATGCCGGACATACACACAAGCATTCAGCTTTCTCCCATTATGTAGATAGGGCCAAAATTGTTTGGCGATTTGGAACGTGCGGGGGTTAAAATTTCCATTCAACACATAGCCTATGATGCTCCTGGGGTTGAGATGTGCGGGCATGCAAAATTTCATGCCCGTAAGTACAACGGTGCAGATTCCTATCCCGGGCCAAAATTATTTGCCGATTTGGAATGCGCGGGGTTAAAATTTCGACTCAAAACCTAGCCTATGACGCTCCCGGGGTCGAGACGTGCGGGTGTGCAAAATTTCATGCCCGTAAATGCAGATTCCTATGCCGGACATACACACAAGCATTCAGCTTTCTCCCCATTATGTAGATAGGGCCAAAATTGTTTGGCGATTTGGAACGTGCGGGGGTTAAAATTTCCATTCAACACATAGCCTATAATGCTCCTGGGGTTGAGATGTGCGGGCATGCAAAATTTCATGCCCGTAAGTACAACGGTGCAGATTCCTATCCCGGGCCAAAATTGTTTGCCGATTTGGAATGCGCGGGGTTAAAATTTCGACTCAAAACCTAGCCTATGACGCTCCCGGGGTCGAGACGTGCGGTGTGCAAAATTTCATGCCCGTAAATGCAGATTCCTATGCCGGACATACACACAAGCATTCAGCTTTCTCCCCATTATGTAGATAGGGCCAAAATTGTTTGGCGATTTGGAACGTGCGGGGGTTAAAATTTCCATTCAACACATAGCCTATGATGCTCCTGGGGTTGAGATGTGCGGGCATGCAAAATTTCATGCCCGTAAGTACAACAGTGCAGATTCCTATCCCGGGCCAAAATTATTTGCCGATTTGGAATGCGCGGGGTTAAAATTTCGACTCAAAACCTAGCCTATGACGCTCCCGGGGTCGAGACGTGCGGGTGTGCAAAATTTCATGCCCGTAAATGCAGATTCCTATGCCGGACATACACACAAGCATTCAGCTTTCTCCCCATTATGTAGATAGGGCCAAAATTGTTTGGCGATTTGGAACGTGCGGGGGTTAAAATTTCCATTCAACACATAGCCTATAATGCTCCTGGGGTTGAGATGTGCGGGCATGCAAAATTTCATGCCCGTAAGTACAACGGTGCAGATTCCTATCCCGGGCCAAAATTATTTGCCGATTTGGAATGCGCGGGGTTAAAATTTCGACTCAAAACCTAGCCTATGACGCTCCCGGGGTCGAGACGTGCGGGTGTGCAAAATTTCATGCCCGTAAATGCAGATTCCTATGCCGGACATACACACAAGCATTCAGCTTTCTCCCCATTATGTAGATAGGGCCAAAATTGTTTGGCGATTTGGAACGTGCGGGGGTTAAAATTTCCATTCAACACATAGCCTATAATGCTCCTGGGGTTGAGATGTGCGGGCATGCAAAATTTCATGCCCGTAAGTACAACGGTGCAGATTCCTATCCGGGCCAAAATTATTTGCCGATTTGGAATGCGCGGGGTTAAAATTTAGACTCAAAACCTAGCCTATGACGCTCCCGGGGTCGAGACGTGCGGGTGTGCAAAATTTCATGCCCGTAAATGCAGATTCCTATGCCGGACATACACACAAGCATTCAGCTTTCTCCCCATTATGTAGATAGGGCCAAAATTGTTTGGCGATTTGGAACGCGCGGGGTTAAAATTTCGATTCAAAACATAGCCTAGGACGCTTTCGGGGTCGAGACGTGCGGGCGTGCAAAATTTCATGCCCGTAAGTGCGACGGTGCGGATTCCAATCCCGGACAAACATACCCACATACATACACACATACATACATTCAGCTTTATATATTAGATGGAGGCCTGGATTTGGAGTCACCCACAAAATTAAAGTGGAATGTAATGTCCTTAAAACAAGTCAAAATGATGCTTAATAGTGTGTGTGGCCTCCACGTGCCTGTATGACCTCCCTACAATGCCTGGGCATGCTCCTGATGAGGCGGCGGATGGTCTTCTGAGGGATCTCCTCCCATACCTGGACTAAAGCATCCGCCTATCTCCTGGACAGTCTGTGGTGCAGCATAACGTTGGTGGATGGAGCGAGACATGATGTCCCAGATGTGCTCAATCTGATTCAGGTCTGGGGAACTGGCGGGCCAGTCCATAGTTTCAGTGCCTTCATCTTGCAGGAACTGCTGACACACTCCAGCCACATGAGGTCTGGCATTGTTCTGCATTAGGAAGAACCCAGGGCGAACTGCACCAGCATATGGTCTCACAAGGGGTCTGAGGATCTCACCTCGGTACCTAATGGCAGTCAGCAGTCAGGCTACCTCTGGGGAGCACATGGAGGGCTGTGTAATGTATGTAGTACAGTTCATATAGCGTCTTGTGCTTGGGTGCGATGAAAACACAGGAGTCACAGGTTTGATATAGAAAAGTCCTGTATTACTTCATACAAGTTGGCAGAAATAGTCACACAGTTTGCAGACACAGAAACAGGAGACACAGCAGGCCAGAGTAATCCAAGCTCAGCAATCACTCTCCAATACAGATTCAGGATCTTCTTCTCTGTTACCGTAAGTCCATGCAAACGTGGGTCTTTCAAAGAGCAGGGTTCAGAGTCCACAAGTGCTTCAGAGTTCCTCAGTAGGAATAGCTGGAGTACAAGGTCCAAGGCTTACAGGAGTCAAGTCACAGGTTCACTGCAGGCTAGATTCTGAAGCACTGATTGCTCAGCTGTGGCTGCTTAAGAAGCAAAGGAGAGAATCAGGGCGGGAACATGCAAGCTGGAAACTCCATTTTGACTGAGGGCAAGATAGCTGCAGCAAGACAGAAAGTAAAATGGCTGACGAACAAACTGAGTTTCAGGAATATATACATAGAACCTTACATTACTCCCCCCTTAAGGACAACCTCCGGATGACCTCAGACCAGGCTTGTGTGGGTACCTCTGATGAAACTGACGGAGCAAGCGAGGAGCATTAACGTTATTGACTGGTTCCCATGAGTTGTCCTCCACTGGGTAGCCCTGCCATTTAATCAGATATTGTAACTGATTTCTATACAACCTGGAATCTAAAATCCTTTCCACCACAAATTCTTCCTGACCATCGACTAGCACTGGGTCAGGGCAAGGAGAGGAACGTCCAGGAAACGTATTGGGTGTCGCAGCCTTTAGTAGGGATACATGAAAGACAGGGTGGATTCTCATAGTTCTGGGCAGTTGAAGACGACAAGCAACGGCACTTATAATTTTACTGATTTTATAGGGTCCAGTGTACTTATGTCCCAACTTAGACGATGGAATCCTTAACTTAAGATTTCTGGTTGACAGCCAGACCAAGTCTCCTACCTTGAAAGCTGGTGCAGGTTTACGAAATTTATCTGCTGCTTTCTTGTACCTTTCTTGAGCCGATTCCAGATTTTCCTTTAGAAGATCCATATTCTTCTGTAAAGACGTGATTCTTTCAGCCACTGCTGGTAAAGGCGTTTCTATGGGAAATCGTGGTAGAATGTTAGGATGATAACCTAGATTAGAGTAAAAAGGAGACTGTTTAGTGGAGGCACTCTGAGAGTTGTTATACGAGAACTCAGCTAATGGAAGTAGATCCACCCAATCATCCTGTAGGTGGCAGATAAAGCAGCGGAGATACTGCTCCAGGGTTTGATTGGTTCGTTCGGTCTGTCCATTAGTCTGGGGATGAAAAGCAGAAGAAAGGTTTACTTTAATGTCCAATGCTGCACAGAAATTTTGCCAAAACCTAGAAGTGAATTGCACCCCTCGATCCGAAATAACCTCATCCGGTACTCCATGTAAGCGAAACACATCTTTAATCATCAAATCTGATGTCTGTTTTGCAGTGGGTAAGCCGACACAAGGGATAAAATGAGCTGCCTTTGTTAGACGGTCAACCACCACTAGAATGGTGTTCTTCCCCTGAGAGGTTGGTAACTCCACAATGAAGTCCATAGAAATGGATCCCCACGGGCGGGACGGGGTGGGAAGAGGCTGTAACAGACCAGTTGGTGAGGAGCGAGGTGTTTTGCATCTTGCACAGACCTCACATGAAGTGACATAATTCAAAACATCCTTCCTGCAAGTGGGCCACCAAAAGAAACGAGAAAGAAATTCCTGTGTCTTTAGAATTCCTCTATGCCCAGCTATCTTGGAATCGTGAATGAGTTGCAATACTCTTAATCTGACTGTTTCAGGAATATACAGACGTTGTCCCTGAATCCACACACCATTCTTAAAGACAAGACTTACGTCCCTTGGGGGTTGTGCCAAAAAGGAATCCGCATGGTATGCTTCCTTGATGTCCTTAAGTAGGTCTTGATTATGAATTACTCCTAGGAATCTAGAGTCAGGAAGAATAGTCTTAAGAGGAGTAATTGGACGTGTCTCTGCTGAGTAAATCCTAGAGAGTGCATCAGCCTTTCCATTGCGCGATCCTGGTCTATAAGAGATGATAAAATTAAATTGGTTTAAGAAAAGATTCCAGCGAGCCTGGCGAGGAGTCAGGCACTTAGCCGACCTGATAAACTCAAGGTTACGATGGTCTGTCAGGACGACTATTTGCTGTGCAGCTCCCTGAAGAAGGTGTCTCCATTCTTTGAAGGCGGCAATAATGGCCAACAACTCTCTATTGCCCACATCGTAGTTCCTCTCAGCCGAAGACAACTGCTGGGAAAAGAAGGCACAGGGATGCAAGACATTCTTCTCACCTGTTCTCTGAGAGAGTATAGCTCCAACGGCACAGTCTGAAGCATCCACCTCTATTATGAAGGCAAGCTCGGGGTTGGGATGTACTAGGATAGGTGCAGTGGTAAATTTATCTTTTAGACGGGAAAATGCTTCCTGGGCTTGGGGAGTCCAGGAAAACCTAGACTCTTTCCGGGTAAGTTGAGTGATAGGTGACACTACCTCAGAGAAATTTCTAATGAAACGTCTATAGAAGTTGGCAAACCCGATGAAGCGCTGTACCTATCATAGAATCATAGAATCATAGAATGGTAGAGTTGGAAGGGACCTCCTGGGCCTTCTGGTCCAACCCCCTGCTCAAAGCAGGATTCTCTAAATCATCCCAGACAGATGTCTATCCAGCCTCTGTTTGAAGACTTCCATTGAAGGAGAACTCACCACCTCTTGTGGCAGCCTGTTCCACTCATTGATCACCCTAACTGTCAAAAAGTTTTTTCTAATATCTAATCTGTGTCTCCTCCCATTCAGTTTCATCCATTGCTTCTAGTCTTTCCTTGTGCAAATGAGAATAAAGATGATCCTTCTACAATGTGACAGCCCTTGAGATATTTGTAGACAGCTATTAAGTCTCCTCTCAGTCTTCTTTTTTGCAAGCTAAACATTCCCAAATCCTGCAACCGTTCCTCATAGGACATGGTTTGCAGACCGGTCACCATTCTGGTGGCTCTTCTCTGAACTTGCTCCAGTTTGTTGATGTCTTTTTTAAAATGTGGTGCCCAAAACTGGACACAGTATTCCAGATGAGGTCTGACCAAAGAGGAGTAGAGGGCAATAATGACCTCACGTGATCTAGACTGTATGCTTCTGTTGATACATCCTAGAATTGCATTTGCCTTTTTTGCTGCTGCATCACACTGTTGACTCATGTTAAGTCTGTGATCAATTAGTATACCCAAGTCTTTTTCACATGTGCTGTTACTTAGCCCTATTCCTCCCATTTTGTATATGCTTTTTTCATTTTTATTGCCCAGATGTAGTACTTTGCATTTTTCCCTGTTAAAATCCATTCTGTTAGTTGCTGCCCACTGCTCCAGTTTATGTATATCTTTTTGAATCCTCTCTCTCTCTTCTCTAGTATTAGCTACCCCTCCTAGCTTTGTGTCATCAGCAAATTTGATTAGTTTACCCTCAATTCCTTCATCTAAATCATTGATAAAGATGTTGAACAATACAGGGCCCAAAACAGAGCCTTGTGGTACCCCACTTGAGACATTCTTCCAACTGGATGTGCAGCCATTTACAACCACTCTTTGGGTCCGATCACTAAGCCAGTTATGAATCCACCTAACAGTTGCCTTGTCCATTCCATACTTAGTCATTTTTCAATAAGGATTGTGTGAGATACTTTGTCAAATGCTTTGCTGAAGTCAAGATATACTATATCTACAGCATTTCCCTGATCCACCCAGTCAGTGATTCTGTCATAGAAGGAAATTAAGTTAGTCTGACATGACTTATTAGTTACAAATCCATGCTGACTCTGTTTAATCACTTCATTCTTATCCAGGTACTTGCATACATGTTCTTTAATAATTTGTTCAAAGATCTTTCCTGGTATAGAAGTCAGACTCACCGGCCTGTAGTTCCCTGGGTCCCACTTCTTCCCCTTTTTGAAGATAGGAACAACATTTGCTCTTCTCCAGTCTTCTGGGACTTCTCCTGTTCTCCAAGAATTTTCAAAGATTATGGACAGTGGTTCAAGAATTTCTTCTGCTATCTCCTTCAGTACCCTGGGGTGTAATTCATCTGGACCTGGAGACTTGAATTCATTTATGTTAGCTAAGTGTTTCCTCACTGTCTTTCTGTTTATAGATATCCTGGATTCTTCTATTCCTTTAATAGGACAGTGAAGATCAGTTGATGTTACATTTCCTTTCTGAGAGAAAACAGATGCAAAATAGGAATTTAAAAGTTCAGCCTTCTCAACATCCTGACTTACCATTTCATCATTTTCATCCTGTAAAAATCCTATAGCATCTTTGACTTTTCTTTTACTTTTGACGTATCCCCAAAATCCTTTTTTGTTGCTTTTGACGTCACTTGCAAGCCTTAATTCATTGTCAGCTTTAGATAATCTGATTTGTGCCCTGCAGGTTCTGCAGACGGCATTATATTCTTCTTTAGATATGCCTCCCTCTTTCCATTTGATAAACATTTCTTTCTTCCTTTTTAGCATGTGTTTAAGTTCTATGTTCATCCATCCTGGTTTCCTTAAATGCTTCCCATTCTTCCCTCTTTTCGGAATTGTTAACGATTGTGCTTTGAGAATCTCATTTTTCAAGATTTTCCATCCTTCCTGGACATTTTTGTCCTTAAGGATATCCAGCCATTGGATCCCTCCAATTCTCTTTCTGAGTTCCTTAAAATCTGCCTTTCTGAAATCTAACCTTGACGTCTGAGTCTTCACAGGTCTTCCTCCTCTTGTTATCCAAAATTCTAAAATAGCATGGTCACTACCTCCTAGAGTCCCAGCCACTCTTACCTCCTCCACCATTTCCTCCCTGTTTATGAGGATTAGATCCAAGGTAGCAGATCCCCTTGTTTTCTCCATTACCTTTTGGAAGATAAAGTTGTCAGCAAGAGAGGATAAGAATTTCCTGGACCTGTTAGTTTTGCCTGAGAGAGATTCCCAACAAATGTCTGGATAGTTGAAATCTCCCATGACCACTATGTCATATTTTTTGGAGAACTTGGCCATTTGATGCATAAAGAGTTCATCCATATCTTCAGCTTGCACAGGCGGCCTGTAGTAAATGCCTACAATGGTGTCCTTTCCATTGTTCTGTCCTTGTATTCTTACCCAAACAGTTTCCACAGAACTCCCAGTCTCTGAAGCGTCAATCTCTGTGCAGATATACGCTTTTCTAGCATACAATGCAACACCTCCTCCTCGTTTATCAAGTCTGTTTCTTGCAAATAAGTTGTATCCTTCTAGCCTTGTATTCCAATCATGTGTATCGTCCCACCAAGTCTCAGTGATTCCAATGACATCATATTTCTTCTCCTGCGTTAGTAGCTCCAGTTCTCCTTGTTTGTTGCCCATGCTTTGTGCATTCGTATAGAAACACTTTAGTTTGTGATTGGTTTCTCTTCCTTCAATATTTTTATTATGTAAATTTTTTTGTCTTTGTTCTTCCCCTTCACTTCTAATAGCAGAAATCTCAATAGTATTTGTCAAGTGTATGGCTTTTGCTGGCGTATTGCTTCCCTTCCCACATTGTTCTAGTTTAAAGCTCTCCTGATGAGTGTAGCAAGGCGACTTCCAAATACATGTTTTCCAGTCTTCGTAAGGTGCACCCCATCTCTAGCAAGTAGTCCATCGTACAGGTAATTCACTCCGTGATCCAGAAATCCAAATCCTTGCTGACGGCACCATCGACGTAGCCAGTTGTTCACCTGCAGAATCTTATTCCACCTCCTTGTTCCATGGCCATCCACTGGGAGGATGGAAGAGAAGACCACCTGCGCTCCCAGTTCTTTCACTTTCTTACCTAAGTTTTCAAAGTCACTGCAGATGGTTTCCAGGTCGTTTCTAGCGGTGTCATTTGTCCCCACATGTATTAGCAGGAATGGGTAGTCATCTTTAGGTCTGAAGAGTCCTGATATCCTGTCAGACACATCTTTAATTTTTGCACCTGGAAGACAGCACATTTCTCTTGAGGTTATATCCGGTCTGCAGATAGCGGCCTCTGTTCCTCTCAACAGGGAATCGCCCATGACAACAACTCTCCGTTTCTTCTTCACAACAGTTTTCTTTCTCCATTCAGGAGGACTCTGAGGGCGTACAAGGTTGTTTGTGGGCAAAGTCTTATCCTGATGTATTTCTTCATCGTTCTCCTGTGTAAGAGCCTGGTATTGGTTCCTGAGCAGAATTGGTGCTGACTGCCTCCTGATCCTCCTGCTTCTCTGGGTCACATGCTTCCATTCCTCTGTTTCTTCAGGTGCACTTCGAATTTCTTCTCTTTCTGTACCATGAAGAGATAATTCTGCTCTGTCTAAGAACTCTTCATCTTCCTTAATGGTCTTCAATGTAGATAACCTCTCTTCCAGATTTTGCAACTTTTCCTCCAACAGGGACACAAGCTTGCATTTCTGGCATGTGAAGTTTGGCTTTTCCACTGGTAAGTCTATGAACATGTAGCAAGAAATGCAGCTCACCACATGGCTCCTAGCCTCTTCCATGTTCTTATTGTTCAAGAGATAATCAAGCGGTGAAATATAAGCCAAAACTCGGGAATATGCAAATTATCTCCTCGGGACTCCTCCCCTGGTTTACTGATGTCCTCCTTTCAGCTGCAACAGCCAAAATCCAGTGTTCCTTGAGCTCGCGGAGACTATTCACTTATCCCAGAAGGCACTGGGAATATGAAAATCATCTCCTCGGGACTCCTCCCCTGGTTTACTGATGTCCTCCTTTCAGCTGCAACAGCCAAAATCCAGTGTTCCTTGAGCTCGCGGAGACTATTCACTTATCCCAGAAGGCACTGGGAATATGCAAATTATCTCCTCGGGACTCCTCCCCTGGTTTACTGATGTCCTCCTTTCAGCTGCAACAGCCAAAATCCAGTGTTCCTTGAGCTCGCGGAGACTCTTCACTTATCCCAGAAGGCACTGGGAATATGCAAATTATCTCCTCGGGACTCCTCCCCTGGTTTACTGATGTCCTCCTTTCAGCTGCAACAGCCAAAATCAGTGTTCCTTGAGCTCGCGGAGACTATTCACTTATCCCAGAAGGCACTGGGAATATGCAAATTATCTCCTCGGGACTCCTCCCCTGGTTTACTGATGTCCTCCTTTCAGCTGCAACAGCCAAAATCCAGTGTTCCTTGAGCTCGCGGAGACTATTCACTTATCCCAGAAGGCACTGGGAATATGCAAATTATCTCCTCGGGACTCCTCCTTCACATTTCTAGGACTTGGCCAATCCTTGATGGCTTGGGTTTTGCTTCCATCCATACTAATTCCTTGTGTAGACAGTACATACCCCAGAAATTGAATTTCGGTCCTATGGAATTCACACTTTTCAAGTTTGATGTAAAGATGATTTTGTCTTAGACGTTCCAAGACCATTCTCACATGTCAATGATGTTCCTCTGTGGAGTTAGAAAAAATTAGAATATCATCCAAATAAATTACCACGAATGTATCTAGGAGATCCCTGAAGATGTCATTCACCAAGTGTTGGAAAGTGGCTGGGGCGGTACTCAGACCAAAAGGCATAACTAGATATTCAAAGTGTCCATAGCGTGACCTGAATGCAGTCTTCCATTCATCCCCAGGTCTAATACGGACTAAGTTATAGGCCTCACGAAGATCTAGTTTAGAAAAAATTTTGGCATGTCGCACTCTCTCCAATAACTCAGGGATTAAAGGCAATGGATAACGGTTTCTAATAGTAACCTTATTGAGTTCCCTATAGTCTACGCATGGTCTCAGAGATCCATCTTTCTTCTTTACAAAGAAGATGGGTGCACCTGCAGGAGATGAAGAGGGGCGTATGAAGCCCTTGGCTAGATTTTCATCTATGTAATCCTTTAAAGCCTTTAGCTCGGGCCCCGCCAGGGGTAGATCTTACCAAAAGGTATCTCTGCTCCAGGCAATAATTCAATTGGACAATCATATGGACAGTGAGGAGGAAGCTGGTCAGCGTTCTTCTTGTCACATAAATCCACATAGTCCTGGTATACAGCTGGTAGTTCAGGGACTGACATGATTCCTTTAGGAACAGAGCAAGCTGAAACTTTTGGACTCATCTGTTTCTCTGGAAAGTGTAATTCCTTGGTCTCCCAGTTAATGGTAGGATTCTGAGCCTGCAGCCATGGTAGCCCTAGAATAATGGGAAAGTGGGGAGAAGAGATAAGCATAAAGGACAGTTTCTCTTGATGATCTTTACCCATAAGAACCCTCAAAGGCTCTGTTTCCTGATCCACTGGTCCAGAGGTCAGCAGGGAGCCATCCACAGTTTCCATCTGTACTGGAGTAGCCTTCTTCACTGAACGTATTCCCTGTTTCAGAGCAAAGGAGACATCCATAAAATTTCCACTTGCCCCTGAGTCGATCATAGCAGAGCTAGACACCCAAGCTAAGTCAACCCAGAGTTTGATGGAAAGAAAGCAATGAGAATTGTTTTTCTTACAACTCAGCTGGGACACCGCTGAGGAAACTTGAAAAATGGCAGCGTTTACACAGTCAACGTCCTCAGAGGTAACGGAGTTTAAGTCCGAGAAATCAAGATCTGTTGCTGCAGATCTCTCTGGAGCCTGAGGCTCGGACCTGACAGATCCCCTCTCGCAACACTCACAATGAATGAGTGCTGCAGTAGTCTTACGAGAACGGCTGGGGCAGTTTATAATGAAGTGCCCTGACTTACCACAATAGAAACATAGATTCTCCTTAAAACGATGTTCCTTGCGTGCATCACTAACCCGTCGTTGTAAAGAGTCTACCTGCATGGGTTCAGGTTCAGGTTCCCGTGTAATCCTACTCAAAGGTTCCTTAGCTGGAGAGGAAGGTAGGAAAAGGTTAGTCGATTGCTTTCGAACCATCTCTCTTGCCTGCGTTCAGTCAGACGAGTATCAATACGGATGCAGTAGTTAATAAAGTCACCTAACGCAGTGGGAGGGTCGGCACGAGCAAGTTCATCCTTAATCAGTGGAGATAACCCCTTTCGAAAAATAGATTTTTTGGCGGAACTGTCCCAGGTGGTATCAAGGGCCCATCTCCTGAAATCCAAGGCATATTCAGCTACCGAGTGCTTACCTTGGCGCAAAGCTAACATGGCTGCTTCAGCTGTTGCACCTTGATTGGGGTCATCAAACACCTGCCCCATGGCTGAAATAAAATCATCAAGATGATCCAAACATTCATCCTCAGTCTCAATCAGAGGGTTTGCCCACATCAAAGCCTTGTTGGTAAGCAACATAATTATAGTAAGCACCTTAGATCGTTCAGTGGGAAATTGTGAAGCATGTGCAGAAAAAAAAAGATTGCATTGATTAATAAATCCCTGAATTTCTCACGTTCACCGCCAAAACGAAAAGGGGGCAACTTGGGAATCCCAGCACTCGGGGCTATGGCAGGAGCCTGGACTCGCCCCTCTAGAACCTCAATCCTGGCTCGCAAATCCTGGGTAGTCTGTCCAACCACTTGCAAATTGTGATTATTGAGGTCCTGTAGATTTGTAAAACGGGTCTTTATATTCTGCAAATCTGCAAGGATATTATCAGTCACTCCGCAAAGTTCCTTTATGCGGGCCTCCATTTTCCAGATCTTTTAAGACAGGATTACTGGAAGAAGAGGAGAGAAAAAAAAACAATAGTGTTCACCTGTGGCAACACTGCAGAGAGAAAAAAAAATTAAGGGAACTGCTCACCTGGAATGGTTGTGAGAAGTCACAACCACTGTCATCACAGAAAGTTTCAACCAGACATCTGATATCCAGAGTTACAGCAGACAAAAAAGAGAAAAGAAAGGAAAAAAAAACAATAGTGTTTACCTGTGGTAACACTGCAAAAAGAAAAAACTTAAGGGAATTGCTCACCTGGAATGGTTGTGAGAAGTCACAACCACTGTCATCACAGAAAGTACAACCGGACGTCTGATATCCACAGTACAGCAGACACAGCCTTCCAGACCCAGCAGACACTAACGTTTTGGCTTCAGAATCTTGTAATGTATGTAGTACAGTTCATATAGCGTCTTGTGCTTGGGTGCGATGAAAACACAGGAGTCACAGGTTTGATATAGAAAAGTCCTGTATTACTTCATACAAGTTGGCAGAAATAGTCACACAGTTTGCAGACACAGAAACAGGAGACACAGCAGGCCAGAGTAATCCAAGCTCAGCAATCACTCTCCAATACAGATTCAGGATCTTCTTCTCTGTTACCGTAAGTCCATGCAAACGTGGGTCTTTCAAAGAGCAGGGTTCAGAGTCCACAAGTGCTTCAGAGTTCCTCAGTAGGAATAGCTGGAGTACAAGGTCCAAGGCTTACAGGAGTCAAGTCACAGGTTCACTGCAGGCTAGATTCTGAAGCACTGATTGCTCAGCTGTGGCTGCTTAAGAAGCAAAGGAGAGAATCAGTGCGGGAACATGCAAGCTGGAAACTCCATTTTGACTGAGGGCAAGATAGCTGCAGCAAGACAGAAAGTAAAATGGCTGACGAACAAACTGAGTTTCAGGAATATATACATAGAACCTTACAGGCTGTGCGGCCCTCCAAAGAAATGCCACCCCACACCATTACTGACCCACTGCCAAACCGGTCACGCTGAAGGATGTTGCAGGCAGCAGATCGCTCTCCACGGCATCTCCAGACTCTGTCACGTCTGTCACATGTACCTGCTTTCATCAGTGAAGAGCACCGGGCACCAGTGACGAATTTGCCAATCCTGGTGTTCTGTGGCAAATGCCAAGCGTCCTGCACGGTGTTGGGCTGTGAGCACAACCCCATCTGTGGACGTTGGGCACTCAGACCATCCTCATAAAGTCGATTTCTAATCGTGTGTGCAGACACATGCACATTTGTGGCCTGCTGGAGGTCATTTTGTAGGGCTCTGGTAGTGCTCCTCCTGTTCCTCCTTGCACAAATGCGGAGGTTGCGGTCCTGCTGCTTGGTTGTTGCCCTCCTACGGCACCCTCCACGTCTCCTGGTGTACTGGCCTGTCTCCTGGTAGCGCCTCCAGCCTCTGGACACTACACTGACAGACACAGCAAACCTTCTTGCCACAGCTCACATTGATGTGCCATCCTGGATGAGCTGCAGTACGTGAGCCACTTGTGTCGGTTGTAGAGTCTGTCTCATGCTACCACGAGTGTGAAAGCACAACCAACTTTCAAAAGTGACCAAAACATCAGCCAGAAAGCATTGGTACTGAGATGTGGTCTGTGGTCCCCACCTGCAGAACCACTCCTTTACTGAGTGTGTCTTGTGAGCCATGTGAGCCAGTTTCTTTGTAGCGCTTGATGGTTTTTGCAACTGCACTTGGGGACACTTTCAAAGTTTTCCCAATTTTTCGGACTGACTGACCTTCATTTCTTAAAGTAATGATGGCCACTCGTTTTTCTTTACTTAGCTGCTTTTTTCTTGCCATAATACAAATTCTAACAGTCTATTCAGTAGGACTATCAGCTGTGTATCCACCAGACTTCTGCACAACACAACTGATGGTCCAACCCCATTTATAAGGCCAGAAATCACACTTATTAAACCTGACAGGGCACACCTGTGAAGTGAAAAACATTTCCGGTGACTACCTCTTGAAGCTCATCAAGAGAATGCCAAGAGTGTGCAAAGCAGTCATCAAAGTAAAAGGTGGCTACTTTGAAGAACCTAGAATATAAGACATATTTTCAGTTGTTTCACACTTTTTTGTTTAGTATATAATTCCACATGTGTTATTTCATGGTTTTGCTGACTTCTTTACCTCACCTCGCTCTTTTAGATCAACCACATGTTCTTTTTCGGTCACGTTCGGTATTTGGTGAGTTTTTTACCTCAGTATTTGTAAGACAGTGGAAGTCAGAGGAAAATTAGAATAGAAACACATCACCACTTCTGTATTTATCACCCACTTCTGGTTTTGACTTACAAATACTGAGATAAAATACTGAATGTGTGAACATGGCCATAATGTGAATTGTAATGTTTTCCTAGACCATGCATTGGCTGTTGCTTCATTTTAGTTGGTTTTCAACCTTGTTTGTGGAAATGTAAAAGTAAAATTTTCTAGCTAGAAGTTTATCTCCATTTTCTAAAGGATAATTGTTTTATCTTTACTGTGGTAATAAAATTTAGCTGTGCCATCTGTTAATGTAAGAAATTTGCTATAAAGCACAATGCCATCTAAGTTATCTTAATAGGGAGGTAGTATAGCACTTATCAGTTGTACATCTGGTGACACGTGAAGGGAAGCTGCATCTTTCAGCGGTGTGAAGTGATGTGTGTTGCGCTTGTATAATGGAGACTTTGGTCAGTTGCACGCAACGCTCATGAGAGAGTAGGCTCATAGACCGCGTAGGATATACAGAATGCATCCTGACAGAACGTTATTGCAGCAGCGGCCCCTGAGATAAAGATCGGCTCCTTTACAAATCATAGTAGTATAATTTAATGACTTTGTATGTCATTGTGTAAGTGATCTAGAAAAGATAAGGAAGTGAGGAGACCAATTTAACATGCTGTTTCATCGTGACCTAGTTAAAATGTCCTCTTACAATGGAGACAACCTTCTAGGAGAATGAAAGTATAGATTTACATAAGTTGTAGTCCTATGTATGCAACATATTTTATGCATATTTTATTTTATGAGCTACCATATGGTTGGCTAAACAAACATGTTTTATCATTTAAGGGGTTTCCCCACAAATAAAGTACATATTAATCAATAGATCTTGGAATAATATTAAGTTCCCCAATTGGATGTGTTAAAAAAATGTTCCTGTGCTGAGATAATCTTATAAATGTGCCCCTGATATGTATTGCCTGGCCACCCTGACCCTACAGAGACATGGTCTCTCCTGTTGTGAATAGGCTGGAAATGAGTTCTGAGCAGAAGCTCCCTCTGGTGGTTACAAACGGTACTGGACTGTCCAGTGAAGATTGTGAGGATTGGGAATCAGGTGTTACTGACTGGTCTTATATAAGGGAGTCGCCTTCCCATCAGGGTTGCCGGTGATCAATTGTTCTGGTCTCAATCAGTGATTCCTGTTTCCTTGGTAGCCTGCTGTGTCGTGTCTGAATCTCCTGCTAACAGATAAGACATTTTCTTCTTTTTGTTTTTGTGCTTTATTTTTGCATTTTGTCCTGCACTTCTGTGGGGGCCTTCAGGGTCCCCTCTGGGGGCTTTTGCCCTCTCAGTTCTGTTCAGCCACTGATGTTTGTACATTTGCTTTTTCCAGTTTTTTCAGTGGCTGCTGTTTTGTTTTTGGTTACACCAGAGAACTAATTTAGGTGGTAGAGGTCGTGTGATCTCAGGTGTTTTTGAAATTAGTAGAGTTGGTGCTTTTCAGGGTTTTTTGGGATTGCAGTAAGTGCCCTTCCTATCCTTTTCTATTTAGTAAGTTTGGGCCCCAACGTTTGCTCATACTGTTTTCTGTCTGTGTCAGTATTTCTTCTTGTCTAACCGCCATTACATGTTTGGGGGCTTTCTATGTTCTTTGGGGATCTGCTCCGGGGCAGATAGCTTTCCTCTTTCTATCTTTAGGTGTAGTTAGTTTCTCAGGCTGTGACGAGGCGTCTAGGACCAACGTAGGAACGCTCCACGGCTGCCTCTAGTTGTGGTGGTTAGTCAGGGTACTGCAATCTCATAGTTTCCAACTGCTCTGGTGTATTTCCTTTTTGCCTGCTCTCCTCAGCTACCAAATCATAACACTCTCCTCCTGGGCAGGGGAGGAAAAAATAAAGTATACAGACTTTACAGCATGGGATTGCAAATAATTCTTTCTGAGACATTGTAAAGACATTACAGCTGTGATCCCATACTGTAATGTCTATATACTCTCTTTTACTTCCTCCCCTTACCAGGAGATGTGGTATGATCAGACCATGTTCCTGTACGGTCAGACACAGACATTACGCAGTACACAGCATGGGCACATTTATAACATTATCTCAGTACAGGAACATTTTTTTAACAAATCTAATTGTGGAATTATCTGTGTACATGTATACTAACTCGCCAGCTTATGTATTCATTAAGGTAGTACCACATAAGGGTTATTGGACCCCTTTAGTTTGCCGGTATATGGGGGTTGAGGAGATGGCCACACAATGAAAAATTAGTATTTGATTTTCCAGTTATCCTTCCTATGTGTCAGGTATACTGTATGTCAGACACAGACAAGCATGTAGGTATTTCATTGCAGATCACAGTATCTGATAAAAGTGTTATGGTTTCATAAGTCTCCTCACTTTACATATACAAGTGCTTCTCGCTAAATTAGAATATCATCAAAAAGTTAATTTATTTCAGTTCTTGAATACAAAAAGCGAATTTCATATATTATATAGAGTTACTAACAGAGTGATCTATTTCAAGTGTTTATTTCTGTTAATGTTGATGATTATGGCTTACAGCCAATGAAAACCCAAAAATCATTATCTCCATAGATTACAATATTTTATAACACCAGCTTGAAAAATGATTTTTAAAATCCAAAATGTGGGCCTACTGAAATGTCTGTTCAGTAAATGCACTCAATACTTGGTCGTGGCTACTTTTGCATCAATTACTGCATCAATGTGGTGTAGCATGGAGGCGAACAGCCTGTGTCACTGCTGAGGTGTTATGGAATCCCAGGTTGCTTTGATAGCAGCCTTCAGGTCGTCTGCATTGTTGGGTCTGGTGTCTGTCATCTTCCTCATAACAATACCCCATAGATTCTCTATGGAGGTAAGGTCAGGTGAGTTTGCTGGCCAATCAAGCACAGTTATACTGTTGTTTTTAAACCAGGTATTGGTACTTTTGGCAGTATGGACTGGTGCCTAGTCCTGCTGGAGAATGAAATTTCCAACTCCAAAAAGCTTGTCGGAAGAGGGAAGCATGAAGTGTTCTAAAATTTCCTGGTAGATGGCTGTGCTGACTTTGGTCTTGATAAAAGACAGTGGACCTACACCAACAGATGAAATGGCTCCCCAAACCATCACTGATTGTGGAAACTTCACACTAGACCTCAAGCAGCTTGGATTGTATGCCTCTCCAGTCTTCCTCCAGACTATGGGACCTTGATTTCCAAATAAAATGCAAAATTTGCTTTAATCTGAAAACAACACCTTGGACCACTGAGCAACAGTCCAGTTCTTTTTCTCCTTGGCCCAGGTAAGATGCTTCTGGCGTTGTCTATTGGTCATGAGTGGCTTGTCACAAGGAATGCGACACTTGTAGCCCATGTCCAGGATACACGTCTGTGTGTGGTAGCTCTTGAAGCAATGACACCAGCATTGTTGTGAATCTCCCCCAAATTTTTGAATGGCCTTTTCTTAACAATCCTTTCAAGGCTCCAGTTATCCCGGTTCCTTGTGCACCTTTTTCTATCACACTTTTTTCTTCCACTCAACTTTCCATTAATATGCTTGGATACAGCCAGCTTCTTTAGCAATGACCTTTTGTGGCTTACCCTCCTTGTGGAGTGTGTCAATGACTGCCTTCTGGACATCTGTAAAGTCAGCAGCCTTCCCATGATTGTGGACCCTACTGAAACAGACTAAGGTACTGCCACACTTAGTGATCTCGTTAGCGATCTCAATAACGACGCAAGCTAATGAGATCGTTTTTGTGATCGTTTTAATGTCTCTAGTAGCTGCCACACTTAGTGATCTCGTTAACGACTCAAAAGCGGTTAGCGATCTCATTAACGACTTTAACGGTCATTGCGATGTAAAAAACAGCGCACATCGCTCACAAAAGGTGCCAGACAGCGATATAGGCTCACCAGCGGGACGCCACGATCTAAATACGGTCCAGAACTCTAGTGAACGATCACGAGATCACAGCAGGGCACGTCGTTGCTACATGCCACACACGTTAGCGTCACGAACGAGATCGCTAAATAGTGACGTATTTTAGCGATCTCGTTAGCGACGCTGTTTAGTGTGGCATACCCTTAAGGGACCTTTTAAATGCTTAGGAAGCCTTTGCAGGTGTTTTATGTTAATTATTCTAATTTACTGAGATAATGACTTTTGGGTTTTCATTGGCTGTAAGCCATAATCATCAACATAAACAGAAGTAAACACTTGAAATACATCACTCTCTTTGTAATGACTCTATATAATATGAGTTTCACTTTTTGTATTGAAGAACTTAAATAAATTAACTTTTTGATGATATTCTAATTTAGTGAGAAGCACTTGTATTTTTCCAAAATTTGTAATCAATCTATCTATGGATGGAAGAATTTAGATTGTAGCAAATGTCTGATTAAAAAATCTTAATAGTTTGGTAGGCATATTGCTGTTTATGTAGATTTTTTGCAGTGGAGGGAAAAGCATTATTGATAAAAACGTGTAAAGCCAGTAAACGTTCTTCCAGAGAAGCAATTTTTTGAGTCCAGATGTTCCATGAGAGTTCAGAAAGAACCAGTGGGAGCTGAATCACTAAAATGACTAGGGACATTAGACAATCAGAATTGCTTCTCTTATGACTGGAGGCATTTAATACAGTAGGAAAAGAAAAAAAAGTATGCCAGCTCACCTTGAAAAGTCTAGTCTGCAAGGACTTTGACAAAGAACGGTCACATTCGAAGTGTGTCGCTTTTTTAATATCGTGGCTTGAATACTATTTTAATCTTGATGGAATAAAGTTTGTTACAAATATTTTTATGCCAGGAGCTGGAAAAATTATCATTTTTCTTTGCTTATTTAATACAGTAGCTCTGGTGATGTTCATGTATTCAGGTATGAGCTATCAATTTGGTTTTCAGTTGGGAATTAACAGAATTTCTAGATGATATTTGAGAGTGGGCAAAAGAACTATCAACCAGCAGAGATGAAGGGGTGACTTATATTTTCATTATTAGTAAGTGTTCTCAGCATCCAGAGTAATATCTTGGAGACAAGTACGACTTCTATTGAGAAATACAATAGTTGAAGGGTATCTTGTATGAGTTGTTAGAGGACTCAAGCAAAAAGAGATCTAAATGGAAAAGTTTATTTGTGCTGATTTCTCCTTGAGAAACATACTTTCGTCTCAGCTGTGAGATGTCAAAAGTTCTTGGGTCAACGACCTTTTTATAAGCATTTATACACCAACTCCAGAATAATGACTAAACAAAACTTGTCTTCTGTTCCCCAAGCCATAAATCTAAATTGTTTCTTGGAAAATAAAAGAATCATTTACCCTTCCTTGAAGCAACACATAATTCCATTTTATGTTGTCAAAGCAGAGTTTGCTGACGTTTATAGATCAATATAGTTCTCTTCAGCTGAAATGCTTTAAGCTGTCTCGTAATAGAAAAGATCAGTATGGGGAATATCTGCCTAGTCTGTGCTCATAGATCATTATATCTGTCAGCGTATCTGTGGCAACTAAAGTCACTAAGGCTGATTTTCTGTCTAAACTGCGCCACGTTTTATGGGTAGCATACATTGAGTATCTTTTGTAACATTGAATGGGATGTTATTACCACTACCATGTCTGGAGCTCACCAGTTCATCAGTGCTGCAATCAGGGTGCTGCTAAATTACCTATATAAAATCCAATTCAGTTGCAATTAGGCGGAACTCATTTCTATGTTGATTTAATTACCATCTGAACATTGTTGTCCTTAGGATGCATGCTATTTACTCCTGATGCTTCCAAGAGTTACAGGTACTTCAAGCTGAGATGCCAAAACTCAGGAAGCATTTAGCAGACCTGCATATGTAAATGTCACCAAGGTTGGTCTATAAAAAGGATTGCTCCAATTTCAAGTCTAATTGGTATACACAGAGTTCTCAGCCCTCACACTACTTATCCACAAACTTTTTCAACTTTCAGCTATTAGGTAAACAAAGTAAAGCAAATAAAACTTTCCAAACACTTTGAGCATATGTACTTTCTGGTTAAGGTGTTGAACATTGGTAATCGAGCTTATTTCTGCTTGACCCACAAACTATCTAACATGTACTGGATGTCGCAGCTCAAGCGTCACAACACGAGCAAGTGCCGGGGCTATGGGCAAACGTGTGGGCCCACTCTCGGTTGGGGAGACAGGCACGAGACATGTGGGTCCCGTAAGTGGGTCGGGCCTGGTGCCAGCACCAGGCACCCCGCATCATACTTTCAACTGTTTTGGCAGCCGATACAGTTGAAAACAATAATGGGAGAGGGACCGTCAGCTGATGCTTCCTCTCTTGTGATGAGCGCAAGTGCTCGTTACTCGAGTTTGCCTAGGGTGCGCGGGTACACACTTACATCGCAGGTGCTCGAGTGACATGTTCGTATCCCTGCCCCGTGTATATCAGGCATTCCTGCATATTTTGTGGCTGTCTAACATCCACAAAGCATGCGAGCTCGGGGACGTGAACATGTCACTTGAGCATCCTTGATACTTGGTGCGTACCCGAGCACCCTAGGCAAACTCAAGTAACGAGCACTTGCACTCATCATTATTCTTCTTTCCTCATTCCACCTCTGCGTCTGAACTCTGTGATTTCTCAGCTCAGAGGGCACGATGATGTAACTACAGCGTGCCCTCTGTGCCGAGCAGTGCAGAGGGTCTGAAGATGCTGAGAAGACCAGAGCAGTGGGTGATGAGGAGAGATGAGTATTTGTTTATTTATTTTTTTTTATGTATGGAGCATTATATGGGGCAAAATATGGGGCCATTATACTGTATGGAGCAATATATGGTGTCCATTATAATGTATGAAGCAATATATGAGGCCCATTATACTGTATTGAGCAATATATGTGGCCCATTATACTGTATTGAGCAATATATGTGGCCCATTATAATGTGTGGAGCAATATATGGAGCCCATTATACTGTGTGGAGCACTATGTGGTACCTATAATACTATATAGAGAGCTATGTGGTTACCACAGTACTTAAAGGGACCCTCTGAAAGTCTTTCTCCCAGGGCCCAAGAAAACCTGGAGCAATGCCTGGGTGTCTGGATGCACCTCTGGCAACAGATGTCAGTGGTAAAAAAGGATCGGGCTCGATCTACATGTTTGCCGCCAATAAAATAAACAAAGCTTATACTCACCTCCAGTGCCGACACCATTCCAGCGGTGTCAGCACTCGCGGTCGCGGGTCTCTAGTGCGGTTGCGTGACACGTGGTGGCTGGTACCAATAAGCGCTGGTGTCACTGTCCCAGCCTTCATTCTAATTGAACATGAAGAGGAAATCAGAGATAAGCACAGCAGCCCTGGCTTATACTTCATGTTCAATTCGACAGAAGGCGGGGACAGTGACGCCAGCACTGACTGGGCACCGAGCACCACGTGTCATGCAACCGCACAAGAGCCCTGGGACCAAGCATGCCGACACTGCTGGAATGGCGCCGGCACGGTGAGTATAAGCTTTGTTATTTTATCGAGGCCAAACATTTAGATCGAGAAGGGGTTAAGCATGGTCATTCCTTTGATCTTGTAGGAGGCATCATGCAGCCAGAGGTGTTTGGTAATGACTCATGCTGTAAGGTTCTATGTATATATTCCTGAAACTCAGTTTGTTCGTCAGCCATTTTACTTTCTGTCTTGCTGCAGCTATCTTGCCCTCAGTCAAAATGGAGTTTCCAGCTTGCATGTTCCCGCCCTGATTCTCTCCTTTGCTTCTTAAGCAGCCACAGCTGAGCAATCAGTGCTTCAGAATCTAGCCTGCAGTGAACCTGTGACTTGACTCCTGTAAGCCTTGGACCTTGTACTCCAGCTATTCCTACTGAGGAACTCTGAAGCACTTGTGGACTCTGAACCCTGCCCTTTGAAAGACCCACGTTTGCATGGACTTACGGTAACAGAGAAGAAGATCCTGAATCTGTATTGGAGAGTGATTGCTGAGCTTGGATTACTCTGGCCTGCTGTGTCTCCTGTTTCTGTGTCTGCAAACTGTGTGACTATTTCTGCCAACTTGTATGAAGTAATACAGGACTTTTCTATATCAAACCTGTGACTCCTGTGTTTTCATCGCACCCAAGCACAAGACGCTATATGAACTGTACTACATACATTACAAGATTCTGAAGCCAAAACGTTAGTGTCTGCTGGGTCTGGAAGGCTGTGTCTGCTGTACTGTGGATATCAGACGTCCGGTTGTACTTTCTGTGATGACAGTGGTTGTGACTTCTCACAACCATTCCAGGTGAGCAATTCCCTTAAGTTTTTTCTTTTTGCAGTATTACCACAGGTAAACACTATTGTTTTTTTTTTTTTTCCTTTCTTTTCTCTTTTTTGTCTGCTGTAACTCTGGATATCAGATGTCTGGTTGAAACTTTCTGTGATGATAGTGGTTGTGACTTCTCACAACCATTCCAGGTGAGCAGTTCCCTTAATTTTTTTTTCTCTCTGCAGTGTTGCCACAGGTGAACACTATTGTTTTTTTTCTCTCCTCTTCTTCCAGTAATCCTGTCTTAAAAGATCTGGAAAATGGAGGCCCGCATAAAGGAACTTTGCGGAGTGACTGATAATATCCTTGCAGATTTGCAGAATATAAAGACCCGTTTTACAAATCTACAGGACCTCAATAATCACAATTTGCAAGTGGTTGGACAGACTACCCAGGATTTGCGAGCCAGGATTGAGGTTCTAGAGGGGCGAGTCCAGGCTCCTGCCGTAGCCCCGAGTGCTGGGATTCCCAAGTTGCCCCCTTTTCGTTTTGGCGGTGAACGTGAGAAATTCAGGGGATTTATTAATCAATGCAATCTTTTTTTTTCTGCACATGCTTCACAATTTCCCACTAAACGATCTAAGGTGCTTACTATAATTATGTTGCTTACCAACAAGGCTTTAATGTGGGCAAACCCTCTGATTGAGACTGAGGATGATTGTTTGAATCACCTTGATGATTTTATTTCAGCCATGGGGCAGTTGTTTGATGACCCCAATCGAGGTGCAACAGCTGAAGCAGCCTGTCAGTATTCCGGGTTTTCTAGGTAACTTTGTCAATGATTTTGCCCTTTGTTAAGATGGAGTTTGCTGTTTTCTGTGCCCTACTTCCTGTTCGTTTGTTTAAAACCCGGCTCAGGTGCTGGCTTCACTGCTGGAATATTCTGCTTCTGTTTCCCTGCAACCCAGCTGCTTGTTCCTCACAGATCGTTGTGTGTTTACCAGGGAAGTGCATAATCAGGTTATCTTCAGGTGTTTCTCTGCCACAGCAGTTTCTACCCATGGCTCTGGACTTTCTCTGCATATGTAAGTTGCACAGACTGTGTTGTCACTAAACTGTTGACTTGGGAAATTAACCTTTGTTTCACTCCATCTGATAAGAACTGCGTTTCTGAACTGTTGCTGTTTAAACCCTTTGTGCATTACCTCTGGTGAGAGCTGTTGGAACTATTACTGGAACCTTACTGACTTATGAACTTGTTGTTGGACTTCATTGAATTTAGCCACAACTGAGATTAACTTGTTCCTGGACCTCCCTGTGTTTTCTGCATACCTGGATCTGACTCTTCACACACCAGCAGTGTGTAAATCCAGCCACGTAACTTGTGCATCAGACTTACCTTGTGGTCACATTTGTGTGAGGACTTCGTCGTAAGAACTTTACCACCCTCGCTATAGAGGTTCAAGGACTTATATAAACCGGATTCATATAACTGGACTTGTGTATATATATATATGGACTCATTGCATGTCACTACGGGTTGTTTGAATATTGTTTTTGGGGGTTTTGCTGTTTCACAAATACATTATTTGCATTCAAAGAAACCCGTCTCTGATTGTTCATTGCCCCACGCTATCAGAATCCTCGAGTTCCTACAATAGTATTACAGGATATTCCAGCCTAAAAAAGAGGATTCTGCTGGGGCAATGACGGAGACACGGGCAGACAAACTGTTCACCATAGTTAACTCCTTGCAGCAGGAGGTGTCAGCTGCACTCAATCAAATTAGAGACTTGGAGTCTCGGGTTAACCACAATGCACAGGGTTTGGTCAGGCTCTCCAAGATCTACGTTCTAGGTTAGGAGTCCTGGAGGCCTTACCTACTGAGCCTACCTCATCCACCAGTATGCCCAAATTGCCTCCATTCCGTTTTAATGGTGACCGAAGTCAATTCCGTGGGTTTGTTAATCAATGTATATTATTTTTTGATGTACATGCCTCTTACTACCGGTCTGATAGATCTAAGGTTCTATGTATTATTATGTTGTTGACATCACGTGCACTGGCTTGGGCAAATCCTATGGTTGAAAGTCATGATACCCGTCTAAATAATTTGGATAATTTTCTGGCAGCCATGGCGCAAATGTTCGACGATCCCAACCGCCGTGCTACCGCTGAATCTGCCTTGCTTTCCTTACGCCAGGGGAAACGGTCAGTCATAGAATATGTTACTGAATTTAAAAGGTTAGTGGTGGACACCCAGTGGGAAAACAATGCTTTGTTACCAATCTTTAGAAAAGGTTTGTCAAATGTAATCAAGGATGAGCTAGCTCGTTCAGAGTCTCCACAGGAGTTTGAATTGTTTATACAGCACTGTGTACGTATTGATACCCGTTTAACTGAACGCAGACAAGAAAAATGGGCCGCTGTAAATCGCATTACTAATTACTCTCTTCCGTCCAGGGAAACCACAGGCAAAAACCCGCGAGAGGCTGAGGAGGTGCCTATGCAGGTGGACTCACTGCAGAGACGTGAGAATAATGAACGCCGCGAACACCGTTTCCGTGAGCGCTTATGTTTCTATTGTGGTCAATCGGACCATTTCCTTATCAATTGTCCTAAATGTCCTAGGCGACCCAACAAGGTGTTGGCGGTAGTAGGAGATTATGATAACACAGACGCTGAGTCTGAAGTTTCAGAAACCAGTCTACATCTAGATGCGGTTTTTTCCCCAATACTGATGCCGACTTCCCCTAAAGATCACGGGGAGAAATATTCACATTGTTCTCTTCCTATACAGATTCAGTGGGAGGAACAGTGGATATCAAGTTCTGCCATGATAGACTCTGGAGCAGGTGGGAATTTCATGGATTCTTCTTTTGCAGAGAAACATGGTATAAAGACACAACTAAGAGCTTCACCAATCACTATGGAAACGGTGGATGGTTCCCCATTAGTTTTCTGGACCAGTAGATCGGGAGACAGTGCCTCTGGAGTGTAAGATGGAACCAGACCATCAAGAAACACTTTCATTCATGTTAATATCTTCTCCTCATTTTCCTGTAATTTTAGGAATTCCCTGGTTACGGTCACAAAATCCAATCATCAATTGGGAAACCAAGGAGATAACCTTTCTCCCGAAGTGCAGTTCTACCATCAGTCCAACTGTAGCGGCTCCAGTTACCCAGAACTTGGAAGAGGTGATACAGGTACCTACTCTCCCTCTGATTTATCAGGAATTCTCAGACATTTGTGATAAAAGGAAGGCAGATCAACTTCCCCCACATAGGCCGTATGACTGCCCCATAGAATTGCTTCCTGGAGCAGCGATTCCTTTCGGCCATGTTTACCCGTTGGCGGCTCCGGAATTAAAATCTTTACGAGAGTATATAGATGAGAATTTAGCCAAGGGGTTTATCCGACCATCTTCTTCACCAGCGGGAGCTCCAATATTCTTTGTAAAGAAGAAGGATGGTACTCTAAGACCTTGCATTGACTACCGGGAGTTAAATAAGGTAACCATTCGTAACAGGTACCCGTTGCCCCTAATTCCAGAATTGTTGGAAAGAGTTCGCCAGGCCAAAGTATTTACCAAATTAGATCTTCGTGGGGCATATAATTTACTCCGTATACGGCCCGGAGACGAATGGAAGACAGCTTTTAGATGCCGGTATGGACATTTTGAATATTTGGTGATGCCATTCGGACTCTGTAACGCTCCTGCTGCTTTTCAACATCTAGCCAACGACATTTTCAGGGATTTATTGGACCAATATGTGGTAATTTACCTTGATGACATCTTAATCTTTTCTGACTCCTTACAGGAACATCAGGAACATGTCAAGACCGTACTTAGACGTTTGAGAGATAATCATTTGTACATCAAACTCGAAAAGTGTGAGTTCCATTGTTCTGAAATTCAATTTTTGGGCTATGTTATCTCGCCTCAGGGATTGAATATGGAGTCCAGCAAGATCCAGGCAATCTTGGACTGGCCGGTACCAGGAAACATTAAGGAGGTACAACGATTCATTGGCTTTGCTAACTTTTATAGACGGTTTATCCGAAATTTTTCAGAAATTGTCCGTCCCATCACTCTCCTCACCAAGAAGGGGAAGAAGTTTGAATGGTCTTCGCAAGCTCAGGAAGCCTTTGATCGCCTGAAGGGTTGTTTTAACCACAGCTCCAATATTGATGCATCCGGATCCTGCACAGCCTTTTATTGTGGAGGTGGACGCGTCTGACTGTGCATTGGGAGCTATCCTCTCACAACGTACCGGAGACAAAGGTTTGCTGCACCCGTGTGCCTTCTTCTCTCGTAGGTTATCTTCTGCAGAACTGAACTATGATGTGGCAGATAAGGAACTTTTGGCAATTATTTCTGCCTTTAAGGAATGGAGACACCATTTGCAGGGGGCAACTCAGCAGGTAGTAGTACTCACGGATCATCGCAATTTGGAATTCCTTAAGTCTGCCAGGTGTCTTTCTCCTCGACAAGCTAGGTGGAGTTTGTTCTTGAACCAGTTTAATTTTATTATTTCGTACCGCCCAGGTTCACGTAATGGGAAAGCTGACGCATTATCCCGAATCCATACCGTGGATTCCGTGCCTGGGACCCCGTCGAAGACCATCTTGTCGGAGGCCAATTTCGTTGGAGTGCTCCGGAAACCGGGACTTGTGGCAGGAGATCAAGCTGGCCTATGACGGTGACGTATTTCTTGCAGCTCCACCTGACAATGTGAATCTTGTCCTTCGGAATGGTGTGTGGCTTAGAGATCGATGTATTTATGTCCCAGAGGCTGTAAGACTTCGAGTTCTCAGATTGGTCCACGACTCTAAATTGGCTGGTCATAGGGGGGTACAGAAGACGCAGGAATTGTTAACTCGTTTTTTTTGGTGGCCTACCTGCTTGAAGGATGTGAATGACTATGTCGCTCTTTGTGAAGTTTTTTGCCCGGTACAAGGTTCCTCGTGTTTCACCTACTGGTCTTCTTAAACCGCTACCTGTACCGTCTCGCCCTTGGGGTCTATTTCGATGGACTTTATTGTGGAGTTACCCACCTCTGTGGTAAAAATACTATTTTGGTGGTAGTAGATCGTTTAACGAAAGCTGCTCATTTCATTCCGTGCGCTGGTCTTCCCTCAGCTACAGAGACAGTAGATCTAGTTATCCAGAACATTTTCCGGCTGCATGGGGTACCAGATGACATCATTTCTGACCGGGGAATACAATTTACCTCTAGATTTTGGAAAGGATTTTGTTCTGCGCTCCACATTAATGTTTGCTTGTCTTCTGCATACCATCCTCAGACCAACGGGCAGACCGAACGGACAAATCAAACCTTGGAGCAATATCTACGCTGTTACGTCAGTCATTTGCAGGACGATTGGCTGAAGCTACTT
The DNA here is from genome assembly GCA_033576555.1 of Oophaga sylvatica. Lineage (NCBI taxonomy): Eukaryota > Metazoa > Chordata > Amphibia > Anura > Dendrobatidae > Oophaga > Oophaga sylvatica. Next base: position 212,862,620 of record JARQOD010000002.1, read on the forward strand.
CCTCTAGCGGAATTTTCGTACAACAACTCCCAAAGCAGTTCCACGAAGGTAACGCCTTTTTTTTGCCAACCTGGGTTATCATCCAAATATTTTGCCTAGGTCTCCGGTTACGATTTCGGTACCAGCGGTTGAAGACAGAGTGACGGCGTTGCAACGTAATCTTGAAGTTTTGAAGGACTCCCTGACCACAGCACAGGAGCGTTACAAAAAGTCGGCCGATAGATTCCGGAAACCAGCACCTATGTATAAGGTAGGAGACTCAGTTTGGTTGTCCACCAAGAATCTAAAATTGGGTGTTCCTTCGCAGAAACTGGGACAGAAATTCATCGGTCCATTCAAGATCACGGGATTGTGAGCTCTGTTGCCTGTCGGTTGAAGCTACCACGGACTTTAAAGGTACACCCAGTATTTCATGTTTCCTTATTAAAACCAGTCTCTCCTAACACATTTCAGGGACGTATCGTACCTCCCCCTCCACCAGTGTTGGTTGATGGCGAAGAACAATTCGTGGTACAGGAGATTGTTAATTCGAGACTTCATAGAAACCGGCTTCAGTATCTAGTTAGATGGCAAGGTTACTCTCCTGAAGATGATTCTTGGGAACCAGTAAGTAACATCAATGCGCCTCTGAGATTGCTCAGTTTCATCGGAGATACCCGGACAGGCCTGGTCCAGGACCGTCCGGAGGCCGTCTTTAGGGGGGGAGTAATGTCAGTATTCCGGGTTTTCTAGGTAACTTTGTCAATGATTTTGCCCTTTGTTAAGATGGAGTTTGCTGTTTTCTGTGCCCTACTTCCTGTTCGTTTGTTTAAAACCCGGCTCAGGTGCTGGCTTCACTGCTGGAATATTCTGCTTCTGTTTCCCTGCAACCCAGCTGCTTGTTCCTCACAGATCGTTGTGTGTTTACCAGGGAAGTGCATAATCAGGTTATCTTCAGGTGTTTCTCTGCCACAGCAGTTTCTACCCATGGCTCTGGACTTTCTCTGCATATGTAAGTTGCACAGACTGTGTTGTCACTAAACTGTTGACTTGGGAAATTAACCTTTGTTTCACTCCATCTGATAAGAACTGCGTTTCTGAACTGTTGCTGTTTAACCCTTTGTGCATTACCTCTGGTGAGAGCTGTTGGAACTATTACTGGAACCTTACTGACTTATGAACTTGTTGTTGGACTTCATTGAATTTAGCCACAACTGAGATTAACTTGTTCCTGGACCTCCCTGTGTTTTCTGCATACCTGGATCTGACTCTTCACACACCAGCAGTGTGTAAATCCAGCCACGTAACTTGTGCATCAGACTTACCTTGTGGTCACATTTGTGTGAGGACTTCGTCGTAAGAACTTTACCACCCTCGCTATAGAGGTTCAAGGACTTATATATCCGGATTCATATAACTGGACTTGTGTAAATATATATATGGACTCATTGCATGTCACTACGGGTTGTTTGAATATTGTTTTTGGGGGTTTTGCTGTTTCACAAATACATTATTTGCATTCAAAGAAACCCGTCTCTGATTGTTCATTGCCCCACGCTATCAGAATCCTCGAGTTCCTACAATAGTATTACACAGCCATGTTAGCTTTGCGCCAAGGTAAGCACTCGGTAGCTGAATATGCCTTGGATTTCAGGAGATGGGCCCTTGATACCACCTGGGACAGTTCCGCCAAAAAATCTATTTTTCGAAAGGGGTTATCTCCACTGATTAAGGATGAACTTGCTCGTGCCGACCCTCCCACTGCGTTAGGTGACTTTATTAACTACTGCATCCGTATTGATACTCGTCTGACTGAACGCAGGCAAGAGAGATGGTTCGAAAGCAATCGTACTAACCTTTTCCTACCTTCCTCTCCAGCTAAGGAACCTTTGAGTAGGATTACACGGGAACCTGAACCTGAACCCATGCAGGTAGACTCTTTACAACGACGGGTTAGTGATGCACGCAAGGAACATCGTTTTAAGGAGAATCTATGTTTCTATTGTGGTAAGTCAGGGCACTTCATTATAAACTGCCCCAGCCGTTCTCGTAAGACTACTGCAGCACTCATTCATTGTGAGTGTTGCGAGAGGGGATCTGTCAGGTCCGAGCCTCAGGCTCCAGAGAGATCTGCAGCAACAGATCTTGATTTCTCGGACTTAAACTCCGTTACCTCTGAGGACGTTGACTGTGTAAACGCTGCCATTTTTCAAGTTTCCTCAGCGGTGTCCCAGCTGAGTTGTAAGAAAAACAATTCTCATTGCTTTCTTTCCATCAAACTCTGGGTTGACTCAGCTTGGGTGTCTAGCTCTGCTATGATCGACTCAGGGGCAAGTGGAAATTTTATGGATGTCTCCTTTGCTCTGAAACAGGGAATACGTTCAGTGAAGAAGGCTACTCCAGTACAGATGGAAACTGTGGATGGCTCCCTGCTGACCTCTGGACCAGTGGATCAGGAAACAGAGCCTTTGAGGGTTCTTATGGGTAAAGATCATCAAGAGAAACTGTCCTTTATGCTTATCTCTTCTCCCCACTTTCCCATTATTCTAGGGCTACCATGGCTACAGGCTCAGAATCCTACCATTAACTGGGAGACCAAGGAATTACACTTTCCAGAGAAACAGATGAGTCCAAAAGTTTCAGCTTGCTCTGTTCCTAAAGGAATCATGTCAGTCCCTGAACTACCAGCTGTATACCAGGACTATGTGGATTTATGTGACAAGAAGAACGCTGACCAGCTTCCTCCTCACCGTCCATATGATTGTCCAATTGAATTATTGCCTGGAGCAGAGATACCTTTTGGTAAGATCTACCCCCTGGCGGGGCCCGAGCTAAAGGCTTTAAAGGATTACATAGATGAAAATCTAGCCAAGGGCTTCATACGCCCCTCTTCATCTCCTGCAGGTGCACCCATCTTCTTTGTAAAGAAGAAAGATGGATCTCTGAGACCATGCGTAGACTATAGGGAACTCAATAAGGTTACTATTAGAAACCGTTATCCATTGCCTTTAATCCCTGAGTTATTGGAGAGAGTGCGACATGCCAAAATTTTTTCTAAACTAGATCTTCGTGGGGCCTATAACTTAGTCCGTATTAGACCTGGGGATGAATGGAAGACTGCATTCAGGTCACGCTATGGACACTTTGAATATCTAGTTATGCCTTTTGGTCTGAGTACCGCCCCAGCCACTTTCCAACACTTGGTGAATGACATCTTCAGGGATCTCCTAGATACATTCGTGGTAATTTATTTGGATGATATTCTAATTTTTTCTAACTCCACAGAGGAACATCATGGACATGTGAGAATGGTCTTGGAACGTCTAAGACAAAATCATCTTTACATCAAACTTGAAAAGTGTGAATTCCATAGGACCGAAATTCAATTTCTGGGGTATGTACTGTCTACACAAGGAATTAGTATGGATGGAAGCAAAACCCAAGCCATCAAGGATTGGCCAAGTCCTAGAAATGTGAAGGAGGTACAGCGCTTCATCGGGTTTGCCAACTTCTATAGACGTTTCATTAGAAATTTCTCTGAGGTAGTGTCACCTATCACTCAACTTACCCGGAAAGAGTCTAGGTTTTCCTGGACTCCCCAAGCCCAGGAAGCATTTTCCCGTCTAAAAGATAAATTTACCACTGCACCTATCCTAGTACATCCCAACCCCGAGCTTGCCTTCATAATAGAGGTGGATGCTTCAGACTGTGCCGTTGGAGCTATACTCTCTCAGAGAACAGGTGAGAAGAATGTCTTGCATCCCTGTGCCTTCTTTTCCCAGCAGTTGTCTTCGGCTGAGAGGAACTACGATGTGGGCAATAGAGAGTTGTTGGCCATTATTGCCGCCTTCAAAGAATGGAGACACCTTCTTCAGGGAGCTGCACAGCAAATAGTCGTCCTGACAGACCATCGTAACCTTGAGTTTATCAGGTCGGCTAAGTGCCTGACTCCTCGCCAGGCTCGCTGGAATCTTTTCTTAAACCAATTTAATTTTATCATCTCTTATAGACCAGGATCGCGCAATGGAAAGGCTGATGCACTCTCTAGGATTTACTCAGCAGAGACACGTCCAATTACTCCTCCTAAGACTATTCTTCCTGACTCTAGATTCCTAGGAGTAATTCATAATCAAGACCTACTTAAGGACATCAAGGAAGCATACCATGCGGATTCCTTTTTGGCACAACCCCCAAGGGACGTAAGTCTTGTCTTTAAGAATGGTGTGTGGATTCAGGGACAACGCCTGTATATTCCTGAAACAGTCAGATTGAGAGTATTGCAACTCATTCACGATTCCAAGATAGCTGGGCATAGAGGAATTCTAAAGACACAGGAATTTCTTTCTCGTTTCTTTTGGTGGCCCACTTGCAGGAAGGATGTTTTGAATTATGTCACTTCATGTGAGGTCTGTGCAAGATGCAAAACACCTCGCTCCTCACCAACTGGTCTGTTACAGCCTCTTCCCACCCCGTCCCGCCCGTGGGGATCCATTTCTATGGACTTCATTGTGGAGTTACCAACCTCTCAGGGGAAGAACACCATTCTAGTGGTGGTTGACCGTCTAACAAAGGCAGCTCATTTTATCCCTTGTGTCGGCTTACCCACTGCAAAACAGACATCAGATTTGATGATTAAAGATGTGTTTCGCTTACATGGAGTACCGGATGAGGTTATTTCGGATCGAGGGGTGCAATTCACTTCTAGGTTTTGGCAAAATTTCTGTGCAGCATTGGACATTAAAGTAAACCTTTCTTCTGCTTTCATCCCCAGACTAATGGACAGACCGAACGAACCAATCAAACCCTGGAGCAGTATCTCCGCTGCTTTATCTGCCACCTACAGGATGATTGGGTGGATCTACTTCCATTAGCTGAATTCTCGTATAACAACTCTCAGAGTGCCTCCACTAAACAGTCTCCTTTTTACTCTAATCTAGGTTATCATCCTAACATTCTACCACGATTTCCCATAGAAACGCCTTTACCAGCAGTGGCTGAAAGAATCACGTCTTTACAGAAGAATATGGATCTTCTAAAGGAAAATCTGGAATCGGCTCAAGAAAGGTACAAGAAAGCAGCAGATAAATTTCGTAAACCTGCACCAGCTTTCAAGGTAGGAGACTTGGTCTGGCTGTCAACCAGAAATCTTAAGTTAAGGATTCCATCGTCTAAGTTGGGACATAAGTACATTGGACCCTATAAAATCAGTAAAATTATAAGTGCCGTTGCTTGTCGTCTTCAACTGCCCAGAACTATGAGAATCCACCCTGTCTTTCATGTATCCCTACTAAAGGCTGCGACACCCAATACGTTTCCTGGACGTTCCTCTCCTTGCCCTGACCCAGTGCTAGTCGATGGTCAGGAAGAATTTGTGGTGGAAAGGATTTTAGATTCCAGGTTGTATAGAAATCAGTTACAATATCTGATTAAATGGCAGGGCTACCCAGTGGAGGACAACTCATGGGAACCGGTCAATAACGTTAATGCTCCTCGCTTGCTCCGTCAGTTTCATCAGAGGTACCCACACAAGCCTGGTCTGAGGTCATCCGGAGGTTGTCCTTAAGGGGGAGTAATGTAAGGTTCTATGTATATATTCCTGAAACTCAGTTTGTTCGTCAGCCATTTTACTTTCTGTCTTGCTGCAGCTATCTTGCCCTCAGTCAAAATGGAGTTTCCAGCTTGCATGTTCCCGCCCTGATTCTCTCCTTTGCTTCTTAAGCAGCCACAGCTGAGCAATCAGTGCTTCAGAATCTAGCCTGCAGTGAACCTGTGACTTGACTCCTGTAAGCCTTGGACCTTGTACTCCAGCTATTCCTACTGAGGAACTCTGAAGCACTTGTGGACTCTGAACCCTGCTCTTTGAAAGACCCACGTTTGCATGGACTTACGGTAACAGAGAAGAAGATCCTGAATCTGTATTGGAGAGTGATTGCTGAGCTTGGATTACTCTGGCCTGCTGTGTCTCCTGTTTCTGTGTCTGCAAACTGTGTGACTATTTCTGCCAACTTGTATGAAGTAATACAGGACTTTTCTATATCAAACCTGTGTCTCATGTATGTTCATCGCACCCAAGCACAAGACGCTATATGAACTGTACTACATACATTACACATGCCTCTCTTCCCATTAAAGTGAACCTGTTACCTCTATTTGCCGCTATAAGATACAGCCACTGACTTTCAGGGCTTATCTACTGCATTCTGTAATGCTGTATATAAGCCCCCGGTCTAACCTGAAAGATAAGAAAAAGACGTTTTATTATATTTACCCGGAGCGGTGGTCCGATGCGGTCTGCTCCGATGGGCGTCGCGGGTCCGGGTCCGGCGCCTCTCGTCTTCATGCGATGTCTTCCTCCTGCACGCTTCATATTGCTCTCCTGCACAGGCATACTCATCTGCCCTGTTGAGGGCAGAGTAAAGTACTCCAGGCGTTGGGCCTCTCTGACCTTTCTCGGCACCTGCGTACTGCAGTACTCTGCTCTGCCCTCAAGAGGGCAGATCAATACGCCTGCGCAGGAGCGTGACACAAAGCAAGCAGGAGGACGGCATTGCATGAAGATTGGAGGACCCAGACCTGCGACACCCATCGGACCGGACCGCATGGGAGCTCCCCCCGGGTGAGTATAATAAAACCTCTGTTTCTTATCGTTCAGGTCTGTAACTACAGCATTACAGAATGCTGTAGATAAGCCCTGAAAGGCAGTGGCTGCATCTTATAGCAGCAAAAAGAGGTGACAGGTTCCCTTTAAAGAGAACCTGACAGCTCCATGTCCAAAAACCGGCCTCACATCTTTATGCCACTCTGTGTTGCTTCCAACAAGCCATTTTCTTTTGTTTTCTGTCAAATTAATTTCTATAAAATCATTTATTTTGACAAAAGATATGCAAATCAGTACGTGACTAGTCAAGGGGGCATTTTCTTTCCCCAGACTAATCATCCCACTAATCATGTCATCACACCTGTTATGAATGTGAACTCAAACAAAGGGAAAATTGCACGCAGAGGATATGTTATAAAAATAGAAACATTTTATTAAACAGTTTTAAAACAGACATAAGAGACATAAGAGAGAAAATGACAGTGGTAACCAAAAATGGAGTGGAACCACACAGGTACTCAGGTACAGTCACAATGTAGTACTAATATGCTGAAATGCACATGGAACAAAAACAACCATAGTAGTAATGTGCCACTAGTCCATATCAGGGGACTATGTATAAAGTCTTTCAGCCAGGGACAGGGCAATTAGTAACACTAGCCTAAATAAAGGCTGTACGCCAATCTAAAGACATGTAATCACAATTAAGATAATGGTCGAACACATACCTGAGACCCAGTGGTGCCACTCTGGGGAGTTTATATACTTCTTGCACTGAGTTTCCATACTTAGGCACTGTGATACTATTAGCTGTATCTTTACCAAATAGGTGCTAGCCTGATATAGGCTGTTATGAATGTGCTAGAGATAGTTTCTGAGCAGAGGCTCCCTCTGGTGGTTACAGACAGTACTGAACCTTTCAGTGAGGAATGGCAATCTGGGTTCACTGACTGGTCTGATATAAGGGAGGTTCCCTCCCATGATGGTTGCCGGTGATCAATTGTTCTTGTCTCAATTGTGGTTCCTGGTTCATTTGGAAGTTTGCTGAGTCTTGCCTGCTTCTTCTGCTATCAGATAAGATATTTTCTGCTTTTGTTTTTGTGCTTGCTTTTTGCATTGTTCCCTGCACTTCTGTGGAGGTCAGCCAGGTCCCCTCCGGGGGGCTTGTGCTCCTCTCAGTTTATCTGGAGCCACTGTTGTTTGTTCATTTTCTTTTTCCTGTTTTTTCAGTGGCTGCGGCTTGGTTTTGTTCACACTGAGATCTCATTTAGTGGGTGGCGAGATCGTGTGATCTCAGTATTTTTGTAATCAGAATTGTTGGATTTTTGTAGGGTTTTCTGGGTTGTAGAAAGTAATCTCTCCTGTCCTATCCTATTTAGTCAGCTTGTGGCCCCAGGGTTTGCTCATTCTATTTTCTGTCTGTGTTCGTGCTTTCTTCTTGTCTAACCGCCATTACATGTTTGGGGGCTTCCTATTTTCTTTGGGGATCTGCTCCGGGGCAGATAGCTTTCATCTTTCTGCCTTTAGGTGTAGTTATCTCTCAGTCTTTCAGGCTGTGACGAAGCGTCTAGGATCAACGTAGGAACGCTCCACGGCTACCTTTAGTTGTGTGGTTAGTTTAGGAATCTGCAACCCATTAGTTACCAACATCTCAGGTGTTCGGCTGCCCGGCTGTTGTTCCTGTCCTCCTCAGCTACCTAACATAACACACACCCCTTTGGACATGAGTAACATGATATGCAAGATCTGTGTCACCACTGGCTTTTTGCAAATCTCTGCCTCTCTAACAATATGTAGTAAGCTGGGTGTACGCACCATAACTTCATTGGAGCACTGCACATTCCCAGAGGTGCAATACTGATGCAGGACACAACCAGCCATTACAGCCAGCTATGCACATCTCACGGGTGGCTGTGTCCTACGTCATCACTGCTTTCCTTGGCATAAGCAGTGCGTTGATGAAGCTGGGGCACATACACCGGGCTTCATTTCTCATTGTGTGGGTGTGGTGTTGAATATCCAGATCTTTTAGCTTAATCCATAATTTCTGACTTTTTCTAAATGTTGCAAAGTGTTTGTACAATTTTACTCCAGTACCGTAGTGGAGTACAATATCAGTCTTTTTTCTTTTTTTGGTGGGGGGTGGGATAGTTTAGGGCTCAAGAGGCATACAGACGGCCATATTTCTTATATGAGGATTGCATCACAATCCTCGGACTGAACATCGACTCTCTTGAACTGAGCGTGACAGCTTCATAAAAATACATCACGCTGTCCCGCTCAGGTCAGGAGAGGTGCTGGGCAGTCCCTGGCTGATTAACAGGTCAGTAGCCATGTACCAGAGCAAACAACCTGTCAATCAGCCAGGCGAGGTTGCTGCTTGGAAAGAAATACAGCGTGAGGGCAGGTGCAGATGACTGTAGATTCTCTCATCTGAGATAGCCCGGTCAGTTATGCAACTAACACTAGGATCAAACTTTGATTAGAGTGTAAACATAGTGTGTTCTTATTCTCTCGGATGAGAAGAGAGAAAAAAGTTCTCCATCTTCTGCATTCTGTCAGTCTGTGGAATTCCTAATGCAGTCTGATGGTTTTCATGGACTCATTGACTTGCATGGCCAAGAGAGATCCGAATATCGGATCAAACTCCGGCGTGCAGCAATGCAGAGACTGTCTGAGGAAATTATCGGACATGTGCCCCAAAGACTAACATTGGTTGGGCCAAAAATACACTTGTATGCACCAGCCCGGAGCATGAAAGGCTAGACGAGCATCCTCACACTCAAATGCATTTCTATATACAATTTCAAAACATGATTTCTTGTGGCAGGAGTAGTGCTTGGGGCTATAAAGGGATCGACTGAATGATCTTGTAAATGTCTAGACAATCATATTAATGGTTTTTGAAGGGGTAGACGTTTCTGACAGGTTCACTTTAAATTACAAAAAAACCTGATACTTTCTCAGCAACTTTTTTGGAGGCTGGTTGTGTTCCTTCAAAATAGTTCACTTATTTGAACATTGTCAACTTATTAGAAGTGGCAGCACGGTGGCTCAGTGGTTAGCACTGCAGCCTTCCAGCGCTGGAGTCCTGGGTTCGTATCCCACCAAGGACAACATCTGCAAGGAGTTTGTATGTTCTCCCCGTGTTTGCGTGGGTTTCCTCCAGGTACTCCGGTTTCCTCCCACATTCCTAAAAAACATACTGATAGGGAATCTAGATTGTGAGCCCCATCAGGGACAGCGACGATAATATATGCAAACTGTAAAGCGTTGCAGAATATGTTAGCGCTATATAAAAATAAAGATTATTATTAAAGATTATTAAGTGGCCCTTGATATAATGTTCCTTCTCTCTGCTGGGAATCCTCGCAATCATATGTAACAACAAGGAAACAAGGTTGTAACAGCATTCTTTCCCTGCAGGAGCAACCAAAGTAAAAACACAGCATTAATGCTTATTGACACTGGTGTAGATTCTCTAATGCTAGAAAATCAGGCCCATTATGCATATGACACTTGGCTCAAACTCTGTCAGAGTTTGATCCGAGTCTATCTTCCCCATTGTCTCTGTGAGCATATACAAAGGACTTCATTTGAATTACCGTACATCCGATTGCAGTCTGAAGTTTCACATGCAGCCATAGACTTATATGGGTGCGTGTGATCCGAATATTGGAGCCACTCGCAGCATGTTGCAATTGTTTTCTCATGCCGAATCAGCATGAAAAATTTATCGCAGATCTGCACTGCCACCATAGGATAATATTGGGCCGAGTTATAAGCCAGTGTGAGAGTACCCTTAGGCTTTGTTTTTTGCTGCATTTTTATGAAAATTAAAAGCTGCTTTTTACTGTACCAGCAAAAGCTATTAGGTTTCAGAAATCTCATGCACACACTTTCTTTTTTTCCTGACTGAATTGGAAAACTACTTTGTTTTTGTAAACCTCAGCATGTCACTTCCTTCAGCGCTTTTCAGCATTTTTTCACTCATAGAAAGCAATGAGTATGTGCAAAAACATTGCCATCAGTTTTTACAGTGCTTTTGGTGAAAAAATATGTGCACCAGGATGACAAACACATTTATTTTTTGTTATTTTTCCCCAAGTTTAAACTATATTGTCTTTGTATTTTTACTTGAGCATGCATGTTACTGTTAGTACAGTTTAATTAAATTAGTGATGTGTTAACATAAACAAAACCATTTCAATCCCAGACCAATGTGTGAGTTTGAACAATACCTGACAAACTCAATGGCCTTACCAGAGTGTAAAGTAAACAATGCCCAACCAACTAAATTCCATACCAATGTATTAGGTAAACAATGCCTGACTTTCCCTTGCTATCTTTTTTTACATTTGAAATTGTTTAGTTTTTTCATGAACTCATGAATTTTTTTGGTTTAGAATAATCACTATTTTTTCAGACATAAATACATTTTCCAGTAAATAATTTGAGCAAATCGCACTTTTTTCTTAAAATATTTTATGGTTTCACATATGTCTTGCATTGGTGACTGAACACCTTGTATTATTGTATTCATTCTTGCATGGTGAAAGAAAAGTTGAACTTTGGGATCCTGAAAAACGCAGAAAAAAAGCAGACAAAAAAAACAGCGGGCAGCATTTTTACTGCCAAGAGATCAGTTTTTTGCTGCAGAAAAAAATTAAGAAAAACAATGTGAGAACATACATAGTCTTACACTGTGCACGATAAGTTGTCTATGCAATTCAGGACTGGAATAGTCCCTAAGTGAGAGACAGTAGCCTCTTCTCTACTCTGTCCAAAATGTGAGGATTTCAAAGAGAAGACCCTCCCCTCCCACACACACACTAATAACTCAGAATTCACTAAAAGGGTATTTGAAAATTAGTATTCTAAATGCAAATAAAAGAGGTAAATAGCCGCCAAACCACTGAACCTGCGTCAACCACACGGTACTTTGCTCTAAGACGTTTTCTTGCTTATTATGCCTTAACATTAGGTTCATAAACTGTTAATATTAGAGCGGAACGTGCATTTTTGAAGTTATTTCTGTAATATTTGTTGGCACGCCCTGTGGTATTTTTATGTAAGCCCTACCCTGTGAAGAATATAGCTACAATAAACCGCTATTGAAACATGCTACAGGCTTATGACCTTTTATTTTTTGGTTTCTTATGTAATGGGTAATTCCAAAGGTAATGACTGTATGTTACACAATGTATATACATTGATCCACAGTGCCATGTTCTTCTCAGTCACGATGCAATGAAGAAATCCAATAAGCTGGTAAAGAACTGACTGTGTATGGTGTATAGGATTGTCTCCTGCATGCTTGAAATACAGTTCTTCAAGGGAAGACTCTCTTCCTAATAAAATTAAACGTTAAAAAAAAGGATTATCTAAAGCACCCTAACTTTTTTCCTTAAAAACTTAATATTACCCTAAGTTTTAATATAGAAATGATATAAAGTATCATTTTAAATAGTATAATGGCGCCGACCTGACACTGTCTGTAGGTTACTGTGCACAATCCTGCTGACAGGTTCCCTTTTATATAGCTAGTGCCTGTCGAGTATGGAGGAAGCTCAATTCCTGAGCCCCTCCAGCGATCACAAGTACGTGATATTGTGTTAAGGGGTTAATGGCAACTTGTCATAAGGTTCCGCATTATTAAACTGCTATCATCACGTTAGGTGCCTACTAAATAGCATCCTAAATATGACTGTTTCCAGTTTCCTCTAAGAAAAGAGTGGAATAGATTATGATTGAATGGAGGATTTTCATTAAATCTCCTTTTGTTCAATCTGATACCAAGTTTTCTTACTTGAAATATAGAGAATGGAGATTTAGGCTTTTGTTCCCACAATGAGTTTTTAGTTAGTTTTTGATATTGCACATTTTTTGCAACATTTCAGCACCTATTAAGTAAATTAGGTCTGTTCGGGGGAGGAAAAAAAAATCACTGCATATCCGAATTTGATCCGATATGCGGATTGCACTTTGCCATGCAAGTCTGTGAGTTCGTGAAAATCATCTGACTGCACGTGGATGACAGTCGAGTGCAGTCCGATTTCCGCCCACTCACAGAATGGAGAAGATGGAGAAATCTTGTTTTCCATCGTCGCCTCTGTGTGCTCTAATTTTCTCATCCAAAATAATTGGATCACACTATGCTGACACTCTAATCAAATGTTGATCACAGTTCGATCAAAGTGTCATTTGCATAATTGGCCCGATTTTTTCAGGTGAGAGAATCTACGGCCATTTGCGCGAGCCCTAACATATAAGTGACCGCACCCTTTCAAAATGCAGTGCATAATACATTTAATATACTGTGAATTTATTATTTCTCTTTTTTTACTTTCAATTTTTCAGTACAAGTATCAGATACTTATTGATGGGACAGTGGCAGCATACAGAATGCCATACCTTCTTATTGGAATAGTGTAATACTTAAGCAGGATTCCATCTTCTATGAACACTTTTATAATGAGCTCCAGCCCTGGAAGCATTACGTGCCATTCAAGAAAGACCTTAGTGATCTGCTTGAAAAAATCAAGTGGGTTAAAGATCATGATGTAGAGGTAAGTTATATACCCATATTGGGAACTAAGGTCATAATGCAATGGATGAGTTTTAATGCATTTATATTTGAATAAATTTGCATAAGTGTATGATCAGTGTTAAGTGTGTAATAGTCTGGGTAGAAGCTTTGTATTAATTTACATTATTACATTCTTTTTGTAGCAAACCTATAGATCCATAAAGCAAAAAAATGTAAAGGCTTGTATGTATTTTAGGTCACATAAGCATTTTCAGTTATTTGAAGGAGCTACAAAGACAATTAGGGTTCGTATATAGACTTTTTAAAATGTGGATTACAAAGCAAATCCACTTCAAAATCCTAGTCAAAAATCTTAAGAAAACAAATGTTGAGATTTTCCTAAAGCATTTTTTTGTGCAAAATCTGCTTGTTTTTGCATTTCCTTTTTTGTCCCTCCCTTTTTTCCAAGAGGCAGAACTTTGCTTTCCGTCGATATAGCCAAATGAGGGCGTCTCCTTGTGGGTCGAGTTCTAGGAGGTGCAATAAAAAGTGAGACTGAAACTTTGACAGCGGCATTTTGTAAGTTAAATAGCAGTGATTGGAGCTCTCTCTGGTAGCTGCTGTTATAGGCAGATGCCAGCTGTATAACATAGTTGGCATCTGTCTGGTTTGGAGCAGGCTCGGCTTCATACACTCCATACCCAACTTCAAACATATTATTCCCAATTATGTCAGGACCTATGTTAACAGTTCAAGAAAAGTGGATATAATTTCATGAAAACATATGTGCACTTTGCGTTTAGCGACACTAACGAACTGTACATTTATCATTTGATTTTTTTTCCATAAACTTCTGTTTTTTAAGGTTAGAATCACAGTTTCTGTATTAAAAAAGTGTGAAAAAGGAAATTGCATTGAAAAAGCAACAAATGCAGCAAACTGAGCAGATGTCTATTGCATACTTTTCTGTAAACACTTGCGGAACATATGGAAAAATGCAGCATTTCGACACGTGGGACATGGCCCTGGTGGCCTCCCAGCATATTGCCAGAGCATGTACCATATAACATTTGGTACTGCAAAGTGTCTTTCCACAAGAGAGGTTTTAGACTCCTTTGTTAAAATGACTTCTTTATAAGCAATCCACCCATTCTGACTGTTTTCAGCCACTCTTCTTGCTTTGCTCAGATCACTTATTTTTTTCAGTGGTTGCTGTAATGCTTCATTTCTCCTATGGAAGAAATTAAATCTGTTAATGTGTATTGATGCGTTTTATTTAATTAATTTTCATATTTATTTGCAGGCTAAAAAGATTGCAGAGACTGGGCAAGAGTTTGCAAGAAACAATTTAATGGGAGACCATGTTTTTTGCTACTATTTTAAGCTTTTCCAAGTAAGTTTCATCTTTGTTTTTCAGTAGACTGTGTGTCACAACTCAGCTGTCTGGTGACCGAGGACCAGGGGCTCTTTCCCTGTCTCTAACACTAGGGGGCCCCTATTCCCTGGGATACTTCTGAAGGTGCAGATGCCAGGGCCTCCACCCTTGCCTTATATCTTGAATCAGCCCTCCGTCTGTTCCCTTCCCCCACCTAGGTAAGAGGGAAGCTGCCGTGCACCACAGTACACCGCAGTACACCAACCTGACAAACAAGGCAACACGAACTAGGGTAACTGAAAATATCAGGCATGCAAATGTTCACTCACATATAACAGAGGAATGCACCGGGGAGTGGAGGATTGGGAAAAAACAAAGTTAGAGGAGGGAAAGGAATTATCACACTTACAAACCCATGCAGCAGTCAAAGATAACTCATTCAAACTCCTCATATAAACACCTCTCCTCTAAGCCATGCAGCATAAGCTAACTCTGACAATGTGTTTCAATCAGGACCCAGATTATATAGGAGATAGGAGTGGCTAACCGAGCTCAGCTAACCAGAGCTCCCAACATGGCCGATTAACCTCTGTTCTGCCAAAAGAAATTAACACCTTTTAAAAAGAAGGTGAAGTGCTTCTTTTCAGTGCAGGAGTAGGAGCAATCAGATGCTGAGGTCTTCTGGCTCCTCTCTGAGGCAGTAACCCCGTGACAGTAAGATTCGGAAGTATCCAGCATTATCTGTATATTATGCTGTAATGGATTTAATGCAAAGTGTCATGGTCACAAGTTCGTGAAGCATGGAATATGGTCTTAGTAACTGTATAAAATACCTCTTTGCTGATCCCTGGGAGCATAACTGCAATCCCAATATTCGGGAATGGGACCCTGTGTCTCCACTTTGAATAGAGCAGAGGTAGCAGTTTATTAATGTGCTTCTAGGACTTTTTAGCTGGGCAGCCTTAGGTCTCCTTCACACGTCCGTGTTTCCAGTATGTGTGGTGTCCGTTTTTTTCATGGATAACACACATAACCATTATAATCTATGGTACTATGTAGATATCTGTGATTTTATACCGACTGTGTGTCTGAGCAAAACACATGGAGACATGTCCATTTTTCCGGCAGCACGGATGACAAGGGCCAATACAAATCTATGGGTCTGTGGTAAAAACGGACACATGGACAGTACACTGATGACACACTGATGGAAAACACTGATGATGATATTGATTTTTCACGTACGTGTTTTATATGGATATGTGAAGGAGGCCTTATAATGAAGAAAAAAATAGCAACACCAGCACTTCATAGGGTAGTTTTGATGTATTAACAGTTGATGTTGATTTCTGTCACTCACCTTGGAGAGCAGGGACAGACTGGGACTGAAATGCAGCCTTTGATGGCAAGCTGTTTCCACTCTCTTTTCCAGATTGAGCTCCATTTTAGTAATATTATCCTGCCTAGAAAAAAAAAATCAAGATTTACTACAAGACCTATATCTCCAATAATACTGCTACTCAAGATTTATTATTATTAATAATAATAATAAAAATAATAAATAAAAATAATACCCCAATAATAATATTGCATACTGATCATTAATTAAACCCGCTGTACTAGATTTGATATTACCACCATACATTGTAAAAATAATGGTAACATCAGTTTTACACCATTGCTCTGCAGATCATACAGTCAGGGCCAGAAATATTTGGACAGTGACACAATTTTCGCGAGTTGGGCTCTGCATGCCACCACATTGGATTTGAAATGAAACCTCTACAACAGAATTCAAGTGCAGATTGTAACGTTTAATTTGAAGGGTTGAACAAAAATATGTGTTAGAAAATGTAGGAATTGTACACATTTCTTTACAAACACTCCACATTTTAGGAGGTCAAAAGTAGTTGGACAAATAAACATAACCCAAACAAAATATTTTTATTTTCAAAATTTTGTGGCGAATCCTTTGGAGGCAATCACTGCCTTAAGTCTGGAACCCATGGACATCACCAAACGCTGGGTTTCCTCCTTCTTAATGCTTTGCCAGGCCTTTACAGCCGCAGCCTTCAGGTCTTGCTTGTTTGTGGGTCTTTCCCTCTTAAGTCTGGATTTGAGCAAGTGAAATGCATGCTCAATTGGGTTAAGATCTGGTGATTGACTTGGCCATTGAAGAATGTTCCACTTTTTTGCACTCATGAACTCCTGTGTAGCTTTGGCTGTATGCTTGGGGTCATTATCCATCTGTACTATGAAGCGCCGTCCAATCAAGTTTGCAGCATTTGGCTGAATCTGGGCTGAAAGTATATCCCGGTACACTTCAGAATTCATCTGGCTACTCTTGTCTGCTGTTATGTCATCAATAAACACAAGTGACCCAGTGCCATTGAAAGCCATGCATGCCCATGCCATCACGTTGCCTCCACCATGTTTTACAGAGGATGTGGTGTGCCTTGGATCATGTGCCGTTCCCTTTCTTCTCCAAACTTTTGGCTTCCCATCATTCTGGTACAGGTTGATCTTTGTCTCATCTGTCCATAGAATACTTTTCCAGAACTGAGCTGGCTTCTGGAGGTGTTTTTCAGCAAATTTAACTCTGGCCTGTCTATTTTTGGAATTGATGAATGGTTTGCATCTAGATGTGAACCCTTTGTATTTACTTTCATGGAGTCTTCTCTTTACTGTTGACTTAGAGACAGATACACCTACTTCACTGAGAGTGTTCTGGACTTCAGTTGATGTTGTGAATGGGTTCTTCTTCACCAAAGAAAGTATGCGGCGATCATCCACCACTGTTGTCTTCCGTGGGCTCCCAGGTCTTTTTGGATTGATGAGTTCACCAGTGCTTTCTTTCTTTCTCAGGATGTACCAAATTGTAGATTTTGCCACTTCTAATGTTGTAGCAATTTCTTGGATGGTTTTTTTTCTGTTCTTGCAGCCTAAGGATGGCTTGTTTCACCTGCATGGAGAGCTCCTGTGACCGCATGTTTCCTTCACAGCAAAACCTTCCAAATGCAAACACCACACCTCAAATCAACTCCGGCCCTTTCATCTGCTTAATTGAGAATGACATAACAAAGGGATTGCCCACACCTGTCCATGAAATAGCCTTGGAGTCATTTGTCCAATTACTTTTGGTCCCTTTAAAAACAGGGTGCCACATGTTAAGGAGCTGAAACTCCTAAACCCTTCATCCAATTTTAATGTGGATACCCTCAAATGAAAGCTGAAAGTCTGAACTTCAACTGCATCTGATTTGTTTTGTTTCAAATTCATTGTGGTAATGTCTAGAACCAAAATTAGATAAATGTTGTCTCGGTCCAAATATTTATGGACCTAACTGTATATGCATATAAGGTAGAGGTACTCACTAGTAGTGTACTTGCTGATTGTATCATTTTCCCTTTACGTTTCCATTCAGGCATGGCTGCCATGACTATTTCTTCCATTTATAACTAGTCCCTGCGAAATGTAACTCAAACAGACACCTTGCACGTATTGCTTTTCCAGCACCGTCTTCATATTCCTCCATCTCTACACAAACCATACAGTGCTATAAGCAGCGCCCTATACAGTCATACTGACACTTCTGTGCCTTAAACAGTAAAAGTACCTTCCTTTTTATGCCCCCCAAAAATAGCAGTGCCTCCACAAAGTAATAATGCTTCATTTGTACTTCCTTGTAATATTACTGCTCCCCTTGCTTATAGCACCCTATAAATATAATGCCCCCCTTGGCCTCCTTATAATAATCCCCATATGCCTCCTTTGATAATAAACACCCTTGACTCCCTATAATAGCAACCCCCTTATAATAACACAAACATTCTCCTGTGCTTTATAATAATATTGCCTCCTTGCATCTCCTATAATAATAACAACGTAATTAGCCACAGTAACTTTTTATTGTAATAATGCCCCTGAGCAGGTCGCCATAGAAAAAGTCCTATCCTTTCACGGCACACTTGTGCAGTCACAGAAAGGCATACCTCTCAACTTTTAAAGGGATATACTGTATATTGTGACACTTACAGTTTCCTTGACCCTACTGTAGCCCCTTAGTGTTCTCATCCACTATGATACCCCCATACCATGGCCACCATAAAATATGATGGAATATAAAAAAATGTTCCCACACAGTGTGATGACACAGAATAATGTCCCCATATTCACCCACCTACACAATATAATGGCCCTATATACCCTATACAGCATTCCACACAGTATGATGGCCTTCAAAGACTCTCACCTAGTATGACGGCTCTCATAACCCTAATACAGTGTGATGGTCATCACAGTCCCCACAAAGTATGATGGTCATCACAGCCCACCAGATAATATGATGGTAATCATAGCCCCCCACACAGTATGTATAACATATTTTAATATGCCTGTGAAAAAAACAAAAAAAACAAAATCAAAGTTGAAAGTGAGGCAGGCGGTAACTTTCTCCATAAATGCAAATTCTGATATATTTTTAATTCTGTTTTTTTTTCTTGCACAAGCAAATCCAGGAGGAGACCTAATGGTTTAAAACAGCCTGTAGCAGTGCACCAATTGAAGGTGGACATACAAGATTAGAGTATGTGCACACAACTTCTTTTAAACTCAGGCGAAAGCGCCAAGTTTTTCAAGCAAAAGATGGTTCGGGGAAAATGTTAGCATTATGTAAGGCAGCAGCTCTCGTGTCCCTACGGCAATGGGGCAGTGACAAAAGAAACTTCGACTTAAACTTACTTTATTTTCCAACTTAGGCCTCTTTCACATTTGCGTCTGTGTGCACAGCTTTTGATCGGCATACATTCGCATGCGTCATGCTAACATATTTTTAACATGATGTACACAGTGACTTGCTTTTGCATGCGTTTGCTTGCATATGCGTACGCATGTGTCATTTCGCGGTGTTGCATTTTTGGAGGCGTCAAATATGCGTAGTCATACGCATGCTGATGAGTGCGTCAAAAAATGCATTACTGTCTATGGGAACGCAAGCGTACGCATGTCCTTGAGTACGCTTGCGTTCGATACGCATGCGCACATCACAATGAGCAGGTGTAGGAACTGGTTTCAGCCAGCCCCAAAACAAAGCTGTATAAAAAGAGGACGTGGGCACTGGAAGTACAATACTCTAAAGCCTCTGGAAGCGATTGTTTACTGCTCTGAAGACTGGTTTGGTGATCTGAAGACACACTCAGGATGTGAGTATAGAAGCTATGAAATGTCTGTCTGTTTCTCTTACTGCATTCTGTACTCACTTCTGTCTCTCTTGCAGCATTCCGTATGAAAAGATGTCCTCCAGTGAAGAAGACCATAATTCCCAGAGCGGACAGGAGACTGATGAAGTGAGTTTTGCTAATAATTGGTAAGTATTGACTGTCAATATGACACATGTGGTAAAATCATGTATATTCTTTACAGAACAGTTCCAGTGCAACAGAGCAAGAGCAGACTCTGGCCCAAGTTCTGGTGGCAAGACGGCGTGTAAGTATTCTTGACTGATTTTGTTTTGTTTTATCTTTACAACTCTGTGTGTTTCACATCGTGAAGCCACCATTGACAACAACCTCCTAATGTTTTTCTTTGATTTCTAGGTTCCACATCGAGAATCCCCCATTGATAACGACCTCCTAATATCATTGGTGCAGGAGCGAGTTCCGTTGTGGGACACCCGGGATAAGAGGCACTCGGACAATGTGGTCATTCATCGGCTATGGGATGAAGTGGCCAGCTCGCTGTTGGATGACTGGGACAAAGCCACGCCATAAGTCCGAAAGGATTTTTGTAACTATTGCAATGTAGTCTGATGTGGCAGCGAACCTGTGGTGTATTGTTTTACAATTTCTTTATTTTTCCCCCTTAACAGTGAAGAGAGTCAAAGTCCGTTTGGCGTTCGATGAAGGATCGCTTCAATAAGGACCTGAGAAAGGAAATCAAAGTTCGAAGTGGTGGTGCTCCTAAAATTTCAAAATACAAGTAGCATCGGATGCTCTCCTTCCTGAGGCCTGCGGTTGGTCATCGAACATAAGTATTTTTGTGTTGTATAACATCGGAATTTTTATTTTCCACAGGATATGTTGGCGCTTTTAAAAGTTTTATTTTTTTTTCATTTCTTTTTCACACAGAACCTGGAGCAGCACCATCGAACCAGGATCGTCCTCTGTTGGAGCAGCCCTTCATCGATCAGCCTCCAAACAGTCCCAGTCAGCCAGCAGCGAAGCAGCAAGTGGGCAAGCTTCACAGGCTGGAGAACAGGCAGCTGGTCCTTCAGGTTTTCCCCTGTCCCAGTGCTCTGCCACTGATTTTTTTGGGTCTTCTCGCCAGCGACAGAGGGCCAGGGACAGGCCACTCATGCCCGAGTTTGTTCACGTAGGTGCGCTCTTCCAGAATGGCCTGAAGTCGGTTGACGATAGACTGGAAAGTGAGTTTGCCTTGTGAACACACTTATACAGGATGTCCACAAACGACTTGACCGCCTGGAAGCCGAACTTGAGAGACCGGCACATTATTTTTTTTAATGCTATAGAGCGGGGCATGTCGGAAAACCTTACGCCTGATCTTCAGCTTCATGTGATGCAGGGCTGCCATAATACTTACGTTCAGGCTATGCAGAAGAAGACCCGGTACTTACAGCAGCCACACATCTCATTTCCAGCTGTTCCACCACTAACCAGCTTGACCACCATGCCGAGTCCTGCTGCACGCCTGCCTCAAGCCACCATATCGAGTACTGCTGCATACCTGCCTCAACCCACCACCATGCTGAATCCTGCTGCACACCTGCCTCAAGCCACCACCAGGCCGAGTCCTGCTTTTCACCTGCCTCAAGCCACCACCAGGCCGAGTCTTGCTGCACACCTGCCTCAACCCACCACCATGCTGAGTGCTGCTGCACACCTGCTTCAACCCACCATCATGCCGAGTCCTGCTGCACGCCATGCTACCTCCACCACCATGCAGAGTCCTGCTGCAGACCAGCCTCAACCCACCACTCCAACCCTCCCAAAGAAAAAAAAGAAGAAAACAGAAGGCCAGTACCAGTGCAGCACAGCAACCAAAGACTAGAACCAGCAAACGGACCCCAAAAACTGTCCTACCACCTCCACCCTCACCTCCCAATGTGTCTCTGTTGTCTAATTTGTCTCTTCCTTCCAATGTGTCTCTCCCTTCCCACGCTTCCACTCCTAATGTGTCTACTCCCATCCCTGACCTCCCAGACCCCACTTATTTCTTAAGCCCTTCCCCTGGAACCCTTTCATCATCAACACATGGTAGCCAATCATCCCAGCTCCACACCCCCCATGTCCTTAATATTTCACCATCTGACATTCCCCAAAGCTAATTGTTTATTGTTAAATAAAATTTTGTTTTTGTTTGCACAATCACTGTGTGTTCTTTGTCTCCAGACTCATGCGCCGTCGCCGCAAACACACATGTGTATTGTATTGTTGAGGGAACATGGAACAGGTGTTTCATTAGAGGTGTTTTATTAATTATATCAGCAAACAGGTACATTTTAACATTACAGGAACATTTTACCAGTACAGGAACATTTTAACAGTACAGGTCAATTTTAACATTAAAGGTACATTATATCAGATTACACCATTTTGTCTTGCCATGACAAATATCCAATATCAGAAACAAAATATGCAGCAAATTTATCCCTCATTTGGGTAACTTGAACTGTAGTTATCAGAGGGTGATCTTGATAATCTGGTAATATGATAGCAATAGGTTCATCAAGTTCTAAGTTGGGTCGCTCTTTTGCAAGGATAAAATTGTGCACAACAACACACGCTATCACAACCTCATCAACTGTCTCAATTTTTAGATTGATGGCTGTTCCCAAAATGCGCCATTTAGATACCAGCAAACCAAAGGCACTCTCCACAGTTCTTCGTGCCCTTGTCAGTCGTAGTTGAAAATCCGTTTGGTGTGATTCAAGTCCAAACTTGAATACAGTTTTATGAGGTTGGCACACATTTGAAAGGCCTCATCCCCAACCACAACAAACGGCATTGGCGGTCCTTCAGTGTTGGGAAGAGGTCGTGACTGTGGAAAACTGAAATCATTCCCATGCAATCATTGGCACAAATCAGAGTTTTTGAAAGTCTGTGAGTCATTTCCTCGTCCAAATGAGCCAATGTCCACGACGACAAATCGACAGTCAGCATCTGCAATAGCCATGAGAACAATAGAAAAGTATTTTTTATAGTTGAAATATTCAGATCCACTTCCAACTGGTTTCCTAATCCTAATGTGTTTGCCGTCCACAGCCCCCAAACAATTAGGAAAATTACAAATGTCCATAAATTTTGCCACATTTTAAAGCCAGAATTCAATTGTGGGTTGGGGAAGGAATTCTGCATGAAGAACCTCACATAAAGCCTGACAGGTGTCTCAGACAGTCTCAGAAAGGGTGGACACTCCAATCCGGAACTGGAAATGTAAAGAAGATAATGTCTCTCCAGTAGCCAGGAATCCGCAAAACAGAAAATGGAAAAAAAATCAGTACATGGCTTTTAGAAAAAAAATTACAAAATAATCAGTACTTTGCTTTTAGAAAAAATAAAAATAATCTGTACATTGCTTTTAGAAAAAAATGGAAAAAAGTCAGTACATTGCTTTTCATACAATCATATTAATCACAGGTGTTTATTTTTCAAAATTGCGTACCTTAGGGTCACCAACAGACGTTCCTCAGCAGGAATTGCTCTACATAGTTGTGTGTCCTGCCTGGTGATGGATCCCCGGAAACGTTGCAGCAACTCATCAAAGCTCTGTTCTGACATCCTGGTGTAGTCGTAAAACTTCTAAGGGTTTGCACGCAGCTCGGTGTACAAGGAGTGGTATGCTCCACGGCTCTCTCTGACTTCAACTATGAGGTGTTGCCAATAGCAATGACGACGTTGTCTTCTCCATCTTTCTCATTTTCTTTCTTCATAATAAGCAACAGCAAAGGCATAAAGTTCAAAGTCAAATCCAGATTTTGATATAAGCTCTGCATGCGAAGATCCATCTAAGGGCTCATACTCACTGGCGCCGAAAACGGATGATATTCAGCCGAAAAAAAATCGGATTCAAATCTGACCAATGTTATTCAATAGGTGAGTTCTCATTTGCGATTTTTTTCTCATCAGAAATTGGTGTGAGAAAAAAATCGCAGCATGTTGCGATTTGATGCGATTTTGGCATGATAATCGGCAATGCAAGTCAATGGGTCCGAGAAATCATCGCACAGCACTTGCACCATGCGAGTGCTGTCCGATTTATACGCACCAGTCTCCTGACAGCTCACAAAACACTAGATACATACACATAGAATACATATATATATATATATACATGTCATTGTGACACATATATATATATATTTATAGTTCATACACTTCTACATACTGTAATAGCTGCTAATTCAATTGCCGGCTTTTGTGAAATCACAGAAGCCACATGAAATGATACATTGTTTACACACAGTTAACCATGTAATTTCATGTATTTTGATATATGGTTTTAACTTACAATTACATAAGTGTATGTGTGCAAAATTTCAGACATGTAGGGGTTAATTAAAGGTGTAAATTCGTTGAAAAAAAATGCGTGGGCTCCCGCTGTATTTTCTCCACCAGACAGACAAAGCAAGCGAGTGGGGGCAGATAATAATAGCCTAGGGAGGGTACATTTTTTTTGTGCCCCCCCTGGCTACTAACATCTGCCCCCAGACACCCCAGAAAAGGCAAATCTCTAATTAGATTAGCCCTTTCTGGCACTTTGCCCGTCTATTCCCATTGCCCTGTAGCGGTGGCGAATGGGTTAATAAGGGGTTAAAGCCACCTTGCAATTGAAAGGTGACTTTAAGCCAGGTTAATAATTGAGAGCTGTCAATTAGACAACTATCAATTATTAATCCTATTGTATGAAAGAAAAATCAAACACACACACTTTAATAAAAAAGAAGTTTAATGAAATAATCAAACAGTTTTTGACCATATGTTATTTTCCTGCTAAAACCATTTCCTGTAATAAAAATAAAATAAAAAAGCAAAATTATTCTTACCAATCCAATGCACAGTCAGGTCCCACGCTGTAATCCATCAGAAAGGGTTAACAGGTTACAGCTAGCAGGGAGCTAATGCTGCCTGCTGAGCTGTTACCCCCTGAATGAATCAGTTCCTCTGCCAGCGAAAGGAGAGGAAGTGATTATTGAGTGGAGCTTAATTGATTTATTGCCACTTTCACTTCAGGTCAGGTCACCCTGACCTGACTTAAGGGCCTGTCTCACATAGCGATATCGCTACCGAGATCGGTGCTGAGTCACTAGTTTTGTGACGCAGCAGCGAGCTCACCAGCGATATCGCTGTGTGTGACATTCAGCGACGATCAGCCCCCCTGCCGGGTATCGCTGATCGTCGCTGAAATGTCAGGACATTTTTTTGATCGCTGGTCTCCCGCTGACAGGCACGCATCGCTGCGTGTGACAGGCGGGAGACCAGCGATCCGCTGGTAACCAAGGTACACAGCGGGTTTCCAGGCGCGGGGCTGTGCCTAGAAACCCGCTGTGTACCTTGGATACCAGCGCCCTGATGCAGGGAGCTGGTATCCAAGGTACACAGCGGGTTTCACAGGCACCGCGCAGCGCTTGGAAACCCGCTGTGTACCTTGGATACCAGCTCCCTGCATCAGGGCGCTGGTATCCAAGGTACACTGCGGGTAACTAAGCGATGTTACCCGCAGTGTCCTTGTGCTGATCGCTGCCCTGAGCTGCCTGTTTGGCAGCTCAGCAGCGATAATATAGCGATACACCAGCGATCCTGACAAGTGCATATCGTTGTCGGGATCGCTGGTGTATCGCTATGTGAGACCCAGCCTTTAAAGTGAAAATGGGACGCAATCAATTAAGCTTCCCACAGTAATCACATCCTCTCCTGTCGCTGGGAGAGGAAGTTATTCATTCAGGAGCTTTCAGCTGAGCAGGCAGTATTACTTGCGCTGCTTGGTTGAAAGCTAGTTAACCCTTTGTGAAGGATTACTGCGTGGGACGTGACAGATCGCCGGATAGGTAAGAATAATGTTGTTTTATTATTTTTTCTTTATTATAGGAGATCAAGGGCTTCGCAGGGATTAAGAGTTAAATAAAAGATGGTCAAAAAAATGTGTTTTTATTTCATTAAAATTATTTTTTCTTAAAGTGTGTGTTTTTTTTATTTACTTCAATAGGATTAATAATTGATAGTTGTCTAATTGACAGCTCTCAATTATTAACCTGGCCTAAAGTCACCTTTCAATTACAAGGTGGCTTTAACCCCATATTAACCCATTTGCCACCGCTACAGGGCAATGGGAATAGACAGGCAAAGCGCCAGAAAGGGCTAATCTAATTAGAGATTTGCCTTTTCTGGGGTGTCTGGGGGCAGATGTTAGTAGCCAGGGGGGGGCACAAAAAAAATTTACCCTCCCTAGGCTATTATTATCTGCCCCCACTCGCTTGCTTTGTCTGTCTGGTGGAGAAAATACAGCGGGAGCCCACGCATTTTTTTTCAACGAATTTACACCTTTAATTAACCCCTACATGTCTGAAATTTTGCACACATATACTTATGTAATTGTAAGTTAAAACCATATATCAAAATACATGAAATGACATGGTTAACTGTGTGTATCATTTCATGTCGGCTTCTGTGATTTCACAAAAGCCGGCAATTGAATTAGCAGCTATTACAGTATGTAGAAGTGTATGAACTATAAATATATGTATATATGTCACAATTACAATATATATATATATATATATATAATATGTATTCTATGTGTGTATATGTATTGTTTCTATTCTTTATTAAAGCTGTCAGTGTGATTTTACAGTATAGCCGGGGATGAATTAGCGGCTATTATACTATGTAGAAGTGTATGACCTATATATATATATATATATTATATATATATAATTATTTGCTTTTTGTGTACATTTTTTTTTTTACAATGTGATTTTTACATGACTTTTTACATAGCGATAACTGCTCTATGTAAAACTTCATGTTAAAATCGCATTGCATACAGATGGAAAACTGATGGAAAACACATGGAAAACGCATGGTGCGATTTAAAATCGCATGCAAATCGCCTGACATTTTACTAGAATCGTACCGTTTTTTCCGTCCAGAAAACGGACCGATTTTTTTCCAGCCAGTGAGTATGAGCCCTTACAGCTGGATACAGCAGCAAAACATGCGGATTTCATCAGTACAAGGGTCTATATACAGAATTTCGCTGACACACGCCCACTGGGTGTGGCTTGTGTCAAGGAAATTCTCCTGGAAAAGCATTGTCCTATCAAACGCATGCGCATAAAAAGCGCAAACGCGTGGCAAAACGCATGCAAACGCATGTTAGCGCAGCTTTTTTTAGCGCAAAGCGTAAGCTAATGCGACAAAAAAAATGCTTCATTTACATGCGTTTGCATGCGTTTTGGCATGCGTTTGCGCATGCAGATGACACGCTGCGCATATATACGCAAATGTGAACTTAGCTTTACAAACAAATCCAAAACTTTATCCTCCAGTTAACAGCTGGAACGTCTATGTCAGTCCTTTGCCATGGATGACTGCACCACCATATAATCCGTGTGTGCAGTAATGGCTTTGCTTAAGTCTCTGGTCTGTGTTTAGTTTCAGGCCGGAGTCAGACACGACGTATAAAAAAATCGGTCCGATCTTGTCTGCCGAGAATCGCACAAATGTTCTCCGTATGGTGATCCGTATGTAATCCGTTTTCAATGCGATGATGCGATTTCCTCGCATCTAAGTATCCGTGCGAGATCCGTATGGCATCCGTATGGCTTTTTATTTCTCACTGCTTTTCCCCTTTGAATTTAATGGCTAAGTGGGCTGTAATAAGGTGTGCGTATTTCTCGCAAGTCACACTGATGGTTCATGTGGTGTCCGTTTTTTTCACGCACACATAGACTTGCATTGGTAAGACTCGGCCAATATACGCTGCAAATCACAGCATGCTGTGATTTCACTCGCATGTATAATACAAATGAGAAAAAAACGGATGATGGGAGCTGCCCCATAGATTAACATTGGTCCGAGTGCTATGCAATTTTTTCTCGCATAGCACTCGTCCGTATTCTACGGTAGTGTGACTCCGGCCTTACAGACAGGCTTGCACAGAGCTCCTGCTCTGTTGCTTGCAAAAACCCAATACTGACACACCGAAATCTTAACTGAAAGTTTAAATGGAAATGGTGGACATGGGCTACTCCCAAGAACCGGAGTGGAGGAGAGATCCATCCCATAATCGTCCTACAGATCTCTTCAAAAATAAAAGCCCATGTCAGTTTTTCTGAAATCTGACTTTTGTCAAATAGCTTAACCAATTCCACACTCTCTTTTACATTGCATTTTAACTACAGCTATGGCTATAATTACAATGCTTACCTGTTGTTCAGTATGTTTCTATGCACATCCTGGGTGGAACACGTAATGATGACCCTCGTATATGATCCCCCTCACTGCCTCACAGTTATTTTTTGTTAAGCATCATTTTAGGCATCTTTGTTATCTTTTGCGGCAACTTTGCCATAAGTGTTATTTTTGTGCTTCTATGTATAAAGCCGGTCTCACACGTCCAGATATTTCCGGTACCGGAAAAATCGGTTCTGGAGATGTCCGTGTGTATACGTCGTACATCTGTGGGGCACACGTGTGCATCAGGACCGCACGGATAGGCGCCGTAGGAAGAAGCGCTACAGTAAGCGTTGTTCGCCTGCCTGTGGTGCTGAACGGGGCTGTCATTATTCTCCCTGCTCTGCCGGCAACAGCGAGCAAGAGAGAATGAATGAAAAACAAACCGATGTGGGGTCCCCCTTAGTTTTTGAACCAACCCGCCAAAACTATACAGGTGCGGGCTGCTATTCTCAGGCTGGAAAGGGGCCATGAATATGGGCTCCCCCAGCCTAAAAACAGCCCACAGCTGCCCAGAAAAGGCGCATCTGTTAGAAGCGCCTATTCTGGAGCTTTGTCGGTTTCTTCCCACTTGCCCTGTAGCGGTGGCAAGTTGGGTTAATAAGAGGTTAATGTCACCTTTCTATTATAAGGTGACATTAAGCCCGGTTTAGGAATGGACAGGCGTCAATAACACACCTATCCATTATTAATCCTAGAGTTATTCAAGGGTTAAATAAACACACACAATAAGAAGAAAGTATTTTAATGAAAGAATACACTACACAGTTTTAAAATCTTTGTTATACTCCTAATCCTATATCGAAGCCATTGTTCTCCTGGAAAAAATACAAAATAAAAAGGCAACAATATACCCATACCTGTCTGCTGTACAGTCAAGTCCCACGGTGCAATCCATCTTGGGGGGTTGATAATGCGTGCAAACTGTAAAGTGCTGCGGAATAGGTTAGCGATATATAAAAATAAAGATTATTATTACCTGTTGTGCCGTTTTTCACCAGCACAGAGCAGTCTGTACTGTTTCTGCCGAGGATTCAGCTGCCTCTGCTGATGCGATGGCGTGAGACTTCCAGCATCATGGTGTTTGACAGCCGGCTCCTCCAGTTAAACAGCGGGGATTCGGCTGTCAATCAGAATGACCTTGGACGTACCACCCTGTCAACAGAGTGGAGCGGAAAAGAAGCCTCCGCACTGTAGATATGACGTCAGCAGAGACTTCTGAATCCCCGGCAGGTGCGGTCTGTGACCGCTGTGTTCTGGGGAAGAATGTTGCCGTGCACAACAGGCAAGTAAGTTGCAATTATCTGCCTGTTACTGCTTAGGTATATTTTTGTTTATTTTATAAAGTCCCAGATATCCTCTTTAATAAGTTTGCTCCTTGTATGCTCTAAAGAATCCATAGCCTTTCAGAGAGTGTGTGATGTTTTGCTTGTCTGACATTAACATATTTTGGGGACTCATCACGTGTATTTGATGAGTGGTGGCAATGTGTTAAGAAATTGGGTGTGCGGACTGTGATTTATACTCACTTTATAGCCTAGTACAGTGGTTGAGTGTTGGATTAGTGAGAGGAGATATATTAAGCCTTGCAAACGCACCCCATGTCACATGCTGAGAAGTGTGTATGTGGCAAGCGGTGGGATAGAGTTTTTTACTTCTCTTAGACCATTAATACTTGGTTTAGGCAATTATTCCTGGTACTAAAGAAGCATCCTGGCAAGAAGTGCACCAGTTCTACAAGGTTCAACTCAGTGCTTATTTAGGCATTCTTGCAACCAGTTTCCCCTTCCCGTTTTTTTTTTCTATCTTTTATTTGGCGAAAGGCCGATATGTCAGCTTTATAAAAGAAGCAGAGCAAGGAGGCTCTGACTACCTCTGTGAGCAGAGAGGAATAGAGACAACAGACAAATCCAAGGATCTGCTGATTGGTGCCTTAATGGAGCAGGACTCTGAGCCGAGTACTGTGGCACTTGAACAGAGAGAAAGCCCAACTCAGAGGAGCCAAGAAATGGACCTTGTCCTGGAAACAACTTTTGAGGGTACCAACAATGCCAATTCTGAGGCGAGAATGGACTTTTCATTGCAAATGGCTGGGAGAATGTGATGCTAGGATGCGCCTGCAGCTTATTCTACTGTATCAATAGCCTGCTGCAGTCCGGGCTGAGAGAGAATCCGCTGTTACAGAACGTCAATCTGAGAGACAGACCGCCGCTGGAGAACGTCAGGCTGAGACAAAACCGGCTCTGCTCTGCTCTCCGTGGACACCGTGCCGCAGCGTCACCTTACCTGAGGAAGGGACCCTGCTCAGGTGCACGCCACCCACCACGCCTCTGCAACGCCGCACCTCTGCCACCGCCACACCACTGCCGCAACCCCCCGGTAAGCCTGCGTTCGGACTATAAGATGCACCCCCCATTTTTCTCACAATTTTTTTGGGGAAACAGTGCGTCTTATAGTCTCAAAAATACGGTAAATCTAAGGAGACCACGCTTTGAAAACTGCCCTGTGTTGGAGAAAGATGGAGACTTAGATACTTTTCTTTGCAGCCAATACCATCTGCCCCATGATCAATGGGCACAGTATTTAACTCATGGGCTGCAAGGCAAAGCCTTGGAAGTTTTTGCTGACTTTTCACCAGAGCTAGATGGGAACTATGACTCTATAAAAGAGAGCATGTTCAGGAAATGCATTTTCATCCTAGTGGTATACCAGAAAAAGTTTTAGAATCTACAGCAGGGATCAACTGACAGCTATACGGACGTTTTGAGCACCTTTGAGAACCATGTTCCATCAATGGATACGAAGACTTTCTGTTACCAGGCTTGAGGAACTAGAGGATCTTATGATCATGGATCAATTTCTCCACATCTGTCCTATGCATGTACAACAATTTGTCTGTGATCGAGAGCCCAAAACTGCTGATCAGGTTTCAAAGTTTGCGGTCTCTTATGCGGCCAACAGGATGCTAGAAGCTTGGAAGCCATCAAGATTCAGCTGGAAGGGAGGTAAACCAGTTGAGAACCCTTTTCTCTCTGCCATCCAATACCCAAGACAGTGTACATTTACTTTCTCCTCTGGGACCAGACAATTTTTTTTGTTGATACACATTGATACATTACATGTTAGTGTCGTTTGCCCTGATAGGAAGAAAAGCCCCACTATTACCACCAAGCTACCAGGGCCCTCACCTTCTGTCTTTTATGTGGCTGACACCAATCTGAGGAATAATGAGAACTGTCAATCTGTCACTGTGGGCAAAAAAGTCACCATTGGCCTCAGAGACACTAGAGCAAAAGTAACTCTGATGCGTCCTTAAATGGTGACCTATGTGGACATAATTCCAGGATAGATGATGTCTGTAACCGGAGTTGGAGGGGTTCCTGGCCTGCCATGTCTGTATCTGGACTGGGGAGCAAGGAAGGGACTGAGGGAAGTGGGTACGTAAGACACCACCCCGAGCAATGTGTTGCTAGGCATGGACCTGGGCAGAATGGTATCCCACTATGTACCTGCCTTGCAAATTAATGTCACGGAGAAGTGAGAGTGTGTGATGCAGGAAAACGTTCAGATGTGCAGGGATGTACCTATGTGGTGGCTCTGACCTGTAGCCAGGCTTCTGCTAAGACTCAACCCTATGAATTAGAAAATGAGTATCAGAAATAACTGCCAGAACAGGAGGTCCCTACTATGGCCCTGGAGCTTCCCCACATTGCAGACCTACTGAGGTCCCCAATAGTAGACTCAGCATCTGACCAGGCTCTGGCATCCCCACTAGGCTGGGACCTACAGATTGATAGAGCATCCAGAAAGCTTTGCTGACTGATGCCAGTCTGGCGAAGCTGAGATACTTTGCACACCAACCACCTTCTGGGTCTGACAAGGAGAGAATACGGTATACTGAAATGAGGGAAAGCTGTATAAATAGACCCTCGCTCATGGCACAACAGAGCATTGGGACTGTGAGAAGTGTCTGGTTGTCCCCTATCTGTTCAGGGAACAATTATTAAGAATTGCTCGTTAAATCCCTCTGGCCGTGCACCTTGGAGTACAAAAGACTAAAGCCAGTTTGACACATAACTTTTATTGAACCAAGATGGGGACAGACGTAGACAATTACTGTCGATCTTGCACAACTTTTCAAAAAGATGTAAAGACTAGGAATATGCAAAAAGCCCAATTGATACCACTACCAGTAATTGATGAGCCTTTCCAACGAGCGACTGTGGAAATCATAGGGTAGTGATGGTGAACCTTTTAGAGACTGAGTGCCCAAACTGCAACCCAAAACCCACTTATTTATTACAAAGTGCCAACATGGCAATTTAACCTGAATACGGAGGTTTTAGTTTAGAAAAACTATTCATACAGAGAGCAGGAGGAGGAGGTGGAGCAGGCAGAGGCAACAGAGAACAGCCACAGCCAGAAGCAGGAATACCAGACTTCAGATATAAAGGAATATGCTCCCTATCCTGGTATATGCTCCCCCCTTCCTGGTATATGCTCCCCCATCCTGGTATATGCCCCCCATCCTTGTATATTCCCCTCATCCTGGTACATGCCCATCATCTTTATATATGCACTTCATCCTGGTTATGTCGGGGTCGTATCGACAAGTACCACTCATCCTCCAGTCACTCCAAATTCAAGCTATGAGCATGGGTTAACCATTCGAAGAATGAGTCAGACAAAGTTTCTGGTTCAGTCTCAGTGCATGCTCTATACTGCTACTAGCGTCAGTAAAGGCTCAGCAACTGCAAGTTTATTCCCTGAACACAATCTTTTGTACACAAGAATATGGGCAGTGCATAGGAAGGAAAAGGGCTGGATAAAGGGAAGGGGTTAGCCATATATGTCCATGTCTGGTATTCTGCCATCCGGATTGGTCCTTAGATCTTCTTCTAAGTCCTCCTTTCATCGTGTCATCCTTAAGTTTCATTTTCAGAGAATCGATACTGCTTTTCTTGTACATCACATGGTTTCTCAGTTCCCCAAAGGTGGGGGCAGACACCAGTGCATTTCTCGGAGACAGGCACTAGCTGGTACTGACGTCATCTTAGAATAAGTTTTGTTTCTGATACAATACTTGGCAAGGAAAACTTATTGTTTCAGGAACAAAGAGCAAAATAGTGGTAAGCACACAAGCATATAAAAATAGAAGAATATATTTTACCTTGACAATCCCCCCTAAACACTAAGTTTTCCTTTGACTGCCTTTGAGACTGTCCATGCGTGGGGAGAGGGGAGTTGGATTTCTTCGCCAGGGTATCTCAGGAACTGTCCCCTTGTGGGACGCCCCAGACAACCGGGCCCTACTCTGATAATCACATGGAGTTCTCCCATCTGTCCCTAAACTAAATCTCTCAGTTGAACTCTGTCATAGGGGGCGTTGTCGGGCTTATCCAATGGAGTGTATTTCTCCATGTCTCCTTTCTGGGTGTCATCATATAACAGGGACACGGTTTCCTGATATAAGAAAGTTCCTGACACGGGAGCCGCACTGATGATGGCCTTTCTATACAGGGGAATTACACAACACAAGACTATTAGTCCCACCAGTAGGAGGCCCCCCACCAACAAACAGGCTTGCTGGAGGAATCCCTTTAGTCCTCCTAACCATCCTGAGAAAAAGGAAATATCTACCCCTGTATTAGATTTCAACTCCTCGGCTAGGCCCGTAATCTTTTTGAGAGCCATTATTGTTTTACCATTAACCCCTGAATTCTGAGGAATATAGGTACAACATTCTTCCCCTATCATCCCACAGACTCCACCTTTTTTCAGCAAGAATCATATCTATAGCCAATCTGTTCTGGAGAGTCATCCTTGTGTTGGGCCCCAATTCCTCAACTATACCCTGGAAAGCATCTCGACTAAAGTTGATAAATCTTTGCTCGGTGTAGTATATATAATTTATCCAATCTACATTTCTATTGATCTGTATCGTTGGGATAAGAGAGAGAAAGCCTGCAGTAATCTGATTCTGGGCCTTGTATTTGTCAGGGACCCCCCTAGGAACACCTATGGAATCTATATACATTTTGGGGTCTTCAGCATAGCCGGTATGTAACTGGTCTAAGCTTTTTCTTTTTCTAGTCGGTTCAGGGGCCGTCTCAGGATCCCAGGGCAAGATTTTGAATTGCATTGCCAATTTCACCAGGGTACACTGACCAGTCCAAGTAGCCGGAAGTCTGGACCTAAGTCGCCCATCCCCACATACCCAATACATTGATGATGGAAGGTTCTATATAGCTGAATGCTGTAACACTAATCGGTGTGCCAAATCTATAAACTTTGAAATATTACTCATCATGCACCATCCACTAAAGCTAAGTGGTGTCTAATGAACCTGTTATCATCACCATCTACACGGCTAAGTCTGTTCCAAGCATCCGTTACTGCAAGGATGCAAGCAAATGTCATTAGTAGCATCATTCCTCTTCTGGAGACTCTCCAAGGATCTTCTTATAATGCGATGCGTGGATCCAAGTTTCCTTGCCTTGTAGCTTGACTGCGGTACTTGTCGTCAGTAGAACTTGAAAAGGTCCATCAAATCTCGGATCCAGACTCTTTCTCACGTGTCTTTTAATGACTACCCAGTCTCCGGGCTGCAGGCTGTGACTCCCAGGATCCTGGTTCGGATCTGGAAGAGAACTGAAGACATTATCATGTACTTTCTTGAGTCTTTTATGCAAATCCCTTACATATGAGCTT
The DNA here is from genome assembly GCA_033576555.1 of Oophaga sylvatica. Classification (NCBI taxonomy): domain Eukaryota; kingdom Metazoa; phylum Chordata; class Amphibia; order Anura; family Dendrobatidae; genus Oophaga; species Oophaga sylvatica. Next base: position 212,897,281 of record JARQOD010000002.1, read on the forward strand.
AATACATGGTTACTCATTTCCAGTGCTTGGGGAAAGAAACATCCTAAACTAGGCACTTTGCCAAATAGTACTTCATACGGAGAAAGTCCAGTTTTTCTATTTGGAGTGTACCTTACTGAGTATAGGGCTAATGGTAAACATTCAGGCCAAGATTTCCCTGTTTCAGCCATGGCCTTTTGGATTTTTAGTTTCAATGTCCCATTTAGTCTTTCTACTTTTCCACTGGTTTGTGGATGATATGGGGTGTTTAAAGCTTGTTGAATTCCCAGAGCTGTCAAGACTTCATTCATTATTTCACCTGTGAAATGTGTACCTCTGTCACTTTCGATCACCTCTGGTACTCCATACCTGCACACCACCTCCGCAAGCAGCTTCTTTGCGGTCGCCGCAGCCGTAGCCTTGGCAATCGGGAAAGCCTCCGGCCAACCTGAGAATAAATCAAAACACACCAACACATACTCCCATGACCCTGATTTTGGCAGCTGAATATAATCAATCTGCAGTCTCTGGAAAGGATAGAAGGGCCGAGGGGCGTGTTTGGGTGGTGTCTTGACTACCCTTCCCTGATTATGTGTAGCACATACCATGCATCCCTGGATCAAACCTTCTATACAGATGGAAAAGCCTGGTGCCACCCAATGCTTCTGCATCACGCTCATTACAGCAGTTTTGGACTGGTGGGTTGGCCCATTAACATCTGAGCGACCGCAGGGTACAACGCCCTTGAAAGGCATCGACGCATCCCTCTTCCCCATACCCATTTGCTTCATTCAGACATGCACCTTCTTTTTTCCACTTTTCTACTTCCTCCTGGCGCACCTGAGCCTGCATCTGGGATAAGGCATCCTCCGACACAAAGGGATTTTTGGGAGCGCTTACCTGGTGCATCGTTACCCCTTAGATGGTCTACTGGCTGCTGTTTTTGCTGCTGCATCGGCCATTGCGTTTCCTTTACTCACCTGATCAGTGCATCTGGTATGTGCTTTAACTTTTATGACAGCTACTTCTTTTGGTAATTGTAATGCATCAATTAACTGCTGGACTGTGTCAGCATTTTTAATGGGATGTCCTGCTGCCGTCAGGAATCCTCTAGATTTCCAAATTGGACCAAAATCATGAGCTATACCGAATGCGTATCTAGAATCTGTGTAGATGTTAACAATTCTACATTCAGCTATCTTACAGGCCTCGGTCAGAGCCTTAAGTTCAGCCTCCTGGGCCGACTGATGTGGGAGCATTGGTTCTGCTTTGATTACTGCATTCAGGGAGACGATGGCATACCCGGTGTGGAAGGTACCTGAGTCATCTTGGTGGCGAGATCCATCTACAAAAAATTCAAAATCAGCATTAAGTCTTTCAGTTTCAAACACTGTGGGTAGGCCTGCTGTTTCCTGTGCCATAACTAAACACAATCATAAGGAATCTCTTCTCTTGGATCTTCTTTGTACAATACCGTACCTGACCCCTCCCCTAGATCCGAGAGAGGCAACAATGTAGCAGAATTAAGTGTGGTACATCTCTGCAAAGAAACATTTGGAGGCATTAAAAGTGCACATTGCAATCGAAGGTGACGTGCAGCTGAAAGGTGTGCCGGTTGCACCTGGTTCAGTATGGTGTATACGTACATCATGAGGTGTAAGTACTGTCAGTGGATGATCAAGCACGATGTCTGACGATTTGTGGAGCATTGGTCCTACAGCATGTACTGCCCGTACACAGGACGGGGCACCCCTAGCCACTGCATCTAGTCTTCCACTGAAATAGGCTACAGGCCTTTAATTGTCACCAGGTAACTGAGTCAATACTCCTGCCGCGTGTCCCTGCTGTTCATGGAGATACAGGGTGAATGGTAGTTCATAGTTGGGGGTTCCTAGCGCTGGAGCTGCCACAATCCTGTTTTTGAGAGAATAAAAAACAGTCTATACCTTCAGGAGTTAGTTTAAAAGGCACAATGGTGATACAGTCACAGAGAGGCTGCAGCCTGCAGTAGGAAACCAGTCCAAGAAATGTCCTAAGAGCGGCAACATTAACAGGAATAGAAAATTCTGTACAGCTTCTTTGCGAGCGCTGGTCAGATGTCGAGCCCCCGATGTAATGCAATGTCCCAAAAAGATAACTGAAGATTTACAAAATTGCAGTTTATCCTTTGACGCTTTACAACCAGCTTGGTACAGAAACAACGTAAGTAATATTGTTGCAATGCGACACTGTTTCCTGGAGGGGGCACAAATCAGTAAGTCATCAACATATTATAAAAATAACATTGGCAAAATCAATAACTGTGAACCAAGCAGCATCCTGAGATATCTGGAACAAAAGTGTATATATATATATATATTTGGACCAGCCAATACATAGAGGGTTAAATCTGGTAGTTGAAGGGGGAAGCTGAAGTTGGAATTTTTACTGTCAAGGCTACTGATAAGGAACCTAGCGCAGAGATGCCGAAGGTGGGGGCTAGGTTTTAACTAAAACACCCCTTGCTACCAGTTTCTGCAATCTCTCCTGAAATGTCCTGGTTTCCTGCACTCGTGGCACACGTCTCCCCTCCCTGTGTTTGCAGGACGAGCACCCACAGCATGCATCCTTGTCTCATCTGCCCGCACCAAACTATTGTGCCCTTGTGCTATTCTGCTAGTCCTCTGCTTTAACTGATCTCCAATCTGTTACTACTTTCACCTTGTCTAGGGGAGTGCAACTCTCTGCCTGTCTATCTTTACATACTTTTCAACACTCTGTAACATCCCCCTGCTTCTGCGTCATTGACTTCTGCATTATCAGGTCCGGTCCTACCAACATAACACTTGTATGTCTCATCTATCAGTCTATCGTATCTAGCTTCATCTGCCAATTTTCCTTCTTCTGTGTTACATGCGTCCGGATGCTACTTAAACGGGACCTGAATTCCTCAGAGTTGATAATATCTGCCATATTAGGTGTACGGGGAGGGTTTACCGGTGGGGGCGGTGGAGCTGCAGGTGGGCCTACTGGGAACAGAGGAAGGACACCAACTTCGGGGGCAGATGGCACCGGGCTAGTCTCATGGACTGAGGCCTGAACTAGAACCTTTTCTGGATGGGCAGATGGTTGGTAATCGGCATCGGAGGGGGTTAGCAGGGGGTATAGGCCTGCTTGTGAATTTCCGGGTGTGCCAAGATGGCTGCCAGTGGGAGTTGGAGGTGTTCCGCTTCCGGGGGCAGACCGGGCATTGCCCTGGGGGCGGCCCGCCCCACAGACACGACAGAACTCCACCCAGGGTGGGTTTTGTTCACACACACACGACAAACCCAGTAGGGCGGGGATCTACTGTCGGCACCATTATAGGGCAGTGGCTGTGGACTTGGCACAGTGACAGGCATGAGGGGTCCAGCGGCCATTTTAGTCACATCAACAAAATCACCTTCTGAACATTTAATATATCTTAACAAAGGCTCTGCACCTTCTGAACCTCCTGCACCATCTACCTCTTTCCAGCCCTCAACTTTCAAATCATTTGCTACTCTGAGATGAGCCTGAGCTTGGTGCAGGAGTCCCTCATCACATAACTTTCCCTTCTTTTTGTCCTACATATTCTTTCCACACTGAAGGCTGGAGTCTCCCTGTACTGGGCAGACCCATCATCTTATACAAATTCCTCACATTCTTAACAGCCTTCTTGCCTTCCCGTGACTGAACTAGCTCACAGACTCCCACAGCACCACCCTCTAACTTATGAGGTCTCTCAGATCTAAACATACGCATCATGATTTAACAAAGTGCAATGGTCTGTCGCGACTCAGACCACCGATGCCGCTGGCAGGTCACCACCCGTCAACGTGGAGCCCTCCTCAACACACTGACAAGACAGAGAGTCCTCCTCAATCTATCCCTTCCCTAACCGTGGGTGATGACTTTACAGCCCAGCTCACCGTAACACTTTAACACTTTCAGCGGGCCGTCTCCTTGTGAGACTCCCCTGCATTGGACAAAGAGCACTCCTCAATTTGTCACTGATAAGACAGAGAGCACTCCTCAATCTGTCACTACCTCAATTCACATATGCGCCTTATAACCCACTACTTTTACCAGAATCTAAACATCTATCTTAAAAACTTTACTAACAGTCACGGGAGACAGCTATCTAGAGAAAAGTACAGTGACCGGAGGAGGAGGTGGTGTTCACACGAGCACGTGCAGGCACGCGACATGACTCGTTCTCACAGCTGCTGGTTCGAGACGTGGCGCGGGTCGCCCCCAGTCTCACCACTCGACCGGTCACTCACCCAGACCCAAACAGAAAACACGACAGGACCTACAGTGACTGACACACAGGCAAGTGAGACATATAAATATATGCTCTCAACTTACCGTGCTCGATGGAGGGTGATCAGTCCTCGAATTCAGTCACCGCAGGCACCACCGGGAAGTCCACAGGACGGGTCTGGCAAGTAGCGAGCCGTTCGCCACGCCCCACGTTGGGCGCCAATTGTCGGGGTCGTATCGACAAGTACCACTCGTCCTCCAGTCACTCCAAATTCAAGCTATGAGCATGGGTTAACCATTCGAAGAATGAGTCAGACAAAGTTTCTGGTTCAGTCTCAGTGCATGCTCTATAATGCTACTAGCGTCAATAAAGGCTCAGCAACTGCAAGTTTATTCCCTGAACACAATCTTTTGTACACAAGAATATGGGCAGTGCATAGGAAGGAAAAGGGCTGGGTAAAGGGAAGGGGTTAGCCATATATGTCCATGTCTGGTATTCTGCCATCTGGATTGGTCCTTAGATCTTCTTCTAAGTCCTCCTTTCATCGTGTCATCCTTAAGTTTCATTTTCTGAGAATCGATACTGCTTTTCTTGTATATCACATGGTTTCTCAGTTCCCCAAAGGTGGGGGCAGACACCAGTGCATTTCTCGGAGACAGGCACTAGCTGGTACTGACGTCATCTTAGAATAAGTTTCGTTTCTGATACAATACTTGGCAAGGAAAACTTATTGTTTCAGGAACAAAGAACAAAATAGTGGTAAGCACACAAGCATATAAAAATAGAAGAATATATTTTACCTTGACAGTTATATGCCCCTCATCCTTGTATATGCACCCCGTCCTGGTATTTTCCCCATATCCTGGTATATGCCCCCCATCCTGGTATATGCCCTTCATCCTGTTATGCATGCCCTCATCCTGTTATATGCACGCCCATCCTTGTATATACCCCTCATCCTTATATATGCCCCCTCATCCTTGTATATGCTCTCCTATCCTTGGATATGTTGCCTCTTCCTTGTATATGCTCTCCCATCCTTGTACATGCCCCCATCCTTGTATTTGCTCCCCCATCTTTGTATATGCTCCCCCATCTTTGTATATGCTCCTCCATCCTTGTACATGCTCCCCGATCCAAGTATATGCCCCCATTCTAGTATATGCTCCCTCATCCTAGTATATGCTCCCCATCCTAGTATGTGCTCCACCAATGCATGTATATGTTCCCCTATCCTAGTATATGCTCCCCCATCCTAGTATATGCTCCCCCAATCCATGTATATCCCCAATCGTTGGGTATGCCCCCCATCCTTGTGAATACCTCCCTTCCTTGTATAAGCCTCCCATCCTGGTATATGCCCTTCATCCTGGTATATATGCCTCCATTCTGGTATAAGACCCCCATCCTGCCAATGCTGCTTTTGTTCAACGCATAGAACAAAAATCACTATAAATACTCCTACTCACCTTCCTTCCTCTCCCCCGCCGTGTCGTCTTCTGAAGCCAGCAGCTAACTTCAGCGTCCAAGAGACGAGGGTGCACTGCCATGCTCCCAGTCATGTGTACGCCGACGTCAGCTGCTGGCCTCTGATTGGCCAGCAGGTTGTATTGCAGCACACGGACTTAGCAAGTTCATGCGCTCCAATACATTTCAGCTGAAGTGTATTGCAGCCAGCTGAAGGAGGGGCTAGCATCTCCAGGCTCCTCACCCTCACGGGCCCTGTCCACTGATTCAGAACTGCGCTTGTACTGAATCGATAGCGCATGCCAACAGGGAGGTCTGCGTGCCCTCTCTGGCACGTGTGCTATAGGTTCACCACCACTGTCATAGAGCCTCTTGCAATTGCTAGCCACTCTGGCAAATGCTTCATTCTCACAATTATCAACTATGCTACGCGATATTCAGAAGCAGTGGCATTGTCCTCCATATGAGCCGATAAAGTGGCTAATGCACTACTGACTGTATATTCTAGTGTGGGGTTCTCCAGGGAGATGTTAACTGATCAGGGGACCCAATTTATGTCTACCCTGATGAAAGGTTTCTGCAACAAAATACACATGCAGCACCTTGTAGCCAGTCCTTATCACCCTCAGACCGATGGGCTATGTGAACCTCTTAATGAAACTCTAAAACAAGTGCTCAAGATGTGGGTGGAGACTGAAGGGAAAGACTGGGAACCTTACCTCCCTCATCTTTTGTTTGCATACCGAGAGGTATGTAGAGGTGTCTACAGGATTCTCCCCCTTTGAACTCTTTTGTAGGAGAAGGGTCAGGGGCCTCTTGATTTAGTTAAGAACTGTTGGGTGGATGACTCCAAACTCTCTGTGGTGGAATATGTACTGAGACTCCGAGAGAGAATGCAGAGTGACCTGGCTCATGAGAATGTGACCCAGGCCCAAATCAATCAGAAGGTCGAGTATGACCAGAATGCCAGACTGTGGGACTACAAAGAGGGGCAGAAGGTTGGATGTTGGTTCCTATGTTGCAGAACAAATTACATGCTGCATGGGAGGGACCATATACTGTATATAAACGTTTAAATAATGTTAACTATGTTGTGACCCTGGATGAACATACACAGCATCAGAAAATTTTTGATGTGAATATAATGAAAGTCCATCATGACAGGAAGGCTTGTGACTTACCTGTCTTAGGCTACTTTCACACATCAGGTTTTTTGTGTCAGGCCTAATCCGTCGTATACCTGATAGGACGGATCCGGCTCTGATTTTGAAAAATCTGATGCAACGGATCAGTTTTCTTGCCGGATCCGACCTGACTTTTTCAACCCGGAAAATGCAGGTACGCATGTCCAGACCGAGGAGAGAGAGACCTTGGTTTCCAGAATCCGGATCAGTCTTTTGACGGATTGCACAAAAGACTGGTCCGGTATCATAGACTTGTATTATTTCCGGCCGCCTGATGCGCCGCTTCAGGCACTATCAGGCGGGTCCGCTAAAAAAAAAAAAACGTTACAGTGACCGTCTTGTCCGGCCGCCGGAATGTACATTTCCGCCGGATCCGGACAAAAACGGATGCAACGCAACGACATCAGGCGCGATCCGGCGCTAATGAAAGTCAATGACAAAAAAATGCATCCGGTACCGGATGCGTTCTTTGAACAACACGCCGGATCGCGCCTGATGTAAAAAAACTGATGTGTGAAAGAGGCCGTTCAAAGGACCATAAGTATGAAAATCGCATATGAGTGAAGTGTCCATGTGACGACTACTGGAACCTGCAGAGCTGAATCCTGACATTGCAGGCTTCTGAATTCTCACAACGAATGCACTGCACACTTGTAGGATTCTCCCTTACCGGTGGCAAGAGTACACGGTCATGTCAGCACAAGCATGTGATTTATATACTTCTGGCCACATTCCGACTAGACGTGCCCGGCCTCGCTCTGTTCATTTTCATTGAGTGAGGCCACACATGTCTAGTCAGCATGTAAACGCATGTATGTAAATTACGGGAACGAGAGAATCCTAACAGCGTGCAGTGTGCACTGCGAGAATTCAGAAATTGACTAATTCTCATGTTTTTATTTATGTTAGGAGCATTAAAAGGGTTGTCCAGGTTTGTGCTGAGTCTGCAGTCATTCTTTGTGACTGCAGACTCAGCACGAACCTGGACAACCCCTTTAATGCTCCTAACATAAATAAAAACAGGAGAATTAGTCAATTTCACAAATAATATTTACATCTAGGTACCTCATAGATGACGTCGTCTCTGGAGTCGTTCTCCTTTTCTTCTTCTTGTCCAGACTCCATGATGAGTTTTCTCATCCACAGCAGTCTCTGCAGACTTCCATCTTCTCCGCTCTTCTGCACCAACTCTCCACACGACGCCCTTAAAGATAGAACTGTCATTATAATGCTTCTAAATAAAAATATCTGCAATATACTGTCGCCTTACACTATTCCCCTCCCTCCTCATACTGTCTCCCTCACATCCCCCCTGTTCACCATACTGTCTCCTCATATATTTACCCTTCACTCTCTATTCTGTCTGCTCACACATACACCTGACTCCCCATACTGTGTCTGCACACATCCCATCACCCTCACTCCCCATACTGTGTCCACATACATTCACCCGTTCGCTCCCCATACTGTCTGCACCCATCCCCCCACTCACCATACTGTGTCTGCACCCACCCCCCATACTGTTTCCTCATACATACATACTCTTCAGTGTCCTCAAATCCCCCACACACATTAAATCCCCCCCATCCCCACTCCAAATCCCCCCACACACATTAAATCCCCCCATCCCCACTCCAAATCCCCCACACATTAGGTACCCCCATCCCCACTCCAAATTCCCCACACACATTAAGTATCCCCTATTCCCACTCCAAATCCCCCCACACACATTAAGTATCCCCCATCCCCACTCCAAATCCCCCCACACACATTAAGTACCCCCCATCCCCACTCCAAATCCCCCCACAAAAAGTACCCCACAATCCCCACTCCAAATCCCCCACCCCCATACACACACCTTATGTCCCCCGTTAATCTTCGGTGGTTTCTTCAGCTCCACAGTGGAGCACATTTACCACCAGTGTTCCCAGTTCTGGGCCCCGCAGGCGAGTGACATCAGCAACGTGATCACATGACCTGATCACGCTGCTGCCGTCGCTCTGACCCGGCGGTCAGAGCTACAATTGATCCCTGGGAGCCGGCACGCGGCAGCTTCTCTGCGCCAGCTGTCAGCTTGACAGCCGGCACAGGGAACCGCCGACTCCCAGGCCGGGGGCGGCAGAATGCAGCTGCGGGGGAGACACTGCGGACCGCCGCATTAGGCGGCCCGACTGCGCCCCCCTGCCGGCTGTACCCGGGGCACATGCCCGGCTGCTTCCCCCTGGATACGCCTCTGTTGGACACCATGTGGGGGAAGGGGTGCTAAAACCCGAACAAGGGAAGGTAGAAACCATCACAGCCTGGCCTACCCCATGAACCAAGAAGCAGGTAATGTCCTTTCTGGGTACGGCTGGTTATTATGGGAAGTTTGTGCCAAACTACAGTGCTCTGGCTAAGCCATTAACTGACCTAACAAAGAAAAAGCATCCCCAAATTAATTTCTGGACTTCCCAATGTGAGGAATTTTTTGGTGCCCTAAATTCAGCATTAGCTAGTTCACACGTTCTTCAGGCCCCGGATTTCAATCACGGGTGCAGACTGGCGCCAGAGCTTATGGACTGGGTGCGGTTCTCAGCCAGGTGAATGAGCAAGGTGAAGAGCACCCGATTCTCTAAGTAAGCAGGAAACTTCTGCCCAGAAAGATTGCTTATGCCATAATTAAAAAGGAGTGTTTAGCAATTATGTTGGCTCTGGAAAAACTAGAACCATACCTCTATGGGCGCTACTTCACTGTGATCACAGATAATAACCCACCGAGTTGGCTCAACAGAGTAGTAGGGGATAATGGGAAATTGCTCAGATGGAGACTGATTTTGCAGCAATATGATTTTACAATTCAGCGTAAGAAAGGAATTGATAACGGCAATGCTGTTCCCATGCACATTCAAAAGGGGGGAGGTGTGAAGGAAATATATAATTGTAAGGGGAGCTATAATATCAGTAAACTAACTAGTTAAGGCTGCATCCACATTACTGTCTCTATACAAAGGACATAACATCTGCCTACTCTTTGTCACGTCGCCGTTGGATTCAGTGGCTGGTGTTCCTGCCTCGGCCGCTGGGAGGCGCCGGACTCCGTCGGCTGGTGGTGCCGGTGATAGGACAGCGGTATCCTCATATGGTTCCGCTCCTTTGATGCCGGCCTCTGTTGCTGCGCATCGCCATGTTTCGCCTGTGGGTAATGTTGGTGACAGAGAAGGGGTCCCTGCGCAGGCGTCTGGTGGGCGTAGGCTTCGTTCTTCTGTCAGAGGTGAAGTAGTTGGTGTCAGTCATGCATCACCATCTGGCCTGGTTCTGGGGCAGTCCAGATGAGGTCATCAGACTGTGAGCCTGTGAGAGGTAGCCATGCCCTTCAAATGCCTTGGAGCCGCCAGATATAGTCTTGGTTTCCCCAATGTGCTAGTTTGTTTTGCTATTGTACTCTGACTTTTGCCTGAATTTTGACCCTTCTTTAGCCTGCCGATTTTGTACCTTTGCCGCCCTCCCGGTTTTGACCTTTGGACTTCTGACTACACATTTGGTCTCGCTTTTTATTCCCTTCCTAGCGTCCTTCCTACTCCGGTCCACTGCTCTCATAGGCAGCTACCCCCTGGGCTTCGCTATAATTCCAGATCCCTGTATAGGGGTAAAGGGTCTCGGGATTTCTCGGGGTACTGTCTTACCTGCAGTTCAGACGTGCAGTGAGCGGACTTCACATTATATCTGGCCCATATAAAAAAAAACAAACAAAAAAAACCTCTGTTTTTATATATAAAAGCATTTCCTATCCCTTTCTCTGAATGTTTTTTTCTTTCCTCTCCTTTTCTGAGTTGATTGGGTTGCTAAAGCACCTGTGTCCGGCTTCATTGTTCAGTCCTGTGGAGGATCACTCCCATCATCTCCTACTAACATGTTGCACAAGCCACAGTCTGGAGAGCTCTGGGAGAACACTGGACGTCAGAAGCCTTCACTCCCTGGATGTCAGCACCTGGGTAGCTCTGATTATGCCTGCCCAGGTGCCCAGGTATTGCCTGTTGATGCGGCCAACGTCCTTTTACCTACTTCTTTGTCTTACTTGAAGAAATCTGTGTGTGTGGAGGCTTATGTGGATAGTGGCTCAGAAGGGAATTTCATAGATCTCCTGGTAGCGAGAAATCTTGGTGTACCACTGCTAAAGCTTAATGCGCCCATTAAAACCACTGCTATTAATGAAACTCCTATCGTCCAAAATGCAGTGGAGTTTATCACTGAGGAAATATCAATGTCAGTGGGATCGTTACAAGCTGAACATGTGTCATTTTTTGTTATCCACAATTTATCATCCGCTGTTGTTCTGGGTATGCCATGGTTACGCAAACATAATCCAGTCATTGACTGGCACTTGGGTGATATCGTGCGCTGGAGCCCAGAGTGTCAGGATAATTGTATATCGCTATCAGTGAACCAAGTTAAAATCACACCTCCTCTCTTTAGACCCCATGCATTCAGTGATTATGAGGATGTATTTTCTGTCGTGGAATCAGAGAAATTACCCCCTCATAGAAAGTACGATTGTCCCATAGACTTAGTACCAGGTTCTCGCCTCCCTAAGGGGAGGATATTTAACCTCTCTGGTCCAGAACGTCAGGCCATGAAAGACTACATAACAGACAGTTTGCAAAAAGGGTTCATTAGACCATCCACCTCACCAGTGGAGGCCGGGTTATTTTTTGTGGAAAAGAAAGATGGTGGTCTCAGGCCTTGCATTGATTATCGTGAGTTAAACGCAATCACTGTGAAAAGCCAGTATCCGCTTCCACTCATTCCTGATCTGTATAATCAGCTGTTGGGGGCCCGTTGGTTAACTGGAAGCCTGAAGCAATTCAGGCATTTTATGCTTTAAAGAAATGTTTTTCCTCTAATCTGATATTGGTTCAGCCTGATCTGGACCGCCCCGTTATTGCAGATGTAGATGCCTCTGAAGTTGGAGTCGGAGCAGTGCTGTCGCAAGGCACTGCATACCTCACTAAACTTCGTACGTGTGCCTTCCTTTCCCGAAAATTCTCTCCGAGGGGAATTATGATATAGGTAATCGAGAATTGTTGGCATTCAAATGGGCCTTTGAGGAATGGCGCCACTTCCTCGAAGGTGCCAAACATAGGATCACTGTAATTACTGACCACAAGGACCTGACCTATTTGGAGTCAGCAAAAAGACTGAATTCTAGACAGGCAAGGTGGGCCTTGTTCTTTTCTAGGTTTGATTTTGTGATTACTTTTGGACCGGGTACTAAAAATGTAAGGGCTGATGCCCTTTCTTGAAGTTTTTGCCCCTCACAGGTCGAGGACTTTGAACCAACTCCAATACTAGCCAAGGGAATTGTTATGTCAGCTGTATCCTTGGATCTTCTGGAAGAAATCCGTAGATCCCCAGAGCAGGCACCTGACACAATTCCTCCCCAAAAACTATTTGTCCCGGCCACATTCCGCCTTCAAGTTCTGAAGGAATCACATGATTCCGTCCTTGCAGGGCATCCAGGCATCAAAAATACCATCAGACTTGTAACTAGGAATTTTTGGTGACCAACTGTAGTAAAGGACTATAAGGACTATGTACTGGCCTGTGAAACCTGTGCTCGCGCTAAGTCTCCCCATAATCTCCCTGCCGGGTGGCTCCAGTCCCTGCCTGCCCCTGAAAGTCCTTGAACCCATATCTCCATGTACTTTATTACTGACCTACCGCTCTCAGAAGGGAAGACGTGTATCTGGGTGGTGGTGGATAGATTCAGCAAGCAGTGTCATTTTGTTCCTCTGTCCGGATTACCTAATTCCAAGACCCTGAGCAAATTATTCATTACTCATGTTGTGCGATTGCATGGTATTCCTGTGAATATCGTGTCCGATAGGGGCACCCAGTTTGTTTTGAAATTTTGGAGGGCCTTCTGTAAACGAATTGGAATGGAATTGTCCTTTTCCTCTGCCTATCACCCTGAAACCAATGGTCAAACCGAACGCACCAACCAAGCACTTGAGCAGAATCTACGTTGCTATATCTCTGAGCATCAGTCCGATTGGGTGGAACAATTACCGCTAGCAGAGTTTGCCATGAATAATCAGTACCAGGAGTCCATCAAGACTACTCCTTTCTACTGTAATCATAGGCTGCACCCACGCTTTGGTTCATTCTCTTCTAGGATCTCAGATGTCCCTAGGGTAGAAAGGACCATAGACCAGTTAAAAACTATCTGGTCAGAAGTCAACATAAACTTGAAATGGGCTCAGACTAGACAGACTTCGTCTGCTAATAAACGGCGCTCCAAGGGCCCGGACCTGGGCGTTGGGGACAAAGTGTGGCTTTCTACCAGGAATATTAAGCTCAAAGTGCCGTCTGCCAAACTAGGTCCCAGGTTTATTGGTCCGTATGAAATTATTGAGGTGATTAATCCAGTAGCCTTTCTGCTGAAGCTCCCTCAATCATTTAAACTGCCCAATGTATTACATAAGTCCCTTCTCAAATTGTACCGCTCTCCGATTCGTCCTGTGCAGTCTCCTCCTCCTCCGGTTTTGGTAGGGGGTGCTTTGGAATATGAAGTCCAAAGGATCCTTGATTCCCGTTTAGTGAGAGGACCCGTGCAGTATCTGGTGCATTGGAAGGGCTATGGTCCGGAGGAAAGGTCCTGGGTGCCTGCCAGTAACGTCCATGCCAAGGGTTTGATCAGGAAGTTTCATCTCCTTCATCCCAACAAACCGGGTTTTGAGGGTCCAGAGGCCCCTTAGAGGGAGGGGTACTGTCACGTCGCCGTTGGATTCAGTGGCTGGTGTTCCTGCCTCGGCCTCTGGG
>JARQOD010000002.1:212911072-212993442 GCA_033576555.1 Oophaga sylvatica
CAAAGAGCATCCTCAATTTGTACTAAAAAGACGAGGCACCAAAATCTGCACTACCTCTTTTCACATTGCCCTATAACCCACACTTTTACCAAAAAAAACACATTTAAAAAAAACTTTAAAACATGGGGGAGACAGATCTAGGAAAAGTACAGTGCCGGGGGGGTGGTTTCACACGAGCACGGAGCACGCGCTGACTTTTTCTCCAGTGGGTTCGAGACTGGCCGGGTCGCCCCCAGTTCACCCCTCCCCGGTCCCCCCCCAAACCCCCAAAACAGAAAACACGACAACCTAAGTGACTGACACAAGGCAATGAGACATTAAATATATGCCAAAACTTACCTGCCGATGGGGGTGACATCCTCAATTCAGTCACCGAGGCACCCGGGAATCCCAGGAGGGGTTTGGGAAAAGTACAGCCGTTCGCCACGCCCCACGTTGGGCCCTTGGGGGGGTCGTACGACAAGACCACTCGTCCTCCAGCACTAAAAAAAATCAAGCTAGACAGGTTAACCATTCGAAAAGTTCAAAAAAAGTTTTGGTTCAGTTCAGTGCATGCCTATATGCTACTAGCTCAAAAAAGGCTCACAACTGCAATTTTTCCCTAACAAATTTTTGTACAAAGAATATGGATGCATGGAAAGGGGAAAAGGGCTGGTAAAGGGAAGGGTTAGCCAAATGTCCATGTTTTTTTTTCTGCCATCGGGTTTTGGTCCTTGTCTTCTTCAAAGTCCTCCTTTCATCGTGCACCTTAGTTTCATTTTGGGGAAATCATAGCTTTCTTTTAATACATGGTTTTTCGTTCCAAAGGGGTGGGGCGCACCAGTGCTTTTTGGGGAGACCCCTAGCTGGTACTGACTCATCTTAGAAAATTTTTTCGTTTTGATACAATACTTGGCAAGGAAAATTATGTTTCGGAACAAAGAACAAAATATGGAAGCACACAAGCATATAAAAATAGAAGAATAATTTTATTGAATTTTTGCCCCCCCATCCCTTTAATGCACCCCTCCTGGTTTTTCCCCCAAAACGGGATCCCCCCACCGGTATATGCCCTTCATCCTGTTATGCTCCCCTCATCCTTTTAAAACCCCCACCCTTGTAATACCCCCCATCCTTATTAGCCCCCCCATCCTGTTATGCTCTCCACCTTGGTATTTTCCCCCCCTTTTTCCTTTTATCCCCCCCTCCTTGTAAAATGCCCCCACCTTGTTTTGCTCCCCCATCTTTTTATTTCCCCCATCTTTGTAAAGCCCTCCACCCTTTTTCATCCCCCCCCCGATCCAATATATGCCCCCATTCTGATAGCTCCCCCCATCCTGTTATCTCCCCATCCTAGTATGTGCCCCCCAAGCGTATATTTTCCCCTTTCCCCCATATATGCCCCCCCACCTGTATATGCCCCCCCCCCCTTTTAATCCCCAATGTTGGGTATCCCCCCATCCTTGTATACCCCCCTTTCCCTTGAAAAAAGCCCCCCACCTTTAAAACCTTCTCCCGGTATTTTTCCCTCCATTCTGGTATAAGACCCCCCCTCCCAAAACGCTTTTGTTCAACGCATAGAACAAAATCACTATAAATACTCCTACTCACCTTCCTTCCTCCCCCCCCTTTCTCTCTGAACCACAGCAAATTTTCAGCCCCCAAGAACGAGGGTGCATGCCTCCCCCCTCATGGTACCCCGACTCAGCTGCGGCCCCTGATTGGCCGCGGTTGATTGCAGCACACGGATTTTCAATTCATGCGCCCAATACATTTCAGCTGAAGTTTTGCACCAGCGAAGGGGGGGCTACACCCAGGCTCCTCACCCTCAGGGGCCCTTCCACTGTTTTTAGAACGCGTTGACGAATCGATCGCATGCCAACAGGGAGGTTCTGCCTCTCTGGCGTGTCTATAGGGGTTACCACCACGCTAGAGCCTTTGCAATTGCTCCCTCTGGCAAAAACTTTTTCCCAATTACAACTTTCACCCCTTTCAAAGCATGGCATTGCCTCCATTGAGCATAAAGGGCTAAGCCTACTGATGTTATTTAGTGGGGGTTTTCCCGGGGGGATTTAATGATAGGGGCCCCCCCTTTTAAATCTACCCTGAAAAGGTTTTTTGCAACAAAAAACACATGAGCATTTTTTCCATCCTTTCCCCTCAGACCGAGGGGGTATGTGAACCCTTAATGAAATCAAAAAAAAGTGCCAAGATGGGGTGGGACTGAAGGGAAAACGGGAACCTTACCCCCCTCATCTTTTGTTTGCATACGAGAGGTATTAGAGGTGTCACGGTTTTTTCCCCCCCTTTAACTTTTGTGGGAAAGGGTCAGGGCCTCTATTATTAAAAACTTTTTGGTGGAGACTCAAAATCTCTGTGGGGAATAGTCTGAACCGAGAGAGAATGCAGATGCCCCGCCTGAGAATGTGACCCGGGGCCCCAAATCAATCAAAGGCGAGAACCAGAATGCCCGAGGGGACACAAAAGGGAAAAAGGTTTGGGTTTGGTTCCTATTTGCGAACAAATTAATGCGTGGGAGGGCCCCTTATGATAAAATTTAAATAATGAACTATTTTTGCCCCCGGATGAACATACACCACAAAAATTTTTGGGGTTTTTAATAAAGTCCCATACAGAAGGGGGTTGGCTTCCTGTCTTAGGCTACTTTACCTCGGTTTTTTGGCGGCCCCAACCGTCGTTTTCCGATGGAGGATCCGCTCTGATTTTGAAAATTTATGAAGGGGTCGTTTCTGCCGGACCGCCGACTTTTTCACCCGGGGAAAAAAAAGGTACGCAGTCCAGACCGAGGAGAAAACCTGGTTTCCAGAACCGGGTCAGTCTTTTGACGATTGCACAAAAACGGTCCGGTTCAAGACTTGTTTTTTCCCCGGGCCGCCTATGCGCCCCCTTCGGCACTATCAGGGGGGTCCGCTAAAAAAAAAAAACTTACAGTGACCTCTTGCCCCGGGCCCCGGGGAAATTACATTTCCCCCGACCCGGGCAAAAAGGGGTGCAACCAACGACATCGGGCGGATCCCGTAATGAAAGCAAAGAAAAAAAAAGCACCCCTCCCCTGCGTTCTTTAAAAACACCCTCGCGGGTAAAAAAACTGTGGTAAAAAAGGCCGTTCAAAGACCTAAGTAAAAAATCCATAGGTGAAGTGCCATGTACACTACTGGCCCCCCAGAGCGAATCCTGACATTTCGGCTTCTAAAAATTTCACAACGAATGCCTCCCAAATTTTGGGGTCTCCTTACCGGGGCAAAGTACACTCATGCAGCACAAGCATGTGATTTATATATTCTCCACATTCCGATAACGTGCCCGGGGCCCCGCTTGTTTTTTTAATTATGGGCCCACAATGTCATAGCATGTAAACGCATGTTTAAAATTTTGGGGGGAACGAAATCCAACAGCGTGCAGTGTGCACGCGAGAATTCAAAAATTGATTAAATTTCATTTTTTATTTATGTTGGAGCATTAAAAGGGTTGTCCAGGTTTGTGCGATCTGCATCATTCTTTGGGGTGCAACTCACCAAACCTGGACAACCCCTTTAAGCCCTAAATAAAAAAAACAGGAGAATTGTCAATTTCAAAAAAAATTTTACAAAAAGGGCCTCAAGATACGTCGTCTCGAGTCTTCCCTTTTTTTCCTTCTTGCCAGACTCCATGATTTTTCCCTCAACACAGTCCTCAGATTCCCCCATCTTCTCCGCTTTTGCACCAACTCTCCAAAACCGCCCTTAAAGATAGAACTGCATTAAATCTTAAAAATAAAAAATCTGCAATAACGTCGTTTACACTATTCCCCTCCCTCCTCAAACTGTCTCCCCACACCCCCCGTTCCCCACCATACGCTCCCATATATTTCCCCTTCACTCTCTTTCTGCTGCTAAACTACACCTGACCCCCATACTGGCTGCCACCCCATCACCCCCCCCCCCATTTTCCACATACATTCACCTTCCCCCCCCATACTTTCTGCACCCCCCCCCACTCACCATACTGTGTCTGCCCCCCCCCCATAGTTTCCTCAACAACATACTCTTCTGCCAAAATCCCCCCACAATTAAACCCCCAATCCCCCCCTCCAAACCCCCCACACACTTAACCCCCCACCCCACTAAATCCCCCCCAATTTGGGTACCCCCATCCCCCCCAAAATTCCCACCACTAAAAGTATCCCCTATTCCCTCCAAACCCCCCCACACTTAAGTACCCCCACCCCCACCCAATCCCCCCACACCTTAAACCCCCCACCCCAAAACCCAAATCCCCCAAAAAAAAAGTACCCCACAATCCCCACTCCAAATCCCCCCCCCCCAAACACACACCTATGTCCCCCGTTAATCTTTTTGTTTCTTACCCCACAGTGGGCACATTTACCACCGGGTTTTCCCAGTTCGGGGCCCCCGCAGTGACATCAGCAACGGATCCTGACCTGCACCTGCCCCCGTCGCTCTGCCCCGGGGGGCAGAGTACTTTATCCCGGGACCGGCAGGGGGCATTTTCTCGCCCACTTCGCTTGACGCCCAGGGGGAACCGCCGCCCCAGGGGGGCGGAAAAATCCCGCGGGGGGAGCACGGGGGCCGCCGCATTAGGCGGCCCGACGCGCCCCCCTGGGGTGCCCCCGGGGCACATGCCCCCTGCTTCCCCCCCTGAACCCCCTCTGTGGCACCATGGGGGGGGGGTGCTAAAAACCGAAAAGGGAAGGGGTGAAACCATCACAGCCTGGCCACCCCATGAACCAAAAGCAGTATCCCCTTTGGGGGTGGGGCGGTTTTATGGAAGTTTTCCAAAAATACAGGCTCTGGCTAACCTTTAAATCCCAAAAAAAAAAAGCACCCCAAATTAATTTTTTGCTTCCAATGGAGGAAT
Source organism: Oophaga sylvatica (assembly GCA_033576555.1). Classification (NCBI taxonomy): domain Eukaryota; kingdom Metazoa; phylum Chordata; class Amphibia; order Anura; family Dendrobatidae; genus Oophaga; species Oophaga sylvatica. The sequence goes on from JARQOD010000002.1 coordinate 212,915,930, forward strand.
TTTTTGGCCCTAAATTTAGCATACTATTCACACTTTTTCGGCCCCGGGGTTTCAATAGGGTGCAAAAGGGGCCAGAGTTTTTTGGACGGGGGTGCGGTTCTCACCCGGTGAATGAGCAAGGGAAGCACCCGATTTTCCAATAAGCGGAAAAATTCTGCCCAAAAATTCTTTTCCATAAAAAAAAGGTTTTTGAAATATTTTGGCTCGGGAAAAAAATAAAACCTCCCCCTATGGGCGTACTTCACTGGATCACAGATAATACCCCCCGATTGGTCAAAAAGTTTGGGGGAAAAAAGGGGAAAATTTCTCAGATGAGACTGATTTTGCAGAAAATGATTTTAAAAATTTTAGCGTAAAAAGGAAAATTATACGGCAAGCTGTTCCCATGCCTCAAAAGGGGGGGGGTGAAGGAAATTTTAAATTTAAAAGGGGGGCAAATAAGAAAAAAACTAGTTAAGGCTGAAACCCCTTACTGTCTCTATACAAAAGGGAAAAAAATTTTCCCATTTTGTCCTCGCCGTTGGTTTCAGTGGCTGGGGGTTTCCTGCCTCGGCCGCTGGGGGGCCCGGGCCCGTCGGCGGGGGGCCGGGTGGACAGCGGTTCCTCATAGGTTCCCCCTCCTTTGATGCCGGCCCCCTTTTGCGCCATCGCCATTTTTCGCCTGGGTAATGTTGGGGACGAGAAGGGTCCCGCCCGGGTCGGGGGGGGTGGCTTTGTTCTTCTGTCAAGGGGAAGTAGTTGGGCACATGCTCACATCGGCCCGGTTCTGGGGCGTCCAAAATGAGGTATCAGACTGGGCCCCTTTGGGGGTACCTGCCTTCAAAGCCTTGGAGCCGCCAGATATAGTCTTGGTTTTTCCCCCCAATGTGCTAGTTTTTTTTGCTATTTTCCTGATTTTTTCCGAATTTTGCCCCTTTTTTAGCCGCCATTTTTACCTTGCCGCCCCCCCGGGTTTTTACCTTTGGGGCTTGACACCTTTGGTCCGCTTTTTATCCTTTTTACGTCCCCTACTGGGGCCACGCTCTCATGGCAGCACCCCCGGGGGTTCGCTAAAATTCCAGATCCCTGTATAGGGGTAAAGGGTCTCGGGATTTCTCGGGGTACTGTCTTACCTGCAGTTCAGACGTGCAGTGAGCGGACTTCACATTATATCTGGCCCATATAAAAAAAAACAAACAAAAAAAACCTCTGTTTTTATATATAAAAGCATTTCCTATCCCTTTCTCTGAATGTTTTTTTCTTTCCTCTCCTTTTCTGAGTTGATTGGGTTGCTAAAGCACCTGTGTCCGGCTTCATTGTTCAGTCCTGTGGAGGATCACTCCCATCATCTCCTACTAACATGTTGCACAAGCCACAGTCTGGAGAGCTCTGGGAGAACACTGGACGTCAGAAGCCTTCACTCCCTGGATGTCAGCACCTGGGTAGCTCTGATTATGCCTGCCCAGGTGCCCAGGTATTGCCTGTTGATGCGGCCAACGTCCTTTTACCTACTTCTTTGTCTTACTTGAAGAAATCTGTGTGTGTGGAGGCTTATGTGGATAGTGGCTCAGAAGGGAATTTCATAGATCTCCTGGTAGCGAGAAATCTTGGTGTACCACTGCTAAAGCTTAATGCGCCCATTAAAACCACTGCTATTAATGAAACTCCTATCGTCCAAAATGCAGTGGAGTTTATCACTGAGGAAATATCAATGTCAGTGGGATCGTTACAAGCTGAACATGTGTCATTTTTTGTTATCCACAATTTATCATCCGCTGTTGTTCTGGGTATGCCATGGTTACGCAAACATAATCCAGTCATTGACTGGCACTTGGGTGATATCGTGCGCTGGAGCCCAGAGTGTCAGGATAATTGTATATCGCTATCAGTGAACCAAGTTAAAATCACACCTCCTCTCTTTAGACCCCATGCATTCAGTGATTATGAGGATGTATTTTCTGTCGTGGAATCAGAGAAATTACCCCCTCATAGAAAGTACGATTGTCCCATAGACTTAGTACCAGGTTCTCGCCTCCCTAAGGGGAGGATATTTAACCTCTCTGGTCCAGAACGTCAGGCCATGAAAGACTACATAACAGACAGTTTGCAAAAAGGGTTCATTAGACCATCCACCTCACCAGTGGAGGCCGGGTTATTTTTTGTGGAAAAGAAAGATGGTGGTCTCAGGCCTTGCATTGATTATCGTGAGTTAAACGCAATCACTGTGAAAAGCCAGTATCCGCTTCCACTCATTCCTGATCTGTATAATCAGCTGTTGGGGGCCCGTTGGTTAACTGGAAGCCTGAAGCAATTCAGGCATTTTATGCTTTAAAGAAATGTTTTTCCTCTAATCTGATATTGGTTCAGCCTGATCTGGACCGCCCCGTTATTGCAGATGTAGAATGCCTCTGAAGTTGGAGTCGGAGCAGTGCTGTCGCAAGGCACTGCATCCTCACTAAACTTCGTACGTGTGCCTTCCTTTCCCGAAAATTCTCTCCGAGGGGAATTATGATATAGGTAATCGAGAATTGTTGGCATTCAAATGGGCCTTTGAGGAATGGCGCCACTTCCTCGAAGGTGCCAAACATAGGATCACTGTAATTACTGACCACAAGGACCTGACCTATTTGGAGTCAGCAAAAAGACTGAATTCTAGACAGGCAAGGTGGGCCTTGTTCTTTTCTAGGTTTGATTTTGTGATTACTTTTGGACCGGGTACTAAAAATGTAAGGGCTGATGCCCTTTCTTGAAGTTTTTTGCCCTCACAGGTCGAGGACTTTGAACCAACTCCAATACTAGCCAAGGGAATTGTTATGTCAGCTGTATCCTTGGATCTTCTGGAAGAAATCCGTAGATCCCCAGAGCAGGCACCTGACACAATTCCTCCCCAAAAACTATTTGTCCCGGCCACATTCCGCCTTCAAGTTCTGAAGGAATCACATGATTCCGTCCTTGCAGGGCATCCAGGCATCAAAAATACCATCAGACTTGTAACTAGGAATTTTTGGTGACCAACTGTAGTAAAGGACTATAAGGACTATGTACTGGCCTGTGAAACCTGTGCTCGCGCTAAGTCTCCCCATAATCTCCCTGCCGGGTGGCTCCAGTCCCTGCCTGCCCCTGAAAGTCCTTGAACCCATATCTCCATGTACTTTATTACTGACCTACCGCTCTCAGAAGGGAAGACGTGTATCTGGGTGGTGGTGGATAGATTCAGCAAGCAGTGTCATTTTGTTCCTCTGTCCGGATTACCTAATTCCAAGACCCTGAGCAAATTATTCATTACTCATGTTGTGCGATTGCATGGTATTCCTGTGAATATCGTGTCCGATAGGGGCACCCAGTTTGTTTTGAAATTTTGGAGGGCCTTCTGTAAACGAATTGGAATGGAATTGTCCTTTTCCTCTGCCTATCACCCTGAAACCAATGGTCAAACCGAACGCACCAACCAAGCACTTGAGCAGAATCTACGTTGCTATATCTCTGAGCATCAGTCCGATTGGGTGGAACAATTACCGCTAGCAGAGTTTGCCATGAATAATCAGTACCAGGAGTCCATCAAGACTACTCCTTTCTACTGTAATCATAGGCTGCACCCACGCTTTGGTTCATTCTCTTCTAGGATCTCAGATGTCCCTAGGGTAGAAAGGACCATAGACCAGTTAAAAACTATCTGGTCAGAAGTCAACATAAACTTGAAATGGGCTCAGACTAGACAGACTTCGTCTGCTAATAAACGGCGCTCCAAGGGCCCGGACCTGGGCGTTGGGGACAAAGTGTGGCTTTCTACCAGGAATATTAAGCTCAAAGTGCCGTCTGCCAAACTAGGTCCCAGGTTTATTGGTCCGTATGAAATTATTGAGGTGATTAATCCAGTAGCCTTTCTGCTGAAGCTCCCTCAATCATTTAAACTGCCCAATGTATTACATAAGTCCCTTCTCAAATTGTACCGCTCTCCGATTCGTCCTGTGCAGTCTCCTCCTCCTCCGGTTTTGGTAGGGGGTGCTTTGGAATATGAAGTCCAAAGGATCCTTGATTCCCGTTTAGTGAGAGGACCCGTGCAGTATCTGGTGCATTGGAAGGGCTATGGTCCGGAGGAAAGGTCCTGGGTGCCTGCCAGTAACGTCCATGCCAAGGGTTTGATCAGGAAGTTTCATCTCCTTCATCCCAACAAACCGGGTTTTGAGGGTCCAGAGGCCCCTTAGAGGGGGGTACTGTCACGTCGCCGTTGGATTCAGTGGCTGGTGTTCCTGCCTCGGCCTCTGGGAGGCGCCGGACTCCATCGGCTGGTGGTGCCAGTGATAGGATGGCGGTATCCTCATATGGTTCCGCTCCTTTGATGCCGGCCTCTGTTGCTGCGCATCGCCATGTTTCGCCTGTGGGTAATGTTGGTGACAGAGAAGGGGTCCCTGCGCAGGCGTCTGTTGGGCGTAGGCTTCGCTCTTCTGTCAGAGGTGAAGTAATTGGTGTCAGTCATGCATCACCATCTGGCCTGGTTCTGGGGGCGGTCCAGATGAGGTCATCAGACTGTGAGCCTGTGAGAGGTAGCCATGCCCTTCAAATGCCTTGGAGCCTGGCTTGCAAGCCGCCAGATATAGTCTTGGTTTCCCCAGTGTGCTAGTTTGGTTTGCTATTGTACTCCGACTTTTGCCTGAATTTTGACCCTTCTTTAGCCTGCTGATTTTGTACCTTTGCCGCCCTCCCGGTTTTGACCTTTGGACTTCTGACTACGCAATTGGTCTCGCTTTTTAGTCCCTTCCTAGCGTCCTTCCTACTCCGGGCCACTGCTCTCATAGGCAGCTACCCCCTGGGCTTCGCTATAATTCCAGATCCCTGTATAGGGGTAAAGGGTCTCGGGGTTTCTCGGGGTACTGTCTTACCTGCAGTTCAGACCTGCAGTGAGCGGACGTCACACTCTTATTGCAGGAACTCAGAACCACAGGAGGGGTCTCCTGGAAGAATACTGAGAGGTGTCAAACATGGCACCTCAGCTCTTGGATCCTTAGCTTCACAGGGGCTAGCAAATGGTTTGTAACTGTGCAGAATATTACCATATGACTGTATAGAGAGAAGTGGGGAGACATAGTGTAGTTGAAATGCAAGCCCCTAAATTAGCCAATTGTCCAGTCACAGACCAGCAATTTTTAACTAGCCCAATCCAGGTGATCCTGGAAATATTAGCCTACGGTTGCTTGACCACTTCTCAGCCTGGCTGCCGCACTTCATGTCCTCAGAACTACCAACCCTTATCCTTGGAGACTTCAACATCCCCATTAACAGCCCTACTTCCACATCTGCATCTCAGCTTCTATCACTAACCACTTCTCTAGGCCTCTCACAGCTTTCAACCTCTGAGACACACAAGGATGGTAACACCCTTGACCTGGTCTTTGTCCGCCTCTGTTCAATCTCCCACCTAAATTACTCACCGCTTCCACTCTCTGACCACAACATTCTCTCCTTCATCCTCACAAATCCTCGACCACCCCAGCGCACTCCTACCTACCATACATTCAGAAATCTACAAGCCATTAACCCTCAGACACTTTCAGACTCCCTACACTCATCACTGTCGCCAATCTCCTCTTTTTCTTGTCTAATCTGGCTGTTCAGCACTACAATGACACTCTTAAAAGCACCCTTGACCAAGTAGCACCGCTCGCCCTCAGAGCTTCCAAACACACAGTAAAACAGCCCTGGCTCACATTGCAAACTCGACTTCTTCAGCGATGCTCTAGGAGTGCTGAACGCCTCTGGAGAAAAACCCGCACACCAGAAGACTTCATCCACTTTAAATTCATGTTAAGAACTTACAATGCTGCCCTTCACCTCGCCAAACAGACCTAAATCACCACCCTGATCTCCTCACTAGCCAACAACCCCAAGAAACTTTTTGACACTTTTCACTCCCTCCTCAGGCCAAAAGCACAAGCCCCTATCACAGACATTTGTGCCGACGACCTGGCCTCCCACTTTATAGAAAAAATAGATACTATCCATCAGAAATCTGCTCTGAACCACCAAGTGCTGTGACTCCCATCCCACCCTGCAGTTCCCCTGGCTCACTTTCCACATTTAATCCCATCACAGAAGAAGAAGTCTCCAGACTCCTCTCTTCCTCTCGTCTGACTACATGCACTACCGACCCCATTCCCGCACATCTCCAGTCTCTCCAGTTGTCACAACTCACCTAACTACAATCTTTAATCTCTCACTCTCCTCATTTTCCCATCTAACTTCAAACATTCCATCATTACTCCACTACTAAAGAAACCCACTCTCGACCCTTCCTGCACAAATAACCACAGACCGGTCTCCAATCTCCCCTTCATCTCTAAACTTTTTGAGCGCCTAGTCTACTCCCGCCTCACCCGTTACCTCTCCACTTACTCCCTTCTAGACCCTTCACAGTCCGGCTTCCGCCCCCTACATTCGACTGAAACTGCACTCATCAAAGTGACCAATGACCTTCTGACAGCAAAACGTAACGGCGACCACTCTCTGCTCATTCTTCTCGACCTTTCTGCAGCTTTCGACACAGTTGACCACTGTCTCCTACTGTCTAGGCTCCAGTCACTAGGCATTAAGGCATTAAGGACACTGCCCTCTCTTGGTTCTCTTCCTATCTTTCTGACCGCTCCTTCAGTGTTTCGTTCTCTGACTCCACGTCATCTCCTCTTCCTCTCACTGTCGGTGTACCCCAGGGCTCAGTCCTTGGCCCCCTTCTCTTCTCTCTCTACACGGCCCCAATTGGACAGACCATCAGCAGATTTGGCTTTCAGTAGCATCTTTATGCTGATGACATACAACTATACATGTCATCCCCCGACCTTACCCCGCTGTTCCACAGAACGCCATCGACTGTCTGTCCGCAGTCTCCAACATCATGTCTGCTCTCTATCTGAAACTTAACCTGTCCAAAACTGAACTCCTTCTGCTCCCGCCGTCTACTAACCTCCCTAAATCTGACATTTCCCTCTCCGTGGGCGGCACCATAATAACACCCGGCAGCAGGCTCGCTGTCTGGGTGTTATGTTTGACACCAATCTCTCTTTCACCTCCCATATACAATCTCTTGCCCGCTCTTGCTGCCTACACCTAAAGAACATCTCTAGAATCCGCCCTTTTCTCACCATGGAAACAACAAAAACCCTCACTGTAGCATTGATCCACTCCCGCCTGGACTACTGCAACGCTCTATTACTTGGCCTCCCCATTACTCGACTATCCCCTCTCCAGTCCATCCTTAATGCAGCAGCCAGGGTCATCCATCTGGCTAATCGGTACTCTGACGCGTCCGCTCTTCGCCAGTCCTTACACTGGCTGCCCATTCATTATAGGATCCAATTCAAAGTACTGGTTCTCACCCACAAAGCTCTCCACAGCGCAGCACCCCCCTACATCTCTTCCCTCATTTCTATCTATCAGCCTAATCGACTGCTGCGCTCTGCAAACGACTTTCGACTAACCTCTGCACTAATCCGTACCTCCCACTCCCGACTCCAAGACTTCTCCCTCGCTGCACCAATCCTCTGGAATGCTCTACCCCAAGAAATTAGGACTATCCACAATTTGCATGGTTTCAGGCACTCCCTCAAAACACATTTGTTCAGAGCGGCCTATCACATTCACTAATCAAAGTCATTTTATGTGTAAGTGTGTGTGTGTAGCCCATTTACTATCTCCATCCATCCCTCACTCCCTCAAGATGGCTGGACCATCATTGTAAATGCACCATTGTATATACACACCTGTACTTTGTATCTCCCCCACCTCATTGTAGATTGTAAGCTCTCACAAGCAGGGGCGGCTTATTTTGCTTTAATTATTGTATTGTTAATGTTGTTACTTATGACTTGTGTTTTGAAACTGTTAAACTGTAAAGCGCTGCGGAATATGTTGGCGCTATGTAAATAAAAATTATTATTATTATTATTATGGTCAGGGCTATAAAAAGCTGGGTGGCACAAAAGAAAGTTGTTCACAGGGGCTGGCTGGCACTTTTCAGCCTGGGGGCAATCACAAGGCAGTGGCTCTAGAGTTGCGGTGGCCCTCCTTTTCCCTGTTTATCTCTGGCCATTGCATTAAAGCAGCAGAGATAACAGGCTTTAAAAACAGGCTGGTACGTAAATATGGGAACAGTAAGGAGCTTGCTGCATAGATATGGGAGCAGAGCTTACTCCAGAGATATGGGAGCAGAACCGACCTTATGCCAGAGATATGGGAGCAGAACCGAGCTTACTCCAGAGATATGGGAACAGAACGGAGCACACTCCAGAGATATGGGAATAGAACGGAGCTTACTCCAGAAATATGGGAGCATAACCGAGCTTACTCCAGAGATATGGGAGCAGAACCGAGCTTACTCCAGAGATATGGGAGCAGAACCGAGCTTACTCCAGAGATATGGGAGCAGAACCGAGCTTACTCCAGAGAAATGGGAGCAGAACCGAGCTTACTCCAGAGATATGGGAGCAGAACCGAGCATGCTCCAGAATTATGGGAGCAGAGCCGAGCTTACTCCAGAGATATGGGAGCAGAACCGAGCTTACTCCAGAGATATGGGAGCAGTACTGAGCTTACTCCAGAGATATGGATCAGAACGGAGATTACTCCAGAGATATGGGAGCAGAAACAAGCTTACTACAGAGATTTGGAGTAGAACTGAGCTTACTACAGAGATATGGGAGCAGAACATAGCTTACTCTAGAGATATGGGAGCAGAACCGAGCTTACTACAGAGATTTGGAGCAGAACTGAGCTTATTACAGAGATTTGGAGCAGAACTGAGCTTACTCCAGAAATATGGGAGCAGAATCGAGCTTACTATAGAGATATGGGATATACAGTATATAGTGCAATGTCCCCAGCTCCTACCATAAATATAGTGCGATGGCCCCAGTTGCCCATATATATAGTACGATGGCCCCAGTTCTCCCCACATTTCTATTATGATGGCCCCAGTTCTCCTCACATATATATAGTATGTGTCACGTTACTGGCGATACAGGACTGGAAGTCAGTGGCCGGAGCAGAAGTGTGCAGGTGAGCGGACCAAGGAAGGACTTCTGGAAGTGCCGTATATGGCGGTGGTGGTTCACTATGTTGGCAGATGCCGGAGCCTGCCCGAGCACGGGCCGGCCGAGATCACACACAAGCACCAAGTCCGTTTAGGTGAATAGAGTTGGAGGTAGGAACAGCAGGTTTTCCACAAGAGACAGGAAGATGTCAGCAGAACACCTTCCAGATCAGGAGCTCAGATAATGCTTCACTCAGTTAGACTGAGCACCACAATATACTCAGCAACAGGAAGCTGCACAGGGCCAGGTATATATAGCAGGTCCAATCAGTCTTAATCAGGGAGAGAACAATCAGCAGAGCAGGTGATGATCTCTATCCAGACGAAGTTCATATGGTTTCAGGCTGAAGTTATTCAAGTTCCGAAATAGCTCCACAGCAAGGGAACAGACCAGCAAGCCATGGTTCACAGGTTCAAATCCTAACAATACTCCCCTCTTAACGGCGGCCTCTGGACGCAACTTGTCCAGGTTTTGCAGGATACCGCTGGTGAAATTGTCTAATCAAACGAGGAGCATTGATGGGGCTTACTGGTTCCCATGAATTTTCCTCCGTGTCGTAGCCCTGCCATTTGATTAAATATTGCAAACGATTTCTGTGTATTCGGGAATCCAAGATCTTTTCCACCACAAACTGCTCCTGTCCGTCCACTTCAATTGCATCGGGAGGCGAAGGGGATCGTTCTGGAAATGGATTGGCTGTGGCGGCTTTCAACAACGACACATGAAACACAGGATGAATCTTCATTGATGTTGGTAGCTGTAGACGTACGGCCAATGGACTCACAATCTTACTGATTTTGTATGGTCCCACAAATTTTTGTCCTAATTTAGGAGAAGGAATCTTCAATTTCAAATTCTTAGTGGATAACCACACTCGATCTCCAATCCTAAACGTGGGAGTGGGTCTCCGATACCTGTCGGCCGCTTTTTTATATTTCTCCTGAGCTTCCTTTAGAGTGTCTTTCAGAACATTCAGATTTTGCTGTAGCAGAGAGATTCTTTCTGCGACTGCTGGTATTAATGGTGCCACAGGATTTTTGGGAAGGATGTTTGGGTGATATCCCAGATTTGCAAAAAATGGCGTCTGTTTCGTAGAGGCATTCTGTGAATTATTATATGAAAATTCCGCAAATGGCAGCAGATCCACCCAGTCGTCTTGCAGATGGCAAATATAACAACGAAGATACTGCTCCAGCGTCTGATTTGTACGTTCTGTCTGGCCGTTAGATTGCGGATGGTAAGCGGTTGACAATCGTACTTTGATGTCTAGTGCTGAGCATAAACTGCGCCAAAATTTAGATGTAAATTGCACACCTCGATCTGAAACGACTTCATCCGGCACTCCGTGGAGGCGAAAAACATTGCAAATTATCAGATCAGCTGTATCTTTTGCTGAAGGTAGACCTGAACACGGGATGAAATGCGCTGCTTTTGTAAGTCGATCCACTACTACCAGAATGGATGTCTTTCCCTTGGACTCTGGTAGATCTACAATAAAGTCCATTGAAATTGATCCCCATGGTCGTGTTGGGATGGCGAGAGGCTGCAATAGTCCCATAGGGGATGCACGTGGAGTCTTATATCTGGCACAGATGTCACAGGAATTAACATACTTCTTCACGTCTTCTTGATCGTTCGGCCACCAAAAGAAACGTGACAAAAACTCCTGCGTTTTCTGTGTCCCTTTGTGTCCTGCAATTTTAGAATCGTGCACTAGTTGTAGGACTCTTAACCGAGCTGCTTCTGGTACATATAGTCGTCGACCATCAGTCCATATTTGATGTTTAAAAAACAGATGCACGTCCCCTGATGGACTTGATAGAAACGAGTCTGTTTCGTATGCTGCCTTCAAATCTTCCAGCAAATCTCCATCATGTATTACTCCCAAGATCTTAGTATCTGCCACAATGGGTTTGGGTGTTGTTACAAGATTAGTTTCGCTTGAAAACATTCTGGATAATGCGTCTGCTTTCTTGTTACGGGAGCCTGGTCGATATGAAATTACAAAATTGAATTGATTCAAAAACAGACTCCAACGAGTCTGCCGAGGAGAGAGGCATTTTGCAGACCTGATAAACTCTAGATTGCGATGATCGGTCAACACCAAAATTTGTTGTGCAGCCCCTTGGAGATGATGTCTCCACTCTTTGAATGCTGATATGATGGCGAGCAATTCTTTATTTCCCACGTCATAGTTCTTCTCGGCTACAGACATACGTTGTGAGAAAAATGCACATGGATGCAGCAACTTCTTTTCCCCTGTCCTCTGAGAAAGGATAGCGCCGACCGCACAGTCTGAAGCATCCACCTCGATGATAAAAGCCAATTCAGGGTCAGGATGGCGTAATATGGGAGCCGTTGTGAATTTCGTTTTTAAACGAGAGAACGCTTCTTGCGCTTGGGGTGTCCAGATGAATTTTGCTCCTTTTTTTGTTAATTGCGTGATGGGTAGCACGATTTCTGAAAAATTCTTAATAAAGCGTCTGTAAAAGTTGGCGAACCCCACAAAACGCTGAACTTCTTTCACATTTTTAGGGATAGGCCACTCGGTGATAGCTTGCGTTTTCTTAGCATCCATCCGTAATCCTTGAGGTGAAATGACGTATCCCAAGAACTGAATCTCTTCTCGATGGAATTCACATTTTTCTAATTTAATATATAATGAATTCTCCCTTAACCGTTGTAGCACTTGTCTTACGTGCGTCTGATGTTCCTCCATAGAGTTTGAAAAGATCAGGATGTCATCTAGATAAACGACCATGAACTGATCCAACAGGTCTCGGAAAATATCATTTGCCAGGTGCTGGAAGGTAGCTGGAGCATTAGCGAGTCCGAAAGGCATCACTAGACTTTCAAAGTGTCCGTATCGGGTACGAAAGGCCGTTTTCCATTCATCTCCAGGCTTTATAGGTACCAAATTGTATGCCCCACGTAAATCTAACTTAGTGAAGATCTTCGCACTTTGCTCTTTCTAGGAGTTCCGGGATCAACGGTAGAGGATAACGGTTTTTTACCGTGACTTTATTAAGCTCCCTGTAGTCCACTACTGGGCGTAATGTTCCATCCTTCTTCTTGACAAAGAATATAGGGGCTCCAGCGGGCGAGGATGGTGGACGAATAAATTTTTTGCTTAGGTTTTCATCAATAAATTCTTTAAGAGCCTTCAGTTCAGGACCCGCTAAAGGGTAGATAGTTCCAAACGGTATAGCCGCCCCGGGAGTAGTTCTATTGGGCAGTCGTACGGTCGATGCGGGGGAAGTGTATCCGCTCCCTTCTTGTCACAGACATCCAAGAAATCTTCATACACCGCTGGTAGCTGAGGCAATTCTGGATTCTGAACTGCTTCTAATGTGGATTCGCTTGGAACCTCCGTCTGAACTTCCTTTTCGGGGAAACTGATCTTTTTCATCTCCCAATCGATGATAGGATTGTGCTTCTGCAACCAGGGAAAACCTAAAATGATGGGAAAATGTGGAGAAGAAATAATTAGGAATGTCAACATCTCACGATGCTGCGGCTCAATATAGATCTCCAAAGGTCCTGTCTCATGATCCACTGGCCCCGAATTCAGTGGAGATCCATCTACAGTCTCCATCACAATAGGTGAACGTCTTTTCTGCATATCTATGCCATGATTTTGAGCAAATGCAGAATCCATGAACATCCCGCTGGCCCAGAGTCGATCATGGCTGATGCAGTGATCCACTGGGAGTTAACCTTCAGTTTGATAGTTACAAAATAGTGGGATTCACGGCTCTCCTTCCTGGTAGGTAGAACTATGGATGATATGGACTGGATCTCATCTTTAGCATAATCAGTCTCTGAGATGAAAGACTCCTCGTCGGAAGAATCAGGATCCATTATAGCCGCCACCATTTTTCTTGAACGGTTTGTGGGACGACTTGGACATTAATAAGAAAATGTCCCGCTTCCCCGCAGTACAGACATAGATTCTCTTTAAATCTCTGTTCTCTTCGTTCTGCACTCGCTCGTCTCTGGATCGCATCCACTTGCATTGGCTCTAGTTCTGTATCTCGGACATTCCGGCTAGGCACTTCTTTAGTGACCGATGGCAGGGAGGAGTTATAAGAGTTAGTTGAACGATTCATGGAGGTCCACTTCTCTTGTCGTTCAGACAGACGGGTGTCAACCTGGATGCAATGCTTGATGAAATCATCCAGATCCGAAGGGGTCTCTCCACGGGCAAGTTCGTCCTTTACTGCACTAGAAAGTCCTCTTTTAAAGAAAGATACTTTTGCTGCATTATTCCATTCGGTGTCAACGGCCCACCTCCTATACTCCATAGCATACTCTGCGACGGGGCGTTTGCCTTGTCGTAATGCCAGCAACGTTGATTCAGCAGTAGCTGCACGGTTTGGGTCATCAAACATCTGCTGCATCGCTCGAATAAACTCGGTCAGATTGTCTAAACGTGCGTCCCGAGTCTCAATCAGAGGATTAGCCCAAGCGATTGCTTTGTGGGTTAACAGCATAATGATGCATAGCACCTTTGACCTATCAGTCGGAAACTGATTAGCATGTGTATCGAAGAACAGGTAACATTGATTAAAAAATCCACGAAATTTATCTCGATCACCGCCAAAACGAAAAGGTGGTAGCTTGGGGGGCGTGGCAGACGCTGAGGCGGAAGCTTGTCCTTCTTGCTCGGTAATTCGAGCAGTCAACACTTGTACTGCATTCTGCAGATCTTGGATAGCTTGTTGGTGGTTCTGGACATTATGATCGCTTTGTGCAATAAATGCGTCCATCCGTGCTTTTCCATTCACCTGTTCGGTGTGCAAACTGGACATTGCACCCTGCAGTTTTATGACACGTGTTTCCAAAGTTTTCTGCTCCAGCGGCCTCCATTTTTGAGAGGCTGAGTATTCTGTCACGTTACTGGCGATACACGACTGGAAGTCAGTGGCCGGAGCAGAAGTGTGCAGGTGAGCGGACCAAGGAAGGACTTCTGGAAGTGCCGTATATGGCGGTGGTGGTTCACTATATTGGCAGATGCCGGAGCCTGCCCGAGCACGGGCCGGCCGAGATCACACACAAGCACCAAGTCGTTTAGGTGAATAGAGTTGGAGGTAGGAACAGCAGGTTTTCCACAAGAGACAGGAAGATGTCAGCAGAACACCTTCCAGATCAGGAGCTCAGATAATGCTTCACTCAGTTAGACTGAGCACCACAATATACTCAGCAACAGGAAGCTGCACAGGTCCAGGTATATATAGCAGGTCCAATCAGTCTTAATCAGGGAGAGAACAATCAGCAGAGCAGGTGATGATCTCTATCCCAGACGAAGTTCATATGGTTTCAGGCTGAAGTTATTCAAGTTCCGAAATAGCTCCACAGCAAGGGAACAGACCAGCAAGCCATGGTTCACAGGTTCAAATCCTAACAGTATGATGGCCCCAGTTCTCCCTATATATATATATATAGTATGAGGGCCCCAGTTCTCCCCATATATATAGTATAACGGCCACAGTTATCCTCATATATATATAGTGTAATAGCCCCAGTTCTCCCATATATATAGTAGGATGGCCCCAGTTCTCCATATTAAAAATAATGAAGTTTATTCTCACCTCATCCTGATTCCCGGCACTGCAGCCTCCATTTTCTTTTCCGGTCCACAGAGCAGCATGAGACAATAATATCATCACGCCGCCTGCGTGAGCACACTGAAGTCCCAGGAAGCTGCGTTCTGCAGTTATGAGACAGACCAGTGCTTCCACTAGGAATTTCGGGGCCGCATACTAGCAAAATTTTCGGGTTCCCTTGAGACTCAGGTCCAGGTTCCACACCAGCTCCGCCTCCACCGTCCCACCGCCTACTCTTGGAAAAACTCAACTTCACCAGCACATCCTCACCGATCAGATATTAACAGTTCCCATCAAACACCAGATCACATTCATAACCAGCAGCTTTTGTTCTGGCCAAAATAATTTTTAAGCTGATACCACGACACGGTAGACTCTTTCGTCCGGGCCCTACTCTACTCTAAACTATTAAAAATAAATATTTATTTATGTATTTTTTTTAAAGGAATGAGTCACATACATTTACATTTTTTTAAACAACCATTAATACTACATACAAGGGACAAATATCATCACACCATGACCAGACCACATATTACCACCACATAGTGACCGAATAATACCACATACAAGGAACAAATACTGCCACACCTTGACCAGACCACATATTACCACCACATACTGACCGAATAATACCACATACAAGGAACAAATAGCGCCACACCATGACCAAACCACATATTACCACCACATAGAGACTGAATACTACAATACTGATCATTAATTTAAAAAAAAACAACACAATACTAGGTGCCAATGTATACATGAATTCTGTATTTACTGTCAGTGTACAGGTAATACAGGGATCACCGGTGACATTATACACAGGAGCTCTGTATATAGTGTAAGTGTACAGGTAATACAGGGATCACCAGTGACATTATGCACAGGAGCTCTGCATATAGTGTCAGTGTACAGGTAATACAGTGATCACCGATGATAATGTACACAGGAGCTCTGTATATAGTGTCAGTGTACAGGTAATACAGTGATCACCACTGCCAGTGACATTATACACAGCTCTGAATATAGTATACAGTGTATATTGTCAGTGTATAGGTAGCACAGACTCACCAGTGACGTCTCTAGCTGAAGTCCTTCATCTTTGCTTTTCTTTTTCATCCATCACAGACCGCCAGGACTCGTCTGTACATAAAATAAGTTACCTAGAGCACCACTCTAGGGACGTTCCTACGGTGCCCTAGACGCCTTGTCACAGCCGGAGAGATTAGCTACCCCTGTAAACAGAAAGAGGAAAGCTAACTGCCCCGGAGTAAAGCCCCAAAGTATTAGGAAGCCCCAAAATATATAATGGCGGTTAGACAAGCGGAAAACACGAACACAGATAGAAAATAGAATGAGCAAACGCTGGGGCCCAAAACTGTCTAGATAGGACAGTACAGGAGAGAATACTGTCTGCAACCCAAAAAACCCTAGGAAAAAATTCCAACACATCTGATTCCAAAAATGCTGAGAACACAGGGTCTCGACCACCTATATCAGATCTCTGGTGTGAAAAGGCAGCTACCCAGCAGTAAAATATCATAGGTACTGAGCACAAGTGCAAATGCAAAAAGAGAACAGAGACCAGCACAAGCCCCCAAAGGGCACCCGGCTGAACTCAAAAGCAAGGCAGCAAAAACAAGGGAAATCAAACCACAGAAAAAAAAACCACAAAGTAACTTATCTGAATGATAGCAGGAGACAGTAGAAAAGCAAGCTGAATTCCAACCTAGACCAGGAAGTAGCAATTGATCACCGGCGAGGATCATGGGAGGCCAGCTCACTTATATGAGGCCAGTCCGTCCCCCCTGATAACCATTCATCCATTGCAGGTGGAGAACATTTGTTGTTCAACATAGGTTCAATACCCTCCGCAACCACCAGAGGGAGCCTCAGCTCCGAAGTAGTCTCCAACACGTTCACAACAAGGGCCTCTCCAAACGCAACATGGCGTCTGATCTCAATTCCAGCCCATTTTGCATTGAAAAGTCAAATGGCGCTCCTTCTCTTCCAAGTTCTGCCATGTGCCCAAACAGTGGTTCCCTCACCACATATGGGGTATCAGCGTACTCAGGACAAATTTCACAATAATTTTGTGGTCCAATTTCTCCTGTTACTCTTGATAAAATAAAACAAATTGGATCTGAAGTAATTTTTTTGTGAAAAAAAGTTAGATGTTCATTTTTTTTAAACATTCCAAAAATTCCTGTAAAGCACCAGAAGGGTTAATAAACGTCTTGATTATGGTTTTGAGCACCTTGAGGGGTGCAATTTTTAGAATGGTGTCACTTTTGGGTATTTTCTATCATATAGACCCCTTAAAGTGATTTCAAATGTGATGTTGTCTCTTAAAAAAAAAATGGTGTTGTAAAAATGAGAAATCACTGTATAACTTTTAATCCTTATAACTTCCTAACAAAAATAAATTTTGGTTCCAAAATTGTGCTGATGTAAAGTAGACATGTGGGAAATGGTACTTACTAAGTATTTTGTGTGACATACTGTATGTGTGTGATTTAAGGGCATGAAAATTCAAAGTTGGCAAATTGTGAAAGTTTCCAAATTTTTGCCAAATTTCCATTTTTTTCAGAAATAAACGCAAGTTATATCAAAGAAATTTTACCACTATCATGAAGTACAATATGTCACAAGTAAACATTGTCAGACTCACCGGGATCCATGGAAGCGTTCCAGAGTTATTACCTCATAAAGGGACAGTGGTAGAATTGTAAAAATTGGCCCGGTGATTAACATGCAAATCACCCTCGGGGATAAAGGGGTTAAAATCTTTAATGGGTTTGATCCTTGTATGCTCTAATGTTGTGAATGTTTTGGAAATGAATTCTGAGCAGAAGCTCCCTCTGGTGATTACAAACAGTACTGAACCATTCAATGAGGATTGGCAATCAGGATTCACAGACTGGCTTGATATAAGGGAGGTTCCCTCCCATCATGGTTGCCGGTGATCAATTGTTCTTGTCTCAACTGTGGTTCCTGGTTCACTTGGAAGCTTGCTGAGTCTTGCCTCTTCTGCTTTCAGATATTTTCTGTTTTTGTTTTTGTGCTTACCATTTGCATATTTCTCTGCATTTCTGTGAGGTTAGCCAGGTCCCCCCCCCCCCGGGGGGCTTGGGCTCCTCTCGGTTCCACTGGAGCCACTGTTGTTTGTTCATTTGCCTTTTCCAGTTTTTTCAGTGGCTGCGGCTTAGTTTTGTTACACCAGAGAACTGATTTAGGTGGTAGAGGTCGTGTGATCTCAGGTGTTTTTGCAATTAGTAGCGTTGGCATTTTTTAGGGTTTTTTTGGATTGCAGTGAGTATCCTTTCTATCCTTTTCTGTCTAGGCAGATTGGGCCCCAACGTTTGCTCATACTATTTTCTGTCTGTGTCTGTATTTCCTCTTGTCTAACCGCCATTACATGTTTGGGGGCTTCCTATGTTCTTTGGGGATCTGCTCCGGGGCAGATAGCTTTCCTCTTTCTATCTTTAGGTGTAGTTAATCTCTCAGGCTGTGACGAGGCGTCTAGGACCAACGTAGGAATGCTCCACGGCTGCCTTTAGTTGTGGTGGTTGGTCAGGGTACTGCAATAGATTCCAACCTCTCTGGTGTATTGCCGTTTTTGCCTGCTCTCCTCAGCTACCAAAACATAACATTATCACCGGCCCAAACTGAAAATTGTATGGTACTCACAGAAGGGAAAAATAGTGTGGAAAGAAAAAAAAAAAGTTGTCAGAGATTTTTTTTTTTTTTCTGTTTCTTGCATTTTTTCCCTCTTTTTCTCTGGGTGCTGAGGAGGATTTTTTTTCTCTCAATGGAGCTTGCACAGCTGTCTGGCCGTGTGGATCAGCTTGCCACTGAGGTTCGGAGTATTGCTACCTATCTTGCTGGGTTGCCGGTTGTGGAACCTAGGATTCCCAAGCCAGATTTGTTTTTGGGAGATCCGGCCAAATTTCTGAATTTCAAAAATAACTGTAATTTGTTTTTTGCCTTAAAACTTAAGTCCTCAGGGAACGCAGCACAGCAGGTTCAAATTGTCATCTCTCTCCTGCGCGGCGATCCTCAGGATTGGGCTTTTTCCCTGTCACCTGGGGACCCTGTTTTGAGTGATGTTGATGCATTTTTTCTGGCTCTGGGGTTATTGTACGATGAGCCTAATGTCACTGATCAAGCTGAAAGAACCTTGTTGGCATTAAATCAGGGGCTTGAGGACGCTGAGTTATACTGTCAGAAATTCCGAAAATGGGCAGTCCTAACCAAATGGAATGATGATGCTTTGGCAGCCCTTTTTCGGAAGGGGCTGTCAGAGAATGTAAAGATGTTATGGTGGGTTTCCCTGCTCCCTCTGGTCTCAATGATTCTATGTCATTAGCGATTCAAATTGACAGACGTTTGCGTGAGCGTAGAGGTATGCGTGGAATAGTGTTGCCTTGTGAGCCAGCTTCTGAACCCATGCAGTGTGATAGAGTGGCTTCTGGGGCACAGCGTCATGAGTTTCGAAAACGCAATGGGTTATGTTTCTATTGTCGTGACGCCTCTCATGCTATTTCTGTCTGCCCTAAAGCGGGGAAGACGTTTTGCACGCTCAGTTGTCTTGGGTAGTGTTCAGACTAAATTTCTGTCGACTTACCCTGATTTGCTCCCTGTCCACATTTTCTGCTCAGGCTTTTGTTGATTCAGGAGCAGCAATTAACCTGATGGATTTTGATTTTGCCAAACGTTGTGGTTTTCCCTTGATACCCCTACGGAAGTCTATTCACCTACTGGGGATTGATTCTACCCCTTTGGCTGAGAATAAACCCCAGTTTTCTACTCAGGTGATAATGAGGGTTGAACCTGATCATCAGGAGAGTTGCAAATTTTTGGTACTGTATAATCTGCATGACATTATTGTACTAGGTTTCCCTTGGTTACAGTCTCATAATCCTGTTTTGGATTGGAGATCTGTGTCTGTGACCAGTTCAGGCTGCCAATGTGTTAATGCCAACACTCCTGTTTTTTCTGCCTCTCCCCAGTCTCAGGAAGTTCCTGACTTTTTGACTGATTTTTCTGATGTGTTTAGCGAAAGTAAATCTGCATCCTTGCCTCCCCCCATAGGAGCTATAACTGCGCTATTGAATTAGTGCCTGGTAGTAAATTCCCTAAAGGTCGCCTTTTTAACTTGTCTGTACCTGAACATGACGCTATGCGGTCTTATATCAAGGAGTCATTGGAGAAGGGTCATATTAGACCATCCTCTTCACCCTTGGGTGCCGGTTTTTTCTTTGTAGCGAAAAAGGATGGTTCATTAAGGCCGTGTATTGATTATCGTCTCTTGAACAAGATCACTGTGAAATATCAATATCCGTTACCCTTGATTTCTGACCTGTTTTTCAGGGTGAAAAGTGCTACTTGGTTTACCAAGCTTGACCTCAGGGGGCGTATAACCTTATTCGCATTAAGCACGGGGATGAATGGAAGACGGCGTTTAATACCCCAGAGGGGCATTTTGAGTACCTAGTGATGCCCTTTGGGCTCACTAATGCTCCTTCCGTCTTCCAGTCCTTCATGAATGACATTTTCAGGGATTTTGTGGATAAATTTCTGATTGTTTATTTGGATGATATCTTGATTTTTTCCAATGACTGGGACTCTCATGTGAAACATGTTCGGACTGTGTTCCAGATTTTGAGAGAGAATGCTCTGTATGTGAAGGGATCAAAGTGTCTTTTTGGCGTACAGAGGATCTAATTTCTGGGATTCATTTTGTCTCCATCTGTTATTGAAATGGACCGGTCAAGGTTCAGGCCATCTGTGATTGGGTCCAACCTACTTCATTAAAGGCTCTTCAGAGATTCTTGGGTTTTGCCAATTTTTATCGTAAATTTATTGGTAATTTCTCTGTTATTGTTAAACCATTGACTGATTTTACCAAAAAGGGTTCTGATGTGGTGAATTGGCCTCCTGAGGCAGTCTCTGCGTTTCAGGAACTTAAGCAGAGATTCACTTCTGCTCCTGTTCTACGGCAGCCTGATGTTTCTCTGCCATTTCAGGTGGAGGTTGATGCTTCTGAAATTGGGGCAGGTGCTGTTTTGTCCCAAAGAGATCCTGAGACCTCTTAAAAGTAACCCTTGTGCCTTTTTCTCTCGAAAATTTTCTCCAACTGAATGTAATTATGACGTGGGTAATCGGGAGTTATTGGCCATGAAGTGGGCTTTTGAAGAGTGGAGACATTGGCTGGAGGGAGCCAAACATCAGGTGGTGGTCCTCACGAACCATAAGAATCTGGTTTATCTGGAATCAGCCAAGCGACTTAATCCTAGACAGGCCAGGTGGGCCTTGTTTTTCACACGTTTTAATTTTGTGGTTTCCTTTCTTCCTGGCACTAAGAATGTTAAGGCGGATGCCCTCTCGAGGAGTTTCCTTGCGGACTCTCCTGAGTTGTCTGGTCCTGCTGTTGTTTTGAAGGAGGGTGTAGTTTTTTCTGCCATCTCACCCAATTTGAGACTGGCTCTGGAAAGGTGTCAGGAGGATAAACCCGAGCGCTGCCCTATTGGGAAATTGTTTGTCCCAGACCGGTGGAAAAAGAGTGTGATGTCTGAGATTTATTGTTCCGCGTTGGCCGGTCATCCCGGAATTTTTGGTACCAGAGACTTGGTGAGTCGGTCCTTTTGGTGGCCTACTTTGTCTCGTGACATCAGGGAGTTTGTGCAGTCCTGTGGGACTTGCTCTCGCTCCAAGCCTTGCTCTCGCTTTAGTGGTTTGTTGATGCCATTGCCTGTGCCCAAGAGACCATGGACCCATATCTCTATGGATTTTATTTCTGACCTCTCTGTTTCTCAGAGAATGACCGTTATCTGGGTGATTTGTGATAGGTTTTCCAAAATGATACATCTTGTGCCATTACCTAAGTTGCCTTCCTCCTCCGATTTGGTGCCTTTGTTCCTTCAGCACGTGGTTCGGTTACACGGCATTCCTGAGAACATTGTGTCTGACAGAGGAGTCCAGTTTGTTTCCAGATTTTGGAGGACTTTTAGTTCTAAACTTGGTGTTCAATTGTCTTTCTCCTCTGCTTTTCATCCTCAGACCAATGGACAAACTGAGAGAACAAACCAGACATTGGAGACTTATCTGAGATGCTTTGTGTCTGCTGATCAAGATGACTGGGTCTCTTTTTTGCCTTTGGCTGAGTTTGCTCTTAATAATAGGGCAAGCTCTGCCACTTTGATGTCTCCATTTTTCTGCAATTTTGGGTTTCACCCTCGATTTTCTTCGGGACAGACGGAGGCTTCTGTCTGTCCGGGTGTTGACTCTGCTGTGGAGCGTATGCAGCAGATTTGGGACCAGGTAGTGGAGAGGTTGTCCCTCTCTCAGGAGAAGGCCCAGCGATTTGCCAAAAGGCATAGGACTGATGGTCCTCGGTTTAAAGTGGGGGACTTGGTCTGGTTGTCCTCAAGAAATATCCCTATGAGAGTTGCATCTCCTAAGTTTAAGCCTAGGTTCATTGGACCTTATAAGATCATGGAGATTCTTAATCCTGTTTCCTTTCATTTACTTCTTCCAGGGACATTTAAGATCCATAACGTGTTCCACAAGTCCTTATTGAAGAGGTTTGTCGAGCCCGTGGTTCCTATGGCTCTGCCTCCTGACCCTGTTTTGGTTGAGGGCAATCTGGAGTATGTGGTTGAGAAAATATTGGATTCTCGTTTTTCTAGACGGAAACTCCAGTATTTGGTTAAGTGGAGAGGTTATGGTCAGGAGGACAATTCTTGTGTGTTTGCTTCGGACATCCATGCTAGGAGACTGATCCGTGCGTATCACCGAGCTCATCCTGACCGACCTGGTTGCACAAATAAGGGTACGGTGACCCCTCCTCAAGGGGGGGTACTGTTGTGAATGTTTTGGAAATGAATTCTGAGCAGAAGCTCCCTCTGGTGGTTGCAAACAGTACTGAACCATTCAATGAGGATTGGCAATCAGGATTCACAGACTGGCTTGATATAATGGAGGTTCCCTCCCATCATGGTTGCCGGTGATCAATTGTTCTTGTCTCAACTGTGGTTCCTAGTTCACTTGGAAGCTTGCTGAGTCTTGCCTCTTCTTCTGCTTTCAGATAAGATATTTTCTGTTTTTGTTTTTGTGCTTACCATTTGCATATTTCTCTGCATTTCTGTGAGGTTAGCCAGATTTCCCCCCCTCACCCGGGGGGCTTGGGCTCCTCTCGGTTCCGCTGGAGCCACTGTTGTTTGTTCATTTGCCTTTTCCAGTTTTTTCAGTGGCTGCGGCTTAGTTTTGTTACACCAGAGAACTAATTTAGGTGGTAGAGGTCGTGTGATCTCAGGTGTTTTTGAAATTAGTAGAGTTGGTGCTTTTCAGGGTTTTTTGGGATTGCAGTAAGTGCCCTTCCTATCCTTTTCTATTTAGATAGTTTGGGCCCCAACGTTTGCTCATACTATTTTCTGTCTGTGTCAGTATTCTTCTTGTCTAACCGCCATTACATGTTTGGGTGCTTCCTATGTTCTTTGGGGATCTGCTCCGGGGCAGATAGCTTTCCTCTTTCTATCTTTAGGTGTAGTTAATCTCTCAGGCTGTGATGAGGCGTCTAGGACCAACGTAGGAACGCTCCACGGCTGCCTTTAGTTGTGGTGGTTGGTCAGGGTACTGCAATCCAATAGATTCCAACCTCTCTGGTGTATTGCCGTTTTTGCCTGCTCTCATCAGCTACCAAAACATAACACTCTAAATAATCCATAGCCTTTCAGAGAGTGTGTGACCTTTCGATTGTCTGACAGTAACATATTTTGAGGAAAGAAAGGAGAGTTTTGTAGATGATTTCCGCGCTTGCTGATCAATGATGAGACGTACTGTATATCCCAGATTGTCAAATGGATAGTGATTTATTCTACGCGTTTCAAAGTACAAAAGACTTCTTCATCAGGAAGACCACAAGTGGTTATTTGTGGTCTTTCCTGTTGAAGAAGTCTTTTGCAGGTTGAAAACCGCTATCCATTTGACAATCTGGGATATACTTCTCCTCATTGATCAGCAAGCGTGGAAATCATCCAGAAACCTCGCCTTTCTTTCCTGGATATCATTTGGTCCTTTACTGAGCCGTGGATCTGCTGCAGCTGATATGCTTTATAGATACTCATAAAAGGTGAGTGTAATTTTGATTTTATCACCTGCCACACTCCTCGGATAAGACCGTAGTGTGGCTAGTAACATATTTTGGGGACTCCTCACCCTGTGTGTTTGATGAGCGGTGGCAGCGCGCTAAGAAATCGGGGTGT
Organism: Oophaga sylvatica; assembly: GCA_033576555.1. Lineage (NCBI taxonomy): Eukaryota > Metazoa > Chordata > Amphibia > Anura > Dendrobatidae > Oophaga > Oophaga sylvatica. The sequence goes on from JARQOD010000002.1 coordinate 212,939,864, forward strand.
GCGGACTGTGTCAGGGTGTGATTTATACTCATTTTATAGCCTCAAACAGAGGTTGAGTGATGGTTTAAGTGAGAGGGGATAAATTAACCCTTGCAGGCGCACCTCACGTCGCGTGCTGTGAAGTGCGTACGTGACAGTGTGACCTTATGGTGATAAAATGAGAAATGTACAGTATGTAAGAAGTTAAAGGGGTTGTTGAAAAATAGAATTGGTTGTCAATATGAAATTGTGGGAGTTCAACACCAGGCACCCCGACTGATCATCTGTTATTTGCTCCAGTGGCAATGCAGTGGGATCATATGGAACAAGGCTGCAGAGTGGAGCTCCATTCAGTGTGTACCACCTGCTGCTAGGTACTGCAGAACAGCTTCTATGGACAGCTTTACTGTGTTTACATCCAGTCTTCTGAGCTGTTTGCAGCTGTTTAGTGGGACAGCCGGGTTTCTAATCTCATATTGATGACCTCTCCATAATCTGTAGGATATGTCATCAGTATGGTGTGATTGAACAACCATTTTAATAATTGAATAAATACATTTAAGTAAAATAAAAACAGAAAAACTCTTTTAAAGTATTTTTGCATACTGATGATACTGTTCATCAGGAAAAAGACAGAAAAATGACAACACTGTGATATACATTCATTACAGTGATTATACACGTTTATCAACTAAACAACCTTATCACAAGAGAACTGAAACAAACAGAGCACTTCGGATTGGTGGAGGTCCTTTCGGCCCACAACCCCAGTCAAACTTTTACGGCTTGGTGGAAAATATACCACATATGTCTATAGTTGGAAAACCCATTTAAAGTCAGCCATGAAAAATTCAAACAGTCTTCCATCCCTTTATGTGAAAACGCTTGGAAATTCTTGAGAAGCATTTGTTATCTCTACTGCCCTGTTGTGCTACATTGTCTGATTATCTTATCAAGCTCAGTTTTTTTTATGAAGCAGCTTTATTTATGCTGGACAGTAGTTTTATTTAGATTTATCTCATGTTCCATCAAGAGACCTTGATCATTAGGTATCTTGGAAATCTAGATTAATTTCACAGATTAAGATTATTTTAACATAACCCCTTATGGGTTATCTGTACACAGTAGTCTAGATAAGATGCATGTGATATGCTGGGTCTTCTGCTGTAAAAGTCTACAAGTTACAGATATTCCACAATCTTGATGAGACCAAAAATTCTGCAATTAATCAACCTAATGTGCGCTACTGTGGATGTACTGGAATATATATTATTTAGAGCAGGAATGTTCATATCATTGTAAGCATTGTAAATTCTATTGTAAATTAACCTCCTACTCATAGGTTATATTTCATTAATCCATGGAAGGTTAACGTCACTGCTTACAGCGTCACATTAATAAAATGAGTAAATCATTGTATATGAACCCAACAATGTAATTTACAGTATTTTAAAATGTCCTTTTAACATTCATGATAATATCCTGGTATTGGCCCATAGGCTTTTGCAGTTTGTATAAGTAATGGGACTGAAGACATATTATAGTTTAGCATTCTTCTCCCTCCTTTGCTTCTAGAATACCAAGGTCATATGATTTGTCTTTCTGCTTAGTTTTGTCCATTTTAAATTCCTTGTAATTTTTCTTTTAATTGTCGCGTGAGAAGTTATGCCCTCCCATAGTAGTTATTTTTCTGGTATTCAGGGTGTCCTGTAGGTCACTGACTCCTTTATTTGTGTAGTTTTACTATTTTTAGACAATGGATATGATCTTGTAAATGTTCATTTCCTATTTCTCATGCAAGAAATTACTTTACCTGTACCAAGGAATCCAAGCAATGTCTTCACTAGGCGTATGTCCTCTTTTAAGAATGTGACCAAAACCATCTTAAAGTCAGGCCTCTTCTGTATTCTATGGTGACTTGGTTATAGAGTCCCTCACGTTTCCAGACCCACCTCATGTTAAAAGCAAAGTTATCAAGCGTCTTGTCCCTCCCCAAATAATAAACCCCAATAAACCAGAATTACCTTCCGCTTTTAAAATGCAATATTGTAATAACGATTTGTTGGGTAAATTAGATGCCTCGCCATTAAGGTTTGAGGTAAGATATTAACCCCTTCCCGACCCATGACGCCACGTAGGCGTCATGAAAACCTGTGCCAATCCGACCCATGACGCCTATGTGGCGTCATGAAAGGATCTCGTCCCTGCGGGCCGGGAGACCGGGGTCACTGAAAGGTCACCCGACCCGCAGTTACAGGACCCTTTGTGCTTCACCACAGGGGGGTTGGCTTAACCCCCCCGTGGCCACGATCGCTCTGATTGGCTGTTAAAAGTGAAACAGCCAATCAGAGCAATGTGTAATATTTCACCAATTTAATTGGTGAAATATTACAATCCAGCCATGGCCGATGCTGCAATAGCATCTGCCATGGCTGGAGACCGAGCCCTGACCCCCCCACACCGAGTCACGGCGGTGATCGGCCGCCGCCACCGAAAGATGGCAGCGATCGGTCACCGCCGTCACTTACAGCTCCCCTCCTCTTTTGGTCCACTGCCCCCACTTCCTATCCCCCCCCCCAGCCTTCCGACCCCCCTACTCACCTCTCCCGATCCACCGATGTCCCACGATCGGGCCCGGCGTCCGCCCGGGCCTCTTCATGGGCGCCGCCATATTGGAAAATGGCGGGCGCATGCGCAGTGCGCCCGCCGGCCGGCGCATGCGCAGTGCGCCCGCCGGCCGGCGCATGCGCAGTGCGCCCCCCCGTGTTCAAAAATTTATTTTGATCACTGTGATAAACTGTCACAGTGATCAAAATAAAAAAAAGTAAATGAACCCCCCCTTTATCATAGGTAGGGACAAATAAAAAAAATAAAGAATTTTTTTTTTTTTTCCTAGCGGATTTTGCTGCTGATCCGCAGCTGATTTTGCTGCGGATCGCGGCGGATTTCGCTGCTGATCCGCGGCGGATTTCGCTGCTGATCCGCGGCGGATTTCGCTGCTGATCCGCGGCGGATTTCGCTGCTGATCCGCGGCGGATTTCGCTGCTGATCCGCGGCGGATTTCGCTGCTGATCCGCGGCGGACTTCGCTGCTGATCCGCGGCGGACATCGCTGCTGATCCGCGGCGGATTTCGCTACGGATCCGCTGCGGATTTCGCTGCTGATCCGCGGCGGATTTCGCTGCGGATCGCGGCGGATTTCGCTGCTGATCCGCTGCGGATTTCGCTGCTGATCGGCGGCGGATTTCGCTGCTGATCCGCGGCGGATTTCGCTGCTGATCCGCGGCGGATTTCGCTGCTGATCCGCGGCGGATTTCGCTGCTGATCCGCGGCGGATTTCGCTGCGGATCCGCGGCTGATTTCGCTGCTGATCCGCGGCGGATTTCGCTGCTGATCCGCGGCGGATTTCGCTACGGATCCGCTGCGGATTTCGCTGCTGATCCGGGGCGGATTTCGCTGCGGATCGGCGGCGGATTTCGCTGCTGATCCGCTGCGGATTTCGCTGCTGATCGGCGGCGGATTTCGCTGCTGATCCGCGGCGGATTTCGCTGCTGATCCGCGGCGGATTTCGCTGCTGATCCGCGGCGGATTTCGCTGCGGATCCGCGGCTGATTTCGCTGCTGATCCGCGGCGGATTTCGCTGCTGATCCGCGGCGGATTTCGCTGCTGATCCGCGGCGGATTTCGCTGCTGATCCGCGGCGGATTTCGCTGCTGATCCGCGACTGATTTCGCTGCTGATCCGCGACTGATTTCGCTGCTGATCCGCGGCGGATTTCGCTGCTGATCCGCGACTGATTTCGCTGCTGATCCGCGGCGGATTTCGCTGCTGATCCGCGACTGATTTTGCTGCTGATCCGCGGCGGATTTCGCTGCTGATCCGCGACTGATTTTGCTGCTGATCCGCGGCGGATTTCGCTGCTGATCCGCGACGGATTTCGCTGCTGATCCGCTGCGGATTTCGCTGCTGATCCGCGGCTGATTTTGCTGCTGATCCGCGGCGGATTTCGCTGCTGATCCGCGACTGATTTTGCTGCTGATCCGCAGGTGATTATCTGCTGATTCATCTGCGCTAGCGGGTATAGCATAACGCGATCGCGTTATGCTATACCGTTACCAGCCGGTCAACGCTACGTGTTGAACGGGCTGGTAAAACGCAATATGAACCCAGCCTTAGGGTTAGAACTAGGGTTAGGGTTAGCATTAGGGCTAAGGTTAGAATTACGGTTAGGGTTGGAATTTGGGTTAGGGTTGGAATTAGGGTTAGGCTTGTAGTTAGGTTTATGGTTAGAGTTGGGATTAGGGGTGTGTTGGGGTTAGGGTTATGATTAGGGTTTGTATTAGGGTTAGGTGTGTGTAGGCATTAGGGGTGTGTTGGGGTTAGGGTTGGAGTTAGAATTGAGGGGTTTCCACTATTTAGGCACATCAGGGGGTCTCCATACGCGACATGGCGCCACCATTGATTCCTGCAAATTTTGCGTTCAAAAAGTCAAACAGTGCTCCCTTTATTCCAAGCCCCGACGCATGCCCAAACAGTGGTTTATCCCCACATATGAGGTATCAGCGTACTCGGGAAAAATTGCACAACAACTTTGGGGGTTCTAATTTCTCCTGTTAACATTGGGGAAAAAAATTGGGGACTAAAAATTATTTTTGTGGAAAAAAAATAATTTTATATTTTCACGGCTCTGCGTTATAAACTTCTGTGAAGGACTTGGAGATTCAAAGTGCTCACCACACATCTAGAGGAGTTCCTTGGGGGATCTAGTTTCCAAAATGGGGTCACTTGTGGGGAGTTTATACTGTTTAGGCACATCAGTGACTCTGCAAACGTAACATGACGCCCGAAGACCATTCCATCAAGTGGGCATTTCAAAAGGTCACTACTTCCCATCCGAGCCCCGACGTGTGCCCATACAGTAGTTTTCTCCCACATATGGGATATCAGCGTACTCAGGACAAATTGGACAACAACTTTTGGGGTCTAATTTCTCATGTTACCCTTGCGAAAATAAAAAAATTGGGGACTAAAAGATCCTGATTGTGGAAAAAATATGATTTTTTTATTTTCATGCCCGGGCGTTATAAACTTCTGTGAAGCACTTGGGGGTTCAAGGTGCTCACCACACATCTAGATAAGTTCTTTGCGGGGTCTAGTTTACTAAATGGGGTCACTTGTGGGGAGTTTCTACTGTTTAGGCGCATCAGGGGCTCTGCAAACGTAACAAGATGCCCGCAGACCATTCCATCAAGTTGGCATTTCAAAGCGTCACTACATCCCTTCCGAGCCCTGACGTGTGCCCAAACAGTGGTTCCCCCCCACATATGGGGTACTAGCGTACTCAGGACAAACTGGACAACAACTTTCGGGGTCCAATTTCTCCTGTAACCATTGTGAAAATAAAAAATAGTGGGCTAAAAAATCATTTTTTGAGAAAAAAAATGATATTTTATTTTCACGGCTCTGCGTTATAAACTTCTGTAAAGCACCTGGGGGGTTCAAAGTGCTCACTATGCATCTAGATAAGTTCCTTAGGGCGTCTAGTTTCCAAAATGGGGTCACTTGTGGGGGAGCTCCAATGTTTAGGCACACAGGAACTCTCCAAATGCGACATGGCAACCGCTAAATATTCCAGCATATTTTCTATTCAAAAAGTCAAATGGCGCTCCTTCCCTTCTGAGCCCTGCCGTGCGCCCAAACAGTGGTTTATGATCACAAATGAGGTATCTGTGTACTCAGGAGAAATTGCCCAACAAATTTTAGAATCCAATTTATACTGTTGCCCATGTGAAAATGAAAAAAACTGAGGCTAAAAGAAAATTTTTGTGAAAAAAAAGTACTTTCTTTTTTTTACGGATCAATTTGTGAAGCACCTGGGGATTCAAAGTGCTCACTATGCATCTAGATAAGTTCCTTAGGGGGTCTAGTTTCCAAAATGGGGTCACTTGTGGGGGAGCTCCAATGTTTAGGCACACAGGGACTCTCCAAATGCGACATGGCAACCGCTAAATATTCCAGCATATTTTCCATTCAAAAAGTCAAATGGCGCTCCTTCCCTTCTGAGCCCTGCCGTGCGCCCAAACAGTGGTTTATGACCACATATGAGGTATCTGTGTACTCAGGAGAAATTGCCCAACAAATTTTAGGATCCAATTTATACTGTTGCCCATGTGAAAATGAAAAAAACTGAGGCTAAAAGAAAATTTTTGTGAAAAAAAAGTACTTTCTTTTTTTTACGGATCAATTTGTGAAGCACCTGGGGTTCAAAGTGCTCACTATGCATCTAGATAAGTTCCTTAGGGGGTCTAGTTTCCAAAATGGGGTCACTTGTGGGGGAGCTCCAATGTTTAGGCACACAGGGACTCTCCAAATGCGACATGGCAACCGCTAAATATTCCAGCATATTTTCCATTCAAAAAGTCAAATGGCGCTGCTTCCCTTCTGAGCCCTGCCATGCGCCCAAACAGTGGTTTATGACCACATATGAGGTATCTGTGTACTCAGGAGAAATTGCCCAACAAATTTTAGGATCCAATTTATACTGTTGCCCATGTGAAAATGAAAAAACTGAGGCTAAAAGAAAATTTTTGTGAAAAAAAAGTACTTTCTTTTTTTACAGATCAATTTGTGAAGCACCTGGGGGTTCAAAATGATCACTATGCATCTAGATAAGTTCCTTAGGGGTCTAGTTTCCAAAATGGGGTCATTTGTGGGGGAGCTCCAATGTTTAGGCACACAGGGACTCTCCAAATGTGACATGGCAACCGCTAAATATTCCAGCATATTTTCCATTCAAAAAGTCAAATGGCGCTCCTTCCCTTCTGAGCCCTGCCGTGCGCCCATACAGTGGTTTATGACCACATATGAGGTATCTGTGTACTCAGGAGAAATTGCCCAACAAATTTTAGGATCCATTTTATCCTGATGCCCATGTAAAAATGAAAAAATTGATGCTAAAAGAAAATTTTTGTTGGAAAAATTAAAATGTCCATTTTTTCCTTACACGTTGCTTTAGTTCCTGTGAAGCACCTGAAGGGTTAATAATCTTCTTGAATGTAGTTTTGAGTAGCTTGAGGGGTGCAGTTTTTATAAAGGTGTCACTTTTGGGTATTTTCTGCCATATAGACCCCTCAAAGTGACTTCAAATGTGAGGTGGTCCCTAAAAAAAATGGTTTTGTAAATTTTGCTGTAAAAATGAGAAATCGCTGGTCAACTTTTAACCCTTATAACTTCCTAACAAAAAAAAATGTTGTTCCCAAAATTGTGCTGATGTAAAGTAGACATGTGGGAAATGTTATTTATTAACTATTTTGTGTCACATAACTCTCTAGTTTAACAGAATAAAAATTAAAAATTTGAAAATTACAAAATTTTCAAAATTTTCGCCAAATTTCCATTTTTTTCACAAATAAACGCAAAAATTATCGACTTAAATTTATCACTAACATGAAGCCCAATATGTCACGAAAAAACAATCTCAGAATCGCTAGGATCCGTTGAAGCGTTCCTGAGTTATTACCTCATAAAGGGACACTGGTCAGAATTGCAAAAAATGGCAAGGTCTTTAAGGTCAAAATAGGCTGGGTCTTGAAGGGGTTAAGGAATTTGCAAATATTTCTGCTGACAATGCTCTCTTCTACGACGTAACTGCATAGTGTTAAAATTCTTTTAGCCTTTTATGATATATGTAATAAAATTCATTACCTTGAAACTATTTAATATTTAACATCCTTGGTTTATTGGTTTAACCTTCACTTTTACAATACCAAGTGATGATATACAGATGCCGGTTTTGCTGGAAATCAAGAACAATAATTAGTAATATGGCAGAATTGTACTAATGCACGGCAGTGCAGTACATTTTCTTAACTTTTTTTTTTTTTGGCATCTCTATACTTTGTGGTGTGTCAATACATTTTTTTAAATGGTTCACCGACTGTTCTCTTTTATGAACAAAAATTTACAATGATCCACCTATTTATGAGAAGATCAAGAATTCAAAGCACTCTATCTGCACTCTGACACTTGATCCCAACTCGCAACCTACCACAACAAGATTGGAACAAAAATAAATAAATAAATAAAAAATTAGTTTCAGGTTGCAAATAATTTGTGACTTGGAAGTCCAGGAATATCGAATTTTTTGCAATGGTTGTTCAATGACTCTTTAGAAATGATGTGAACATGTGACCTCCAAATTACAGCTCTAAAATATTTTTAGTCACTCAGCTTGTCTAAGAATTACAGTTACTTGACAAGTAAAGATGTGTATCTTTGTACCGTGTTAGCCAGTAGATAGAAAAATATTTAGAATTGAGAGTCCTCAGTGGTTGATTACCTTTTCAACTACCCTGAAATACATTGGGGAACAGAAACCTGCAGTTCCAGCAAAGGTAATAAGTTTTTGGCAACTATGAGAGACAATTACCTTTCACAACTAGTTCAGGACCCAACAAGAGGGGGGGCACTGCTAGACCTAATATTATCCAACAGGCCAGACCGCATATCAAATATAAGGGTTGGGGGTCACTTGGGTAATAGTGATCACAAAATAATAAGCTTTCATGTATCCTTTAATAAGATGTGTAGTCGAGGGGTTACAAGGACACTAAACTTCAGGAAGGCAAATTTCCAACGGATGAGAGATGAACTGGGACTGAGATATCCTGAGACATAAAAATACACAAAGAAAATGGGAGACGTTTATTAGTATCCTGAATAGGACCTGTGCACAGTATATACCCTATGGGAATAAACATGCTAGAATTAGGAGGAAACCACTATGGCTAAATAGAGCTGTAAGGGGCGCAATAAGGGACAAAAAGAAAGCGTTTAGGGAATTAAAGCAAGTAGGTAGTGAAGAGGCATTAAATAAATACAGAAGACTGAATAAATTCTGTAAAAAGCAAATCAAGACAGCAAAGATTGAGGCAGAGAGACTCATTGCCAGAGAAAGTAAAAATAATCCCAAAATATTCTTTAACTACATAAATAGCAAGAAACTAAAAAATGATAGTGTTGGTCCCCTTAAAAATAGTCTGGGTGAAATGGTGGATGAGGATGAGGAAAAAGCCAATATGCTAAATGACTTTTTTTCAACTGTATTTACACAAGAAAATCCCATGACAGATAACATGATCAGAGATAAAAAAATTTCTCCATTAAATGTCACATGCTTAACCCAGCAGGAAGTACGGCGGCGTCTAAAAATCACTAAAGTTCACAAATCCCCGGACCCGGATGGGATACACCCCCGAGTACTGCAGGAATTAAGTACAGTTATAGATAGACCATTATTTTTAATCTTTAAAGATTCCATAATAACGGGGTCTGTACCACAGGACTGGCGTATAGCAAATGTGGTGCCAATATTCAAAAAGGGGGCAAAAACTGAACCTGGAAATTATAGGCCAGTGAGCTTAACATCTACTGTGGGTAAAATCCTGGAGGGTTTTTTAAGGGATACTATATTGGAGTATCTGAAGCTGAATAACCTCATGACACAGTATCAGCATGGGTTTACGAGGGACCGTTCTTGTCAGACTAATCTGATAAGCTTTTATGAAGGGGTAAGTTCAGGACTGGACCAAGGGAATGCAGTGGACGTGGTGTTCATGGACTTCTCAAAAGCTTTTGATACAGTGCCACACAAAAGGTTGATACATAAAATGAGAACAATGGGGATAGGGGAAAATATGTGTAAGTGGGTTAAGAACTGGCTCATGGATAGGAAACAAAGGGTGGTTATTAATGGAGCACACTCGGACTGGGTCACGGTTAGCAGTGGGGTACCACAGGGGTCAGTATTGGGGCCGCTTCTCTTTAACATATTTATTAATGACCTTGTAGGGGGCATACAGAGTAGTATTTCAATATTTGCAGATGACACTAAACTCTGCAGGGTAATAAATACAGAGGAGGATAATTTTATATTACAGGAGGATTTATGTAAACTAGAAGCTTGGGCTGATAAATGGCAAATGAGCTTTAATGGGGATAAATGTAAGGTCATGCACTTGGGTAGAACAAATAAGATGTATAATTATGTGCTTAATTGTAAAACACTGGGCAAAACTGTCACTGAAAAAGACTTGGGTGTATGGGTGGACGACAAACTCACATTTAGTGGCCAATGTCAGGCAGCTGCTGCCAAGGCAAATAAAATAATGGGATGCATTAGACGAGGCATAGATGCTCATGAGGAGAACATAATTTTACCTCTATACAAGTCACTGGTGTGACCACACTTAGAATACTGTGTGCAGTTCTGGTCTCCGGTGTATAAGAAAGACATAGCTGAACTGGAGCGGGTGCAGAGAAGAGCGACCAAGGTTATTAGAGAACTGGGGGGTCTGCAATACCAAGACAGGTTATTACACTTGGGGTTATTTAGTTTGGAAAAACGAAGGCTTAGGGGTGATCTTATTACAATGTACAAATATATGAGGGGACAGTACAAAGACCTTTCTAATGATCTTTTTACTCTTAGACCTGTGACGGGGACGAGGGGGCATCCTCTACGTCTGGAGGAAAGAAGGTTTAGCCATAATCACAGATGCAGATTCTTTACTGTAAGAGCAGTGAGACTATGGAACTCTCTGCCGTCTAATGTTGTAATGAGTGATTCCTTACTAAAATTTAAGAGGGGACTGGATGCCTTTCTTGAAAAGTATAATATTACAGGGTATATTCACTAGTTTCCTAGATACTGCGTTGATCCAGGGAGCTAGTCTGATTGCCGTATGTGGAGTCGGGAAGGAATTTTTTTCCCAATGTGAAGCTTACTGTTTGCCACTTGGGTTTTTTTTGCCTTCCTCTGGATCAACATGTTAGGGCAGGTTAGGATAGGATATGGGTTGAACTAGATGGACTTAAAGTCTTCCTTCAACCTTAATAACTATGTTACTATGTTACTTGTTTAATGGCTAACTGAAAAGATGGTAACAATTGTAAGCTTTCGAGACTACTCAGGTCTCTTTATCAGGCTAAACTAATACAAAATCTGAAGAATCACATATTTATACACCACACAGCACAGAAAAAAATGCAATAGGTAAGACAAGTGACGTAAAGCAGAACTGTCATTATGGGAGATAGAGATGAACATAAATATTGGAACAGTTCATAGATAAGTAGTGTGAAAGTTTTATTGCCCTCTGATTGGGGTCTGGTAATGTTTTGTGATGTTCTCAGGGTCGGACTGGCCCACCGGAGAACCGGAGGATTCTCTGGTGGACCCTGGCATCTGGCGGGGCCCTGGCACCTGCTGGCATACAGGGGCCAGTTGCTTAGGGCCCCCGCTGCTTCAGGGGCCCCCAGCCGGTGGCGTGTCGCTAATAGCGGCACACCACGCAGCTGCCATAGGGGCCCCATGCCAGCGGAGCAGCAGCGGGTGACAGGAGGCAGGAGCCCCTGTCCCCGCTGCTAAAGATAAATGAATATTCACTGCTTCCCACACCACATGGGCGTGGGAAGTAGTGAATATCATTACTTACCTGTCACCCGCTCCAACCGCTGAGCGCCGCTGTGTCCTCGGGTCCTCTCTTGCTGCGATGTTCAGGCAGAAGGCGCGATGACGTCATTAGTGAGCGCCGCGCCCTCTGCCTGAGCATTCACTGCCGGAGGACCCGAAGACAGCGGGTGACAGGTAAATCTCTCAGGTGCCGGGGCCCTGAGCCAACGGTGACATCGGCACCTGTCCCCCATAGCGCGCCGGTGCCCCCGCCTGCTCAGGACACCAGCACCTGGCCCCCAGCGACGAGAGGTGAGTATGTCTTTTTTTTTGCAGCAGCTGCGGCAGCATAAAGGGGCCTATTCAATGCAGCATCTATGGGGGCACAGTCTGTGGAGCATCTATGGGGGCATAATCTATGGGGGCATAATCTGTGGAGCATCTATGGGGGCATAATCTATGGGGGCATAATCTCGGGAATTTATGGGGCAATAATCTATGGGGCATAATCTATGGGGGCCTATTCAATGCAGCATCTATGGGGGCACAGTCTGTGGAGCATCTATGGGGGCATAATCTGTGGAGCATCTATGGGGGCATAATCTATGGGGGCATAATCTGTGGAGCATTTATGGGGGCTTAATCTATGGGGGCATAATCTGTGGAGCATCTATGGGGGCACAATCTGTGGAGCATCTATGGGGGCATAATCTATGGGGGCATAATCTATGGAGCATCTATGGGGGCATAATCTATGGGGTCATAATCTGTGGAGCATTTATGGGGGCATAATCTATGGGGGCATAATCTGTGGAGCATCTATGGGGCATAATCTGTGGAGCATCTATGGGGGCATAATCTATGGGGGCATAATCTATGGAGCATCTGTGGGGGCATAATCTATGGGGGCATAATCTGTGGAGCATCTATGGGGCATAATCTATGGGGGCATAATCTGTGGAGCATTTATGGGGGCATAATATGTGGAGCATTTATGGGGGCATAATCTGTGGAGCATCTATGGGGGGCAGAATAAATGGAGCATCTATTGGGGCATAATCTATGGGGGCATTATCTGTGGAGCATCTATGGGGGCATAATCTATGGGGGCATAATCTGTGGAGCATCTATGGGGGCATAATCTGTGGAGCATTTATGGGGGCATAATCTGTGGAGCATTTATGGGGGCATAATCTATGGGGGCATAATCTGTGGAGCATCTATGGGGGCATAATCTAAGGAGCATTTATGGGGGCACACTCTATGGAGCTTCTATGGGGGCATAATCTAAGGAGCATCTATGGGGGCACAATCTATGGAGCTTCTTAGGGGGCATAATCTAAGGAGCATCTATGGGGGCATAATCTAAGGAGCATTTATGGGGGCATAATCTATGGAGCTTCTATGGAGGCATAATCTAAGGAGCATCTATGGGGGCATAATCTAAGGAGCTTTATGGGGGCATAATCTATGGAGCATCTATGGGGCACAATCTATGGAGCTTCTATGGGGGCATAATCTAAGGGGGCATAATCTATGGGGGCATAATCTATGGAGCATCTATGGGGCACAATCTATGGGGGCATAATACATGGGCAGCATATGGGGCACAATCTATGGAGCATCTTGTGGGGCATAATATATGGGGCATAATCTCATTTTCCACCCTAGGCTTATACTAGAGTCGATAAGTTTTCCCAGTTTTTTGTGGCAAAATTAGGGGGGGTCTGCTTATACTCGAGTATATATGGTATCTATCTATTATCTATCTATATATATATATATAGCATTATTCCCTATGAGGGGGGGCAGCAATATCCTCTATGAGGGGGACAGCATTATCCCCTATGAGGGGGCTGCTTTATAATCTATGAGGGAGGCTACCCCAACTCCTGCTACATAATTAAGACATGTACTACCTTATATTATACCCTGATATTAGTGTGATTTACTGCACAATTGGTGGTCTTGTATTTATTTCTATGTAGTTACATATTGGGCCCCAAGAATGATTTTCTCTGGTGGGCCCAAGGTGTTCCAGTCCGACGCTGGATGTTCTCACAGGGTCTTTGGAGTAAATTCCTTAATTGATGTAAAACGTCATAAATCCGTGTGACAGATTTATTCCAGCATTAAGAGTGTCAAAGGTCACCATCAATTTGTATTCGCAAACTTTCTGTGTCTCTGAGATGTGAAACTACCTTTCAGTACAAGTAATTTCATATCCATCATGCTATGACCAGGGGAGCAAAAATGTTATCCTCTCAGGCTGTGACGAGGCGTCTAGGACCAACGTAGGAACGCTCCACGGCTGCCTTTAGTTGTGGTGGTTAGTCAGGGTACTGCAATCCAGTAGATTCCAACCTCTCTGGTGTATTACCGTTTTTGCCTGCTCTCCTCAGCTACCAAAACATAACAACTATCTCTTCTAACACAGGCATTAGTGAGGGTCTCCGATTCTTCCCACTATGGCACAAGTCCTCTTGACAAATTTTAGCAAGGCTCATTGGGCCTCTTTCGCATTAACTGACCCCCACCCTGTCTGTTGTCCTAGCTCAGGCCAACCCCTGTACCGTACATGACGTACTGGAAGCATTGGCACAGCTCACTAAAGCTTCTCGTTCACCACTACAGGCGTCCACTCCCGAGCAAAGTCTCCTCACAGTATCCCTTATGCCTGGTGAGAGGAGGATTGGTCCCGGGCTATTGACACGCACAGGTCTGGTTTTTGAGCCTTGACCGGTGTTGTCTGGGTTCTGGGCCTTGACCGGCCTTGTCTGGGTTCTGGTACTCACCTGGTGCTGCCTAGGTTCTGCTTCCAATCACACCAAAACCAGCTGGCTAATACTTCCTGCTGTGGCCTGTCACCCTGGTCTTCTCACGCACACGTCCAGACTGCCTTTCCCTTTGGCGCCAAATCCTCTCCGTTTTGGCTCGTTGGCCTTTTGTACCAGGTTACTATAATCAAGGTCACCAGACACGGTGTTCCATCCAAACTCGTCCATCCTGAAGCTCTCATTCTTCTGTTTGGTTCTGCTGGGTCCCATTTGAATATTAGATGGCAGTCTTCCTGCACAAACACTGCACAACGCTAGAGATTTTCATCTTTTGTGTCACAATCACACCCTCTTACATTCCTCCTCCCTTGAAGAAGCTTCTTCGAAGACAGCCCAGTCTCTGCCAGAAGTTGCACTCTCAGGTCTACCACTTAATCTGGTCTCAAATAAATTCATCCTGTGCGTATCGGTTGGGGGGAATACCAGAGTTGGTGCATTTGGTCCTTCGGGTTCCTCTTGCAAGTGGCTTCTTGAGCCCCTGGAATTTCAGCCACCTAGTTACACAGGTCGTCTTCTGATCCCTTCGAGGGAGGTGTTGCCAACTCTTGTAGCCTCATAGGCATGGTATCTCATTCATCCTCATCACAGATAGCTCTTTCTTGGGTAGCATCATGTGGTTCTTCCTGGGACCTCGTTCCTGCAACCCCTTCCATTAAAGAACATGGACAAAGCATATTTCGATGCAACACTCGAGTTGGAGCCTCTTCGTCCCCTGACCTCATAGACTGGGTTGTCAGGGTGGAGTTTCCTCACAACTTTGTAGGGTATGCCTCCCAGTGGTAGTCCAGTTTGTTCTTGGGCCAATTGGCTTCGACTAGCACACGGTCCCCCAGCTGGAGTGGCTCTCCCTGCATTGGGGTCCTATCCGGATGTTCCACTTCTTGAAACTTCTGCTCTACCAACCGCCTCATCATCTGAAGTTGGTGTCTATATTCTCAGACCCAGGTGTTCAGACTACTTCCCAGATAAGTGTCTTCTGGAGGTCCAGGTAGCTTGAATAGGAGCTCTCTGCTCTGGGGGTTTGGTCAGCTCACACTGGCGACAGCTTCGGCAGGCCTCTTCGACCTCCTGCTGTAGTTAGGGCCAATACACCAGCCGCTGTAACCATCAAAAGGTCTTCTCAGTACTGAAGTGGGACTCAACACCAACCCTTCCGGGACCACCACTTGCCAAGTGACGCTAAATTTCAAGGTAATTGGATATATAACAATCCGTTTCTCATGAAAAGCCTCTTTCATTGGCCCAGGATCTGCAGGGTGCAGGCAGGTAGAGCTGTTTTTGCCTCCTGATCAGGTTTCCGTCCCAGTTTGACCCATTTCCTCAGCTCTGCTAATTCAGGGCCAGACTGCTGCAGGTGCACCCACTTGTCTCTGGGACAGCCCAGAATCTGAGTGAGTCCGGGTTCTTCCCTGGACTCTCGGGCAGTTACTATGGCTACTTGAAACTACTTGAAATCTGGCATTTCGTCACCTTTGAGTTGTATCTCTCTTCGGACTCGCTTAAATGACCCGGGACAGGGCATCTCCATACTCCAGTGCGCCCAGTTTTGCATTTTCCAGATGGGCAAAGGGATTGATATCAGTCCACACGTGTATTTATGACACCGACAAGTATTCTGCAAACTTTTCAGTCATAGCCCACATCAGCGCCAGCAACTCCAGCTTGAACGAACTGTAGTTGTCCAGGTTCTTTTCGGATTCTCTCAGCGATCAGCTAGCATACTCAATCACTCACTTCCCTCTTACATTTGTGCCAGCACATATAGGCTATCGTCAGTAGATAGCACGAAGAGCTGGGAGACATAAACATAGGCTAAGATGGGGGCGTCAATGCCAGTCTGGGAAACTTCTTCTTGCCTGAGGCCCCACCGGATTGACTTTCGCTTGGTTCTCCCTTCAGTCCCTCTTAGTAACTCATTGAGCGGTGCCACAATTTTGGCGAAGTTTTTTTATAAATCTTTGGTAATACCCGACCATTCCCAGGAACACCCTCAGCTCTCTGTGTGGTAGTGATAGGCCATTTTTGCACTGCTGCCACTTTCTCCATGGTGGGATAGACTACGGCGCTGGAAACGGTGTACCTCAGGTATTCAATCTCCCTCTGGAACAAATGGCACTTCAGAGGTTTGACATTTAGTCCATGCCTTTGAAGCCTGATCCAACCGGATAATATGGTTTTCAATGGTGGGTGTGTAAACTATGATGTCATCAAGGTATATCAGGGTTGCTTCAAAGTTCAGATTCCCAAGGCATGTTTTCATGGAGTACTGAAACGTACCTTGTGCATTTGTCAGCCCAAAAGGCATCCGGTTAAATTCAAATAGGTCCATGGGAAGGACGAAGGCAGTCTTTGTCGGATCTTCTGCAGCCAGTAGCCACTGGCCAGATCAAGAGACGAGAAGTACTTAGCCTTTCCCAAGGCGGACAGGCATTCAGCCATCGGTAGTCTACACAAAACCTGAGAATCCCATCCTTCTTTCGAAGTAGCACAATAAGTGCTAGGGGCTTTTGCTCTCCCAAAACGCTCCATTCCACAGCATATGTGACAGTTGTTCCTTGTGAGATTTTGTGACTAAACGTATACTTCTGGGGAGTTAACTGTATGGTTTTTCCTCTCAAATGTATGCAGCACACGGGCACACATCCTTGACATATGATGGCCAATGAGTGGGCCACCAGCAGTCCTGGGGTCGCTTTGTCCCCTTCCATAGGTTCAATCTGGACGTCCACACCTAGTGACACATAGGCCCATATTGGCATGGTGAGTACGGTCTGTGCCACGGGTAAAGTCACTGTAGCTTCCATAGGTACCACTATGTTACAGAGGTGCTGTTAGGCAGCCAGTAACTTCTTAGTTTGACTGACCCACACGAGCTGCTGGTACACTTACTTACTGGCATGATCATGAGTTTCGCGGGTCCAACTTTCTTTGTGACCTGTCAGCCAGGAACTGTCCTACTTCTTTAAAGACATTCATCCACAGGGTCATGATGGATCCCGGCCTTTACCAATACGATCCCTTTTTTGCCCAGTTTTTTCCTGCACACTCATTAAGAAATCCACACCACTCCGGCCACTGGGATAGGCAATTGGTTGGCAGCCGCTAGTCAAATGGTGGGTTCTTTCCGGAATGGGCAACTTCTGGGAAGTGAATTCATAAGTACTCTTTGTGCATATTGGTCACTTGGAATCCCATGTCCATCAAACAGCGAATACATTGTCAATTAAACTCATCCCAAGTAATGGGTCTCTCGGAAACAATATTCTCGGAGTCTTCATCTCTCTCTTTGGTGTGTGGGACCCCATGGCGACGCCCCTTCATCCTTATTTCTCGGTTTGGACAGTCCCGCGAGATGTGCCCCCTTACACCGCAAGTCCAGCATTCCACTACACGTTCCTCTGATGCGCGATGGGTGTGAAGCGGCAAAGCATGAGGAAAGTTTCTTTCCCAGTCCTACCTTTCTTCATATTGGATCACAGGGCCAGGCATAGTTAGTGAGGGTCCCCTTGATACTGCGTAATTCGCCCCTGATGTCCTGGATCTCTTGGCATATCTCTCGGCCCAATCAGACTCCTTATTTGTCTGCCCAGAGGTGGCCACCTCATGATTGCATACCATACCGGTTAGGACAGGGGCTTCTTGTTCCAGGATGCAGCCCTCTTCCTCAAGCTCGTGTTGGAACTCATTTTGTGATTCAAGCATATGCGTTCTTTTAGGTCTTGACTTAGATAGCAGTTCCTTAGTCCAGCAACCATTTGATCCTGCAGCAGGTCAGCTTACAGCCCCAGCCCTCTGTATCCATCTTGGGTCTTCTGATATGGGCCATTACTTCCTGCAAAGCGTCTATGTACCGGGCTACAATCTCGCCCTCCCCTTGGACTCGACAGAGTAAGCACATAAATTGCGTACGTCTATGGTGTCACCATATATGTCCTCTAAAATTCTAATTATTTTATCCATGATACATAACCATCTGTCATGCCTCACCGTCTAGGGTCAACAGGGTCACTTCTGTCTGTATGGTGGGGATCATGGGGTACATTAGTTTCATGCTCCTCAGTCGTTCAACCCAGTCCCACAATAACAGATTGCTCCCTGTAAACTTCAGGAGGTTGCTAAACAGAGCACCTCGGTGGAATATTTCACATGGCGGACTCAATCGCTGACTGATCCGCCATTTCACTGCTAGAATGTTTTAGGCTAAGTTCACACGTTGCGGAATTGCCACGGAAATTTCCGCGGCAATCCCGCACTTCTCCCGCGGGAAATACGCACGTTTTTTATAAGCGTATTCCCGCCAGAATAATAGCGTTTTGCAAGCGTAATTAGCTTGCAGAATGCTAGCGTTTTCCTAGCGATCTGTAGCATCGCTTGGAAAACTGATTGACAGGTTGGTCACACGAGTCAAACATAGTGTTTGACTCGTGTGACCAACTTTTTACTATTGATGCCGCCTATGCCGCATCAATAGTAAAAAGATCTAATGTAAAAATAATAAAAAAAATAATAAATAATGATATTCTCACCTTCCGGCGGCCCCTGCAGCCTTCCCGCGGCCCCCGCAGCTTTCCCGCCTTCAGCGACGCTCCCGGCAACTCCGGTCCCAGGAGTGCTTTGCGACAAATCACACCGATGACGTAGCATCTCGCGAGACCGCTACGCCATCTGGGTGATTCTCGCAAAGCTCTCCTGGGACCGGGAGTTGCCGGGAGCATCGCTGAAGGCGGGAAGGCTGCGGGGGCCGCGGGAAGGCTGCGGGGGCCGCCGGAAGGTGAGAATATCATTATTTTTTATTTTAATTATTGTTTTACCAGGGATATGGTACCCAGGGCCTGGAGGAGAGTCTCCTCTCCTCCAGACCCTGGGTACCACCGCACATGAACCGCTTACATTCCGCAAAATTAATGAACATGTTGCTATTTTTTCCGCGAAGCGTTTTTTTCGCGGAAAAAAACGCAACATGTGGCCAAAACATGCGGAATCAATTAACATGTATAGGATGCTTAATGCTTGCGTTTTTATCGCGTTTTTACCGCGGAAAATCGCGGGAAAAACCGCAAAAATTCCTGAACGTGTGCACTTAGCCTCATACTGCCGACTACACCAAATGTAAGCAGGTGAGCGGATGCAACACGCAGTCAGAGACAAGGCGGAAGTAACCAATGAAACTTTATTTCCCAAGTGTGGCAGGAAATTGCTGTAGCTATAGCATTGGTAAACAGTGAAAAACAGGTTACTCACAAATGAAATATACAATTATGGGTATATAATGAATGAAATTCTTACAGTGAACCTAACTGTTAAAGCGGTCTCCGGTTAATATTCTTATAACTGTCTAATAGAGGTTGTACTTCCAGTATCATGAGAGTCACAGCACTATCTCTTCCTTTAAAAAAGGCCTTAGCGGGATTGATTCTTCACGCTAGGGTGCAAGTCCTCCTGACAAAGTCTAACAAGGTTCTTTGGGCCTCCTTTGCATTAACCGGTCCCCACCCTGTCTGTTGTCCTAGCCCAGGCCAACCTCTGTACCATACGTCAGTGCTGGAAGCAACAGTCCGGCTCACTCGTGCCTCTCGTTCACCATCGCAGGAGTTTCCTCACACGTCTTCGTTGTCCAGTGAGGTGACGGCTGAGCCCCGGCTCTTGACTGGCATCATCCGAGCTTTAGGACTTGACCATCACAGGTCTGGCATTCAGGCCTTGACTAGTGTCATCTGTGGTCTGAGTTTTGACTGGCGAAGCTCTGGTATTCATGCCTTGAACAGGTGCGAACTAAGAGTAGCCTCCATATATAACCAAAAATAAAGTTGCACTCTGTAGCGCTATAGCATGAAAACATAAAATATATAAAATATGAATTGCATTACTGCTCTAGAAAACAGGAAAAATTTAGATTGCTTAGCTCATAAATTGGACATGTGTACCCAGCACCCGCGATAAGGCGATTTTCGTTGCTGGTAACCTATGTAATGTGAATCCTCTCCTAGGCTGAAACCTGCATTTATGTGGGTAGATAGGATCCTGCTATGATTAAAACCATCAGAGGCTGATGGGTGGAGTGCTCAGTCAGAGACAGAGGTGTAGCTAGGGTCTTGGTTCAGGGGGACAAAACTTCTGAGTGGGCCCCTAACCAGATAACCTTGCTTACAACTCGGTGACGCACCTCAGTAGTGGAGGAGAACCTCAGCAGATGACTGCGCTGTTGCTAAATATAATCTCTATACCAAGACCAACATGGTTATTACCACCATATGGTCAGTGTTAAATACCAGTCCTATGGACAGGGTCGGATTAAGAATATGATGGGCCTGGAGCTGAAGGGGCGGGGCAAGGGGTGGGGCCAAACACGGCAATTCACAAAGGCCAAAATGTAACGTAAAAGATATAAACAAAGTAAATATATGATACATGCCTAATATAAATACAGTGGATATAGAAAGTCTGTTATGTTATGCTTGCAAATTCCTCAATTGTAGAATCAAGATTAAGCTCATTCAGCAATCTATTTTCAATACATAACAGAGAGAGGGCATTTAAACGCTCCTGGCCCATTCTAGTATATGGTGCAGCATTGAATGTCCCATAGTAATATAGGGCAACATTGAGAGGCCCATTCTAGTATATAGCGCAGCATTGAATGGCCCATAGTATATATAGCGCAGCATAGAATGGCCCATAGTATATATAATGCAGCATTGAGAGGCCCATATAGCGCAGCATTGCATGGCCCATAGCATATATAGCGCAGCATTGCATGGCCCATAGTATATATAGCGCAGCATTGAATGGCCCATAGTTGCGCAGCATTGAATGGCCCATAATATATATAATGCAGCATTGAATGGCCCATAGTATATATAGCGCAGCATTGCATGGCCCATAGTATATATAGCGCAGCATTGAATGGCTGTCACGCTGTCTAATGATATGTATACAATGTCAGTAAACTATTAATACAGGAACAACACTCTATACAACAACTAGTATAGCAACATCAGCATGTAAGTATAGAATAGATTTACCTGACACGATATCTGCTGAACTCAGGGTTAATCTTGAGGACTTGATGAGCTGAAACAGGAAAGAGGTGGACCGGGATCTAACCTGACCCTAAACTGGGGTCCTAACTAATCCCTCACCTTGGAGGTACTGATAATGGTTCAGAGGTCCAAGTCTCCAACCTAACCCTGTCTCCTATCAGACCCTGAACCCTGTAATCAGTCCTAAGAAGGATCCTGACTACCACCAAAGGGATATGGGCTGATCTTAGCTAAATACACAGATTAGACATATAAGACAGACAGGATAACACTCGCTTGCATACACACTCAAACACCAAAGGAACATAAATGGTATGGGAAATAAACTCTAACCAAGTTGAGCTTAGAACAACTAAGGAGCTCACAACAAAAGTCTATACAGATTCATTCCTATCTGTGGTCTGCATGAAGGTTTCACTGGCAACTCCCAAGCAGACAACCAGAAATTTAAAGGAGACCAATCAACAAATAATCAATTGCAGCTGGGAGAAACTGCACCCAGTCCCAGCACCGAGCACAGACAGAATTAACTCCCTAGCTGCCAAACACAAAGAAACAGCAGCTCAGCTGTGAGAAGTCAAAATGTGCAACCGCGACGATCTTCGTGGCAATGCACACATGACAGTACCCCCCCTCCTACGAGGGACCTCCGGACCCTCAGGGCCAGGCCTGCCCGGGTGAGTTCTGTGGAAGGTCCGAACCAAACGATCTGCGTTAACATCAGACGCAGGGACCCACGTCCTCTCCTCTGGACCATACCCCTTCCAATGCACCAAGTACTGAAGGGACCGGCGATTCAGACGTGAGTCAATGATCTTTGATACTTGAAATTCCAAGTTACCATTGACCAACACAGGAGGAGGAGGTAGAGGTGACGGTATGACTGGTTGCCACATACCTTTTAAGTAATGACTTGTGGAACACATTATGAATTTTAAACGTAGGAGGGAGGTCCAGACGAAATGCCACAGGATTAATTATGGAACTGATCCTGTACGGCCCGATGAATCTGGGACCCAGTTTCCAGGAGGGCACTTTAAGTTTTATATTCCTGGTAGACAACCATACCAGATCGTTCACATTCAGATCTGGACCAGAAACTCTCCTCCTATCAGCCATACGTTTGTAACGGTTCCCCATCGCACTCAGATTATTCAATACACCTCTCCACACAGAAGCAAGTGACGACGAGAAACGCTCCTCCTCAGGAACCCCAGAAGGGCCCCCCCCATTGAAAGTACAAAACTGGGGATGAAAACCATATGCCCCAAAAAACGGGGACTTACCAGTGGACTCGCTCCGCCTGTTGTTAAGAGCGAACTCTGCCAGAGGCAAGAAAGAAGACCAGTCCTCTTGGTTCTCTGAGACAAAACACCGGAGATATGTCTCTAAGCTCTGATTCAGACGCTCTGTCTGACCATTGGTCTGCGGATGAAAAGCCGAGGAAAATGACAATTGCATCCCCCGACGTAAACAAAATGCCCTCCAAAATTTGGACACAAACTGAGACCCCCTATCTGACACCACATCAGAAGGCAACCCATGAAGTCTAACGATCTCCCTAATGAACACCTGCGCCAGAGTTTTAGAATTAGGGAGTGCAGGAAGAGCAACGAAATGTGCCATCTTACTGAACCTGTCAACAACCACCAGTATGACAGTATTCCCTGACGACGGAGGAAGGTCCGTAATGAAGTCCATAGATAAATGAGTCCATGTATGCTCCGGAAGTTTAAAGGGTAAAAGGGTCCCAGACGGACGGGTATGAGGGGTTTTAGAGCGAGCACACACCCCACATGACGCGACAAAAGTTATAACATCTTTATTAGCATTAGGCCACCAAAACCGGCGAGAAAGGAGATCTAAAGTAGCCTTACTCCCTGGATGTCCTGCTAGAGCAGAATTATGATGTGCCTCAATAACCTTTTGTCTCAACAGATTTGGGACAAACAGTCTCCCTGGAGGTCCTGCAGGGGCGTCCCCCTGAGCCTCTAACACCTCCTCCTCAAGCTCAGAAAATACAGCCGACACTACCACCCCCTCCTGAAGGATAGGACTCGGGTCATCCGTTTTCCCGGCCCCTGGGAAACTGCGAGACAAGGCATCAGCCTTTACATTCTTAGACCCCGGGCGATAAGTGACGACAAAATTAAACCTGGTAAAAAACAACGACCATCGAGCTTGTCTGGAATTCAGACGCTTAGCGGATTCCAAATACAACAGGTTCTTGTGATCAGTAATAACGGTAACCGGGTGGACTGCCCCCTCCAAAAAGTGACGCCATTCTTCAAAAGCTAACTTAATGGCCAAAAGTTCCCTATTGCCGATATCAAATTCCTTTCGGCGGACGACAATTTCTTAGAAAAGAAAGCGCACGGATGCCATTTACCAGGGGACGGACCCTGGGACAATATAGCACCCACCCCTACGTCAGACGCATCCACCTCCACAATGAACGGCTGAGATGCATCTGGTTGGATGAGAACGGGTGCCGAAGCAAAACATTTCTTCAAAGAGGAAAAGGCTTGGCAAGCTTTGTCCGACCATTTAGAAAAATCCGTCCCTTTTCTTGTCATGTCAGTGAGAGGTTTGACGACAGATGAGAAATTACAAATAAATTTCCGGTAGTAGTTAGCAAACCCCAAAAAACGCTGCAGAGCCTTAAGATCCCCTGGCTGATCCCATTCAAGCACTGCTCTCACCTTTTCAGGGTCCATACGGAAACCGGAGGCTGACACCAAAAAACCCAAAAACTGAAGTTCCTGTACGGCAAATACACACTTCTCCAGTTTGGCGTATAATTTATTGTCTCGCAAGATCTGCAACACCTGTCTCACATGCTCCTGATGAGACACAAGATCTGGCGAGTAAATTAAAATGTCGTCCAAATATACAACCACAAACAGCCCCACAAGGTGACAAAAAATGTCATTAACAAAATGTTGGAATACTGCTGGTGCAGTAGTCAGACCAAAAGGCATGACTAGGTTCTCATAATGTCCCTCCGGCGTGTTAAACGCCGTTTTCCACTCATCCCCCTCTTTTATCCTAATCAGATTATACGCCCCCCTGAGATCCAATTTAGAAAACCATTTGGCGCCAACAATTTGATTGAAGAGATCAGGAATAAGAGGGAGTGGATACAGATCTCGAACAGTAATCCGATTAAGTTCGCGGAAATCCAAGCAAGGGCGTAGGCCTCCATCTTTCTTCTTCACAAAGAAGAGCCCCGCGGCTACTGGGGAAGATGAAGGTCTAATATGCCCTTTGGCCAGACTTTCAGAAATATAATCTTTCATAGCCTGCCTCTCAGGACCAGAAAGATTATACAACCTAGCTTTAGGCAACTTAGCATCAGGAAGGAGATTAATAGAGCAGTCATACACGCGATGAGGAGGCAACTCCTGACACCCCTCCTCAGAGAAAACATCCCCAAAATCCTCCAAAAAAGGAGGCAATGTACTAGGCACGACCGCACAGATGACTGTGTTCATGCAGTTGCTTTTGCAAAACTCACCCCATTGGCTTATCTCTCTGGACTGCCAATTAATCACAGGGTTATGTTTAACCAACCAAGGAAGTCCCAACACAATGGGAGTAGGTAGACCCTCCAACACATAACAAGATAATTGTTCCCTATGTATTGCCCCTACCCGAAGGTCAATGTTATGAACCTCATGAACAAAGCTACCTTGGCCGAGAGGCCTGGCGTCAATGGAGAATATAGGGATCGGTTTGACCAATACACTCAGATACATACCTTGAGCCTGAGCAAACTGAGCGTCAACCAGATTAGCCCCGGAACCACTATCAAGAAGAACAGACAATCTCTCCACTCTCGTACCAACTACCACCTCCACTGGTACAAGGAACTGAGAAGAACTGGCGGATGAAATACATACTCCCAGGTTGTCGTCCACCACACAACCTGGGATTAACAGTTTTCCGGCGACTTTTGGCTCAACAAGGCACGGGATGGACATTCTCCAACAAAATGTCCCTCTTTCCCGCAGAAAAAACATCTTCTAGTCCTGCGGCGTACCGCCAATCCCCTCCTACGAAATGATGTCCCTCCCAACTGCATAGGCTCATCCGAACAGACAAGGGGAACCTCAACATAAGGGACTTTAGTGGTAGGTGGAGAAACAACAGGGAGTGGGGTTACCTCACCCCTCTCCCGAAGCCGTCTATCAGTACGGATAGCTAAGGCCATAGCAGCCTCCAGAGAAGGAGGAGACTCATACTGAGCCAAAACGTCTTTTAATTTATCAGAAAGCCCATGACAAAACTGGCTCCTAAGAGCTGGGTCATTCCACTGAGTATCTGTGGCCCATCTACGAAACTCAGAAGCAAATTCCTCTGCCGGACGATCTCCCTGCTGCATCTTACGTAATTTTGTCTCAGCAAGAGAGACCCGATCTGGGTCATCATATACCAATCCCAGGGCAGTAAAAAATTGATCTACAGACAGTAGAGCCGGGGATCCCGGAGGAAGGGAAAATGCCCAGGATTGAGGGTCCCCTTGCAGAAGTGAGATAACAATTCCCACTCTCTGCTCCTCACTCCCTGATGATCGAGGCCGAAGCCGAAAATACAATTTACATGCCTCCCGGAAGGTGAAAAATTTGTCTCGCCCACCAGTGAACCTGTCCGGGAGAGCAACCTTAGGTTCAACTCTGGTTTGCTCCAGGGGAGACAAAACTTTGGACTTAATGTCCGTCAGCTCCATGGATAATCCCTGCAACTGCAGAGCCAGCTGGGCTACTGGATCCATGGTAACTGGAGATAATTTTTATGGCCAGTGAAAATGTCACGCTGTCTAATGATATGTATACAATGTCAGTAAACTATTAATACAGGAACAACACTCTATACAACAACTAGTATAGCAACATCAGCATGTAAGTATAGAATAGATTTACCTGACACGATATCTGCTGAACTCAGGGTTAATCTTGAGGACTTGATGAGCTGAAACAGGAAAGAGGTGGACCGGGATCTAACCTGACCCTAAACTGGGGTCCTAACTAATCCCTCACCTTGGAGGTACTGATAATGGTTCAGAGGTCCAAGTCTCCAACCTAACCCTGTCTCCTATCAGACCCTGAACCCTGTAATCAGTCCTAAGAAGGATCCTGACTACCACCAAAGGGATATGGGCTGATCTTAGCTAAATACACAGATTAGACATATAAGACAGACAGGATAACACTCGCTTGCATACACACTCAAACACCAAAGGAACATAAATGGTATGGGAAATAAACTCTAACCAAGTTGAGCTTAGAACAACTAAGGAGCTCACAACAAAAGTCTATACAGATTCATTCCTATCTGTGGTCTGCATGAAGGTTTCACTGGCAACTCCCCAAGCAGACAACCAGAAATTTAAAGGAGACCAATCAACAAATAATCAATTGCAGCTGGGAGAAACTGCACCCAGTCCCAGCACCGAGCACAGACAGAATTAACTCCCTAGCTGCCAAACACAAAGAAACAGCAGCTCAGCTGTGAGAAGTCAAAATGTGCAACCGCGACGATCTTCGTGGCAATGCACACATGACAATGGCCCATAATATATATAGCGCAGCATTGCATGGCCCATAGTATATATAGCGCAGCATTGAATGGCCCATAGTATATATAATGCAGCATTGAGAGGCCCATATAGCGCAGCATTGCATGGCCCATAGTATATATAGGGCAGCATTGAGAGGCCCATTCTAGTATATAGCGCAGCATTGAATGGCCCATAGTATATATAGCGCAGCATTGAGAGGGCCTCTCAATGCTGCCCTATATATACTATGGGCCATTCAATGCTGCGCTATATACTAGAATGGGCCTCTCAATGCTGCCCTATATTACTATGGGCCATTCAATGCTGTGCTATACACTAGAATGGGCCTCTCAATGCTGCCCTATATATACTATGGGCCATTCAATGCTGCGCTATACACTAGAATGGGCCTCTCAATGCTGCCCTATATTACTATGGGCCATTCAATGCTACTGATGGAATTTGTCAGAAACCACACACTTTACAACACAAACCTGTGCAGAGACTTCAGGATTCTCCATCTGCTTTCACTGTAATATGGCTGGGATTCTTGTAACAGCACACACACCTCTGCCTGCCTGTCTCTAACTCTCTCCTCCAGACAGGTACCGTCACTACAACACACTGAACACCGGGCAGGATGCCAATAGGCAAAGATGGAAGAAGACAGTGCATGTATGAGGACAAGTGAAAGGTGAGCTGTGACCGGCTGCTCTGTGGTCACATGTTCTGCCTTCATTTACATCCTGCTTCTGTATTGGGTGAATGAGATAACACTGTGCTGCTGCCGACTCCTCTCCTACAGTACTTTCAGCAGCAGCTTTCCTCTCTCCCCCTCCAGCACACAGTCTCTCCTGGCTCCTCGCCTCCCCCTCCACCACCAGGCTGACGTCAGCAGCACAGGGAAGGGAGGAGAGCAGAGAGCAGCCGCGGATGGGCCTATCTCTAACAAGGGGCCTGGAGCTGCAGCTCCATCAGCCCCTACGTTAATCCGGCCCTGCCTATGGAACATATAAGAGATCACTGACATGACAACTTCTTCCAGCCAGGACTCTGCTGCAGAGATTACAACAAAGACACATTTCACGTCTCATATTTTCAGCACTGTCCCCAATGGGACTATTCCTAACCTGCAGAAACTCCTTATCCTGATAATACCCCAATTTCTGAAAAGCCGCTGCTGTATGTGTCCCTATTACTGCACCTACTGTGTGGTGCTGTGTGCCCTCTCAATTCTAAAGCAACCCTCTAAAATATAGTAATGCCGTGTGCAAGTGCCCTAGAAAACAGTGCCCACATTTTGTCCCCTAGAAAATAAAAATGCCATCTGTGTGCCCCTTTGACAGTCACAATAACCTGATTTCCCCTACAACAATAACTGCCCACTTTACATTTAATAATGTCCAGAGTCTCCCCCCTGTGCAGCTCCCGTATACACAGTATGATGTTCTCTTATATACAGTATAAGCCCCCTCACTCTATAGTACCACCCACACATTATACTGACTCCTTAGTAGCCCTTCAACTATTTGTGGCTCCAACATTGTATGATGGCCACCTCACTGTAATCTCAACACTGTATGATGGCCCCCTAGATAGCCTCCATATATTGTAATGCACCAGATAGTCCTCAATATAGTATAATGCACTCCCCATAGGCCTCCATATAGTATAATGTACTCCCCATAGGCAGACTCTACACAGTATAATACTCCCCCTTAGGCATACTCTATGTAGTATAATGCACCTCCCATAGGCATGTTCTATATTGTATAACGCACTCCCCATAGGCAGAATTTATATAGTATAATGCACCCCCATAGGCAGACTCTATATTGTATAATGCACGTCCCATAGGCAGACTCTATATTGTATAATGCACCCCATAAGGAGACTCTATATTGTATAATGCACCCCCCATATTGAGACTCTTTATTGTATAATGCACCCCCATAGGCAGACACTATATTGTATAATCCACCCCCATAGACAGACTCTGTATTATATAATTAACCCCCATAGGCAGACTCAATATAATATAAATCACCCCCCATAGGCAGACTCTAGTATAATGCACCCCCATAAACAGACTCTGTATTGTATAATTAACCCCCATAGGCAGACTCAATATAATATAAATCACCCCCATAGGCAGACTCTATGGTATAATGCACCTCCATAGGCAGACTCTATAGTATATTGCACCCCCCATAGGCAGACACTATATTGTATAATGCACCCCCATAGACAGACTCTGTATTGTATAATTAACCCCCATAGGCAGACTCAATATAATATAAATCACCCCCCATAGACAGACTCTATGGTATAATGCACCTCTATAGGCAGACTCTATAGTATAATACACCCCCATAGGCAGACTCTATATAGTATAATGCACCCCCCATAGGCAGACTACAGTATAATGTACCCCCATAGGCAGACTCTATAGTATAATGCACCCCAATAGGCAGACTCTATATTGTATAATGCAGCCCCCCATAGGCACACTCTATATAATATAAAGCACCCCCATAAAAAATAAATAAATACAGTACTCACCCTAGTCACCTCTCCTCCTCGTTCCTCTGCTGCTCCGAGCTTCCGCACATCTCCAGACAGCGGATGCCGAGTAGTAACATCATCGCGCCCGCTGTCACTGTTTTCGTCAGATGCTGAGAGGGGGCTGATGGGAGCGGGAGTGTAACGCTCCCTCTCTCATCAATTTGGTCAGCTGTATCAGCATCTAGCCGATGCAGTTGCACTTGTACTGGCACCAGGCCCCCCTTGTGCTCAGGGGCCCCATAACAGCTGGGTGGCAGTGCAGGGAGATCGATTCTCTGTGCTCTGCCACAGAGTGTAACTGTATCGGCGTGTTACAGTAGCGTAGCTCTGGGTGGGCCCCCTCAGAGCGCAGGGCCCGGGACAACCGTCCTCTACCCCCCCGGTAGCTACGCTACTGGTCAGATTCTTGGAGCGCCGCAACCAGCTAGCTCATTCTTCCTGC
The DNA here is from genome assembly GCA_033576555.1 of Oophaga sylvatica. Taxonomy (NCBI): domain Eukaryota; kingdom Metazoa; phylum Chordata; class Amphibia; order Anura; family Dendrobatidae; genus Oophaga; species Oophaga sylvatica. The sequence continues at coordinate 212,969,737 of JARQOD010000002.1, forward strand.
TGTGGCCTGTCACCCCAGCTTCAGTGTCTTCTCACGCACACTTCCAGACCACTCTTTGTTTTGGCTCCAAATTCTCCCCCTTTTTGGCTCGCTGACCTTTTATACCTGGGAACTGCATCACCTGACCTGGTGTTCCATCGGAACTTGTATCTCCTGAAACTCTCTGCCTTCCAGTTGGTTCCGCAGGGTCCTGTTTTAGCACTAGATGTCAGTCTTCCTGCACAAATGTCGCACAGCACTGGGTATTTTCATCTTTTGTGTCACACGCTCTTACAATAACAAAGGATAGAATGATGACCTATGGATAGTAATTCAACATCAGATTTGTGGAGGTCCAAAATCCGGGATCCCGACTAATCAGCTGCCACCAACTCTAGCAGCGGCCTAATGTAAACACTGTACAGAATGGACCATCATACCATCACACTGTTTAGTAACTTCTGCAGGGTACTGCAGATCAGCTCCTGCCATTGTTGGCACTAGCTGATTGGTGAAGGGTGCCCAGAGCCTGGACAAGGAGCAGAGTAAACAAGCTAGCATTAGTACTGTGGTTCCTGTATGGTCTGATGGCTGTTAACAACAACTTCTACTATCTCCTTACCATTGTTAAGGACATACTGAGAGTTGTAGGTTCAAGCGATACAATTGTTTATGGGGCTGACTTGACATTACAATTGATCATTGTACTAAGCTAGGTTCTCGTATTCAAATACTTTTGGTCTTTTAGCCTGGGAGAGGCATATTAGTTTATGGTTCCAACAAAGGGGTACGTCTTGTCACTGGCTTTTGATCTATAACGAATTGGCCACTTTGTGCGCTAAGTACTTTCATTTTTAACATATTTTCTATAGCAGTAATTCAGTTCCAATTTCATGTATTCAGTGTTTGAATATTATAGCAATTCATATTGCAGCTGTTTTTTCTCAGATTTAATTACTTGGTTGTCTCAGCTTGCACCTGCTCACACTTGTCTTGCTCTGTTTAGAAGTGCTGGTCAGTCTTTTTGATAAAAATTCATGGGGGCAGAACTCAAAGTCTACAGGATATTGTTTAATAAAGTTTCAGCAGGCCATAGGATCTCCATCAAAGCAAGCAGTAGTAGCCGCCTAACGTGAAGATGATCCCTAAGAAAAATGTCCCAGATGAGTGGAACAGGGCAGATGTTGAGGAGCCATAATTGAAAAACTAAAATTCGAAAAAGTCCATTTATGCAAACAGAGCTAATGCACAGCCTGGACAACCTCCCATTAGCTCACAGCAAGTTGCATAACCAGTCCTCAGTAGCGGCAAAAGTTTTGATGCTTCTGGACCAATAGATCCATAGCCTCAGTATTCTGTTATGGGCTCTCAGCTCTCTGGATGAAGAACATTCATTCATTCATACAGGGGTTACTGTCCAATTTATGGGATGTAAGAGGGCATATAGAAGCTTGAGTGAGGGACGAAGATCATGTGCATGTGATGTTGATTACGTCACCATATTTAAATCCCATTCCCCAGGCACGATTTGTTACACAAAAATAAACCACGCTTTACTCACCATCTAGGAGTCTATTGCTGAGTCTCTGCCACTGTTCTGGGTATCTGAAAGTGATTGCAGCATTGACGGCAATGCAGCGGATAATCACTGAGCTCAGCAGCTCTGACCTGGGCTTTCAGTCTAACAGGGAAGAACACTGAGCTAAGTGATTGGCTGCCATGCTGTTGACGTGTTATCAGTTTAGCAGCCAATACCAAATATGGGGAGCTGTGGAGGACCATTAGTCTTGGACCTGAGAACGAGGGCTAAGGTGACATTTTCTACTTAGACTGTGCTGCACCCAGGAACCAGGATTTTTTAGAAAGAGAACAACCCCTTTAACAGTTGTATCCTGAGCAGTCTATTAGTTGATAAGTGTCACTGTTGCATTATGAGTGAAGTGGGCTCTAAATCCAAGTAAGTTGAAAAAGTCAACAATTTCACTGTAACTATTCCATGATTTGTCGAGATTGCTGTCAAAAGCAACTTTTGCATCTTTCAGTATTGCAAGGATTGCCTCATGAAGAATTATTACGGTGTATGGACAGCATGTAGGGTGTCTCCTCTATGAGCCAGAATGGCAGACTTGAGTTGTCTTTATGTTACAGGTGAATCCATTGATTTGAATTGCTGTCATGTGATAGTACACTTCCCCTTCAGCAGCAATTTTCCTTAATAATGGGCATGCTGCATATCTGAAAATCAGCATTCCCTCAGCAGACACTTTCGCTATATGTAGATGCATTTATGAAAGCCCAATTCAAATGTATTGTACTTCAATTTTTCATGGATTCAGAAAAGATGGAGATTGAAAAGTAAATTATTAGTTTTTTATTATTAGTTTTTTGTTAAATCACTTACTGCTGATGGCACATATTAAAAGAATATACTCAAGTTATTAAATTGCTTTAATTAAAAAAAGAAAGTTAATCACAAACTTCCTTATTTTCATTTTAACTATCTGCTTTCATTCTCCATCAATGAGAGCTTTTATCTTACATAGTGTACAGCTGGTTTCCATGAAGTCTGACCACTAGTGCCCGATCTGCCTGAATCCAGGCTGTAAGAAGACTGCATAGCTCTGAGCTGCAAGACAAGTTGAGAATAACCCTTTAAATGTATGACTTTTGCAGACATTTACAGTGGCATGTAAAAGTTTGGGCACTCCTGGTCAAATTACTGTTATTGTAAACAGTTAAGCAAGTTGCAGATGAAATGATCTAGAAAAATTCTAGAGTTTAAGATTACACATTTCCTTTGTATTTTAGGCAAAAATAATGTAATTTTTTCATTGTAAAAACTACAAAAAAGAAAATAAGCCAATGCAAAAGTTTGAGCACCCTTGGAGATGTGTGTGCTCATATAACTTTTCCCAAGGTTTCAGAACTTAATTAGTCTGTTAGAGTTATGCCTTGTTCACTATCATTGTTAGGAAAGGCTAGGTGATTTCCCACCTTGTGCCAAAAAACAGCAGTCATGGGTTCTTCTAAGCAGCTGCCTAGTACTCTGAAAATGAAAATGGTAGAGTCCCACAAAGCAGGGGAAGGCCATAAGAAGATAGCAAAGTGTTTTCAAGTTGACTTTTCCTCAGTTTGAAATGTAATTAAGAAATGGTAGTTAACTGGAACAGTGGAAGTCAAGATAAGGTCTGGAAGACCAAGCAAAATTTCAGTGACAGCTGCTCATAGGATTGCTAGAAAGGCACATTAAAACCACTGCTTGACTGCATAACATCTTCAGAAAGATTTAGCAGACTTTGGAGTTGTGGTACATTGTTCAACTATTCAGAGACATTTGCACAAATATGGCCTTCATGGAAGAGTCATCAGAAGAAAACCTCTCTTGCATCCTCACCATAACATTCAGCATCAGAAGCATACAAAATAACATTTAAACAAGCCTGATGCATTTCGGAAACAAGTGGTGTAGACCGATAATGTTAAAATAGAACTCTTTGGCCACAGTGATCAAAGGTATGTGTGGACAAAAAAGGGCACACAATTTCAGGACAAGAACATCTCGCCAACTATTAAGCATAGGGGTGGATCAATCATGCTTTGTGGTTGCGTTGCAGCCAAAGGCATGGGGAACAGTTCACAGGTAGAGGAAAGAATGAATTCAATGGAATTTCAACAAATTCTTGATGCAAACATAACACCATCTGTAAAAAGCTGAAGTTGAAAAGAGGATGGCTTTACAAATGGATAATGATCCTAAACACAAGTCAAAATCAACAATAGACTACCTCAATGGCCCCCACATTTCCTTGATCTGGACATCACTGAAAATCTGTGGCTAGACCTCAGAATAGAAGTGCATGCAAGACGACACAGGAATCTCACACAACTGTAAGAATTTTCCAAGGAAGAATGGATGAAAATCCCTCAAACAAAAATTGAAAGACTTATCTGGCTACAAAAAGCATTGACAAGCAAAATTTTTTGCCTAAAATACAAAGGAAATGTATCATCTTTAACTTCAGGCCTATTAGAGATAATTTAATCTGCATCTTGCTTAACTGTTCACAATAACAGTAATTTTGACCAGGGGTGGTCAATCTTTTCCATGCTACTGTATATCATCATCTTCATCCCATAATATATGTGCTATATGTAAACCTAAAAAAGTATACCAACATACCTTCACTTTGCGAAAGAACATTTCAGGGGTTTATGCACCCAACTGAACATATCTGTTTGGAATATTTCTCATGTGAATGCATAGCCCCTTAGTCTTGCTTATTATTTGTAATCTTTTTTGCTCCAGGTTGTTTTTATTAAATGTCATTTTTTAAATTTAGGCTTATGCAAAACTACAAGTGAGTAAACCGAAAATAAGAGATGGGATGGAAAAAGTAGAAAATGCTACGGAGAATTTCTTCCCATGTGAATGTCAAAGGACTAAGGTGAGAAAAAAGTTTAATCTAATGACAAAATTAAATTTTGATTGTTATTTAAATACTATAGGAAATAAATGGGCTGTCGCAATATGATAACTGATTTCCATGTGCCATATCTGGCAATTAAAGGGGTTGTCCGGCCTTACATTATATGTCTGCAGTCACTCCATGTGAGTGCAGACTTGTGAATCCCAACATCGTGTGCACTGTGTGCTGTGAGGGTTCTCTAGTGCTTGGAGAGGGCGGTTATGTGCCCGCAATTATGCGATTTTCATTCTTCCAGCCATATCCCGACTAGACGTGTCTGGCCTCACTCAGTGCACTTGCATTGAGCAAGGCTGCACAAATGTTCAATCAGGTGACCGCATGTATGCAAATAACACATTTGCGGTCATACGCCCGCCTCTCAAGACGCAGGCCCTAGAGAGTTCCCACAGAATGCACTGTGAGGATTCACAAGTCTGCAGTCACGTAGAGTGACTTCAGACTTGTAACCTAAGGCCAGGCAACACTTTTTAGTGATTTAAATTGCTGTCATACATAGTCGCTGTAAAGCAGTGGCGTACTGTATGATTTCATTTTAGGAGATTTTTATGAATGTTGTTTTTGGTTTCTGAACTATAAGATGGACTTCTTGCTGTACATCATTTTCTTTTATGCAGTGTATGTTGGAAAAAAAAGTGTAGCAAGCTTTTATAAAATCTGTCTTCACTCTGTACAGACTTTACGACTGAATACTGAGTTTACAGAATGAAAGATCAGTCCAGGAAGTGATAAAGGCTCATTTCTCTGATAAGATATATAACAAAGTTTCTTATTTTCACATTTACTATTGATTCATGAAAGATAAATTAAAACAGTGGTTACTCTTTAATCCCTTAACCCCCAAGGGTGGTTTGCACGTTAATGACTGGGCCAATTTTTACAATTCTGACCACTGTCTCTTTATGAGGCTATAACTCTGGAACGCTCCAACGGATCTTCGTGATTCTGAGAATGTTTCTCGTGACATATTGTACTTCATGATAGTGGTAAAATTTCTTCCATATAACTTGCGTTTATTTATGAAAAAAATGTAAATATGGCTAAAATTTTAAAAATTTTGCAATTTTCAAACTATGAATTTTTATTCCCTTAAAACAGAAAAATGTCACACAAAATAGTTACAAAATAACATTTCCCACATGTCTACTTTACATCAGCACAATTTTGGAAACATTTTTTTTTTGTTAGGAAGTTATAAGTTAACCAGCGATTTCTCATTTTTAAAACAAAATTTACAAAGCCATTTTTTTTTAGGGACCACCTCATATTTGAAGTCACTTTGATTTATTTTCCCAAGGGTAAAAGGAGAAATTGGACCACAAAAGTTGTTGTCCAATTTGTCCTAAGTACGATGATACCCTATATGTAGGGGGGGACCACTGTTTGGGCGCATGGCAGGGCTCGGAAGGGAAGGAGCACCGTTTGACTTTTTCAAACTAAAATTGGTTGGATTTGACATTGGACACCATGTCGCGTTTGGAGAGCCCCTGATGTGCCTAAACAGTGGAACCCCCCACAAGTGACCCCATTTTGGAAACTAGACCCCCTAAGTAACTTATCTAGATGTGTGGTGAGCACTTTGAACCCCAAGTGCTTCATAGAAGCTTATAATGCCCGGGCGTGAAAATATAAAATCCTATTTTTTCCCCACAAATATGATCTTTTAGTCCCCAATTTTTAATTTTCCCAAGGGTAACAGAAGAAATTGGACCCCAAAAGTTGTTGTCCAATTTGTCCTGAGTACGCTGGTAACCCACATGTGGGAGAAAACTATTGTTTAGGCACACGTTGGGGCTCAAAAGGGAAGTAGTGACGTTTTTGAATGCAGACTTTGATGAAATGGTCTGCGGGCGTCATGTTCCATTTGTTGAGCCCCTGATGTGCCTAAACAGTAGAAACCCCCCACAAGTGACCCCATTTTGGAAACTAGACCCCTAAGTAACTTATCTAGATGTGTGGTGAGCAATTTGAACCCCCAAGTGCTTCACAGAAGCTTATAACGCCCGGGCGTGAAAATATAAAATCCTATTTTTCCCTCACAAATGTGATCTTTTAGTCTCCAATTTTTAATTTTCCCAAGGGTAACAGAAGAAATTGGACCTGAAAACTTGTTGTCCAATTTGTCCTGAGTATGCTGGTAACCCACATGTGGGAGAAAACTACTGTTTGGGCACACGTTGGGGCTCAAAAGGGAAGTAGTGACGTTTTTGAATGCAGACTTTTATGGAATGGTCTGCAGGCGTCATGTTCCATTTGGTGAGCCCTGATGTGCCTAAACAGTAGAAACCCCCCACTAATGACCCCATTTTGGAAACTAGACCCATAAGTAACTTATCTAGATGTGTGGTGAGCACTTTGAAACCTCAAGTGCTTCACAGAAGCTTATAACGCCCGGGTGTGAAAATATAAAATCCTATTTTTTCTCCACAAATATGATCTTTTAGTCCCCAATTTTTAATTTTCCCAAGGGTAACAGAAGAAATTGGACTCCAAAAGTTGTTGTCCAATTTGTCCTGAGTACGCTGGTACCCCATATGTGGGAGAAAACTACTGTTTGGGCACACGTTGGGGCTCAAAAGGGAAGTAGTGACGTTTTTGAATGCAGACTTTGATGGAATGGTCTGCGGGCGTCATGTTCCATTTGGTGAGCCCCTGATGTGCCTAAACAGTAGAAACCCCCCCACAAGTGATCACATTTTGGAAACTAGACCCCCTAAGTAACTTATCTAGATGTGTGGTGAGCACTTTGAACCCCCAAGTGCTTCACAGAAGCTTATAACGCCCAGGCATGAAAATATAAAATCCTATGTTTCCCCCACAAATATGATCTTTTAGTCCCCAATTTTTAATTTTCCCATGGGTAACAGAAGAAATTGGACCCCAAAAGTTGTTGTCCAATTTGTCCTGAGTACGCTGGTAACCAAATGTGGGAGAAAACGACTGTTTGGGCACACGTTGGAGCTCAAAAGGGAAGTAGTGACGTTTTGAATGCAGACTTTGATGGAATGGTCTGCAGGCGTCATGTTCCATTTGGTGAGCCCCTGATGTGCCTAAACAGTAGAAACCCCCCACAAGTGACCCCATTTTTGAAATGACCCCCTAAGTAACTTATCTAGATGTGTGGTGAGCACTTTGAACCCCCAAGTGCTTCACAGAAACTTATAACGCCCGGGCGTGAAAATTTAAGATCCTATTTTTTCCCCACAAATATGATCTTTTAGTCCCCAATTTTTAATTTTCCCAAGAGTAACAGAAGAAATTGAACCCCAAAATTTGTTGTCCAATTTGTCCTGAGTATTCTGGTACCCTTTGGGCACACGTCGTGGCTCGAAAGGGAAGTAGTGACGTTTTAGAATGCAGACTTTAATGGAATGGTCTGCGGGCGTCATGTTCCATTTGCAGAGCCCCTGATGTGCCTAAACAGTGAAAAAAAAAACACAAGTGACATCATTTTGGAAACTAGACCCCCGAGGAACTTCTCTAGATGTGCCCCCTTTTTGGATCTAATCTACGGTTTCCTGTAAAGTAAATTAGTAGTGCATGGAGGTGTGGTACAATTTGAAGCAATCCTTCATACACAGGCCAGGTTATTCGGGGCAGGTGTCGCATTAAGTGGTGTCCTTGCGTATTCCCCTTTTGTAACACACTCGGCACCTTTTTTGTGGCTTACCTTTTTTTTTCCAGTTGGCGGGACCACCCCCGGGAAATGCTGACCTGGTATGCTACGAGCACATTCAGTTCCGGAAGTACTGGGGCCCGCTCCTTCCGGAGTGCCAAATATCAGGGCCTTAACCACTACCTCCTGGAAGTGAAGGTACGACGTATCAGTGTGGCGTGCACATTGTGACAGCAGGAAAGCGTTGAGCATTGCCATTTGTACAATGTGCATGGCCAGCTTCTTGCACCACACCCTGGCCTCAAAGCACTGTACGGTTGGAGGAGTTGATCGGAGAGATCAACACCACCCATGTATTTGTTGTACCCCAGTACACAGTCCGGTTTGCAGACCTGTGTAGAGGTACCCCGTACAGTGCTGAGGGCGCTGCCATCACCGTGTATGGTGGTCAAGAGAAGGACATCCCTCTTGTCCTTCTACATAACCACCAGCAGGTGGTCGCTACATTGGCATCTGCTGTCACCCCTTCTTAGCATCTGCCCAAGTAGCGTCTTCGAGAGGCCTCTCTGATTTTTGTGGACAGTACCGCAGTCTGCGGTACCTCGCGCAAAGAGAAATTTGTAGAGTGGGACGCTGGTATAAAAGTTATCGGTGTAGAGGTGATAACCTTTATCCAGCAGTGGGTGCACCAAATCCCACACAATTTTCCCACTCACTCCCAGGACAGGAGGACATTCAGGGGGTTCAATCCTGGTGTCCTTTCCTTCGTAAACTCAAAAGCTGTGGGTGTACCCTGAGGTACTCTCACACAGCTTGTAGAGTTTGATTCCGTACCTGGCCCTCTTGCTGGGCAGGTACTGATGGAATCCGAGCCGTCCCTTAAAATGAACTAAGGACTCATCCACGCAGATGTCCCTTTGGGGCACGTACTGTTATGATTTGGTAGCTGAGGAGAGCTGGCAAAAACGGCAATACACCAGAGAGGTTGGGATCTACTGGATTGCAGTACCCTGACTAACCACAACAACTAAAGGCAGCCGTGGAGCGTACCTACGTTGGTCCTAGATGCCTCGTCACAGCCTGAGAGGTTAACTACACCTAAAGATAGAAAGAGGAAAGCTATCTGCCCCGGAGCAGATCCCCAAAGAACATAGGAAGCCCCCAAACATGTAATGGCAGTTAGACAAGAGGAAATACAGACACAGACAGAAAATAGTATGAGCAAACGTTGGGGCCCAAACTACCTGGACAGAAAAGGATAGGAAGGACACTTACTGCAATCCAAAAAACCCTAAAAAATACCAACTCTACTAATTGCAAAAACACCTGAGATCACACGACCTCTACCACCTAAATTAGCTCTCTGGTGCCACAAAACCAAGCCGCAGCCACTGAAAAAACTGGAAAAGGCAAATGAACAAATAACAGTGGCTCAGATAAACTGAGAGGAGCACAAGCCCCCGGAGGGGACCTGGCTGACCTCCACAGAAGTGCAGGGAACAATGCAAAAGCAAGCACAAAAATAAAAGCAGAAAATATCTTATCTGATAGCAGAAGATGCAGGCAAGACTCAGCAAGCTTCCAAGTGAACCAGGAACCACAGTTGACAAAAGAACAATTGATCACCGGCAACCATGATGGGAGGGAACCTCCCTTATATAAGACCAGTCTGTAACTCCTGATTGCCAATCTTCATTGAATGGTTCAGTACTGTCTGTAACCACCAGAGGGAGCTTCTGCTCAGAATTAATTTCTAACACATTCACAACAGTACCCCCCCTTGAGGAGGGGTCACCAAACCCTCATTTGGGCAACCAGGTCGGTCAGGATGAGCTCTGTGATACGCACGGATCAGTCTCCTAGCATGGATGTCCGAAGCAAACACCCAAGAATTGTCCTCCTGACCATAACCTCTCCACTTAACCTAATACTGGAGTTTCCGTCTAGAAAAACGAGAATCCAATATTTTCTCAACCACATACTCCAGATTGCCCTCAACCAAAACAGGGTCAGGAGGCGCAGCCATAGGAACCACTGGCTCGACAAACCTCTTCAATAAGGACTTGTGGAACACGTTATGGATCTTAAATGTCCCCGGAAGAAGCAAACGAAAGGAAACAGGATTAAGAATCTCCAAGATCTTATAAGGTCCAATGAACCTAGGCTTAAACTTAGGAGATGCAACTCTTATAGGGATATTTCTTGAGGACAACCAGACCAAGTCCCCCACTTCAAACCGAGGACCATCAGTCCTATGCCGATTGGCAAACCGCTGGGCCCTCTCCTGAGAGAGGGACAACCTCTCCACTACCTGGTCCCAAATCTGCTGCATACGCTCCACAACAGAGTCAACACCTGGACAGACAGAAGCCTCCGTCTGTCCCGAAGAAAATCGAGGGTGAAACCCAAAATTGCAGAAAAATGGAGACATCAAAGTGGCAGAGCTTGCCCTATTATTAAGAGCAAACTCAGCCAAAGGCAAAAAAGAGACCCAGTCATCTTGATCAGCAGACACAAAGCATCTCAGATAAGTCTCCAATGTCTGGTTTGTTCTCTCAGTTTGTCCATTGGTCTGAGGATGAAAAGCCGAGGAGAAAGACAATTGAACACCAAGTTTAGAACAAAAAGTCCTCCAAAATCTGGAAACAAACTGGACTCCTCTGTCAGACACAATGTTCTCAGGAATGCCGTGTAACCGAACCACGTGCTGAAGGAACAAAGGCACCAATTCGGAGGAGGAAGGCAACTTAGGTAATGGCACAACATGTATCATTTTGGAAAACCTATCACAAATCACCCAGATAACGGTCATTCTCTGAGAAACAGGGAGGTCGGAAATGAAATCCATAGAGATATGGGTCCATGGTCTCTTGGGCACAGGCAATGGCATCAACAAACCACTAGAGCGAGAGCAAGGCTTGGAGCGAGAGCAAGTCCCGCAGGACTGCACAAATTCCCTGACGTCACAAGACAAAGTAGGCCACCAAAAGGACCGACTAACCAAGTCTCTGGTACCAAAAATTCCGGGATGACCGGCCAACGCAGAACAATGAATCTCAGACATCACACTCTTTTTCCACCGGTCTGGGACAAACAATTTCCCAATAGGGCAGCGCTCGGGTTTATCCTCCTGACACCCTTCCAGAGCCAGTCTCAAATTGGGTGAGATGGCGGAAAGAACTACACCCTCTTTCAAAATAACAGCAGGATCAGATAACTCAGGAGAGTCCGCAAGGAAACTCCTCGAGAGGGCATCTGCCTTAACATTCTTAGTGCCAGGAAGAAAAGAAACCACAAAATTAAAACGTGTGAAAAACAAGGCCCACCTGGCCTGTCTAGGATTAAGTCGCTTGGCTGATTCCAGATAAACCAGATTCTTATGGTCCGTGAGGACCACCACCTGATGTTTGGCTCCCTCCAGCCAATGTATCCACTCTTCAAAAGCCCACTTCATGGCCAATAACTCCCGATTACCCACGTCATAATTACGTTCAGTTGGAGAAAATTTTCGAGAGAAAAAGGCACAAGTGTTACTTTTAGAGGTCTCTGGATCTCTTTGGGACAAAACGGCACCTGCCCCAATTTCAGAGGCATCAACCTTCACCTGAAATGGCAGAGAAACATCAGCTGCCGTAGAACAGGAGCAGAAGTGAATCTCTGCTTAAGTTCCTGAAACGCAGAGACTGCATCAGGAGGCCAATTCACCACATCAGAACCCTTTTTGGTCAAATCAGTCAATGGTTTAACAATAACAGAGAAATTACCAATAAATTTACGATAAAAATTGGCAAAACCCAAGAATCTCTGAAGAGCCTTCAATGAAGTAGGTTGGACCCAATCACAGATGGCCTGAACCTTGACCGGTCCATTTCAATAACAGACGGAGACAAAATGAATCCCAGAAATGAGATCCTCTGTACGCCAAAAAGACACTTTGATCCCTTCACATACAGAGCATTCTCTCTCAAAATCTGGAACACAGTCCGAACATGTTTCACATGAGAGTCCCAGTTATTGGAAAAAATCAAGATATCATCCAAATAAACAATCAGAAATTTATCCACAAAATCCCTGAAAATGTCATTCATGAAGGACTGGAAGACGGAAGGAGCATTAGTGAGCCCAAAGGGCATCACTAGGTACTCAAAATGCCCCTCTGGGGTATTAAACGCCGTCTTCCATTCATCCCCGTGCTTAATGCGAATAAGGTTATACGCCCCCCTGAGGTCAAGCTTGGTAAACCAAGTAGCATTTTTCACCCTGGAAAACAGGTCAGAAATCAAGGGTAACGGATATTGATATTTCACAGTGATATTGTTCAAGAGACGATAATCAATACACGGCCTTAATGAACCATCCTTTTTGGTCACAAAGAAAAAAACGGCACCAAAGGGTGAAGAGGATGGTCTGATATGACCCTTCTCCAATGACTCCTTGATATAAGACCGCATAGCGTCATGTTCAGGTACAGACAAGTTAAAAAGGCGACCTTTAGGGAATTTAATACCAGGCACTAATTCAATAGCGCAGTCATAGCTCCTACGGGGGGCAAGGATGCAGATTTACTTTCGCTAAACACATCAGAAAAATCAGTCAAAAAGTCAGGAACATCCTGAGCCTGGAGAGAGGCAGAAAAAACAGGAGTGTTGGCATTAACACATTGGCAGCCCCAACTGGTCACAGACACAGATTTCCAATCCAAAACAGGATTATGAGACTGTAACCAAGGGAAACCCAGTACAATAATGTCATGCAGATTATACAGCACCAAAAATTTGCAACTCTCCTGATGATCAGGTTCAACCCTCATTACCACCTGAGTAGAGAACTGGGGTTTATTCTCAGCCAAAGGGGTAGAATCAATCCCCAGTAGGGGAATAGACTTCCATAGGGGTATCAAGGGAAACCCACAAAGTTTAGCAAAATCAAAATCCATCAGGTTAATAGCTGCTCCCGAATCAACAAAAGCCTGAGCAGAAAATGTGGACAGGGAGAAAATCAGGGTAACAGTCAACAGAAATTTAGTCTGAACACTACCCAAGACAACTGAGCGTGCAAAACGTCTTCCCCGCTTAGGGCAGACTGAAACAGCATGAGAGGCATCACCACAGTAGAAACATAACCCATTGCGTTTTCGAAACTCATGACGCTGTGCCCCAGAAGCCACTCTATCACAGTGCATGGACTCAGAAGCTGGTTCACAAGGCAACACTATTCCACGCATACCTCTACGCTCATGCAAACGTCTGTCAATTTGAATCGCTAATGACATAGAATCATTGAGACCAGAGGGAGCAGGGAAACCCACCATAACATCTTTTACATTCTCTGACAGACCCTTCCGAAAAAGGGCTGCCAAAGCATCATCATTCCATTTGGTCAGGACTGCCCACTTTCGGAATTTTTGACAGCACAACTCAGCGTCTTCAAGCCCCTGATTTAATGCCAACAAGGTTTTTTCAGCTTGATCAGTGACATTAGGTTCATCGTACAATAACCCCAGAGCCAGAAAAAATGCATCAACATTACTCAAAACAGGGTCCCCAGGTGTCAGGGAAAAAGCCCAATCCTGAGGATCGCCGCGCAGGAGAGAGATGACAATTTGAACCTGCTGTGCTGCGTTCCCTGAGGACTTAGGTTTTAAGGCAAAAAACAACTTCCAGTTATTTTTGAAATTCAGAAATTTAGCTCGATCCCCCAAAAATAAATATGGCATGGGGATCCTAGGTTCCACAACCGGCAACCTAGCAAGATAGGTAGCAATACTCCGAACTTCAGTGGCAAGCTGATCCACATGGCCAGACAACTGTGCAAACTCCATTGAGAGAAAAAAAAATCCTCCTCAGCACCCAGAGAAAAAGAGGAAAAAAAAAAATGCAACAAACAGAAAAAAAAAGTCTCTGACAACTCTGACAACTTTCTTCTTTCCACACTTTTTTTTCCCTTCTGTGAGTACCATATAATTTTCAGTTTGGCCGGTGATACTGTTATGATTTGGTAGCTGAGGAGAGCTGGCAAAAACGGCAATACAACAGAGAGGTTGGGATCTACTGGATTGCAGTACCCTGACTAACCACCACAACTAAAGGCAGCCGTGGAGCGTACCTACGTTGGTCCTAGACGCCTCGTCACAGCCTGAGAGGTTAACTACACCTAAAGATAGAAAGAGGAAAGCTATCTGCCCCCGGAGCAGATCCCCAAAGAACATAGGAAGCCCCCAAACATGTAATGGCGGTTAGACAAGAGGAAATACAGACACAGACAGAAAATAGTATGAGCAAACGTTGGGGCCCAAACTACCTGGACAGAAAAGGATAGGAAGGACACTTACTGCAATCCAAAAAACCCTAAAAAATACCAACTCTACTATTTGCAAAAACACCTGAGATCACACGATCTCTACCACCTAAATTAGCTCTCTGGTGCCACAAAACCAAGCCGCAGCCACTGAAAAAACTGGAAAAGGCAAATGAACAAATAACAGTGGCTCAGATAAACTGAGAGGAGCACAAGCCCCCGGAGGGAACCTGGCTGACCTCCACAGAAGTGCAGGGAACAATGCAAAAATCAAGCACAAAAATAAAAGCAGAAAATATCTTATCTGATAGCAGAAGATGCAGGCAAGACTCAGCAAGCTTCCAAGTGAACCAGGAACCACAGTTGAGACAAGAACAATTGATCACCGGCAAACATGATGGGAGGGAACCTCCCTTATATAAGACCAGTCTGTAACTCCTGATTGCCAATCTTCATTAAATGGTTCAGTACTGTCTGTAACCACCAGAGGGAGCTTCTGCTCAGAATTCATTTCTAACACATTCACAACAAAGTACACTTCAGCAAACTTTATGTTGAAGTGTTCAATGACCGGCCGAACTTTGAACAAATGGTCAAAGTTGGGGTCATCTCGTGGGGGACACTGTGCATTATCGGTATAATGCAGGAATTTGTGGATGGCCTCAAAACGCGTCCGGGCCATGACCATTCGGAACACCGGAGTGTTATACAAAATATCAACACTCCAATATTGCCGAATTTCTGGCTTCTTCAGGATCCCCATATGAAGGACCAGGCCCTAAAACTGCATCATTTCAACTGCGTCTACAGGAGACCAGTTAGAATATGATGAAATGGAGCTTTGCGCCAAAAACTGACAAACTTACAAATTAGTTTGCTCCACTATGAGGTTAATAAAATCCTCAGAGAAAAAGACTTTGAAAAAGTCTATTTCTGTGAGGCCGGTGGTGTCAAACTTGATTCCTGATTCTGCCACAAAATCAGGAATCAGTGGTTCGTAATTTTCAGGGGGCGAGGTCCATACGAGGTCCGCAGTGGGGCGCGCTGGTTCAGCTTCGTCTTCTGGAATGGTGGGAGGTGCCTCATCTTCTGTCCTGGGGCGTCTGCGTGGCGGTTCCGCAGGACCCGAGGAGGAAGATGAGGAGGAAGAGGATGAAGAATCAGAAAAGTATAAAAATGTGGTATCCTCTCCTTAGCCATCAGTGGTGGAGGCAAGGAAATCATATGCCTCCTCCAATGAATAGCGCTTTTGGGATAAACGTGACTGGCGGGACTTTTTTTTCAGTATGGTGCTTGGGTGTACTTTATGTATAACTGTGTTTTGGTGGGGGGGTTAGTGATTGGTGCAAACTTATCTAAAAAGAAAAAGCTAAAAGAAAAAAAGCAAATAGGTAGAAAAAAATGCCTGTGAAAAGAAAGGTGTAAAACAGCAGGCACGTGCTCTGATAAGTGAACTGTGTCACTTATCAAAGTCCGGCAGCTGCGGGATGTGGCGGAAAGGGAGGTGGAAGAAAAAAAAAAGGGAAAACTGCAGGCGCAAGCTCTGATAAGTGAACTGTGTCACTTATCAAAGTTCGGCGGCTGCGGGATGTGCGCTCAAGGAGGTGGAAAAAAAAAAGGGAAAACTACAGGCCCAAGCTCTGATAAGTGAACTGTGTCACTTATCAAAGTCCGGCGGCTGCGGGATGTGCGCTCAAGGAGGTGGAAAAAAAATGGGAAAACTACAGGCCCAAGCTCTGATAAGTGAACTGTGTCACTTATTAAAGTTTGGCGGCTGCGGGAAGTGCGCACAGGGAGGTGGCGGAAAGGGAGGTGGAAAAAAAAGGAAAACGGACAGCAGGCGCAATCTCTGATAAGTGAACTGTGTCACTTATCAAAGTCCGGCGGCTGCGGGATGTGCGCAGAGAGAGGTGGCAGAAAGGGAGGTGGAAAAAAAACAAAAAGGGAAAGCTACAGGCCCAAGCTCTGATAAGTGAACTGTGTCACTTATCAAAGTTCGGCAGCTACTGGATGTGGCGGAAAGGGAGGTGGAAAAAAAAAGGGAAAACTGCAGGCGTAAGCTCTGAAAAGTGAACTATGTCACTTATCAAAGTCCGGCGGCTGTGGGATGTGCGCACAAGGAGCTGGAAAAAAAAAGGGAAAACTACAGGCCCAAGCTCTGATAAGTGAACTGTGTTACTTATTAAAGTTTGGCGGCTGCGGGAAGTGCGCACAGGGAGGTAGCGGAAAGGGAGGTGGAAAAAAAAAAAAAGGGAAAACGGACGGCAGGCGCAAGCTCTGATAAGTGAACTTTGTCACTTATCAAAGTCCGGCGGCTGCGGGATGTGCGCAAAGGGAGGTGGAAAAAAAAAAGGGAAAACTACAGGCCCAAGCTCTGATAAGTGAACTGTGTCACTTATCAAAGTTTTGCGGCTGCGGGATGTGCGCATAGAGTTGGCGCAAAGGGGACTCAGAAAAAAGTGAGCTTGAGTGTTGATTGGTGAACTGCGTCACCAATCAACGCTCGGCAGCTGCGAAATGTGCGCACGGAGGCGGCACAAAGGAGGTTGAAAGGGGTAAAAAGAGGGGGATGGGGATGAAGAGAGATCGGGCAGGGATCGACACTTACAGTTGTAGTCTCTCTTCTTTTTTCTTTCTTCTTTTTTTCCTTCTTTTTTCTTTCTTCTGTCTTCTTTCTTCCTTCTTCAGCACTACAAGGCCCAGCACAGGAGGAGATCTGGTAGTATGACCGCTCTCCAGGAATCCTCAGCAAGTGTGAGGATCCCTGCAGAGCGGTCACACACAGGTCAGAGCCTGGTGAGACAGGTCACAGAGCGGTCATATCGCTGCTGTGACCTGTGATTGGTGGGATCCATCATAACATGATCCCACCAATCAGAGCTCTCCTGGTTGCTCTGGCAACATGCCTAGGATCGGAGCTCACAGCTCCGATCCTAGACAGGTCACAGCCAGGTCAGCAGCAGGGCACAGCACGGTCACACCGCCACTGTGCCCTGTGATTGGCGCGATCGACAATGACATCGATCGCGCCAATCAGACCTTGCAGGCCCTGCTAGGCCTGTCCTAATGATGTGTATTCAGGATCGGTGCTATCACAGCACCGATCCGGCAGGGCACAGAGCGATAACACCGCGACGGCAACGGCAGGCACCGGCCAAGGATCGAGTACTTCGGTACTCGATCCTAGCCTGTGACCTCATTGTTTCAGCCATTCTGATTGGCTGAATCAATGAGAAAGTCTGTGATTGGCTGTTGAGAATTCAACAGCCAATCACAGCGATCGGGAGTGAGGGTGGGCGGTGACAGACCCCGGGATGCCGACACCATCTTTCCTGAGGTAAGATGACGTAGGAATTTTAATGCGATGCCGCATTAAATGCCATGACGTACTATTCCGTCTATGGGAATTAAGTCCCAGGTCACATGGACGGGATAGTACGTCCGATGACAGAAAGGGGTTAAGTGTGCACTTAAACATTTTATCATTTGCACCCATTTTGTGGAGATTTACGGTACTTCCAAAAGTGTGCCTCTACTTCTCTTCTATATTAAACTGTTTTCCTGTAATACATCACTTTTAGGCTTGTTCATTTTTTAGTTGTGTAATTCATTTACAGCTCTGGCAAAAATTAAGAGACCACCACATCAAAACCCTGTCATGGGCAGCCCATTCTCCAGTCCTGAACCCCATTGAAAACCTCTGGAATGTGATCAAGAGGATGATGGATAGTCACAAGCCATCAAACAAAGAACTGCTTAAATTTTTGCGCTAGAAGCAGTGTGAAAGGCTGGTGGAAAGCATGCCAAGACGCATGAAAGCTGGTTTTAAAAATCATGGTTATTCCACAAAATATTGATTTCAGAACTCTTCCTGAGTTAAAACATTAGTATTGTTGTGTCTAAATGATTATGAACTTGTTTTCTTTGCATTATTTGAGGTCTGAAAGCACTGGCCATTTTTTTTAAAGTTTGACCATTTTTCTTTGTCAGAAAAAAAATACAAAATTTATTGCTTGGAAATTCGGTGACATTTTGTCAGAAGTTTATAGACTAAAAAAAACAATTAACATTAGACTCAAAAATATACTGTACCTACAAAGATAATAATCAGACAAACTGAACATTTGAAAGTGGTCTCTTAATTTTTGCCAGAGCTGTATAATAAAAGTCAAAATGGTTTCCCAGTTGTACCTGATAAATCCACACTACCTCATAATGGGGGTCAGTTGGGGTCTGCTTAATTGCTCAGTGTCAGACTGGGGTGCCAAGGGCACACCAGTAACATCAACTCCAGGGTCTCACTTTTTAGCTAATATGACTTTATAATCATTCACAAAATTCTATAGCAATAAAATGGGTTGATTGTTGAATTAAAAAATGCTGACATTGTCTGTACATAGAGAATTAAGTCTACTGTTCCAAATACTGCTCATATAAAGGTATGTTCACACTGGGCGTTTTTGCTGCTTTTTTATGCTAATTTTCAGCTGCTTTTTAAGCCCCCGTCTCACACAGCGATCTCGCTAGCGAGATCGCTGCTGAGTCACTAGTTTTGTGACGCAGCAGCGAGCTCACCAGCGATATCGCTGTGTGACATTCAGCGACGATCAGCCCCCCTGCTGGGTATCGCTGATCGTCGCTGAATGTCCTGGACATTTTTTTGATCGCTGGTCTCCCGCTGTCAGGCACTCATCGCTGCGTGTGACAGGCGGGAGACCAGCGATCCGCTGGTAACCAAGGTACACAGCGGGTTTCCAGGCGCGGGGCTGTGCCTAGAAACCCGCTGTGTACCTTGGATACCAGCGCCCTGAAGCAGGGAGCTGGTAACCAAGGTACACAGCGGGTTTCCAGGCACCGCGCAGCGCCTGGAAACCCGACGTGTACCTTGGTTACCAGCTCCCTGCATCAGGGCGCTGGTATCCAAGGTACACTGCGGGTAACTAAGCGATGTTTACTCGTAGTGTCGTTGTGCTGATCGCTGCCTGAGCTGCCTGTTTGGCAGCTCAGCAGCGATAATGTAGCGATACACCAGCGATCCTGATCGTTGTCGGGATCGCTGGTGTATCGCTATGTGAGACCCAGGCTTTACAGTACCAGCAAAGCCTATGAGATTTCAGAAAACTCATGCACACACATTGTTTTTTTGTCATCAGGATTTTGTGCTTTGCTGCTTTTTTTGGACATAGAGCATGTCATTTCTTTCAGCGTTTTTGCTGCGTTTTTCACCCTTTGGCTTGAATGGGTGTTGAAAAAATGCTGCAAAAATGCAGGTATCATTACTTGCAGGGTTTTTGATGCAGAAAAGTCATGGACAGCAAGCATGCACAGAGACACAAGTTAGCCCAAAAAATGCATCAAAACCGCAATGAAAAACGCAACAAAAACGCACCTAAACCTGCGGTTTTACCACAGCTTCTTTCCTGCCAGGAAATCAGGTTTGCAGAAAAAATGCATACCCTAAGAGGGTGGTGACCCACTCCTGCTCAGGGGCCCACCGGAGAATTCTCCTGAGGGCCTGTCTGAGCTTGGAGTTAAGCTCATCATACATTTTAGATGGCTGTCAGCTGAATTATGGTTCTGCCAATTAGCTCAGCCGGCAGCCATCTTGGCCATCCTTCCCATAAACATGTCTGCGGTGTATCTCAGGGAGATCAAAAGGATCAGCAATCCAAAATTGGACGTACTGGATCCATAGAGCCCCAATAGACATTTGTTGGAGTCCCCATAATTATAGACTGACATAAGTCTAATGTGTATGTGGAGTTTTACACTGTAAATACATAATGGCCTACCTCTGAATGGTGAATTTGTAAATGTACTTCAATGTGCTTTATACCTCTTGAGTATAACCAATCCTAAATACAAAGTGTTGTGTATAATGTTTTTTCACTGCAAAATAGTTGAGATGCTCTTGCTGTATAAAATATAAAGGAAACAAGCATGTAATAATTTGGAAATCTCTTATAGCAATATTATCTTCACAACAGAACACAGAACACGTCAGAAGGTGAAAGTTAGACATTTTTCCATTTTAATTAAAAAAATAACTCCTTTAGAAATTTATCGCAACAATACATCTCAAAAAAAGTCAGGACAGGGCCATGTATACAATTGTGCAGCATCTTATGTTTTTACAACAGCCTGTAAACATCTGAGTAGTGAGACCAATTGCTGGAGTTTTGGGATAAGAATATTGTCCCATTCTTGTCTCATGTAGAATTTTAGTTTCTCAACAGTCCTGGGTCTTCTTTGCTGGAGTTTTCATTTTGAAGCATCCAATATGACTGTTGACCTTGTCCCTTGTGAATATGGATTTCTCCATAAACTCTGAATACCCCAACATCTACAGTACATAAATTCATCAAAAGATTCAAAACCACTTCTGAAGAAACGCGCACAAATGGACAGCGACATTTTTTAAAAACCACTTCAAAAGATTCAGTCTTTGCATTTTTAAATTGAGAACTATTTTTCTGAAATTGTTCCCCAATTTTTAGATTCAGATGTTCATAGATTTGTGAACCGCTGACCATTTTTGTTTCTGAGAGACTCTGCCTCTCTAACATGCTCTTTTTATACAGTCATGTGACTTAGTTGAAAATTGACCCTCAAAATGTTTTTCATTAGTACCACTTTTCTAGCCTTTTGTTAACCCTGTTCCATCTTTTTTGAGATGTCTTGCTGCCATCAATTTATACCGTATATACTCGTGTATAAGCCAACCCGAGTATAAGGCGACCCCCCCCTAATTTTGCCACAAAAAACTAGGAAAACTTATTGACTCGCGTATACGCCTAGGGTGGAAAATGCAGCAGCTACTGGTAAATTTCAAAAATAAAAATAGATACCAATAAAAGTAAAATTAATTGAGACATCAGTAGGTTAAATGTCTTTGAATATCCATATTGAATCAGGAGCCCCATATAATGCTCCATACAGTTCATGATGGCTCCATCAGATGCTCCATACAAAATACGCCCCATATAATACTGCACAAAGGTTAATAATGGCCCCATAAGACGCTCCATAGAATATTATGCACCATATTCTGCTCCATAAAGGTTATGGCCCCATAAAATGCTCCATAGATTATGCCGCATATGATGCTCCATAAATTATGCCCCATAAGACGCTCCATATATTTTATGCTCCATATGATTCTCCATAGATTATGCCCCCATATGATGCTCCAGAGTATGCCCCCATATGATGCTCCATAGAGTATGCCCCCATAAGATGCTCCATAGATTATGCCCCCATATGATGCTCCATAGATTATGCCCCCTTAAGATGCTCCATAGATTATGCCCCCATATGATGCACCATAGATTATGCCCCATATGATGCTCCATAGATTATGCCCCCATATGATGCTCCATAGATTATGCCCCCATAAAATGCTTCATAGATTATGCCCCTATAAAATGCTCCATAGAATAGGCCACATATGCTGCTGCGATTAAAAAAAAAAAAAAGACATACTCACCTCTCGTCGCTGGGGGCCAGGTGCCGGTGTCCTAAGCAGGTGGGGACACAGCGCGCTATGGGGGACAGGTGCCGGTGTCACCGCTGGCTCAGGGCCCCGGAACCTGCGATATTCACCTGTACCCGTTCCACCGCTGCACGCAGCTCCATCGTCCGGGTCCTCTGTCAGTGACTGTTCAGGCAGAGGGCTTGGTGCACACTACGTCATCGCGCCCTCTGACCTGAAGGTCACAGCGAGAGGACGCAGAGGATAGAGCGGCGTGCAGCGGTGGACCGGGGACAGGTGAATATCGCGAATACTTACCCCCTCCTGGAGCATTTCTGCAGCCCCCCTGCTTCTCCCGCAGCTATTCCTTCCTTCAGCGGTCACGTACCGCTCATTAAAGTCATGAATATGTGCATATTCATGACTTTAATGAGCGGTACCACGTAACCGCTGAAGGAAGGAGCCAGAGATCGGGGGAGAAGCAGGGGGCTGCAGAGATGCTCCAAGAGGGGGTGAGCATGATCTGACACCCCCGCTCCCTCTCCCCCGCCGACCCCCTGGTGTATGTGACTCGCGTATAAGCTGAGAGGGGGACTTTCAGCCTTAAAAAATGGGCTGAAAATCTCAGCTTATACGCGAGTATATTTGGTAAATTAGTTATTTTTTCAAATGAATGGAAAAATGTCTAACTTTCACCTTCTGATCTGTGTTCTAAGTTCTGTTGTGAAAAAATATGGTTGTAATAAGAGATTTCCAAATCATTGTATACTTGTTTTCTAAACATTTTAGAAATCGATTTGGGGATCTTCAAGCAGATCAGTGTTTCCACTGAATCTGTACCCTGCCCTGTGTACACGCTCAGCCAGGAGTTGTGCTTTCCTGCCACCTGAGCTGCACACCTCTTGGTGAGGGGGAACAGGGTGTCTTATTGGTTGGGGTCTCAGAACCTGTACTTCCACTGATCCACTTGTAATTTTATGGGCAGTGAAATATGAAAAAAAAACATTAGAAGGTTTAAGTTACTCTCTTTACAGCGAACCTGTCATCAGGATTTTTCCTAATTAAACTACAGGCATTGTCAGGTTGGCACTGTTACACCGATTAAAATTATACTTGGGTTGAAGAAATTTGTCTTATGGTTCTTGTTTAATCTTTGTTTCCAGTTTTGAGTTAATGATATTCTCGTGCTTCAGGGTGAGTCTGTGGGCTGATCTTTTTTTGATGCTCTGGCCTCATAGTCATCATTTTCAATGACAAGTCCCTGAACCTTCAGTGACCTGCCTCCTCATTTAAATACTGCGTTTGCGCTGTTAACATTGTGATCTTTAGAAAAAAATGTAAATCCAGCAAAATCGTACCAGCGCATGCGCCGTAGCATCTATCGCTTGCCGATAGATGCTACGGCGCATGCGGTGCTGCTGGCTCCATTTTGCTGGAGCCAAATTTTTTTCCTTCCAACAAAATTGTGCCGTCGGCGCATGCGCAGTGGCATCTATCTGCAAGGGATGCTCTCAATAGTGGGCGGTGCTTGTGCAGATTGAGATCATCACTTGCTAATAGATGCTACTGTGCATGCTGTGGCGCCGGTGCCATTTTGCTGGAGCCAAATTTTTTTTTCTCCAACAAAATGGTGGCACATGCGCAGTAGCATCTATCTGCAAGGGATGCTCTCACTTGTGGGTAGTGCTTGCGCAGATTGAGAGCATCGCTTGCCAATAGATGCTACTGCTCATGCGCCGCCGCCATTTTGGAGCAAAAAAAATATGGTTCCAGCAAAATGTTGACGGTACATGTTCAGTAGCATCTTTCGGCAAGCAATAGATTGCCAATTTGCTGTAGCTGCATTTATTTTTTTTAAA
>JARQOD010000002.1:212993542-213050993 GCA_033576555.1 Oophaga sylvatica
GGGGGCCCAGTTTATTTTTTAAACACAAATTGGGGGAACCCCAGCGCGTTTGGAGAGCCCCTGAGTGAAAAGCAGGGAAACCCCCAAAAAGTGCCCCCCTTTTTTAAAACAAACCCCAAAGGAACTTATCTAGATGTTGGGGTGGCATTTTTGAACCTCCAAGTGCTTCAAAAAATTTTATAACGTAAACCGTGAAAATAAAAATCATTTTTTCCCAAAAATAATCTTTTCCCCCCCAAATTTTTTTTTTTTTGAAGGGGTAACGGGGAAAATTGGACCCCAAAATTGTTGGCTTTTTTCCCCTGAGTACACTGCCCCCTAAGGGGGGGGAAACCCACTGTTTGGACATGGGAAAGCTTGGAAGGGAACGCCATTTTGAATGAGATTTTATGGAAATTTTCTGCGGGCGATGTTGTGTTTGCGAGCCCTTTGAGTCCTAAACATAGAAACCCCCTGAAAAGTAAACCCCATTTAGGAACTGACCCCCCAAGGAGTTTTTCTAGATGTGGGTGAGCACTTTGAACCCCCAAAGTGCTTCACAGAAATTTAAAACGCAGAGCCGTGAAAATAAAAAAATAATTTTTTCCCTCAAAAATGATTTTTTTTTAGCCAGCTATTTTTTATTTTCCCAAGAATAACAGGAGAAATTAGAACCCCAAAATTGTTGTGCAATTTGTCCCGAATACGCTGATACCCCATATGTTGGGGTAAACCACTGTTTGGGCGCACAGCAGGGCTAGGAAGGGAGGGAGCGCCATTTGACTTTTTGAACGCCACGTAGTGTTTGGAGACCCCGATGTACCTAAATAGTGGAAACCCCTCAATTCTAGCTCCAACCCTAACCCCAACACACCCCAAACCCTAATCCCAACCCTAACCCTAACCCTAATTGTAACCCTAACCCTAATTGCAAAGCTAGCCCTAATTGCAACGCTAATCCTAATTGCAACGCTAACCCTAATTGCAACGCTAACCCTAATTGCAACCCTAACCCTAAATTGTAACCCTAACCCTAATTATAACCCTAAGGCTAGGTTCATATTGTGTTTTACCAGCCCGTTCAACACATAGCGTTGACGGGCTGGTAGTTGTATCGCGTTATGCTATACACGCTAGCGCAGAGGAATCAGCAGATGATTCATCTGCGCTAGCGGTGACGGAGCCCAGACTCTGCAGGCCGCGTCCGAGGCTGTCACTGAATGACGGCACGTCGTGAACCCATGCCGCTTTACGGCATGCGTAGCGATGCGCCCTCAAATGGGGGTGAATGGCAGTGTTAACGGACTGCGTTACACCGCGGTGTAACGCAGTCCGTCTAACGGACTGCCATAACACAGTATAAACCCAGCCTAACCCTAACGGAGAAATGAAAATAAATAAAATTTCTTTATTTTATTATATGTCCCTAACTAAGGGGGTGATAAAAGGGGGGGGGGGGGGTTATGTACTATTTTTTTTATTTTGATCACTGTGATAGTTTATCACAGTGATCAAAATGTACTTTTACTGAATGAATCTGGCCGGGACCTGCCGAAGGACAGGTGGGACACCTGGAGGTACCATTGGGGGGGGGGGGGGGAAATCCGGGAACCCGGGGACCCTATTTCTCTCCCCTCTGATGTGCGATCACATCAGAGGGGAGAGAAATTACTTGCAGAGTCGGTGCTTTTTTTTTTTTTTTTTTAACTTTTGCGATCGCGAAAGCGGGGGGACTGCGCAGGCACCCGCCATTTTCTTTGCCGGAAGAAGACGCTGAACGCTCAGGGAGTTCTGGGAGACATGTGGGGACACCAGGAGGCACGGGGGCTGATCGGGGGTCCCGGGGACCCCATTTCTCTCCCTCTGATGTGCGATCACATCAGAGGAGAGAGAAATTAAAGGGAAGATCGCTTTTTTTTTTTTGCGATCGCCGTTACAGGGTTAATAATGGCGATCGCAAAAGCGGGTCGGTAAAAACCGACCCGAATCATGTTCTGTGAGGTCTCGGCAACCCCCGGTAGCCGAGACTCCGGAGAAAATCTGACTCTGGGAGGCGCTATACACTTTCTCCACAGCGCCGTTAAGTAACGGCGCTGTGGTTTAAGTACCCTTAACTACCGCCGTTAAAAGGCGTATCAGCGGTCGTTAAGGGGTTAAAAACACAATTTATATGAAACAAACCATGACCTAAAAATATAACACACAAAGTACTTTGTGGAATTAAGAAAAATGCTACAAACTATGCTGGGCCATATTTAATTTCCGCTGTGGAACAGGACAGGAAATATGTGAAAAAAATCCATGAAGTGTGAACATAGTCTTAGGCTACACCACTGTTCTACTGTTAAGTATCTGAATTTGTTCCCAGTGAATCCATCATCAGCAGGTCTGTGCGGAAAACAGCTGAGCAGCAGTAGCAAATATAGAACTGGAAGAATGTGTGACATAAGCAAACACTTAAGACTATTTTACATGGTATAAGCCAGGAAAAACTAAAAATACAGCCTGCAACAATCTGCATCTTACTGGTCACAAACAATATCTTTAAGAGCTCAGCCTTAAAGGAGACCTACTGGCAACCCCTTGTAAAAGGAGGACTTATCACAAGGTCCAAAGTGTCCAGTTTCTGCTCTTAAAGAGAACCTATACATATACTCATTATGTAAACTAAGGGATAAGTGACCTGTCAGAAGCCACATGAATACCTAAGCAGAGCACCACATGAATATCCCCCCACAGGCCCTCCCCAGAGCACGAGCATATCATTAACTGAAAATAAAGGTTAAACAACAACCACAAGACAGATTTCACAACCCAAGGTATCATTTTAATCAGTATAATGGCGCTGACCTGACAGTGTCTGTAGGTTACTGTGCACAATCCTGCTGACAGGTTCCCTTCAACCCCTTTCCGACATTGGGCGTAATAGTACGACCATGTCGGAATCCCTCCCTTTGATGTGGGCTCCAGCGCAGAGCTCGCATCTTTTCCAGAACATGACAGCAGTTTTGAACAGCTGACATGTGCCTCTAACAGCCGCGGAAGGAATCGCGATCCACCTGCGGCTGTTAACCTGTTAGCAAAATGTAACGGCGACCACTCTCTGCTCATTCTTCTCGACCTTTCTGCAGCTTTCGACACTGTTGACCACCGTCTCCTTCTGTCTAGGCTCCAGTCACTAGGTATTAAGGACAATGTTCTTTCCTGGTTCTCTACCTATCTTTCTGACTGCTCCTTCAGTGTTTCGTTCTCTGGCTCCACGTCATCTCCTCTTCCTCTCGCTGTCGGTGTACCCCAGGGCTCAGTCTTTGGCCCCCTTCTCTCTCTACACGGTCCCAATTGGACAGACCATCAGCAAATTTGGCTTTCAGTACCATCTTTATGCTGATGACACACAACTATACACGTCATCCCCCGACCTTACCCCCGCTGTACTACAGAACACCACCGACTGTCTGTCCGCAGTCTCCAACATCATGTCCGCTCTCTATCTGAAACTTAACCTCTCCAAAACTGAACTCCTTCTGCTCCCGCTGTCTACTAACCTCCCTAAATTTGACATTTCCCTCTCCGTGGGCGGCACCATAATAACACCCCGGCAGCAGGCTCGCTGTCTGGGTGTTATGTTTGACACCAATCTCTCCTTCACCTCCCATATACAAATCTATTGCCCGCTCTTGCCGCCTACACCTAAAGAACATCTCTAGAATCCGCCCTTTTCTCACCATGGAAACAACAAAAACCCTCACTGTAGCATTGATCCACTCCCGCCTGGACCACTGCAACGCTCTATTACTTGGCCTCCCCATTACTCGACTATCCCCTCTCCAATCCATACTTAATGCAGCAGCCAGGGTCATCCATCTGGCTAATCGGTACTCGGACGCATCCGCTCTTCGCCAGTCCTTACACTGGCTGCCCATTCATTATAGGATCCAATTCAAAGTACTTGTTCTCACCCACAAAGCTCTCCACAGTGCAGCACCCCCCTACATCTCCTCCCTCATTTCTATCTATCGGCCTAACCGACTGCTGCGCTCTGTAAACGAATTTCGACTAACCTCTGCACTAATCCGTACCTCCCACTCCCAACTCCAAGACTTCTCCCGCGCTGCGCCAATCCTCTGGAATGCTCTACCCCAAGAAATTAGGACTATCCACAATTTGCATGGTTTCAGGCGCTCCCTCAAAACACATTTGTTCAGAGCGGCCTATCACATTCACTAATCAAAGTCATTCTATGTGTAAAGGGTATGCCACACTGAACAATATCGCTAACGGGATCGCTAAAAAACGTCACTATTTAGCGATCCCGTTAGCGATGTTGTTCAGTGCGGCATCTGCCAGCGACGAGCTTCCTGCTGTGATCTCGCTCGTCGCTGGAATCGTTCCGGACCCTATTTTCTCGTCGGCGCTCCCGCTGGGTAAGTATATATCGCTAGTGTGGCACCTTTTCTTAGCGATTTAGCGGTACTTTTGTACCGCTAAAGTCGTTAAGAAGATCGCTAACGGCGATAGCGTCGTTAACTATATCGCTAAATGTGGCCGCACTTAGCGATATAGAAACAATCCCGCTAGCGATCGCATTACTATGCGTCGTTATCGTGATCGCTAGCGGGATTGTTTAGTGTGGCAGTACCTTAAGTGTGTGCGTGTGTAGCCCATTCACTGTCTCCTTCCATTCCTCACTCCCTCAAGATGGCTGGACCATCATTGTAAATGCACCATTGTATATACACACCTGTACTTTGTATCTCCCCCACCTCATTGTAGATTGTAAGCTCTCACGAGCAGGGGCGGCTTATTTTGCTTTAATTATTGTATTGTTAACGTTGTTACTTATGACTTGTGTTTTGAAACTGTTAAACTGTAAAGCGCTGCGGAATATGTTGGCGCTATATAAAGATTATTATTATTATTAAATGCTGCTGTCAATCTGATAGCAGCATTTAACTTGCGCTTACCAGAAGCGCGCCGGAAATCCCGCCCATCAGTGACCCCAGGTAACTGATGGATTGCCATGACAACCAGATGTCTCGAGCAGACCTCTATGGTTGTCGGCGCTCTTAGCAAGTGAGCATTTCTGCTACAAACAGGAGATCTGATCATCGCTTGTGTATGAAAGAGGCAATCAGACAACTGCAGCTTCTAATCTCCCATGGAGACTAATAAAGCATGCAAAGAGTAAAAAAAAAAAAAAAAAAATGTTTAACAATTTTAAAAATATAAAAAAGTTCAAATCACCCCCCTTTTGCCCCATTCAAAATAAAAAAAAACTGTGAAATTACACTTTTTTTTTGCAATTTCACCACACTTAGAATTTTCTTTCCCCATTTTCCAGTCACGATATGTTAAAACCAACGGTGTCATTCAAAAGTACAACTTGTCCCGCAAAAAAACAGCCCTCACATGGCCATTTTGACAGAAAAATAAAAAAGTTATGGCTCTGGGAAGAAGGGGAGCAAAAAAATGGAAACGTAAAAAAGAAAAATACCTCTAGTCATGAGGGTTTAAGCACGTTGCGTATTTTTTTTCCCCTGGAGTAGTTCAGCAAACAAATTAGAGGTGGTCTCTGAAATGCTATAATACGTAATCATTGAATTTATGAAATTGGAACTGCATTACCGCTGTACAGAACACAAATTGGACAACTCATGTGAGCCCAACAGTCAGACAGGAAAAAGCCTCTCTTCTCCTCCCCAAACTAAATATGGGCATGCGGGTCTTTGAAATGAAAAATAATCAAGCCCAGAGCAAGTAACGACTAATCTGCATATTAACCAAAACGTTAATATGGGTTTTGATGGCTTTACATTTCAAAAACCTGCATGCCATACATGCTGGTTGGATATTATATTTCAGGAGGGACGACCCCCTTTAAAACAATTATAATTCACCTCGTCATGTGGAACAAAGCCCCCAATTTCTCACCTTTATTCAATCTCGGCAATTGTATTGGCTGCCCCAAATCAACAAGTGTCCTTTTTGGTTCTTTTGCCTCACCGTCTCTGATTTTTCTTTTCTTTTCCCCTTTAGTCAGGTTACTAGTGTCAAACATATGGTTGACAAAGTGTGCTTTGTCTTTTTGGGAAAACAGCTTTGGTAGTTCATATGTAATAAAGTCACTGACAACAGAACCGAGGTGGTCTTGAATATTAGCGGGATACACAAAGTCTTTAAAGTAGGGCATGTTCTGAAAGTCTGACACCTCTTTCTGCAGTCGTATGTGTGTGCTGTATAAGGCAATGAGACGTTTTAATAGTCCTCTGTACAGAACCCTAAACGAAAAAAAAAGAAACGTATTACTGAATGATGTCTACATAAGAGAAAGTGCAATCAGTTTGTGAGTGATGAAAAAACTGGTATTAGACCTGGATGGAGTCATGCCTTCCATGGAGCCCATCAGCAGACTAGCCGTGCCACGGACATAGACACCTTCTGTCCCGCTGACGAACTTCTGAGGCTTGTGTATGGGGACTCATTCTGATAACACGCATTACATACAGTGACATTACATTAACTTCCACACAGATGAGCCATCTGCTTTATTCATTACACAATATTAGGAACATTTTATTTCTAATTGTGGCACTCATTTCCATACATTTTGAAACAAATCCACAAATCCATCTGATATTATGTCGGACAAGCTTTCTGCCTTCTGGAAGCAACATAATGCTACCCGAGCGAACGGAGCATTAGCTGCAGACAAACATATAGACTGATATTATATACCAGTACACATATATATATATATAATATATATATATATATATATATATATATATATATATACATATATATATTACATATATATATATATATATATATATATATATATATATATATATAACATATATACATACATATATATATATATATATATATATATATATATATATATATATATAATATGTATAATATTTTTTTTTTTTTTACATGTGTGAATACACACACCTTTATGATTTTCTAAGAGTCTATAGATACAAGTGCATTAATAGCGGTGAAGAGCAGGTGATGTAGGACAGCGCAACAGTAAAGTGATATGAATACAGACCATAAGCGGCTCAGCAGTCCCAGTAGCACAATGTACATGACGACAAATTCTCTCAACTTCAGGTTCTGTAAACATAAGCTGTTTAAGGTAGTTAAGGAAAATCATGCGGAACATTAGTTTAAGTGCAAATGCGTGATGGCGCGGCCACAGGTCACAAGGAACTGGCAGATTTTCCACAGATTTTATAAGCCATGGGAAAATGATGTTCTTGTGCGGATGCCATCTGCAGGACTGTATGAACCCTGTTATGAGTGATATAACAGAGGGTGGGCGATTTTTAGGCACCACATTTCAGCATCTCTGCTCTGTAAACTTGAAAGGTTTTCCGATTCTTGACCAAGCTGTTCGCCATAGAAACTTCCACTTCACAACAGTGCAGCTTACATTTGACAGTTCACAAGACTGGCGTAACTTGGGCCAGTAACCTGCGCAAACTGCAGATGTGTGTGCTAGAGTTGAGCGATACTTTCCGATATCCTAAAGTATCGGAATCGTAATGGTATCGCCGATATCACTAAAATATCGGCGATACCCGATACCGGAAGTCCCATGTAAGTCTATGGGAACAAAATATCGAAATTAAAAAAAACCCATTCTTGCCTTGTTGGTTAATTGTACATGAAGGAAAACAAGAAAGAGTAATGTAGAATGTATTGGGGGAGGTTGAGGAGACATTAAAGGCATAGATGTTTGACCCAATCCAATGGAATAGCATTATTTATTTTTTTTTAGGAAATACGTTCGGATTGACGAACAAATTGACAATGTTGTTAACCTTTTTTCTATTTTGTCAAATATGTCTGTTTCACAACTTCCATGGTCTTCACCTTTTTAACTTTTCACACACTTTCTCCTTCATAATTTTCAGCAGCATCATCTTTCTCATCAAATTATTCTTCATCTTCACCTTATTAATCTTCTAAAACTTCTTGCTATTCATCTTTTTGTTAACATTACTTATATTGTTCTTATTAAACAGTTATTATTCTTCATATTCTACTTCTTCATCTTCTTCCTATTCATCCTTTTCATCATATTCTTATTTGTGACAGACATTCCTGTACTTGTAATCTGTAAAACTCTGAATTTTCATCCTTCCGTTCTTGCTGTCACGAAAGATTTTAATTACAACAGTATTTGTCCGCGTTCAGTTTAGCCTGCAGCAGCATCAGGCATTTTCCAGAGGCACCACGAGGAGGAACGGACTCACCCCCATACACTGCTTAGTCTTCTTCTGCTTAGAATTTAGAGCATATATTTTGCTCTTCATTTTGGTCTTATACTTAATGTTCTTCTGCTTTTTGATCTTCTGCTTATTGTTCTTCTGTCTCTTGTTCTGTATCTTGTAGTTTGTCTTAACCTTCTTTGTCCTGTTGGTGATGGTACAAAAGCCAATGGAAGTAACGAGGACCAGCTGACTGTGCTGGAACCCGGAGGGTCAGCAGAAGGAAAAGAGCCAATGGCACAACCGAGGACCAGCTGACGTTACTGGGACACGGTTACTAAGCAGGAGGTACCTGTGCTCCAAAGCACTACCAAGGACCAGCAGACGTTGCTGGAACTCGGATACCGACATGGAGGCACCTACGCCAAAGGCACTGCGGAGAACCAGCTGACGGTACTGGAACCCGGATGAGTAGCAGAAGGTACAAGAGCCAATGAAAGTAACGAGGACCAGCTGACTGTGCTGGAACCCGGAGGGTCAGCAGAAGGAAAAGAGCCAATGGCACAACCGAGGACCAGCTGACGTTACTGGGACACGGTTACTAAGCAGGAGGTACCTGTGCTCCAAAGCACTACCAAGGACCAGCAGACGTTGCTGGAACTCGGATACCGACATGGAGGCACCTACGCCAAAGGCACTGCGGAGAACCAGCTGACGGTACTGGAACCCGGATGAGTAGCAGAAGGTACAAGAGCCAATGAAAGTAACGAGGACCAGCTGACTGTGCTGGAACCCGGAGGGTCAGCAGAAGGAAAAGAGCCAATGGCACAACCGAGGACCAGCTGACGTTACTGGGACACGGTTACTAAGCAGGAGGTACCTGTGCTCCAAAGCACTACCAAGGACCAGCAGACGTTGCTGGAACTCGGATACCGACATGGAGGCACCTACGCCAAAGGCACTGCGGAGAACCAGCTGACGGTACTGGAACCCGGATGGGTAGCAGAAGGTACCCATGGAAATTAAAGTTGAGGCAGCAGGACTGTTTGCTGTTCACACAGCAGGGGAACAGCTGACATTACTGAACCCCAGTAACACAGGAGCAAGTGTAGACTGTGCTAACAGCACTTCCGAGAAACAACTGGCGGTGTTGTAACCCAGGGATGAGAAGAGAACAGGGTGGAGGCAGCAGGACTATTTGCCGTTCACACAGCAGGGGAACAGCTGACATTACTGAACCCCAGTAACACAGGAGCAAGTGTTAACTGTGCTAACAGCACTTCCGAGAAACAACTGGCGGTGTTGTAACCCAGGGATGAGAAGAGAACATGGTGGAGGCAGCAGGACTTTTTGCCGTTCACACAGCAGGGGAACAGCTGACATTACTGAACCCCAGTAACACAGGAGCAAGTGTAGACTGTGCTAACAGCACTTCCGAGAAACAACTGGCGGTGTTGTAACCCAGGGATGAGAAGAGAACAGGGTGGAGGCAGCAGGACTATTTGCCGTTCACACAGCAGGGGAACAGCTGACATTACTGAACCCCAGTAACACAGGAGCAAGTGTTAACTGTGCTAACAGCACTTCCGAGAAACAACTGGCGGTGTTGTAACCCAGGGATGAGACAGAACATGGTGGAGGCAGCAGGACTTTTGCCGTTCACACAGCAGGGGAACAGCTGACATTACTGAACCCCAGTAACACGGAGCAAGTGTTAACTGTGCTAACAGCACTTCCGAGAAACAACTGGCGGTGTTGTAACCCAGGGATGAGAAGAGAACAGGTGGAGGCAGCAGGACTTTTTGCCGTTCACACAGCAGGGGAACAGCTGACATTACTGAACCCCAGTAACACGGGGAGCAAGTGTTAACTGTGCTAACAGCACTTCCGAGAAACAACTGGCGGTGTTGTAACCCAGGGATGAGAAAGAAACATGGTGGAGGCAGCAGGACTTTTGCCGTTCACACAGCAGGGGAACAGCTGACATTACTGAACCCCAGTAACACAGGAGCAAGTGTTAACTGTGCTAACAGCACTTCCGAGAAACAACTGGCGGTGTTGTAACCAGGGATGAGAACAGAACATGGTGGAGGCAGCAGGACTTTTTGCCGTTCACACAGCAGGGGAACAGCTGACATTACTGAACCCCAGTAACACAGGAGCAAGTGTAGACTGTGCTAACAGCACTTCCGAGAAACAACTGGCGGTGTTGTAACCCAGGGATGAGAAGAGAACAGGGTGGAGGCAGCAGGACTATTTGCCGTTCACACAGCAGGGGAACAGCTGACATTACTGAACCCCAGTAACACAGGAGCAAGTGTTAACTGTGCTAACAGCACTTCCGAGAAACAACTGGCGGTGTTGTAACCCAGGGATGAGAAGAGAACATGGTGGAGGCAGCAGGACTTTTTGCCGTTCACACAGCAGGGGAACAGCTGACATTACTGAACCCCAGTAACACAGGAGCAAGTGTAACTGTGCTAACAGCACTTCCCGGGAGAAACAACTGGCGGTGTTGTAACCCAGGGATGAGAAGAGAACAGGGTGGAGGCAGCAGGACTATTTGCCGTTCACACAGCAGGGGAACAGCTGACATTACTGAACCCCAGTAACACAGGAGCAAGTGTTAACTGTGCTAACAGCACTTCCGAGAAACAACTGGCGGTGTTGTAACCCAGGGATGAGAACAGAACATGGTGGAGGCAGCAGGACTTTTTGCCGTTCACACAGCAGGGGAACAGCTGACATTACTGAACCCCAGTAACACGGGAGCAAGTGTAGACTGTGCTAACAGCACTTCCGAGAAACAAACTGGCGGTGTTGTAACCCAGGGATGAGAAGAGAACAGGGTGGAGGCAGCAGGACTTTTTGCCGTTCACACAGCAGGGGAACAGCTGACATTACTGAACCCCAGTAACACAGGAGCAAGTGTTAACTGTGCTAACAGCACTTCCGAGAAACAACTGGCGGTGTTGTAACCCAGGGATGAGAACAGAACATGGTGGAGGCAGCAGGACTTTTTGCCGTTCACACAGCAGGGAACAGCTGACATTACTGAACCCCAGTAACACGGGAGCAAGTGTTAACTGTGCTAACAGCACTTCCGAGAAACAACTGGCGGTGTTGTAACCCAGGGATGAGAAGAGAACAGGGTGGAGGCAGCAGGACTATTTGCCGTTCACACAGCAGGGGAACAGCTGACATTACTGAACCCCAGTAACACAGGAGCAAGTGTTAACTGTGCTAACAGCACTTCCGAGAAACAACTGGCGGTGTTGTAACCCAGGGATGAGAAGAGAACAGGGTGGAGGCAGCAGGACTATTTGCCGTTCACACAGCAGGGGAACAGCTGACATTACTGAACCCAGTAACACAGGAGCAAGTGTTAACTGTGCTAACAGCACTTCCGAGAAACAACTGGCGGTGTTGTAACCCAGGGATGAGAAGAGAACATGGTGGAGGCAGCAGGACTTTTTGCCGTTCACACAGCAGGGGAACAGCTGACATTACTGAACCCCAGTAACACAGGAGCAAGTGTTAACTGTGCTAACAGCACTTCCGAGAAACAACTGGCGGTGTTGTAACCCAGGGATGAGAAGAGAACAGGGTGGAGGCAGCAGGACTATTTGCCGTTCACACAGCAGGGGAACAGCTGACATTACTGAACCCCAGTAACACAGGAGCAAGTGTTAACTGTGCTAACAGCACTTCCGAGAAACAACTGGCGGTGTTGTAACCCAGGGATGAGAAGAGAACATGGTGGAGGCAGCAGGACTTTTTGCCGTTCACACAGCAGGGGAACAGCTGACATTACTGAACCCCAGTAACACGGGAGCAAGTGTTAACTGTGCTAACAGCACTTCCGAGAAACAACTGGCGGTGTTGTAACCCAGGGATGAGAAGAGAACAGGGTGGAGGCAGCAGGACTATTTGCCGTTCACACAGCAGGGGAACAGCTGACATTACTGAACCCCAGTAACACAGGAGCAAGTGTAGACTGTGCTAACAGCACTTCCAAGCAACAACTGGCGGTGTTGGAGCCCAGGGTCAAGGAGGGTGTAGGCATAAAATATTGAGTTATTGCCTTGTTACGTGGCCATTGCAAATGTATGTACTTCAAACAAGAATAAATGAAGTTTTACTACAACAATAAAATGATAAATTTCAATTACAAGAATAGAAAAATATTTATACTTGACAGTCCTCTGTGGTTGATAACGTTTAATGGCTAACTGAAAATATGGTAACAAATTCAAAGCTTTCGAGACTACTCAGGTGTCTTCATCAGGCTAAGAGTAAAGCCAAAAATGAAGAATCACATATTTCTACACACAACAGGACACAGGAATAGCTAAGACAAGTGAGGGAGGGACAAGTGAGGGGAGACCGGCAACAAAAAGGAGAACAAGGATGAATTATCAGCGCCACACAATCACAGATAAATTAATGAATTTAGCTGTGGCAAAAGATTTTGTATGCCCGGTCATAGCATCATGGATATGGAATTACTGGTTATTAAAATATAACTTCAAATATGAGAAACGTACAAAGGTTTCAGAATATAAGCTCATCATGACCTTTGACACTGTTAGTGATGGAATGAATAGATCACATGGATTTATGTCATTCTATATCAATTAAGGAATCTGCGTCTATGCCCTTCCAGGGTCATGAAAACCCCAAAAAATACGCCAATGAGAGGGCAATCAAACTTTCTATCCTTATCTAGGAACTGTTTGAATATTTATGTTCATCCCTGTGAGATAATGACAGTTCTGATACACGTCACTTACTTGTCTTACCTATTGCAATATTCCTGTGTCCTGTTGTGTATAGAAATATGTGATGCTTAATTTTTTTAGTTAGTCTTTCCCTGATGAAGAGACGTGAGTAGCCTTGAAAGCTTGCAATTTGTTTCCATCTTTTCAGTTATCCATAAAAAGGTATGAACCACTGCTGACTATGAAGTATAAATATTTTTCTATCTACTGGCTAACACGGTACAAAGATACACATGTTTTCTAATTTCAAGAAGGAAAAATAAAGAAAATACAAATATAAACGCATATATGCACATGCCAAAAATAAATGGAACAACACAACACCCAAAAAATTGGTAACAAAATATAGTGTTGTAAATTTAAGAATAAAAGTACATTTTTTTTTTTATGAATAATGCTTAAGGAACGCAATGTTAAACTATAACATAGTGAAGACAATGGATTTTGTAATAGTCACTCATCATCATCATCGCAAATTTTATGTGACAGTCACAGACAATTTAATTATTTAAGTTCATAAAATCGTAACTTTCTATAGCATGTATGACATGTCCAGCATGGACTCATCAATGTGATTGATGACACAATAATGTACAATAAAAAATAACCATTTAAAAAAACATTAGGCATTGTTTGTCACAATTTAAGTGTGTGCCTGCAAGTGTAGGTGAAACAAAGGCTACGGATAGCAAAGGTATATTCTATGTCTGTATCACACAGTGGACAGCCTCTGATGGGTAATGCCGATGTTATACTGTACGTCAATAAAGTCTGCGGCTGAAATCATGCATTTTTTGCTTGTAGAGTGTTGAAGAGGGTAAAAGAATGTCTGTTTGCGCAAAGCTTTATCCGTCAACACTACCTTCCTACTGTCACGCGTAGGGTAGGGTAGCGTGTGGCAATTAGCTGACTATCAAATGTGAGGTTAGGCTGCGTTATTGCGCACTAGGGACGCAAAAAAAATACAGCAGTAATAATTTAATGTGTAATACTACACCTATGACAAACCAAAAAATTACGTTCCCTCTTTAACAATGTACAAGACTAACAAGCCTAATGGTTGACGCTGACTTAATTGAGATACAGTATTACATCAACATTGTCCATGAGTAACTATGCACTGTGATACCTATATACCAGTATTAATTTATATCTCTT
Source organism: Oophaga sylvatica (assembly GCA_033576555.1). NCBI lineage: Eukaryota > Metazoa > Chordata > Amphibia > Anura > Dendrobatidae > Oophaga > Oophaga sylvatica. The sequence goes on from JARQOD010000002.1 coordinate 213,007,683, forward strand.
GTGGTTGTTTCAACAGCACTTGCAGGTATAAGTACCTATTGTCAGTATGCATGATGCACTTTCTAGATGTAATAATTTATTATTGGACATTATTACCATGTTTACATGCTGGCCATTTCATATATGGTGTTTGAAGTTACAGTTGGCATCAGTATGTGTATTTTATAATGTCTGTCATAAATAAAACTCGTGATGATGATGATGAGGATGTAATGATTCGTACATCCATTGAGTGCATTATCTTACAGGTACAGATAAAGTTCCTTTAAAAGCATTAATTCATAAGTCTGAAATGTACTTTTATGCATTAATTTAAAAATGTGAAGAGTAGACTATGTTTTATTTTTTGTTACCATTTCTAATAGACATGTGCAGATATGCGCTGTGATGACAAATTATTATTTGTCCATATTTTTCTTAAAAATTTATCATTCTAGGCCTGCAAAACTTCACAATTTCATGTTTTCAGCATAACAAGCAGGGTGACGGCTCTTCCCTATTTGGAGCATGTTGGTCATGTGTTTTTCTGTCCATGTGTCGGGAACAGGACACTTCTTGCCGTTGACACAGCAGGGGAACAGCTGGCGTTACTGAACCCCACTAACAGTAGAGCTTGTGTTTTGTTCTGTGGACACGACACTTCTGAGCAGCAACTGGCAGTGTTGGAGCCCAGGGAGTAGAGTTCAGGTGGTAGAAAGATGAACATAACAGGAGACATGGATAACGTTGCGAACCAGTTATTTAATCTGAAAACGGACAGACAAATTCTGGCGAGATCCATGCCTTGTTCATTTTCAGAAAAGTAAGCCGGTCTACATTATCGGAGGATAGTCGCATGCGACGGTCTGTTAGTACACCACCTGCAGCACTAAAGACGCGCTCCGATAATACACTGGCAGCAGGGCAAGCCAGCACCTCCAATGCATACTGGCTAAGCTCTGGCCATGTATCCAGCTTAGAGACCCAAAACTTGAATGGGGAAGAGCCATCTGGGAGTACACTGAGAGGCAAAGCCAAGTAGTCTGTCACCATCTGACGGATACGTTGCCTCCCGCTGACTGGAGCCCTCTCGGATGGTGTAGACATTTGTGGCGCTGCCACAAAACTTTGCCACATTTTGAACATACTGGTCTTTCCCTGTGCAGAGGCACTGCGTGTGCTCCCTCTTGTTGCAGAGCTCTCTACACTGCCTCGACGCACAGAGCTGCTTTGTAAAGCAGTAGCAGCAGCAGTGCTCTCGGCAGTAAGGTAGAACATTAGGGATTGCACCAGTGTGTCTTGGTACTCCCGCATTTTACGCTCCCGGTTCAACGGTGTGATGAGGCTTTTGACGTTGTCCCGGTAGCGAGGGTCTAGGAGGGTGTACACCCAATAATCAGACGTCGTGAGAATGTGGGCGATGCGGCGGTCGTTTCTTAGGCACTGCAGCATGAAATCAACCATGTGCTGCAGACTCCCAACTGGCAAAGAAACGCTGTCCTCTGCAAGAGGCGTTATCTCTGCCTGCTCTGCATCACCCCACCCTCGCTCTACATACTGACTAGAGCGTTGTGTACCTCCCTCTGGAGCGATGTCTTCCTCCTCCATTGACTCCTCCTCCTCATCCTCCTCACAAAGTGAGCCCTGCCCAGCCCTTTGTGAGGAACCACGTTGCGCTGACTTTCCAGAAGGTGATGGAATTTGTGACTCCTCATCCTCCACCTCTTCCAAAACCTCATCCCTTATTGCTTGCAGTGTTTTTTGAAGCAGGCAGATAAGGGGGACAGTCAGGCTGACTAGTGCATCATCTGCACTCGCCATCCGCGTTGACTCATCAAACGCACGCAAAACGTGGCACATGTCCTTCATAGTGGCCCACTCATTAATGGTGAAGTGTGGACGGCGCAAATTGCGTGTTGATTGCGCCTGATGCAGCTGATACTCCATAACTGCTGGCTGCTGCTCACACAACCGCTCCAACATATGTAACGTTGAATTCCACCTGGTGGATACGTCACATATGATGCGATGTTCAGGAAGGCGCAATCTGCGTTGCAGAGCTGCAATACGCGATCTGGCCATGCTGGAACGTCGCAAGTGAGCGCACTCTAGGCGGACCTTGTGCAGCAGTGCATCAAGATCCGGATAGTCCCTCAAAAAACTCTGCACGACCAAGTTGAGCACATGTGCCAGACATGGTATGTGAGTGAGGTTGCCAAGGCCCAGAGCTGCCACCAGATTTCGGCCATTGTCACACACTACCAAACCTGGCTGGAGATTCGCTGGCAAAAACCACACGTCGCTCTCCTGCTTGATGGCATTCCAGACCTCCTGCGCTGTGTGGCTTCGATTCCCCATGGGAATTAATTTCAGAACGGCCTGTTGCCGTTTGGCCACGGCTGTGCTCATATCGGTCGCATCAGGTAAGCGTCCACGGGTCCATGTGGAGGTAGACCGTGACGGCTCCTGCAGCGATGATTCTGAGGAACTGGAGTAGGAGGAGGAGTCAATGTGGACAGACTTGATTCCGGCAATCCTTGGAGTTGGCAGAACACGTACAGCGCCACTCGCAAGATCTGTACCCGGCTCCACAACATTCACCCAATGGGCAGTGAGTGAAAGGTATCGTCCCTGGCCATGGGTACTGGTCCACGCATCGGTGGTCAGGTGGACCTTGCTACTGACGGCGTTTAGTAGCGCATGTTTAATTTTTGCCTCAACATGCTTTTGCAGACCAGGGACGGCTTGCCTGCTGAAATAAAATCGGCTGGGCACATTGTATTGTGGGACTGCCAATGCCATTAATTCACGGAAACTGTCAGTCTCCACCAGCCTGAATGACAGCATTTCAAGGGACAGGAGTTTTGCAATGACAGCATTCAGAGCCTGTGCTCGTGGATGGTTTGCCGAGTATGGCCGTCTTTTATCCCATGCCTGTGCTACCGATGGCTGTTTTGTGGCCTGGGTGTGTGAGGATGACAGGGAACTTGCACCTGTGGGTGGAATAACACTGTGTCTCTGGACAACAGTGACAGAGGTTCTTCCATGGCGATCCTTTGAGGAAGCCTTACCAGCTGTGTGTGAACTGGAGGAAGAGGCTCCAACAGGAGCTGAAGATGTAGGTGCTGCTGTAGGTTGGCCTACATCTCCAGTGTGTCTTTGTAACTCAACAAAGTGCTTTGACCGCACATGTTTCCACATATTTGTTGTATTAAGGTTACTGACACTTTTACCTCTTTTAATTTTTTGATTACACAGCTTGCATTTGACATAGCAAATATCATCTGCAACTGTATCAAAAAAGGACCACGCAGAGCAAGTCCTGGGAGCGCCCGGTTTGGCTGTTGTAAGAGAACTGCTCCGAACGGGTGCCAAACTGGAGGCTACAGGCAAGCGAGTCTGCAGCCTACCTCTCCCTACTGTTTGGACCGTTGGTGCAATCTCTTCCTCAGAGCTGCTCCCACCACCTTCCTGTTCCTCACGCCATGTTGGGTCTTGGACCTCATCATCTCCACCACTACCCTCTTCCAACACCTGCTGTTGTTGGGTGGTCTGGCCAGCACCATGCTCAACAGAAACTGGCAACTGAGTCTCATCATCATCAGATGCGTTCTGCGGTGTGCTGACCATCGGCACTGGCTCACCCGCCTCTTCAGATTCAGAGAGACACAGCTGTTGCGCATCACTGCATACTGCCTCTTCTTCACATTCCAGAATGCTGCTTGGCTGGGCCCCTGTTTCCAAGCCAACAGATTCTGAGAACAGAAGCAGAGACTCAGCTGGCTCCTGTACAGAGCTCTCTGACTGCCTGGGCAATTTGGCAGGCGGTGAAGAGACTGATGGTTGTTCAACAGTGCTGTGGTCCTGAGAGGAGGTGGAAGGTATTGAAGTCGATGCATTGGCTGCCATCCAACCAACAACGGCTTCAATTTGTTCTTCACGCAGCAGGGGGGTACGCTGAGCTCCTACAAAAGTGCGCATAAAGGAACGCTCACGGGGAAAACTGGTGGATGCTGTGTCACTGGGTGCGGCAGCAGCCACAGAATCCCCACGTCCTCTCCCTGCTGCAAATCCACGGCCTCGACCACGACCACGTGCCTTACTCACTGACTTCTTCATCTTGGTAGATTGATAAAGAAAGTCAGAAAAGTTAAGGCCTAAGTGTGGTTATTCTCTCAGACTACAGTGAACCCTGCAGACAACTGTTCAGTATCTGTGAAAGGCCCCTTTGTGTAGTTCTATAGTGTTTGCAACCAATGTATTGTATACGGATGGAAGCGCGTCACACTAATAGATTAGATTTTTTTCCACTAAAATGGAGAGCTAGGAAATGAAGGATGCATGTGAGCCACAGACACAACGGCATGTGTTAGACAGGGGTATCGCACTCACAATGGCATAAGTGACACGACATCAGCACTGGAAACTCGTGGCATGTGTGTATGGATGGAGCGCGTCAACAGAATCCACTGGAGCGCTTAATGTGAGGTGAGCAGTGCACTCACGACTACACGGAGTTGAAGAAAATAGCAAATTCATCAAAACTCACAGACTACAGTGAACACTGAAACAAACTATTCACTATCTGTGAAAAGCTCCTTTGTGTAGTTCTATAGTGTTTGCAACCAATGTATTGTATACGGATGGAAGCGCGTCACACTAATAGATTAGTTTTTTTCCACTAAAATGGAGCAGCACCAATTAGAGAAAAATGTGAAGGATGAGGCAGTGACACACGCTCAGCAGACTACAACCGGCAGTGGTTGAAGTACAAACTGGAGCGTAATCTGCACTCACAAAATGAAAAGCTCACAGACTACAGTGAACACTGAAACACAACTATTCACTATCTGTGAAAAGCTCCTTTGTGTAGTTCTATAGTGTTTGCAACCAATGTATTGTATACGGATGGAAGCGCGTCACACTAATAGATTAGTTTTTTTTCCACTAAAATGGAGCAGCACCAATTAGAGAAAAATGTGAAGGATGAGGCAGTGACACACGCTCAGCAGACTACAACCGGCAGTGGTTGAAGTACAAACTGGAGCGTAATCTGCACTCACAAAATGAAAAGCTCACAGACTACAGTGAACACTGAAACACAACTATTCACTATCTGTGAAAAGCTCCTTTGTGTAGTTCTATAGTGTTTGCAACCAATGTATTGTATACGGATGGAAGCGCGTCACACTAATAGATTAGTTTTTTTTCCACTAAAATGGAGCAGCACCAATTAGAGAAAAATGTGAAGGATGAGGCAGTGACACACGCTCAGCAGACTACAACCGGCAGTGGTTGAAGTACAAACTGGAGCGTAATCTGCACTCACAAAATGAAAAGCTCACAGACTACAGTGAACACTGAAACACAACTATTCACTATCTGTGAAAAGCTCCTTTGTGTAGTTCTATAGTGTTTGCAACCAATGTATTGTATACGGATGGAAGCGCGTCACACTAATAGATTAGTTTTTTTTCCACTAAAATGGAGCAGCACCAATTAGAGAAAAATGTGAAGGATGAGGCAGTGACACACGCTCAGCAGACTACAACCGGCAGTGGTTGAAGTACAAACTGGAGCGTAATCTGCACTCACAAAATGAAAAGCTCACAGACTACAGTGAACACTGAAACACAACTATTCACTATCTGTGAAAAGCTCCTTTGTGTAGTTCTATAGTGTTTGCAACCAATGTATTGTATACGGATGGAAGCGCGTCACACTAATAGATTAGTTTTTTTTCCACTAAAATGGAGCAGCACCAATTAGAGAAAAATGTGAAGGATGAGGCAGTGACACACGCTCAGCAGACTACAACCGGCAGTGGTTGAGTACAAATGGAGCGTAATCTGCACTCACAAATGAAAGCTCACAGACTACAGTGAACACTGAAACACAACTATTCACTATCTGTGAAAAGTCCTTTGTGTAGTTCTATAGTGTTGCAACCAATGTATTGTATACGGATGGAAGCGCGTCACACTAATAGATTAGTTTTTTTTCACTAAAATGGAGCAGCACCAATTAGAGAAAAATGTGAAGGATGAGGCAGTGACACACGCTCAGCAGACTACAACCGGCAGTGGTTGAAGTACAAACTGGAGCGTAATCTGCACTCACAAAATGAAAAGCTCACAGACTACAGTGAACACTGAAACACAACTATTCACTATCTGTGAAAAGCTCCTTTGTGTAGTTCTATAGTGTTTGCAACCAATGTATTGTATACGGATGGAAGCGCGTCACACTAATAGATTAGTTTTTTTTCCACTAAAATGGAGCAGCACCAATTAGAGAAAAATGTGAAGGATGAGGCAGTGACACACGCTCAGCAGACTACAACCGGCAGTGGTTGAAGTAACAAACTGGAGCGTAATCTGCACTCACAAAATGAAAAGCTCACAGACTACAGTGAACACTGAAACACAACTATTCACTATCTGTGAAAAGCTCCTTTGTGTAGTTCTATAGTGTTTGCAACCAATGTATTGTATACGGATGGAAGCGCGTCACACTAATAGATTAGATTTTTTTCCACTAAAATGGAGCAGCACCAATTAGAGAAAAATGTGAAGGATGAGGCAGTGACACACGCTCAGCAGACTACAACCGGCAGTGGTTGAAGAACTAACTGGAGCGTGATCTGCACTCAAAAAAGTAAAAAACACAGACTGAAGTGAACACTGAAACACAACTGTCCACAATCTGTGAAAAGCTCCTTTCTGTACTTCTATAGTGTTTGCAACCAATGTATTGTATACGGATGGAAGCACGTCACACTAATAGATTTGATTTTTTTTCTAATATAATGGAGCTGCACCAATTCCACTAAATAAAAAAAAAAAAAAGTGACACGTGCAGATGCCTACAAACAGCGGTGGATGCAGAGCAAACTGCAGCGTCACCTGCACTGTCACACACACACCTTGCACAGAGCTGTTAAAACAACACTGGCAAAATGAAGCTTTACACAGTGGTTGGTAAACTAGCCTGCCTCAAGCACAGTAGTACACAAAATCGCAATCTCTAACTGTCCCTCAGAGTGAGCAGAGTAGCGTTCTGTCCCTTACTGAGTTCACAGCACAGTGACGCTAAAATGGCGGCGGCGCCTTTTATAGTGCATTCTGACATCATTTCAGCAGCCAATCACAGCCATGCCATTAGTTAAGATGACCGCAGCATTACAGGATGTGCCCACACTTCGTAGGATTCCTCATTGGCTGACTAAAATCACATTGCCTCTCAAAGAATTATGGGAACTTCCGATTCCGGTATACGATATGGAAAAAGTATCGGAATTAAGTATCGGAATTCCGATAACGCGAATATCGGCCGATACCCGATACTTGCGGTATCGGAATGCTCAACACTAGTGTGTGCCCATCCAGGACTTGGAGATACTTGCCATTTACCATAAATCACACCAGCTTACATCATCCTGCAATGGCTTCCCACAGAGACCGGAGATTTGTGAGGAAAGTAGCCCATGCGCACAAGCACTGCTCCCATTTGGGAGATGCATCTTAAAGCTCAAAAAAGTATGGTACTTACTGTACATATGTCTACAGGGCTAATAAGACCCACCATTTCAGAAGTGACCTCCTAGTAGAAATCAGGGGAACTGTCGTATTTTTCAGAATATAAGAAGCGCTTTTTTCCTCCCAAAATGTGGAGGAATGTGGAGGAAAATGGGGGGGGTGGGTGAGTCTTATAGTCCAGATGTATCGGCTCTGGTTGTGGTGGGGAGGTGGGGGAGAGCAGCGGGTCACAGAGGCAAGAGCCGGCGGCTCCGGCTAACTCCTGTGCCCGCTGCTAAAGAGAAATGAATATGCACTGCTTTCCAGGGCAATGAAGTCATTTCTTTCTGGCATCCTGGAATGATTGGCCCCATCAGAAAAGATTAAAAAAAAACAAAAAAAAAACAACAAACCATTACACTTACCTTCATCCGCTTCCTCGCAGTCGCAGCGTCCTGCTCCGGTTCCAGCAGCTGCTTTATGCTTGTAAGCAGTGCATGGCAGGGACGTCATGCGCTGCTTGCAAGCCGAAGGGCAGCTGCCAGAACACTCACCGGGACTGTTCATCGCAGAGAGCGGCGAGTATTCATTCCTCTTCAGTAGCGTGCAATGTCAGTCACTGGCTTCCTGCTGCTGCCGGCGGTCACGTGTGCCGATACTTAAGAGAAATTGATATTCTGAATATTCATTTCTCTTCTCTTAAATATTGGCACACGTGACCGCCAGCAGCAGCAGGAAGCCGGTGGCTGACATTGCACGCTACTTAAGAGGAATGAATACTCGCCGTTCTCTGCAATGAACAGTCCCGCTGAGTATTCCGTCAGCTGTGCTCTGCTTGTGAGCAGCGCATGATGTCCCTGCCATGGGCTGGTTACAAGCATAAAGCAGCTGCTGGAACCGGAGCAGGACGCTGAGACTGCGAAGAAGGTAAGTGTAATGTTTTTTTTTTTTTTTAAATCTTTTCTGATGGGGCCATGCATACCAGGAACGGGATGGGGCCATGCATACCAGGACTGGGATGGGGCCAATCACACCAGGACTGGGATGGAGCCATGCATACCAGGTTAAGGATGGGGACCCTACATACCAATACAGGGATGAGGGTGATCATTCGTGACAGGATAAGGATGAGGAGGACCATTTCTACCAGGATAAGGATGAGGATGAGGGGGCCATGCATACCAGGATAGGGATGAGGGGGCCATGCATACCAGGCTAGGGATGAGGGGGCCATGCATACCAGGCTAGGGATGAGGGGGCCATGCATACCAGGCTAGGGATGAGGGGGCATGCATGCATACCAGGACGGGAATGAGGGCCATGCGTATCAGGATAGGGATAAGGGGACCATATTTACCAGGACAGGTGATATTAAGAACAGAATTGACCATATTTTTTGCTTCAGTTTTTTTTTTCCTAATTTCCTCTTCTAAAACCTAGGTGCGTCTTATGGTCCGGTGTGTCTTACATAGTCCAAAAAATACGGTATGTTCTCCAGCAGAGTATAGCTTTGGAGATAGATCGAGTACCTTGCCTTTAACCCCTAAGTTCCATTGGACGGAATAGTACGTCCAATGGCAGTATCCCCTCTTTGATGAGGGCCCGCATGAAAGCCGGGACATGTCAGGTGTTTTGAACAGCTGACATGTGCCCGCAATAGGCGCGGGTGGAATCACGATCCGCCCGCGCCTATTAACTAGTTAAATGCCGCTGACACACTGACAGCTGCATTTAACACGCACTTCCGGCTGCCAGGCCAGAAATACACGCACCGCTGACCCCAGTCATGTGATCGGGGGTCAGCGATGCGTCGGCATAACAACCAGAGGTCTCCTTGAGACCTCTATGGTTGTTGATGTCGGATTGCAATGAGCGCCACCCTGTGGTCGGCGCTCACAGCAATGCAGTAATTCTACTACATACAGGCGATCGAGCTATGGCAGCTTCTAGCCACCCATGTAGGCTATTGAAGCATGACAAAAGGTAAAAAAAAAAAAAAGTTTTAAAATATAAAAAAAATATGAAAGTTTAAATCACCCCTTTCGCCCCATTCGAAAAAAAAAAAAATAAACATGCACATATTTGGCATCGCTGCGTTCAGAATCACCCCATCAATTTAAAAAAAAAAAAAAAAAAAAAAAAAAAAAGGTTTAACCTGATGGAATTTTTATTCACCACTTAGATAAAAGAGAACCTAGACATGTTTGGTGTCTATGAACTTGTAATGACCTGGAGAATCATAACGGCAGGTCAGTTTTAGCATTTAGTGAACTTAGCAAAAAAGCCAAACAAAAAACAAGCATGGGATTGTACTTTTTTTTTGTAATTTCACAGCAATTGGAATTTTTTACCCGTTTTCGAGTACACAACATGCTAAAACCAATGGTGTCATTCAAAAGTACAACTCGTCCCACAAAAAATAAGCCCTCACATGGCCATATGGACGGAAAAATAAAAGTTATGGCTCTGGGAAGAAGGGGAGCGAAAAAAGAAAACGCAAAACCGAAAAAAAATCCGGTCATTACAGGGTTAAGCAGGAATGTGTCAGTTTTTCCTCCATATTGTACTTTCACATTGGCGTTTTTTTGTATTTTACCACAGGAGTTTTAAATGTCTTTTCCCCGCACCTAATAAAATACCATCCACCGCCTTCAGCTGTTCCCGACGCCACTCCGGCCCAGTTCCAGCATCTTGTGACTGAAGTTCCTGACTGACCGGAAGTCAGAGGTAATGGTCACAAGCTCTTTCCGTAAGTCTATGAGAACCTCGCTCTGGCTCTCATTTACATTGAGAAGTGACTTTGGGTTCACCAAGCAAACAATGCATCGATCTGACTAATCACAACTAGGAGAAGATGACTGGAGTGGTGCTGAGAACAGCAGAAGACGACAGCTGGTAAGTATTTTACTACAGTCAGGGAACAGACAGTAGGGATACCACTCCGGGAGTGAAATAATATAAAAAAAAAAGTAGTGATTTAAGATAAAGCCATGAAATTACTCAACAGGAATAGGAAATAAAGTTAATGACTAAGGCCTCTTTCACACATCCGTCTTTTTGTATCAGGCATGATCAGTCCTATGCCTGAAGGGACGGATCCGGCGCCGAAACAAACTGATGCAACGGATCCGGTTTTTTTGCTGGATCCGACCTGAACTTTTGAACCCATAAAAAGAGTGTTTCTGATGCCCGGAGACACAAAAGTCTGATCCGGTTCCATTGAATTCTATTGTTTCCGGCCGCCTGATGCGCCGCTTCAGGCACATTAGGCAGCTCCGGCAAAAAAAAAAAAAACCTTACATGCTGCGTTGTGTCCGGCCACCGGAATGTACATTTCCGCCGGATCCGGACAAAAATGGATACAACGCACTGACATCAGGCGCCATCCGGCGCTAATGAAAGTCAATGCAAAAAAAAAACGCATCCGGCATTACATTTCGCCGGATGCGGTTGGACAAAAAAATGCCGGAGGGCGCCGTCAGGCGCACAACGGATGTGTGAAAGAGGCCTAAGACATCTTGCTGAATCCACTCTTGGCTTTGGTTTAAAAGAAAATCTAGATGGGTGTTTACATTCCGTTACAGCCGTATGTCATCCAATGTTACACAATGGGATGGGAAAAGGATGGTACTTTATAGGCACATTAAATCAAATGTTCTCATCACCTGATGGTGCAACATGCATTTGTTACTGCCATTCATGACCCCCTTATGCACCTTGAGGCATTCTTTTGGAATATTGGTGTTAGGTAAGAGGACCTTGACCTTTGTATACAGAAGCGTGAAGTATGAGTATCTGGTGAAAGGCAAAGCTGTAACTGCTGTAAATCATGCTGTATCCATGAAAACCTGGTGTATACATGTATATGATATACACACACTTTTTCCAGCATAGTGATTTTCATCCAGGTTTACTAACTTTTGTCATTTTTATAAACTTTATGTGTGCAGCCATCTTTTATAGAGCTGTGAACAGCCAGACAATGGGCACAGGGAAGAAAAGGACAGGTTGCAACTATTTTTTCCCTTAAAGCTTGTTCACATTTAATGCACTTACAGCAGATTTTACAGTATCAGTGTGGTGGCTGACATGAATAGAAGAATGGCGGATGAATTATGAAACCTTAGCCACATGCTGCAGAAAAAAAAACACATTGTTGATTACCCAACAGTGGACTCCTAGAGGGGAACATGTATACCAATAGGGGCTTCTGACATTATCTTTTCACAGGGATTCTATGGAAGCCATGAAGTGATCAGAGAATTACTGCAGCTCAAGTTTCTCTAACAAGGGGAAGCAATCTGTGAAGGTCACAGACTGTCCATTTAATGGATGTGCCAATCCACTTACACTAGGACATCAAATCAAAAGTAAAATGTGCATCATCACACACGTATCATAATGCTCTACCATTAGCTTTTAGTAATGGAGTAAAGGATACTGAAATGCCTTGCAGCAGCAATCCATGAGGCGAACTAATAAGGTGCAAGAACCCAGAATTTTCATAGACACCAGCTCCAAAATCGGCTGACTTGGGACAGTGCAGAACTGTGCATTTTCAAGGTCCGTTTCCCTAAATAAATTAAATTTGAGTTAGATATCGCATTGAACTGTCCTTACCAATCAGACAGAATGCTACCATAAAATTAATATAACATCTCATAGCAAAAACCAAAGCTCCCATACAAGCTGATAAAATCGATACCCACTGTACAGGCTGATGATATGGACACCAGGATATAATTTTGCTTTATGAGCATATTAGCGATGTAAAAACAGCTTCCACTTTATTTTTTAATAACTTTCAAACAGTTTTCCAAATAGTTTCAACTAGTTTTCCAAATGTCCCATAGATATTAGGTAGGTTCAATGATTAGGATCTGGCTTCATGATCACTGCATTCAGTGCCCCACAGTTTAGGCCTGATGCATACATCAGTGTTTTACAGTCTCAGTATTCACCTCAATGCATGGACTGTTCTCTTGTCTCCTGACCCAAACTCGAAAACCTCATAGGACTCTGCCTAAGTGTGCATATCAGAGACCTGTCAGTCACTGGGGAGAATTTGCAGGGGATCCACCTGTCTAAGTCTGCAGCGTTTCAGTGTCAAGCATACCTAGCCAGTGTCTGATACATGAAGCCATGGATTGGTCAACACATATCAGATGTCAGGTTCTCTTTAAGTCACTGTGACTTAAGCCCGGGTCTCACATAGCGATACATCAGCGATCCCGACAACGATCAGGATCGCTGGTGTGTCGCTACATGATCAGCACAGCGACACTGCGGGTAACGTCGCTTAGTTACCCGCAGTGTACCTTGGATACCAGCGCCCTGATGCAGGGAGCTGGTAACCAAGGTACAGGTCGGGTTTCCAGGTGCTGCGCGGTGCCTGGAAACCCGCTGTGTACCTTGGCTACCAGCTCCCAGCATCAGGGCACTGGTATCCAAGGTACACATCGGGTTTCCAGGCACAGCCCCGCACCTGGAAACCCGCTGTGTACCTTGGTTACCAGCGGATCGCTGGTCTCCCGCCTGTCACACGCAGCGATGCGTGCTGGCCAGCAGGAGACCAGCGATAAAAAAAAAATGTTCAGGACATTCAGCGACGATCAGCGATACCCAGCAGGGGGGCTGATAGTCGCTGAATGTCACACACAGCGATATCGCAGGGGAGATCGCTGTTGCGTCACAAAACTAGTGACTCCGCAGTGAGATCGCTGTGTGAGACGGGGGCTTTATTCTACTGCTAATGTTTGTCCACGTAAATTGAAGTTAATAGCGACAATATAGATCACACGTCATTTTCAGATGCTGTGTGAGCTGCACTACGCCCCCACTTTATTTATGGGCATCCAGATGCCTAGAGGTAAAACGCTATCAGCATTAACAGAGCAATCAAAAAGATAATAAATAAAGCAAATTTCTTGGAACCAAAAGTTCTCAGCAGCTAGCCAGCTTTAACCAAGATAGAAACTCATAAAAGGCTCATAAAACATTTTTTGTGCCAAAACAGATTCATGCTATAAACTTGGCGTAATAACATACCTTGGGAACAAATCTATCATCTCTTTTAAGGAACCTTCCAAGCCCATTGACTTTATCCGTTTTGTACATTGTTGCACCTGAAGGAGGAATGTAAAAAAGGTTAGGATTTGTTTTTCATAATGCAATGAATTCAGTGGAAATATGCAGAAGGGTTTTTTTTTTAGCATTTTAAGGAATTATGAGTATACTCGGTTGTTATTCGAGTATCTTGGGCGTGCTCAGATAATATGTTCGATTCTCTGCGGCTGTTAGACAGCTGTAACACATGCGGGACTGCCTAATAACCATGCAATCCCCGCATGTATTGCAGCTAACAGCCGCAAAACCTGCAGCCACAGGAACTCAAACATATTACCCGAACACGCCCAAGATACTCAGATAACACTAGTTATATCCATAGCTCATTCTAAATTCTCCGGTTCTGTGTTAGTTACACGTCTCACACTGGCAAGTCCCCCTTTTTAGTTAAAATATTCTCTGGAGGAAAATTCTCATGCAGATCAGTGTCCAGCCCAATAGCCTGAACAGCTCATTTACATATAAGAAAAACGGGGATTTCTCTGGAATAAAACATCAGATTGCAGATATCAAGGAGTCACTATATTCAGCTTCCTATCACCCACATACCCATACAGACTGTTTTCTTGGGCTGATCCTACCAAAAGATTCTTTAACCCCTTCACCCCCAAGGATGGTTTGCACGTTAATGACCGGGCAAATTTTTACAATTCTGACCACTGTCTCTTTATGAGGTTATAACTCTGTAAAGCTTCAATAGATCTTTGCGATTCGGAGATTGTTTTCTCGTGACATATTGTACTTCACGTTAGTGGTAAAATTTCTTCGATATAACTTGCGTTTATTTTTTAAAAAAATGCAAATATGGCAAAAGTTTTGAAAATTTTGCAATTTTTGAATTGTTATTCCCTTAAAACAGAGAAATATGTCACACAAAATAGTTAAGAAATAACATTTCCCACATGTCTACTTTACATCAGCACAATTTTGGAACCAAAATTTTTTTTGGTAGGAAATTATAAGGGTTAAAAGTTGACCAGTGATTTCTCATTTTTACAACAAATTGTAGAAAACCATTTTTTTAGGGACCACCTCACATTTGAAGTCACTTTGAGGGGTCTATATGGAAGAAAATACCCAAAAGTGACACCATTCTAAAAACTGCACCCCTCAAGGTACTCAAAACCACATTCAAGAAGTTTATTAACCCTTCAGGTGATTCACAGGAGCTGAAGCAACAAGCAAGTAAAAAATTAATATTTAACTTTTTAGTCACAAAAATGATCTATTACAAACTTTTTTTTTTATTTTCACAACGGTAAAAGGGGAAAATGGACAGATAAAGTTGTTGTGCAATTTCTCCTGAGTACGCCAATACCCCATATGTGGGGGAAAACCACTGTTTGGGCACACGGCAGAGCTCATAAGGGAAGGAGCGCCGTTTGACTTTTTCAAACCAAAATTGGCTGGAATTGAGATTGGACGCCATGTCGCGTTTGGAGAGCCCCTGATGTGCCTAAACAGTGGAAACCCCCCACAAGTGACCTCATTTTGGAAACTAGACCCCCTAAGGAACTTATTTAGATCTGTGGTGAGCAATTTGAACCCCCAAGTGCTTCACACAAGTTTATAACGTAGAGCCGTAAAATTAAAAAATCATTTTTTCCACAAAAATGATCTTTTCACCCCAATTTTTATTTTCCGAAGGGTAACAAGACTCCAAAAGTTATTGTGCAATTTGTCCTGAGTACGCTGATACCCCATATGTGGGGGTAAACCACTGCTTGGGTGCATGGCAGAGCTTGGAAGGAAAGGAGCGCCGTTTGACTTTTTCAACGCAGAATTGGTTGGACGCCATGTCGTATTTGGAGAGCTCCTGATCTGCCTAAAAAGTGCAAACTCCCGACAAATTACAACATTTTGGAAACTAGACCCCTCAAAGAACTTATCTAGATGTGTGGTAAGAACTTTGAACCCCCAAATGCTTCACTAAAGTTTATAGCATCTGAGCATGAAAATAAAAAAAAACATTTTTTCCACAAACATGATCTTTTAGTCCCCAACTTAATATTTTCCCAAGGGTAACAGGAGAAACTGGACCCCAAAAGTTGTTGTCCAATTTGTCCTGAGTACGCTGATACCCAATATGTGGGAGAAAACTATTGTATGGGCACACGTCGGGGCTCGGAAGGGAAGTAGTGACGTTTTGGATTTCACACTTTGATGGAATGGTCTGCGGGCATCATGTCGTATTTGGAGAGCCCCTGATGTGCCTAAACAGTGGAAACCCCCCACAAGGGACCCCATTTTGGAAAATAGGCCCTACAAGGAACTTATCTAGATGTGTGGTGAGCGTTATCAAGCCCCAAGTGCTTCACAGAAGTTTATAACGTACAGCCGTAAAAAATAAAAATAAAAAATTTTCGCCCCCAATTTTTTTTATTTTCCCAAGGGTAACAGAAGAAATTGGACCCCAAGAGTTATTGTGCAATTTGTCCTGAGTACGCCGATTCCCCAAATATGGGGGTAAACTACTGTTTGGGCGCATGGCAGAGCTCAGAAGTGAACGAGCACTGTTTGACTTTTTCAAAGCAGAATTGGCTGGAATTGAGATCAAACGACATGTCACATTTGGAAAGCCCCTGATGTGCCTAAACAGCAGAAACCCCCAATTCTAACTCCAGCCCTAACCCTAGTCCCAACCCTAACCATAACCCTAACAACAAACCTAACCCTAACACACCCCTAACCCTAACTTTAGGCGCAACCCTAACCCTAATGGGAAAATGGAAATAAATACATTTTTTTAATTTTATTATTTTTCCCTAAGGGGGTGATAAAGGGGGGTTTGATTTACTATTAATAGCTGTTTTTTATGATTGGCAGCTGTCACGCTAAAAGACGCTTTTTATTGCAAAAAATTGTTTTTGCATCACTACATTTTGAGAGCTATAATTTTTGCACATTTTGGCCCACAGTCATGTGAGGTCTTATTTTTTGCGGTACGAGTTGACGGTTTTATTGGTACCATTTTTGAGCACGTGACATTTTTTGATCGCTTTTTATTTCGATTTATGGGAGGTTAGAATGAACAAAAATCAGCAATTCATGAATTTCTTTTGGGGGGGCGTTTATACCGTTCCGCATGTGGTAAAATTGATAAAGCAGTTTTATAAATGAGGTATCGCCGTAATCGTACTGACCCGAAATATCATTTTTTTAGGTTTTGGCGCTTTTATACAATAAAAACAATTTTATATAAAAAAAATTATTTTTGTATCGCTTTATTCTGCGAGCTATAATTTTTTTATTTTTTTGCTGATAATGCTGTATGGCGGCTCGTTTTTTTGCGGGACAAGATGACGTTTTCAGCGGTACCATGTTTATTTATATCTGTCTTTTTGATCGCGTGTTATTCCACCTTTTGTTTGGCGGTATGATGATAAAGCATTGATTTTTTGCGTTGCCTTTTTTTTTTTTTTTAAGAGGTTCACTAAAGGGGTTAACTAGTTGGACAGTTTTATAGGTGGGGTTGTTATGGACGCGGCGATACCAAATATGTGTCTTTTATTGGTTTGTTTTTTTTTATTTACAGGAAGAAATGAATTTATTGGGGAGTATTTTTTTTTCCTTTATTTTGAATTTTTTTTTTTTTTTTTTTACACTTGTGATTTTGATTTTTTTAACATTTTTACTTTGTCCCAGGGTGGGACATCACTGTATTTTATCAGATCGCTGGTCTCACAGTGTGCACAGCACACTGTGAGACCAGCGATCTCACAGGCAGTGCAGGATGCTTCCTCAGCGCCTGCTCTGAGCAGGCACTGAGGAAGCCGCCTCCCAGCAGGACCCGGCGGCCATCTTGGATCCGGGGTCCTGCAGAGAAGACGCCTTCAGAACAGCGCGGTCACATCGTGCTGTTCTGAGGGCCTCAGGGGAGCACGCAGGGAGCCCCCTCCCTGCGCGATGCTCCCCTGTGCCCTGGTACACCGCGATCATGTCCGATCGCGGTGTGCCAGGGGTTAATAATGTGCCGGGAACGGTCCGTGACCGCTCCTGGCACGTAGTGCCGGGTGTCAGCTGTGATAATCAGCTGACACCCGGCAGCGATCAGCTGTGCTCCCCCAGGGAGCGCAGCTGATCGCTTGGACGTACTATCCCGTCCATGGTCAGATTGTCACGGGCTTTATGGACGAGATAGTACCTCCAATGGCAGAGAGGGGTTAAAGAGGTGGTCTGAAGTCCAAAGTAATTTTCATCCTAAATCCCTATCAATTTAATGCCATAATCTAAACAATTTTTGAAGATACTGAAATTCCCTACCCTTCCCTAACCACACTAAGTGCTTTTCTATCCCCCCCCCCCCTCCGATTCTTTTTTTATAAAGTTTCATTTGAGAATCCCAGTGTATGCTGGGATACTCAAATGAAGCATCAGTGATGCTTGTTTCAGGAGCTGGGCAGGTCCCTGACCTATCATGGTGCAATGTGCATAGTAACAATGCGCTCTGTCGCCTGCTCTGATCAGCAGTAACGAGCAGGCACCACAGCACACTGTTAGTGTTTATTGTAAGCCTACCTAGTGTTCAGAAACCAATGCTGAGCCCACAAATTAGGTCATTGGTGCAGGGGTCGACAAAGTTGTTCAGAATCTAGGAGCCAGCCAAAAAATTTAGGAGCCAGAATTTTTTTTTAACAAACTTGGTTTTTAATTTAACAAAAAAACATTACAAACGTTATAAACATTTAACGTCTAAAGATATTATATTTTGATATATTAGATTTCATAGGCAGCCTTATTATAATGCACCCCCATAGGAGCTTTTTAGCCCCCATAGAGCTATTTATAATGCACCCCCCATAGGCAGCCTTATTTATAATGCACCCCCCATAGGCAGCCTTATTTAATACCCCTAGGGCTTATTTATATGCACCCCCATAGGCAGCCTTATTTATAATGCACCCCCATAGGCAGCCTATTTATGCACCCCCATAGGCAGCCTTATTTATAATGCACCCCCCATAGAGCCTATTATAGATGCACCCCATAGGCCTTATTTATAATGCACCCCCCATAGGCAGTCTTATTTATAATGCACCCCCATAGGCAGTCTTATTTATAATGCACCCCCATAGGCAGTCTTATTTATAATGCACCCCCATAGGCAGTCTTTTATATGCCCCATAGCTTTATTTATAATGCACCCCCATGGCAGTCTTATTTATAATGCACCCCCATAGGCAGTCTTATTAACACCAGCACCTTATTATATGCACCCCATGGCAGCCTTATTCATAATGCACCCCCATAGGCAGCCTTATTCATAATGCACCCCCATAGGCAGCCTTATTTATAATGCACCCCCATAGGCAGCCTTATTTATAATGCACCCCCATAGGCAGCCTTATTTATAATGCACCCCCATAGGCAGCCTTATTTATAATGCACCCCCATAGGCAGCCTTATTTATAATGCACCCCCATAGGCAGCCTTATTTATAACGCAGCCCCATAGGCAGCCTTATTTATAACGCAGCCCCATAGGCAGCCTTATTTATAACGCAGCCCCATAGGCAGCCTTATTTATAACGCAGCCCCATAGGCAGCCTTATTTATAACGCAGCCCCATAGGCAGCCTTATTTATAACGCAGCCCCATAGGCAGCCTTATTTATAACGCAGCCCCATAGGCAGCCTTATTTATAATGCACCCCATAGGCAGCCTTATTTATAATGCACCCCGTAGGCAGTCTTATTTATAATCACCCCATAGGCAGCTCTCTATTATAATGCACTCCCCCATAGGCAGCCTTATTTATAATGCACCCCCATAGGCAGCCTTATTTATAATGCACCCCCTAGGCAGCCTTATTTATAATGCACCCCCCTAGGCAGCCTTATTTATAATGCACCCCCTAGGCAGCCTTATTTATAATGCACCCCATAGGTAGCCTTATTTATAATGCAACCCCCTAGGCAGCCTTATTTATAATGCACCCATAGGTAGCCTTATTTATAATGCAACCCATAGGTAGCCTTATTTATAATGCAACCCATAGGTAGCCTTATTTATAATGCAACCCATAGGTAGCCTTATTTATAATGCACCCCATAGGCAGTCTTATATATAATGCACCCCAATAGGGAGCCTTATTTATAATGCACCCCCATAGGCAGTCTTATTTATAATGCACCCCATAGGCAGCCTTATTTATAATGTACCCCCATATGGAGCCTTATTTATAATGTACCCCCATATGGAGCCTCTGCTCTGTAATATAATGCAGCCCCCTTTCCAAAAATAATAAATCCTGTACTCACCTCTCTTGCTCCCGGCTCCTGCGCTGCTCACTGCTCTTCCTCTCAGCGTCTGACTGCCGGCGCCGGTCAGTGACGTCATCGCGCCCGCTGTCAGACGCTGAGAGGGGGATTATGGGAGAGGAGCACTCGCTCCTTCTCTCTCAATGCGGTCAGCTGTATCGGCTGGATGCCGATACAGCTGACCCTCCGATGACAGGCGGGGGGCCCACTGCTGGTGCCGGGCCCCCACCGCCTGCTCAGACCCCATAGCGGCCGGCGGCAGAGCAGGGAGAGCGATTCTCCCTGCTCTGCCACAGAATGTAACTATCAGCGCACTGTGCACGCCGATACAGTTACAGTAGCGTAGCTCCGGGTGGGCCCCCTCCGAGCGCGGGGCCCGGGGCCACCGCCCTCTACCCCCCCCGGTAGCTACGCTACTGCCCGGGCGCCAGGCATGATTTTCTAGGTGCCACTGGTGACCTGGCGCCCGGGGTTTGTCAAACCCTGCATTGGTGTCTGCATACCAGATATTCTAACAACACACTTTGTTGCTGGCTTGTTAGTGCCTATCTGAGATGGCAAGAGAGTGTGCACTGTTATTGTGCACATCACATAGGAACTAGCCCATAATCACTGATGACGCTTCGTTTCAAGGAGGGGGCAGAGGCAGTGAACGCAGCCTCTGAACACTGATGACGCTTTGTTGGAGTATCCCAGCATGCACTGGGATTCTAAAACGAAGGAGAAAAAAAACGAACATTTTACTTTTTTCACAAGAAAAATTTACTTTGGTAGCCGAGACCCGATAAATTCCGACTATAGGGGTCGCGATAATTATTTCTCAGAACCGTTAAAAAGCGGCGCTGAGGCATGTGTACCTTTAACTGCCGCCGTTAAAAGGCATATCGGCGGTTGTTAAGGGGTTAATAAAGAGGTTAATTGGAAAATTTGTTTTTATGATAACTTTGGCAGGACGATGTATACAAGTGATTTTTTTTTTCACCTGTAAAGATAGAACTCCCAAATTAAAAACATGTGGTTCTGAAATATATAAAGAAACCCCTGAATCAGCACTGATCACACACTGACACATTCCACAGATGGGGAACTTCTTTTCTGCCGAGTGCCATTTATAATAACCTCATTGGTGGAGTGTACAAAATTATCAACTTAAAATGTATCCTCCTATATTTGGTCAAACATTTCATCATCTCACCCCTAATGTGAGGCTGGAACTTCTTGGCTATGGTGCGACGATGTTAGGTGGTATTGATGATGTTGCTACTCGCAGCTGCTTTCTGCCGTTCCAAAAGAAAGGCTCGCAGCAGTAAGTTGTTCCGAACACAAGATGTATTACATTGCAGGTGTCCTTACAGTGCAAAATGCATCACTGCTTGTGTAACATTTACCGTATAGAACTCACATTGTGGGAAGTCTGCAGTGCGCACGCCACGTCCGACACACCGGGGGGCTCTGCTGTACACATCACATATGATGCACCGAGATTCTGCTGCATACATCGCATAGGCAGCAGCCGGGCAGAAAAGCAGAGTTTGTTAACTCCACTCACAAAGAACATCCTGACGCTGGCACTGGCTTACAACAGATGTATTTGAGTGTTGTCGGCTCTTCACAGAAAAATTAAAGGGCCAGTGGAACAAAAATGAGGACAAAAACCCAAGCACTGCAGCCCATCGGGAACCTGCTTGAGGGCATACCATAATGCTGCCATAGATGTTACACACCCTTTAGAATGACACGTACCTGTTTAAGGGCTAGATAAGGTTTATGACAGCTCAGCTGATGGTGATACGCATACAGTATTGTATCTAGTGTTGTCACTTCTGTATTTAGGGTCTTGCTCTTCAAAAAGGAATGAGCGGCAGAGCACTGATCAATAAGGGTCTTCATGCATTTTTCTGCAAGAAAAAAAAAAGTAACGGCTTCAGCGCAACCAAAATATAATCATTTCTAAAGCATGAATATGAAACATATCAGAAACATTGCTGCCAACAAGACAGAAGTAGGACACAAGTAAAAGGGAACGGCCCGAGTACCGCACAGAACACATTCCTGGAGAGTAGTCAGGAGACCAGAAATCCAATATAGCAAGCTCTGCTACTGAGAAGATGAAGAAACAGCCACATGTGCAGTATATGCACCACCACACTGCAGCCATACTGCTAGTGACACACCCTCATGTGCAGTATACGCACCACCACACTGCAGCCATACTGCTAGTGACACACCCTCATGTGCAGGATACACACCACCACACTGCAGCCATACTGCTAGTGACACACCCTCATGTGCAGTATACACACCACCACACTGCAGCCATACTGCTAGTGACACACCCTCATGTGCAGTATACACACCACCACACTGCAGCCATACTGCTAGTGACACACCCTCATGTGCAGTATACACACCACCACACTGCAGCCATACTGCTAGTGACACACCCTCATGTGCAGGATACACACCACCACACTGCAGCCATACTGCTAGAGACACACCCTCATGTGCAGTATACGCACCACCACACTGCAGCCATACTGCTAGTGACACACCCTCATGTGCAGTATACGCACCACCACACTGCAGCCATACTGCTAGTGACATACCCTCATGTGCAGTATGCGCACCACCACACTGCAGCCATACTGCTAGTGACACACCCTCATGTGCAGTATGCGCACCACCACACTGCAGCCATACTGCTAGTGACACACCCTCATGTGCAGTATACGCACCACCACACTGCAGCCATACTGCTAGTGACACACCCTCATGTGCAGTATACGCACCACCACACTGCAGCCATACTGCTAGTGACACACCCTCATGTGCAGTACACGCACCACCACACTGCAGCCATACTGCTAGTGACACACCCTCATGTGCAGTATACGCACCACCACACTGCAGCCATACTGCTAGTGACACACCCTCATGTGCAGTATACGCACCACCACACTGCAGCCATACTGCTAGTGACACACCCTCATGTGCAGTATACGCACCACCACACTGCAGCCATACTGCTAGTGACACACCCTCATGTGCAGTATACGACACCACCACACTGCAGCCATACTGCTAGTGACACACCCTCGTGTGCAGTATACACACCACCACACTGCAGCCATACTGCTAGTGACACACCCTCGTGTGCAGTATACACACCACCACACTGCAGCCATACTGCTAGTGACACACCCTCGTGTGCAGTATACACACCACCACACTGCAGCCATACTGCTAGTGACACACCCTCGTGTGCAGTATACGCACCACCACACTGCAGCCATACTGCTAGTGACACACCCTCATGTGCAGTATACGCACCACCACACTGCAGCCAACTGCTAGTGACACACCCTCATGTGCAGTATACGCACCACCACACTGCAGCCATACTGCTAGTGACACATCCTCATGTGCAGTATACGCACCACCACACTGCAGCCATACTGCTAGTGACACACCCTCATGTGCAGGATACGCACCACCACACTGCAGCCATACTGCTAGTGACACACCCTCATGTGCAGTATACGCACCACCACACTGCAGCCATACTGCTAGTGACACACCCTCATGTGCAGGATACACACCACCACACTGCAGCCATACTGCTAGAGACACACCCTCATGTGCAGTATACACACCACCACACTGCAGCCATACTGCTAGTGACACACCCTCATGTGCAGTATACGCACCACCACACTGCAGCCATACTGCTAGTGACACACCCTCATGTGCAGTATACGCACCACCACACTGCAGCCATACTGCTAGTGACACACCCTCATGTGCAGTATGCGCACCACCACACTGCAGCCATACTGCTAGTGACACACCCTCATGTGCAGTATACGCACCACCACACTGCAGCCATACTGCTAGTGACACACCCTCATGTGCAGTATACGCACCACCACACTGCAGCCATACTGCTAGTGACACACCCTCATGTGCAGTACACGCACCACCACACTGCAGCCATACTGCTAGTGACACACCCTCATGTGCAGTATACGCACCACCACACTGCAGCCATACTGCTAGTGACACACCCTCATGTGCAGTATACGCACCACCACACTGCAGCCATACTGCTAGTGACACACCCTCATGTGCAGTATACGCACCACCACACTGCAGCCATACTGCTAGTGACACCCTCATGTGCAGGATACGCACCACCACACTGCAGCCATACTGCTAGTGACACACCCTCATGTGCAGTATACGCACCACCACACTGCAGCCATACTGCTAGTGACACCCTCATGTGCAGGATACGCACCACCACACTGCAGCCATACTGCTAGTGACACACCCTCATGTGCAGTATACGCACCACCACACTGCAGCCATACTGCTAGTGACACACCTCATGTGCAGTATACACACCACCACACTGCAGCCATACTGCTAGTGACACACCCTCATGTGCAGTATACGCACCACCACACTGCAGCCATACTGCTAGTGACACACCCTCATGTGCAGGATACACACACCACCACACTGCAGCCATACTGCTAGAGACACACCCTCATGTGCAGTATACGCACCACCACACTGCAGCCATACTGCTAGTGACACACCCTCATGTGCAGTATACGCACCACCACACTGCAGCCATACTGCTAGTGACACACCCTCATGTGCAGTATACGCACCACCACACTGCAGCCATACTGCTAGTGACACACCCTCATGTGCAGTATACGCACCACCACACTGCAGCCATACTGCTAGTGACACACCCTCATGTGCAGTATACGCACCACCACACTGCAGCCATACTGCTAGTGACACACCCTCATGTGCAGTATGCGCACCACCACACTGCAGCCATACTGCTAGTGACACACCCTCATGTGCAGTATACGCACCACCACACTGCAGCCATACTGCTAGTGACACACCCTCATGTGCAGTATACGCACCACCACACTGCAGCCATACTGCTAGTGACACACCCTCATGTGCAGTATACGCACCACCACACTGCAGCCATACTGCTAGTGACACACCTCATGTGCAGTATACGCACCACCACACTGCAGCCATACTGCTAGTGACACACCCTCATGTGCAGTATACGCACCACCACACTGCAGCCATACTGCTAGTGACACACCCTCATGTGCAGTATACGCACCACCACCCTGCAGCCATACTGCTAGTAACACACCCTCATGTGCAGTATGCGCACCACCACACTGCAGCCATACTGCTAGTGACACACCCTCATGTGCAGTATACGCACCACCACACTGCAGCCATACTGCTAGTGACACATCCTCATGTGCAGTATACGCACCACCACACTGCAGCCATACTGCTAGTGACACACCCTCATGTGCAGTATACGCACCACCACACTGCAGCCATACTGCTAGTGACACACCCTCATGTGCAGTATACGCACCACCACCCTGCAGCCATACTGCTAGTACACACCCTCATGTGCAGTATGCGCACCACCACACTGCAGCCATACTGCTAGTGACACACCCTCATGTGCAGTATATGCACCACCAACTGCAGCCATACTGCTAGTGACACACCCTCATGTGCAGTATACGCACCACCACCTGCAGCCATACTGCTAGTACACACCCTCATGTGCAGTATGCGCACCACCACACTGCAGCCATACTGCTAGTGACACACCCTCATGTGCAGTATAGCACCACCAACTGCAGCCATACTGCTAGTGACACACCCTCATGTGCAGTATACACACCACCACACTGCAGCCATACTGCTAGTGACACACCCTCATGTGCAGTATACACACCACCACACTGCAGCCATACTGCTAGTGACACAACCTCATGTGCAGTATACGCACCACCACACTGCAGCCATACTGCTAGTGACACACCCTCATGTGCAGTATACACACCACCACACTGCAGCCATACTGCTAGTGACACACCCTCATGTGCAGTATACGCACCACCACACTGCAGCCATACTGCTAGTGACACACCCTCATGTGCAGTATACGTACCACCACACTGCAGCCATACTGCTAGTAACACACCCTCATGTGCAGTATACGTACCACCACACTGCAGCCATACTGCTAGTGACACACCCTCATGTGCAGTATACACACCACCACACTGCAGCCATACTGCTAGTAACACACCCTCATGTGCAGTATACGCACCACCACACTGCAGCCATACTGCTAGTAACACACCCTCATGTGCAGTATACGCACCACCACACTGCAGCCATACTGCTAGTGACACACCCTCATGTGCAGTATACGCACCACCACACTGCAGCCATACTGCTAGTGACACACCCTCATGTGCAGTATACGCACCACCACACTGCAGCCATACTGCTAGTGACACACCCTCATGTGCAGTATACACACCACCACACTGCAGCCATACTGCTAGTAACACACCCTCATGTGCAGTATACGCACCACCACACTGCAGCCATACTGCTAGTAACACACCCTCATGTGCAGTATACGCACCACCACACTGCAGCCATACTGCTAGTAACACACCCTCATGTGCAGTATACGCACCACCACACTGCAGCCATACTGCTAGTGACACCCAGCAAGGCAATGCGGCTTCTTCTATCATCACCTGTGTTGGCTCCGAGCGGCACAGAGAGCTGACACTGAATGGCGGGTCGGGGGATATGGAGCCGGTTCCAGGGCTCAGCAGCCATACTGCAGGACAGAAGCCTCCCAGCACTGGCTACAGCAGAAGCAGCGTGGAGCTACAAGGCTCACGCTACCCCGGAAGTGGTCTCCTCACACAGCCAGCCACTTCCGGGTCACTATTCCGTGCCTGTAATACCGGAAGTACTTTGCGTCACCGCTCGGTACCGGGAGTCAGAAAATGTCTGATGAGCGGTTTCTGACTGATTCGTTGCAGAGTATGTCGCTATATCGACAGTGAAAACCTGCTCCTCAGTGACATGGTCACTTACGGCAATGCTGCAAAAGCCGCTGGTGGGTGTGACCTCACTGCACAGTCACGTGACGGCCACACACGCTTTTCAGCAGATTGCAATGGAATTCGTGTGCGACCTCAGTGTCAAATGGGAGATGGAAAATGGTTTGTAACTTGTGGGTGACGCCGCAGTCTCCCCCGTGTGTTTGTGCATGAAGGAACAAACCAGTCATCCAGCGCAGCCATAGGTGAACATGGCGG
Source organism: Oophaga sylvatica (assembly GCA_033576555.1). Lineage (NCBI taxonomy): Eukaryota > Metazoa > Chordata > Amphibia > Anura > Dendrobatidae > Oophaga > Oophaga sylvatica. The sequence goes on from JARQOD010000002.1 coordinate 213,034,760, forward strand.
GATTACAGGGACACATTGATGGTCCAAGGCCTGCCACAGGGTCGCTCGATTTGCTTTCATGTAGGACAGTTTCTTCTTGGCTACGGCTACACGACAGCCTTGGAAGCGACCAACGTTTTCTAGGTTTGGCTGCCAGTTTGCAACACGATACAAGTGACTGGGGTACTGCAGCCGGTAAGTCGTAAGTCTGACCCCATTGGACAAGGGCAGTTCCCGCGAGTCACCATTCACTCATATTGCGTTGCGATATAGCGGCGACACCTCACACACTGGTGACATGACATGTCTCACGGCCAAGGTCATCATGGAGCATGGCGTTATTTGGCCGCAGCGATTAGCTCATCTTATGAGTGACCTTCGCGCATTTGGGCATAATTGTAGGACTTGTACGTGCGTGTGGGGGATCAGGAGCTACGCCGCCTCCACACACTGCAGATACCTATCAGCTTCCCCGTATTCCCCCAACCACCACAATGTTATTCAACCCTTCATATACTTTCATACCAGCCGCACTTGGTGGCTTCTTGCTTATATAAAAATAACATAGTTTTATAAGTTGCTCAGTGATATGCTAATTAATGGGTGACTAGTAGTGGGGGTGTTGGTTTTTCCCCCCAACTAATCGTACCATTAAACAAGTTATCACACCCCTGTGAGCCCTCGACCCATGAAGGCAGTGTTGATGCAAGGTACAGCTACCCACAAGATTTGCCAAGACCGCAATAATGGCTATCTTGGGTCCTGCGTCACTGGTGCCTCCCTGGCCATGTGGGAGGCAAGGATTTGTAAAAAAAAACAAAAACTGGCGGTGACACCGCTTTTGCAAGTCATGTCACTCACACACAGGGACTTCATAACTTGATTAGTGGGACAACTAGTCCGGAGGAAAACAGCAGACCCCATAAATAGTCACCCACTAATTAGTAGATCATTGGCAAACTGATCAAATTATTTTAGGGAAATATACAAAGCAATAAGCCACCAAAAAAGGTTTGTTTGAAACTATATTAAGAATGGAATAAAGACATGGGGGCAGTTTGTGTGACATGGGGAAGCTGACAGATTCCCTTTAAATAACTCGCATATGTTTCTAACAGCCACAAGCTGAGTTCCGGTTATGGCTGTTAATCGTTTAGATGCCGCTGTCAGCGTATCAGCTCCCAATGGTGCCTCGTGACACGATGAGCTGCTATGACAGATTGGGGACTACTAAAATGTCCCTATTGGTGACATCAGCCCTTTTCTGAAGATCAGTTATATCCTGAGTTTCAAAGGAGGCCACAATTTTCACTATATACTACTACATTGTATTTACTGCTCAGAAGCTGAGTGAATCACTGGATGCGGCCAGCTTCAGTGTCCCTGTGTGTCTCCCATACTGCAGAGGCAAGGCTACCAACATCAGTATCACAGAGCGCATGCCACTGGTCCAAACTATCGCTCTTTAGAGGCACAGGCAGTAAGCCAGGAGACAGAGGAGAGGTTTGCTTTTGAAGTACTACATGAGACAATCGCTTTTAAATTTACTTGCCTTTTTATTAATTCGGTGCATTTCTAACTGTGAACCAAAAATTCTAAATTTGCACTATTATTTATGTCATAGTATAGTGTAAATGTAACAGGTATAGGGCCTGGAGAGGCGTAACTAGGCAAACAACTGCCTTCGCTAGAGCCCATGATTGTGTGGTTACACGTGGCTCATTGGATGCCAGGTGCTACCCCATGACAGACCTCGGACATATGGCAGCTGGTCCCTTAAGGGGCAGGAAGCTGGAAGGCCGGGAATGGGTAAACTTGGTTAGTTCATGCAGATATACTGGAAGACAAGGCAGGTCCAAGTAGGTACGACTGGTATACAGACTGGCACAGTAGGTTAGGGCAGAAATGGCTGGTATACAGACTGATGACAGCTGCAGGCAGGTACTGCTGGTATACAGACTGGCACGGCAGATGCAGGCAGGTACTAATATTCAGAACAGGTAAACTGGAAGATACAACTTAAATACAGGCAGGACAGGTATACTGAAATATGAGCACTGGGGACCTGAGAACTAGCAAGAATGCAGACAACTGACTAAACACATTTCTCAGGCACCTTCTGACAGGTGGAGGTGCCTTAAATAATAAGTGTCTCCTTTAGGACATAGTAACATAATTATTAAGGTTGAAGGAAGACTTCCATCTAGTTCAACCCATATCCTAACCTGCCCTAACATGTTGATCCAGAGGAAGGCAAAAAAAAAAACCCATGTGGCAAACAGTAAGCTTCACATTGAGAAAAAAATTCCTTCCCGACTCCACATATGGCAATCAGACTAGCTCCCCAGATCAACGCAATATCTAGGAAACTAGTGAATATAACCTGTAATATTATACTTTTCAAGAAAGGCATCCAGTCCCTTCTTAAATTTTAGTAGGGAATCACTCATTACAACATTAGACGGCAGAGAGTTCCATAGTCTCACTGCTCTTACAGTAAAGAATCTGCGTCTGTGATTATGGCTAAACCTTCTTTCCTCCAGACGTAGAGGATGCCCCCTTGTCCCTGTCACAGGTCTAAGAGTAAAAAGATCATTAGAAAGGTCTTTGTACTGTCCCCTCATATTTATACATTGTAATAAGGACGGCGCGCAAAGTCTATTTAAGAGACCGGGAGCGTGCTTGCCCTAGACTCAGTGTGTGAGGATCTGCCAGGCATGAGCAAACCTTGGGAGACAGGAAGAGGAAGCGTGCGCCGAGGCTCGTGTCAGTGAGTTGGTGTCCCTGTCGCGTGAGAGATCAGGATAGGAAGTGTGCAGGGATGCCGACACTACAGTAAATTTGTGTGGCAGAAGGAGGCACAGCCCATTTAAAAATATATTTGTAAAATAGTAAAAACAATGGCAAATTATTTTGCAATTATGGTCTGCATCATAATTTTTTTGTATGAAAACTGCCATACAGCCATTTAAAATTTCCCCCTATAGCTTTACTCTCTTGGCAACATTTGAACCCATTTGTTTAGGATGATGATAATATGTGAAAGTAATATCCTCAGAAATGCCAGGACACAAAATCTCCCAGCAAAACATTGGTTAGAGCATCACACTGTCTCTTTCAGCTTCTCTACTTCTCATGGTGCATTCTGGAGTCTTCTTTTCGTCCATGTTCACTGGTTGTCCTTCCCTGGAACACTTTGAATAGATATTAACCATTACATACAGTTGGCAGATGTTATACTGAGTCCTTAGTTTTTACAAATTGACCCTTATCAAAGTCACTCACATTCTTAAAGGGATAGTCCAAAACTGAATAAAAAAATAATGTATTGCATCTGGACCAATAAAAGAAGTGACTTCGTATTTACTTTATCCTTTTCTACCCCATTTAGGAGTGATGCATTCAAGTTTCGTGACCCCTCTGCATGAAATTTCATAACTTCTGCTGATGATCCATACATACTGCTGGAATAATGCTCCAACTTCCTGTGTGCTGCATGTTCAGATTGACATGCTGTCAATCAGCTATAGACTATCCTCAGCGTTAGGATATTTCCGATGCAAATATGGTAATGTGTTGCTATGCAGCGTAAATGCGTTTTTTTTGCGCACCCTCCGACGTCTTCGCCATTCTTCGGAACCACTTTGGTCCGGCGGCACCATCTTGCAAGCGCAACTTCAGGACTGGCCGGAAGCTACGTCTTAGGCTCTCAATGCAAGTCCATGAGAGCCAGAACGAGGCTGAAACACTGGAGCAAACGCCATGAAACACTGGAGCAGCCGGCAGGTCACAAACTGCAGGAGGCGAGGCGATGGCTAAAACGGATGAAAATGCTGAAAGGTGAATTTAAAAATCAATACCCACCAATCTGAGATTCTCAGTATCTCAATGCACCCAAGTGAGATGGACAGGCTGACAGCCTCATTTCCCTTTAAATGACGCTCAGACTTTCTTACTAATTTAGGAATAAAAATTACTGCCAAGGTACCACATCTTTATGATGCAAACTTTAAGATAGCCCTACATAAAGCTGAGATGGATTTGGAGAGATGGCATAAATTACATCTTTCTTGGTTTGGAAGGGTGAATGTAATTAAAATAGATTTGTTACCTCGTCTCCTATATTACTTTCAAACAATCCCCTTATATTTACCTGCTTCCTTTTTCTCACGGCTAAAAAAAGCGATTATTCGCTTTCTCTGGTCACAAAAACGAGCACGTACGTCATATTTAGACTAAGGCTGCGTTTTTGCACCTGAAACGCAGGTTTTGTACAAAAGGGGGGTCGACAACTGGAAATATAGTCTTCTCCTGGTCCTTTAACTCCTATATACGATAATCCATCCTTTCCTGCAGGACTGAATAAAGAGGTTTACCTCCACAAAAACAGATTCATGCCCTATAGTTCATGATTATATTACCGGGACGGGGATGAGGTCTCTTCAAGACATTTTTCAGGATGAGAGACCACCTGGTTCTTTTATGAACAAATAAAAAGTTTTATCACTAAATTAGCCAAACTAATCTATACAGAACATCTCCATTTGAGACTCTTTGCTTATCAATAAATTCTATAGACCACACTATCTACCTGTTATATAATCTCTTCCAAGAGGGACAGACCCCCTTGCAAGACTTCCCAGCATTTTTTTCAAAATGGGAAATCGATCTGGGTAGATCTTTATTAGATGATGATAGAAAAAAAGATCCTCTTATGCACATTCCGGTCTTCACTTTGCTCGACGTCACAGGGGAGGAGCTACAAGATTTTGTCGAGATGGTATAGATGTCCATCAGAAATACATTCTATATATCCCAACGACCCCAGATATGTGTTGGAGATGCTTAAAAGAAAAGGGCACATTTACACATATCTGGTGGTGCTGTCCACCCATACAACAATTATGGTTAGCGTCTTTTGATCTCTACAATAGATTATAACCAAGATCGAACCCACAATGGAGGTTGCTTTACTGTCCTTCTGCAACATTTCGATTTCTGGGTTCAAGAAAGCTCTCCTTAGACATATTCTCACTGCAACAAGAAATGTGATCCCTAGATATTTGAAACAGGAAAAAGTTCCCTCGCGCTCTGAGTTGATAACGGAACTTAATGACATTTACAGAATGGAAGAACTAGTAGGACAAACAAATGGTAATATTGGAAAGGTCTATGACACTTGGGCTTCCTGGGTTATGTTTAGAGAGACACCGGAATTGGATTCTTGGTTATCGGACTGGCAGCAGCAACATGTCCACATGTCACTAAAACTCCCCTGATGAGTCTCAGGACGAAACGCGTCGGGAGATGCATGGACCTATTCAAGGCAACCCGCTGACACTCATGTCTGGGTTTACGGTATTTCACCCATAACATGTCAGCATATCTCTAGGACGTGGGTGACCTTTTTGTGTACCATTTGCTCACATTATGTGTTACATATGTCACGGTCCTATTATAGCGCTTAGTGCTTTGTCCATGTGGAATGCTCACCAGTAGGTGAGGCAGCTGGGTTTCTTATGGCTATAAGCACATAGTGTCAAAACTTGCAACTTGGGTTTTCTTTATCTGCCATATAGATGTATTCATTAACCTCTGGTTGTGCACACTTTTGACCCTTGTTCTGTTGCAGTTAGAAATTACCAATAATGGTTTTACATGAAAGTACAAGTGTCTGTTAATCACATTTCTGCCAACAATTATTGTACAAATTCCTGCTACAAAGCACTGCAGCTGACAACTGTATACAGTATTTGTTTTTCTTTACTGGTTGGATACAGATTGTATGTGCTAATTATATTTCTGTATAAATACTGCAACAAACTCCTGCTATATAGCATTGCAGCTGACAATTAAATGCAACAGGATTTGTAATTTTCTTTTTGCAGGTTGGATACAGATTGTTTGTGTTACACAACAGTGATTTCCTCCTTTTGCTATTTTTGAGAGGAATAAATACAAGAGGTTAATTATTTACCCTTTTATATTGATTTTCAATCAGTGGGTAATTTTATATTGTTTGCTAATGTCATTTTGTGTGGTTTAGGTTTCTTTCATTCACTTAGCACCTGTTTGTGTTAGTCCTTTTTAGCAACTATTAAAGGTTACGTTTTATCCACACGCTATTTTCATTTTTATATTTGGATAATTTATTGCCGCTTTATTTGGTTATCGGACTCCTAGATATTAGGAGCCATGGATCTGCCCACGGGGTGGGTTTACATCCTCTACCCCTACTCCTTCAATTCCCCTATTCTCTTCTTCCTGTCCCCCTTTCACTTTTCCTTTTCTGCTCTCCTTTTCTTCTTATACCTAGAATCTCATTCTAGGTATTGTCTTATTAAAGCCAATTCAATTAATGAATAAAGTTATGTACTGATGCTGACTGCCTTTATGAATGGGCGTTCTGAATGCCTATTCAGCATTTGCTATATATATATATATGCATGATTTTCTATAGGCCAACCAGTTATGATTGTTATACAATTTTTATTTCATGTTACTGACTGTGATATGTCTTTTTCTTTTAATAACGACATGTAACAGGTAATTACTTTAATAAACTTGATTTACACAAAAACGCTGGAAGGGGAAATTAAAAAAAATGCTGAAGTGAAAACTTCATGTATACTGTACATTTAACCCCTTAGTGACAGAGCCAATTTGCAGCCTAACGACCAAGCCAATTTTTACAATTCTGACCACTGTTACTTTATGAGGTTATAACTCTGGAACGCTTTAACGAATCCCACTGATTCTGAGATTTTTTCGTGAGGTATTGTACTTCACGTTAGTGGTAAATTTTTTCTATATGACTTGCGTTTATTTATGAAAAAAACAAATATGGCGAAAATTTTGCAATTTTCAAACTTTAAATTTGTATGCCCTTAAATCAGAGAGATATGTCACACAAATTTCTTAAATAACATTTCCCTCATGTCTACTTTACATCAGCACAATTTTGGAAACAATTTTTTTTTTTATGAAGTTATAAGGGTTAAAAGTTAACAAGCGATTTTTCATTTTTACAACACCATTTTTTTTTTAGGGACCACATCACATTTGAAGTCACTTTGAGGGGTCTATATGATAGAAAATACCCAAACGTGATACCATTCTAAAAACTGCACCCCTCAAGGTGCTCAAACCACATTCAAGAAGTTTATTAACCCTTTACGTGCTTCACAGGAACTGAATTAATATGGAAGGAAAAAATTAACATTTAACTTTTTTTGGAAAAAATTTACTTCAGAACCAATTTTTTTATTTTCACAAGTGTTATAAGAGAAAATGAACCACAAAATTTGTTGTGCAAGTTCTCCTGAATACGCCGATACCCCATTTGTGGGGGTAAACCACTTTTTGGGTGCACGGCAGAGCTCGCAAGGGAAGGAGCGCCGTTTGACTTTTTCAGTGCAGAATTGGCTGGACGCCATGTCGCGTTTGGAGAGCCCCTGATGTGCCTAAACAGTGGAAACCCCCAACAAGTGACCCCATTTTGGAAACTAGTCCCCTTAAGGAACTTCTCTTCTCTTTGAACCTCCAAGTGCTTCACAGAAGTTTATAACGTAGAGCCGTGAAAATAAAAACATTTTTTTCCTCAAAAATGATTTTTTAGCCCGCTATTTTTTTATTTTCCCAAGGGAAGCAGGAGAATTGGATCACAAAAGTTGTTGTGCAATTTTTCCTAAGTACGCTGATACCCCATATATGGAGGGGAACCACTGTTTGGGCGCATGGGAGAGCTTGGAAGGGAAGGAGCGCCATTTTGTAATGCAGACTTTGATGGAATGTTCTGCGGGCGTCATGTGCTTGCAGAGCCCTTGATGTGCCTAAACAGTAGAAACCCCCACAAGTGACACCATTTTGGAAACGACCCCCCCAAGGAGCTTTTCTAGATATGTATTGAGCACTTTGAACCCCCAAGTGCTTCACAGAACGCTGTGAAAATAAATCATTTTTTTCCTCAAAAATGATTTTTTAGCCCTCTATTTTTTATTTTCCCAAGGGTAACAGGAGAAATTAGAACCCCAAAATTGGTGTGCAATTTGTCCTGAGTACGCTGATACCCCATATGTTGGGGTAAACCACTGGGCGCACAGCAGGGCTCGGGAGGGAGCACTATTTGACTTTTTGAATGCCATGTCATGTTTGGAAACCCCCCTGATGTGCCTAAATAGTGGAAACCCCTAAATTCTAGCTCTAACCCGAACACACCCCTAATCCTAACCCCAACACTAATTCCAACCCTAACCCTAATTATAACCCTAACGGAAAAATAAAAATATTTTCTTTATTATTGTTTGTAACGATAATCTGAAATTATCATGTATGACTTTTCCGGGACATTCCAGAATCTTCGGTCCTCTATACTCTAGAACAGGGTTCCCCAACTCCAGTCCTCAAGGCCCACCAACAGGTCATGTTTTCAGGATTTCCTTTGTTTTGCACAGATGATGCAATTATCACCTGGGCAATACTAATGAAATCCTGAAAACATGACCTGTTGGTGGGCCTTGAGGACTGGAGTTGGGGAACCCTGCTCTAGAAGGATTCCTAGCAGCACAGAGCCAAGCAACCTCACCTTTCTCCCCCCCTCTGGTCACACATTGCAGCCTGGGACACTGTTCTTCCCTTCCTCCTTTCCAGCTAGACTCAGTGTAACCTGAGATGCCAGTGCTGGATTTTCCCTCCTCACTGCGGGGGTTCCACAAAACTCCCCAATGTGCGCACGTATAAAACCTAATTCTAAATCTGACCCGTGCCGTATTCAAACGCCAACCTTTCTATATCTGCGGCTATTCTATTGGTGTTACTAGGCAGTAACAATGCCTTCTATTGCGCATGCACCATGTTTCCATTTCGAGACACAAGCTATGGCTGTGCTCACTGTGTTGATGGGCGTATACTCTTCAGACATGCGCTGTATTATCCTTATGACATCTTTACTTTCGTTTTTGTTACTTCCTGCTTTCACAGCGTCTGGAGCACGCTATCGCCGTCACAGCTGGTATGTTTTCTTTTCATAAATGACTGATTTCGCTACTATAAATAGACTGTGTTCCATAGATTACACACACCTACCTTGATAAAGACACTGTCGGAACGCGTGGGTCCAGCTACTCCACATGCCTTTTCCTTGGGGGATGCCTACCTTTCAGGGCTTACAAGTGTATAAGTATAGATTTATTGAACGGGGTTACCCACGAAAGATTGTGTCAAAGGCCTTTGAACACTCGCACCAAATCTCTAGGACCGATGCCCTCCGACCACGGGTAAGGACATCTACACGTACTGTCAATCTTATAACCCCATTTAATAACCAGTGGGGGGACATATATCGTGTCTTGGAGAACTGGGGAATCCTGAGGAGTGACCATAAGTTGAGACTCTTTTTAGATGAACGCCCGAGGGTAATTGCAAGAAGGGCACGGAACCTCAAAGATCATTTGACCAATAGTAATTATAGACGCTCAGTCAACAAATTGAGAGTGGGCAACCCAAATAGGGGGTCTTTCCCATGTGGAGGCTGTTCCATTTGCCCCTTGATGATTGCCAACAGGAGTATTACGGTATCACATCTTTCTACACCGATTTGTTCTAAGAGTTTTTTTAATTGTCGCTCACGCAACTTGGTCTATGCTCTCATTTGTGGATGTGGAAAACTTTACATAGGACAAACTACCCAAGAGCTGCGCCGCAGAATTCAGCAGCTTCTTTCAAATATTGCTACCGCTAGAAAGGATAGATTAGCGGACAAACCTATCTCTTCTGTGGCAGCACATTTTTTGGATATCCATGAGGGCTCTCACACCACAATGCGGGTTATGGGACTTGAAGGGGTTCTAATGACTATTAGGGGAGGGAATGTTACAGAGGCCCTCTTAAGGCGGGAGGCTAGATGGATATTTGACCTTGACAGTCTCTCGCCAGGGGGGTCTCAATGAGGAGCTTTTGTACACAGGCTTCTACAGGAAAACTTAGGTCTGTCTTTTGACTTTTATCTCCAGTAGGCCCTGTACACATACGCTATTTGGACTCCTTTTAATTAATTTTTGTCCTTTTCCCTCCCCTTTACCCACAGGTCATCGTGACTTATACCCATTGATGGAACCTCTGAAGCCCCTTCTTCCTTTTTGGTGTCGACTTATCTTCAATATGGACTTGTCTGTGGCGGACTAAAACGTTTTTTTTTTTTTTTTTTTACCATGTTGTCATCACCATACATTTACATGAAATGTTGGCTAAATTGTTATATATTATTGACCAATTTACCAATTAATTTATATATTATTTATATTATGTATGTTTACTTGGTTTGAAGTAAGGTTTTTTGTTGAATTCACATGAGACACATATTACTGGAATGGTCTCAAGAATCTTGTGATGTATGTATTTCACATGAATCTACGTGATTTTTGCAGTGTCTTTATACACTTTATTATTTACAAAAATCTTCTATATTTATTTATTATCTTATAATATGTGCAACTATTTCTGTGATTTCGCTTGGGGTTCTTTATTAACTTCCCCTATTATGGACCTTACAGTTTTAAGGTGATTTTCTGATCAATTTTTATATTGCCCTTTTGGCTATCTGAAATATGTTAAGAAAAATATTTAGACTTGAGAGTCCTCAGTGGTTGATACCTTTTAATGGCTAACTGAAAAGATGGTAACAAATTGCAAGCTTTCGAGACTACTCAGTTCTCTTCAATTTGAAACTCTGAGGAAAACACTTACAGAAAGCACAGAGCAAAAATTACAACAATACTATAGCAAACTACGGACCTTTCTGATTCATAACAAGGAAAAGAAACTACACAGACTGCGCCTCAATTCCGGACTCTATACAAACAGATACAAAACAAAACCAAAACCTGACAACTCTGACAACCACTCCATTCCAGACACAAAAGCATCTAACTGTGTCATCAATCTCTCAGATTACAAACCCAACAAAGTGGAGCTTGCCGTGCTTTCTAGAGGACTCTCATTTTGTCCTACTAAGGCCCTGGATAAAACCAAACTCTGCAGTGATATGGAACATTTTTTCAGGAGACTGCGCCTGAGGGAATACTTCAATGATACAGAAGATTCAGAAAACACTCGGACTGAAGGAAAAGGGATCCCAACAACCAAGAAGAGGTCAGACTGGACACCTCCACCGGGACGTAACCCTCATTTGGATAAATATATAGACTCATTCAGACATTTGATAAAATCCACCATCATAGCCACCAACAAGAGACAAGCATCCAACATCAGTGCCCAGGAGAGAAAGGCCATACAGTCTCTGAAAACCAACAAAGAAATCATCATTAAACCTGCTGACAAGGGAGGTGCAATAGTCATGATGAACACATCAGACTATATGAAGGAAGCAAACAGACAACTTACGGACACACGCCACTACAGAAAACTGGAGTCGGACCCTACACAGGACTATTACAAGGAACTAAGCAAGTTGGTATCTTGTCTGTCTGACAAATCCATAAGAGCTGATGACCTGATACCAGAAAGTCCAAGAACAGGGACGTTTTACATGCTTCCCAAAATCCACAAAGCTGGGAATCCAGGGAGGCCGATTATTTCATGTGTGGACACCCTTACTGAGCAGGTATCTGAATGGGTAGAGGGTATTCTTAAACTCCTGGTAAAGGATACACCCAGCTACATTCAGGACACAACTGACCTACTGAATAAACTAGCAGCAATAGGTTCCCTACCAGAAAGAACCATCCTGGCCACCATGGATGTGGAATCTTTGTACTCTAATATCCCACACCAGGATGGATTAAATGCCTGCAAAGTCTTCATGGTAAACACCGGGAATGATGCTGATTCTGTGGTGAAACTCACAAAATTCATCCTCACCCAATTACTTTGAATTTGACAACAAGATTTATCTTCAGGAGACTGGCACAGCTATGGGAAGTAAAATGGCTCCACAGTATGCAAATCTTTTCATGGCCAAGCTTGAAAGCGACTTCTTGTCCTCATGTCCCATCAGGCCTCGGGCCTACTACCGCTACATTGATGACATTTTAATCATCTGGACGGAGTCTGAACAACTGTAAGGTTCTTTGTCTCTGTTGACATGTTCCTTGAAACTCAGTTTTCCGTTGGCCATTTTGCTTTCTGTCTTTCTGCAGCTCTTGCCCTCAGTTAATATGGAGTTTCCAGTTTTCATGTTCCCGCCCTGATTCTTCCCTCTTGCTTCTTAAGCAGCCTCAGCTGAACAATCAGTGCTCCTGAATCAAGCCTCAGTCAGTCTGTGACCTGACTCCTGAAACCTTGGACTTATACTCCAGCTATTCCCTACTGAGGAACCTTGGAACACTTTTGGACTCTGGAAACCTGCTATTTGGTGAATCCATGTTTGCAGAGGAATTACGGTACAGAGAAGAGATCCTGAACCTGCTTTGGAGATTTATTGTAGTGCTTGAAGTTACTCTGGCCTGCTGTGTCTCCTGTCGCTGTTCCTGCAAACTGTGTGAACTTTTCAGCATGCTTGTATGAAGTAATACAAGTCATTTCATTTCAACCTATGTCTCCTGTGTTTTCCTCGCACCCAAGCACAAGACGCTATAGGAACTGTACACTATACATGACAAGATTCAGGAGCCAATGTTTAGTGTCTGCTGGGTCTGGGAAAGCCGTGTCTGCTGTGACTGTGGATATCAGATGTCCGTTTAATACCTTATGTGATGACAGTGGTTGTGACTTCTCACAACCATTCCAGGTGAGCGCATTCCCTTAAAATTTTACTCTGGAGTGTTACCACAGGTAAACACTATTGTTTTTTTTTTTTTTTCCCTTTCCTCTTCCAGCACTTCTGCCTTAAAAGATCTGGAAAATGGAGGCCCGCATAAAGGAACTTTGCGCAGTGACTGATACAATCCTTTCAGATGTACAGACTTTAAAAACCCGTTTTGCAAGCCTACAGGACCTCACTAATCATAATTTGCAAGTGTTTGGACAGACTACCCAGGAATTGCGAGCCAGGATTGAGGCTCTAGAGGAACGAGCCCAGGCTCCTGCCATAACCCCGAGTTCTGGGATCCCCAAATTACCTCCTTTTCGTTTTGGCGGTGAACGTGAGAAATTCAGGGGATTTATTAATCAATGCAATTTATTTTTCTCTGCACATGCTTCACAATTTCCCACTGAACGATCCAAAGTGCTTACTATAATCATGGTGCTTACCAATAAGGCTTTGATGTGGGCAAACCCTCTGATTGAGACTGAGGATGATTGTTTGAATCGCCTTGATGCTTTTATTTCAGCCATGGGGCAGGTGTTTGATGACCCCAATCGAGGTGCAACAGCTGAAGCAGCCATGTTAACTTTGCGCCAAGGTAAGCGTTCAGTAGCCGAATATGCCCTGGATTTCAGGAGATGGGCTCTTGATACCACTTGGGACACTTCCGCTAAAAAAATCTATTTTTCGGAAAGGGTTGTCTCCACTGATTAAGGATGAACTTGCTCGTGCCGACCCTCCCACTGCGTTAGGTGACTTTATTAACTATTGTATCCGTATTGATGCTCGTCTGGCTGAACGCAGACAAGAGAGATGGTTCGAAAATAATCGCACTAACCTTTTACTACCTCCCTCCTCAGCTAAGGAACCTTTGAGTAGGATCACAAGGGAAGCAGAACCTGAACCCATGCAGGTGGACTCTTTACAAAGACGGGTTAGTGATGCACGCAAAGAACATCGTATAAAGGAAAATCTATGTTTCTACTGTGGTAAGTCAGGGCACTTCATTATAAACTGCCCCAGCCGTTCTCTAAGACTACTGCAGCAGTCATTCACTGTGAGTGTTGCGAGAGGAGCTCTGTCATGTCCGAGCCTCAGGCTCCAGAGAGATCTGCTGCAAGAGATCTTGATTTCTCGGACTTAAACTCTGTTACTTCTGGGGATGATGACGGTATAAACGCTGCAATTTTTCAAGTTTCCTCAGCGGTGTCCCAGCTGAGTTGTAAAAGAAACAATTCTCATTGCTTCCTTTCCATCAAACTCTGGGTTGACTCAGTCTGGGTGTCTAGCTCTGCTATGATCGACTCAGGAGCAAGTGGAAATTTTATGGATATCTCCTTTGCTCTGAAACAGGGGATACGTTCAGTGAAGAAGGCTACTCCAGTACAGATGGAGACTGTGGATGGCTCTCTACTGACTTCTGGACCAGTGGATCAAGAAAAAGAGCCTTTGAGGGTCCTTATGGGTAAAGATCATCAGGAGAAAATGTCTTTTTTGCTTATCTCTTCTCCCCACTTTCCCATTATTCTAGGGCTACCATGGCTGCAGGCGCAGAATCCTACGATTAACTGGGAGACCAAGGAATTACACTTTCCGGAGAAACAGATGAGTCAAGGAGTTTCAGCTTGCTCTGTTCCTAAAGGAACCATGTCAGTCCCTGAACTACCAGCTGTATACCAGGACTATGTGGATTTATGTGACAAGAAGAACGCTGATCAGCTTCCTCCTCACCGTCCATATGATTGTCCAATTGAATTATTGCCTGGAGCCGAGATACCTTTTGGTAAGATCTACCCCCTAGCGGGGCCCGAGCTAAAAGCTTTGAAGGATTATATAGACGAAAATTTAGCCAAGGGCTTCATACGCCCCTCTTCATCTCCCGCAGGTGCACCCATCTTCTTTGTGAAGAAGAAAGATGGATCTCTGAGACCCTGCATAGACTATAGGGAACTCAATAAGGTTACTATTAGAAACCGTTATCCATTGCCTTTAATCCCTGAGTTGTTGGAGAGAGTGCAGCATGCCAAAATTTTCTCTAAACTGGATCTCCGTGGGGCCTATAACTTGGTCCGTATTAGACCTGGGGATGAATGGAAGACTGCTTTCAGGTCACGCTATGGACACTTTGAATATCTAGTTATGCCTTTTGGTCTGAGTACCGCCCCAGCCACTTTCCAACACTTCGTGAATGATATCTTCAGGGATCTCCTAGATACATTTGTGGTGATTTATCTGGATGATATTCTAATTTTTTCTAACTCCACAGAGGAACATCATGGACATGTGAGAATGGTCTTAGAACGCCTAAGACAAAACCATCTCTACATCAAACTTGAAAAATGTGAATTCCATAGGACCGAAATTCAATTTCTGGGGTATGTACTATCTACGCAAGGGATTAGTATGGATGGAAGCAAGACCCAAGCCATCAAGGATTGGCCAATTCCTAGAAATGTGAAGGAGGTGCAGCGTTTCATCGGGTTTGCCAACTTCTATAGACGTTTCATTAAGAATTTTTCTGAGGTAGTGTCACCTATCACCCAACTTACCCGGAAACAGTCTAGGTTCTCTGGACCCCGCAAGCTCAGGAAGCATTTTCCTGTTTAAAGGATAAATTTACCACCGCACCTATCTTAGTACATCCCAACCCCGAGCTTGCCTTCATAATAGAGGTGGATGCTTCAGACTGTGCCGTTGGAGCTATATCTCTCAGAGAACAGGTGAGAAGAATGTCTTGCATCCCTGTGCCTTCTTTTCCCAGCAGTTGTCTTCGGCTGAGAGGAACTACGATGTGGGCAATAGAGAATTGTTGGCCATTATTGCCGCCTTCAAGGAATGGAGACACCTTCTTCAGGGAGCTGCACAGCAAATAGTCGTCCTGACAGACCATCGTAACCTTGAATTTATCAGGTCGGCTAAGTGCCTGACTCCTCGCCAGGTCGCTGGAATCTTTTCCTAAACCAATTTAATTTTGTCATTTCTTATAGACCAGGATTGCGCAATGGAAAGGCTAATGCACTCTCTAGGATTCATTCAGCAGAGACACGTCCACTTACTCCTCCTAAGACTATTCTTCCTGACTCTAGATTCCTGGGAGTGATTCATAATCAAGACCTACTTAAGGACATCAAGGAAGCATACCATGCGGATTCTTTGTTGGCTCAACCCCCAAGGGACGTAAGTCTTGTCTTTAAGAATGGTGTGTGGATTCAGGGACAACGTCTGTATACAGTTAGGTCCATAAATATTTGGACAGAGACAACATTTATCTAATTTTGGTTCTAGACATTACCACAATGAATTTGAAACAAAACAAATCAGATGCAGTTGAAGTTCAGACTTTCAGCTTTCATTTGAGGGTATCCACATTAAAATTGGATGAAGGGTTTAGGAGTTTCAGCTCCTTAACATGTGCCACCCTGTTTTTAAAGGGACCAAAAGTAATTGGACAGATTAAATAATTGTAAATAAAATGTTCATTTCTAGTACTTG